>CM055124.1:256538892-257186392 GCA_029206835.1 Rana muscosa | reverse complement strand
CAGGGTATGTAAACTTTTGATCAGGGTCATTTGGGTAGTTTCTGTTGTGATTATGATTTAAAAAAGAGTAAACACTTTGATTGATAATAAATAGCTTCAGCCAAACACTAACTATGAGTGAAAGAAATGTTTTTGTGTTATCATTCGTATTCTCTGAAAAATCGCCAATAAATCATAAATTCTGCCAGGGTATTTAAACTTTGAGCACACTGTGTATATATATATATATATATATATATATATATATATATATATATGTAAATATATATATATATAAATGTAAATATAATATATATATATTTATATATATATAGTATAATATATATAGTAAAAAAACTAAAAAAAATGATGGGTAAGGTGGTTAAAATATGTTTATGTGCATGAAAACTACATGAAAAATTACTGCTAAAATTAAATATAAATATAAAATTATTTTATTTACTATGGGGTTGATTTACTGACAGAATAGACGCTGTTCACTTAGAAAAGAGATTACTTACTTTGCTAAGCGAATAAGGTTGAGCTATGCTTTACTACAGTAATTAAATTGTACACTTATTTTTTTATTTCTTTTGCACATGTTTCAAAATTAACACAACTTCACCTTATTTACTTAGCTAAATGAACATTCATGTTCCCAAGAGAACAGTTTCCACTCATTTATTAAAGCAACCACAATGCATGTCCTAAGAGAGCATCCTCGGATCCTGGTAAAAAAAAAAAGATCTAGTATGATCGGTGTGATTCCTGATCCACTGATCAAAGAAAAAGTCCAAGTCCCTGTTATAGTAACAAACTTTCCTTCTTCCTGGAACTGTGGAGTTGATTTAGTAAAGGAAAATAGACTGTGCACTTGGCAAGTGCAGTTGCACTCTGTAAAGGAATTTGCTCCGGAGCTTAGTAAATGGGGGATGCTCTTCTGACTTCCATCATCCAATCATGTGTAAGCAAAAATGCATTTATTTTCTTTTGCCTGTGATTGAGTATTCTTTGCAAAGTGAAGCTTCACTTCATTTACTAAGCTCTGGAGAAAATTCCCTCTGAAGTGCAGTCTATTTCTGCTTTCGTAAATCAGCTCCTAAACATACACCTGTTTTTTTGGTAAGAAGAAAAGATATATTGATTGGCAAAAGTGATTTTATTTTTGAGGATATGTAAGTAAGAATTACGTGTTTGTATCCCCAAATAAAGAGTGACTAATTATATACAGAAGTGCAAAGTGCTTAAATATCACTCAAAATTCTGAAAACGACAGAACTCACCAATATTTGAACACAAAAAATAAATAAAAGACATGACAGATCACAAAACCACCACTGCTGGGACATCTTCCAGGAGCATCCAATGCCCCTTAAAAATGTTTTGTAGGATAAAACGCGTATGGTAAAGCATAGTGGTAATGTCATTATTTCCGTCCGGACGAACAACGGTAGTTTTGCTAATCTAATTTTTCTTTTCTCTTGTGAGTCCATGTCTTTTGTTTTAATAAACAAATTAGGAAATACAACACCATGAAGTTCTCTTTGCTCTTTGTTTACATATGAGGTATATTGTGCCATATACTGTCACTACCATTTACAATGAGAGTGAGAGCCATCCATCCATCTGGGATCTGAGGATTGCTTTATAAAGTGCTGTAATACCTCCTGTGTGTTGAGGTCTGGGCTTCTGGTAAGCAGCCATGTGTGTTGGTGGTTGGAGCACTGGAGTTGGTGGCTGCACTGCAGTTTTTTCACAGTGGAATTTTTAAATTATATTACATAGGACTTTATGTTATTTATTGATTTATTGCACATTATTTATATATGTTTATGTATTGTTAACTATTTGGTGGATTTAAGGAAACAGCACAACACATTTTTTGTATATATCTAAATAAAAAATGGCCTAGACAGATAGGCAGATGGCTTAAAGTAAAGAAAGGGCACCATAACATCTACAAATCCTCAAATGATTTAGACAGTGTTGGGAGCAACCTCCTTTTTCATCCCAATGTAGCAGACAAATAAATACAGTAGATACAGATTCATGGAGTGAATACTTTCTTTCCTTTTCTCAATTGAAAAGGGTACAATCCACTATCAGTCATGAATAGATCTTCCAGCGTGTTAAAATAACTTATTGTAAAATTAAAACTGATATCAATAGTGGAAAGTGCCCATTACTGCACCAGTGTGCCAAATAACCACAAGGAAAACTCAAATCAGCAACGTTGTTTTTGTTTCTCAAATTGTGTACAGCCAACGATAGGCAGATTATAGATAGAGAGACATCTTGCTGAGAAGAGGAGGCAGTGAGATATCGCCTTGTCCTCAAACCAGTTCATTACACGGACAAAGGGTGCTAGCAGCATCTACAGGAAGATGGTTTTCTTTCCTTTACCCTATCATTGCTCATCTAAACAGAAGTTTCCCACCAAGCACTTGTGATTTGTAGAAGACTTTGTTATTATGTTCTCTATGGCTCCAATACAAATAACTGAATGTAGCATCTCATTTTATAATATGTAATGAGGTTTTAGATTTATGGATTACCTTAGGTAGTTTAATTAGCATTTTAGTTAATTAGGCTCTAGTTATTTAATACAGGGGAATATGTTTAGGCTATTTAGTTTGATGACTAATGTACATTCATTTATTTCAAAGAAAACATTTAAAAAAGCTAACATTACAATATACGTGTGATTTTGTTGATTCTGGGCCATTACACAGTATAATGTCAGAGCATAAAAGGAAACAATACAACTTTAAAGTCTAAATAAATACTGGCTCTATAAATGTCTAGGTGCCTTTCTTCATCGAGCTATTGTGCACGTTGAAGAATTATCTTTGTAAAAAAATTACATTATACCTCTCACTGAATACCCTGGGGTGTACTTTTATAGATACAATACATTTTATATCAATGTTTAATCCTCAGCAGATTAGAGACATTGAAATTGAAGCTTAGTATAAGAAAAAAATCTAACCCTTTAACAAACTTCTTGTTATTAAGCCATTTACCAGTATTATATATATATATATATATATACATATATATATATATATATATATATATATAAAATATATTTAGAATGTATAAAGTAAGCCTACAGCCTACTCCACAGTGATGTAAATTAGTATTAGTTATTCAAATAAATTATGGATTAAGTATGCTAACAGTGCCAATTTTGTTACATTTTTTGCCTATAATAAAAAATACATGTAGGGTATTTATTCAAATAGTCTACTTCATAAAAGCCTTAGATGTCCTTAAAAAAATATGAAAATCGTTTTGGTAAGCAGAGCAGTTATAGGGTTATTGCTCTGTACAGCAACAAATAACAAAACTACAAAAGCAGGTCTAGTCACCGGGGCTTCAGATGATCCAATAGACGGGATGCAATAGACATGATCGCCATGTTTTTTCCTCTTTCATAAGTTTGAACGGCTACATATCGTAATCAGAGGGGTGTGCAGTATACATCAGCCATATCATAACTGCTGTGTGTTAGCGCTCTTATGGAAATACTTATCTGGAGGGATGCTAATCCTATAACTTTGTAATGTCTTTTGTTTTATTAAAGAAAACACAAATTAAATATTAAATCAACCCTTTAGTCCAGCTGGTATTCATAAAAAAATAAATGTTTTTAAAATACTTCTAGCATATTTACTGGAAATCTGTCTTTATTTTATCTTCTCAGATGTCAGACCAATAGTGGGAAGTTACACAGTTGTAACCAATAGGATTTTATTGCATTGCCAAGTGCTGTCATCATTCTAAGATGTTTCAGGCATTGGGGGATGAAGGAGCTAAATTTTAGTTAGCTTACAGGAGGAGGAACACAGGTGGAGGACTTCACTAATGTGATGATACACATGATACTCATTTATAGAACAATGAGCTTTGCGGAGGTGACACAGGAAGGTGTAGTAAATCAGGTGTAGGCAACCTCGGCACTCCAGCTGTTTTGAAACTACAAATCCCATAATGCCTCTGCCTCTAGGAGTCATACCTGTGATTGTCAGGGTCCTGCAACGTCTCATGGGACTTGTAGTTTCACCACAGCTGGAGGGCCGAGGTTGCCTACCCCTGCTGTAAATGGTGAAGTTACCCTCCTATATAGTGTGAGAGGAGAATATGAAACACAAGCAAGGCTGAACAAAATTACAAATATTGTGGTAGGTAAACCAGTCTGGATATTTGTATATCAACAGTGTACATAGGTAATAGGTTGGTGTTCCACTTTAATGTAAGACTTATTAGAAGATGAATCGTGACTTCCCTGGTGCATAGTGAAATGAATGTATTTTGTTCATGTAGATTTGCACATAATGTAAAATGAAGAGGATGAAATCCTATCTGCTCATATACTGACCACCTTCCCCCATAAGATATGGATGTATTTCATAATTCCATTTCATTATACGTATATAGATGTGCTGACACACACACCTGCTTTTCTATCTCTGGCACCGCCACAGTCACACTTAAATCCTCAATTAGCATTTCTTTGTGTGTCCGACCGGACATCATTATACGTGCCTGTCAACCAGACTGACAACTCACAGTATATTATGGGGGGGGGGGGGGGGTGTTCACTTGTTAGCACCTTATTCTGGATATACAATTAGAATTGTGCCTGTGACTTGATTTGCTGACATTTGGATAAGATCCGGTTTCACTACACCAGAATGTACGGAGCCAAAGGCACTAAATATACAATATGTTGGTGCATACATTATAGAAATGTGAACTTCATTGTGGTAATTTTCCTGAAATATCAGGTCATCAGAAGATCTGTGTTCAACAATATGATTGTTACCGTATATACTCGAGTATAAGCCGAGTTTTTCAGCACATTTTTTTGTGCTGAAAATGCCCCCCTTGGCTTATACTCTGAGTCACCTTTTTGCGCCTGATCTCCCGAATTTGGGTATCTGGTACCAGACGGCTGTAGTTCCCCTTTTCCCCAAACTTGGCACACATGTAGCCCCACTCTTCCTCTACAAGTGTGCAAAGTTTGTTGTCCAGGGGACCTACGGCCGGGGAGCACCGATTTTTCAAACCCGGGCACGCCTTCCATAGACTCCCATGTTAAACGGTCATTTCTCCTGGATTTTTGGGACCCAGTACCGGCCGGCCGTAGGTCCCCTGAACCCCAAACTTGGCACAAATGTAGCCCTCATTTCTTCTCTACAAGTGTGAAAAGTTTGTTGTCCAGGGGACCTGCGGCTTGGGAAGCACCGATTTTTCAAAGCCAGGCACCCCTTCCATAGACTCCCATGTTAAACGTCAGTCTAGTCATGGACACAGTGAGGCATGGGCACAGTGAGGCATGGGCACAGTGAGGCATGGACACAGTGAGGCACAGTGAGGCATGCACATAGACACAGTGAGGCAAAGTGAGGCACAGTGGGGCATGCAGATGGACACCCTAGGCTCATACTCGAGTCAATACGTTTTCCCATTTTTTTGTGGTAAAATTAGGTGCCTCGGCTAATATTCGGGTCGGCTTATACTCGAGTATATACAGTAAGTTGTGTATGTCTTTGGAATAGGCTACCCCTATATGTCTATTCATTAACCTGGATGTAAGATTACTATTGGCAGTTAAAAAAATTAATTGTTTTAATACATATAAACCTTATATGTAATATCTGCCCACTGGGGATTAGTAATCAGCCAGTGACTGATGTGGCAACAACACTGTATTTGTAAAAATGGTTCCCAGTTATAATGTGGGTTGGTTTTCTGTTACTTTAAAACACAGACAGCTTCTCCGTGACACTGGAAAGAAAATTAAATTCATATCTAATTCAAAGATTTGTAGGACATTTCTTTTAAATATAAAAACCATTAAGGAATTATTAGCTATAAAGGTAGAAATGTTTAATATATGGGATTTATATACTAGAGCAGTAGAGAATGTTTATATAGCTCAGTAAATATGGGAAAGCGTTGTTTACTTTGAATACCCAATCATGTACAAATTAACTAAAAAAGAAAAAAAAATTTTTTGCTAGCAAAACTTGATCATTGAAGTGAATGCAGCAGTTTCAAACCCAAAACCAAAATTGTAATATATAGCAGCTTTCCAATTATTAGATGTGGTGGCTGCTTTCGTTTTTTTTTTTTTCCCCCTCTTTTCCCCCTCTATTTTCAACTAGTGATCGAACCAGTAATACACCTTTTATATTAGAATGCCCCCACTCTGGATGAAGGAGCACAGTGGATGGCAACATTGTAAGTCTGGGGGAGGGGGAGCGTTACATGTACTAGCAGATTTAAATACACTAACAAATTGAAGCTGAACTCCACCTCACACTTTATAAACAATTTGTGGGATAAAGGTTTTACATAAATGAATAAAAGCTGATCACTGTAAGCAACTCTGTCAGTAGTAAATGTTTTGTCTCAACACTGTAATTGCTACATCTGCAAAAGAGCTTGTTCTGTTGAAAAAAAACAGACTTACTGGCCAGATCACCAGGTGAAAATAAAGACAAAAAAAGCCTAAAAATAAAAGTAATGCAGCCATCACATAAAATAATTGGTAATCCCCAATATAATAAATGTTTGCTTTTGTATTTATTACCACTTTAAGCTAGCTAAACGTTCACCTTTAACCACTTAACGACCGCCCACTGTAAATATACGTCGGCAGAATGGCACGGACAGGCACAATCACGTACCTGTACGTGCCTGCCTTCGTATGGGTGGGGGGTCCAATCGGACCCCCCTCCGGTACAGTGAGCGGCCGGGATCGCTTCGGGAGCGATCCGTGATGAGGGGGCCGCCATTCGATTCTGGCCACCCCCTCGCGATCGCTCCCGGCGAATGAAAAGCTTCCTCTGCCTGTGTAATGTTTACACAGGCAGGAGGAAGTGATGTCATCCCTCATGCGGCGCTCACATATACCGAGCGCCGCATGAGAGAAGACAAAGAGGTTAGTGCACAAACACTACACTAACACCAGCACACATAGGCACATGATCGCCCCCCAGGCCCCCCAGATCACCCCCCAGATCAGCCCCCAGTCACAGTGTCACTGATTGCAGTGACCATTTATTTACTGATCACTGCAATCAGTGACATTTGTGACTGTAAAAGTGTCAGGGCAGTTAGTTTTAGGTCCAGTGTAGCCCCCTAACCCCCCCTAATAAAGGTTTAACCCCTTGATCGCCCCCAAGGTAACCCTTTCACCCCTAGCACCGCCGTCACTAAGCGATCGTTTTTCTGATCGCTGTTTTAGTGTCGGTGATGCCGATCGGTAGCCAGTTATTTTTTTTAGGTTCGCCGCAGGTTTTTATAGCGTCGGGTACCCCCATATATTACCTAATAAAGGTTTAACCCCTTGATCGCCCCCAAGGTAACCCTTTCACCCCCTTTTGCCAGTGTCACTAAGCGATCGTTTTTCTGATCGCTGTCTTAGTGTCGGTGATGCCGATAGGTAGCCAGTTATTTTTTTTAGGTTCGCCGCAGGTTTTTATAGCGTCGGGTACCCCCATATATTACCTAATAAAGGTTTAACCCCTTGATCGCCCCCCCAGGTAACCCTTTCACCCGTGTCACTAAGCAATCGTTTTTCTGATCGCTGTCTTAGTGTCGGTGATGCCGATAGGTAGCCAGTTATTTTTTTTAGGTTCGCCGCAGGTTTTTATAGCGTCGGGTACCCCCATATATTACCTAATAAAGGTTTAACCCCTTGATGGCCCCCCCAGGTAACCCTTTCACCCCCTAGCACCGCTGTCACTAAGCGATCGGTTTTCTGATCGCTGTCTTAGTGTCGGTGATGCCAGTTTTTTTTTTTTTATGTTCGCCGCAGGTTTTTATAGCGTCGGGTACCCCATATATTACCCAATAAAGGCTTAACCCCTTGATCGCCCCCCCAGGTAACCCTTTCACCCCCTAGCACCGCTGTCACTAAGCGATCGTTTTTCTGATCACTGTCTTAGTGTCTGTGATGCCGATAGGTAGCCAGTTATTTTTTTTAGGTTCGCCGCAGGTTTTTATAGCGTCGGGTACCCCCATATATTACCTAATTAAGGTTAACCCTTTCACCCCCTAGCACCGCTGTCACTAAGCGATCGTTTTTCTGATCGCTGTCTTAGTGTCTGTGATGCCGATAGGTAGCCAGTTATTTTTTTTAGGCTCGCCACAGGTTTTTATAGCGTCGGGTACCCCCATAAATTATCTAATAAAGGTTTAACCCCCTGATTGCCCCTCATTAACCCTTTCACCAGTGATCACCATATATGTGTTACGGGTGACGCTGGTTAGTTAGTTTGCTTTTTATAGTGTCAGGGCACCCGCTGTATATAACCCAATAAAGGTTTAACCCCCTGATCGCCCGGCGGGTGATATGAATTCGGTTTTAGCGTCAGAGAGGGTCTGCGTCGCCCCAGGCAGCGTCAGGTTAGTGCCAGTAACGCTAACACCCACGCGTGAAGCATACACCTCCCTTAGTGGTATAGTATCTGAACAGATCAATATCTGATCTGATCAGATCTATACTAGCGTCCCCAGCAGTTTAGGGTTCCCAAAAACGCAGTGTTAGCGGGATCAGCCCAGATACCTGCTAGCACCTGCGTTTTGCCCCTCCGTCCAGCCCAGGCCACCCAAGTGCAGTATCGATCGATCACTGTCACTTAAAAAACACAACACACATAACTGCAGCGTTCGCAGAGACAGGCCTGATCCCTGCGACTCCAGTGCTGTAGGAGGTGATTTCACCACCACAGTTAAAAAAAAAAGAGCATATATGCCGAAGCATGGGGGCAGCAGGGGCGGAGGAGCGATTTTGCTCCTAATGCCGCGTACATACGGTCAAAATTCCGACTGAGGCTTGCCCGTGGAAAAGTCCGACCATGTGTGTGCGGCATAACTTTTGCAGGAGGATGCCCCCATGCTTCGGCATATATAAATGGTGCATGTATGCCCATCGTTAGAAGTGGATGAATGAAGGGAGGTATTCTAATGGTGGGCATACCCACCGATCAATCTTTTTTTTCGTTCAGCCAACAGGCTGCATGAAAAAAAAGATTACAATACATGTCCAACAAGGACCAGCAACGTACTGGTATGTTGCTGGTCTTTGGTTATACCAGATTGATGCCTGCGGGTTTAGGTATCATCTTGGTATTATTCTTTTCAGCCAGCGGCCGACTTTCATGTAAAAGCAATCCTAGCGGATAATTAGCCTCTGGACTGCTTTTACAAGCAGTGGGAGGGAATGTCCCCCCCCCCGGATATAAATTTTATTACACCGATCTTGGTGTGGTCAGATGCTTTGAGGGCAGAGGAAAGATCTAGGGTCCAATAGACCCCAGTTTTTTCAAAAAAAGAGTACCTGTCACTACCTATTGCTATCATAGGGGATAGTTACATTCCCTGAGATAACAATAAAAATGATAAAAAAAATAAAAATATGGAAAGAACAGTTTAAAAATAAAATAAAAAAGCAAAATTAATAATAAAAAAAAAGCACCCCTGTCCCGCCCTGCTCTTAGGCAATAGCGAACGCAAGCGCCAGTCTGGCGTCATATGTAAACAGCAATTGCATCATGCATGTGAGGTATCACCGCAAAGGTCAGATCGAGGGCAGTCATTTTAGCAGTAGACCTCCTCTGTAAATCTAACGTGGTACCCTGTAAAGGCTTTTAAAGGCTTTTAAAAATGTATGTAGTTTGTCGCCACTGCGCGTTTGTGCAAAATTTTAAAGCGTGTAGTGTTTGGTATCTATGTACTCGGCCTAAGATCATCTTTTTTATTTCATCAAACATTTGGGCAATATAGTGTGTTTTAGTGCATTAAAATGAAAAAAAGTGTATTTTTTCCCCAAAAAATGCGTTTGAAAAATCGCTGCGCAGATACTGTGTGGGAAAAAAAAAAATCCAACATCCACCATTTTAATCTGTAGGGCCTTTGCTTTAAAAAAATATATAATGTTTGGGGGTTCAACATAATTTTCTTGTAAAATAAAATATGTTTTCATGTAAACAAAAAGTGTCAGAAAGGGCTTTGTCTTCAAGTGGTTAGAAGAGTGGATGTAAGCTTCCTAATGTTGTGTATAAAATGCCAGGATAGTTCAAAACCCCCCCAAATGACCCCATTTTGGAAAGCAGACACCCCAAGCTATATACTGAGAGGCATGTCGAGTCCATGGAATATTTTATATGTTGACACAAATTGCGGAAAAAAGACAATTTATTTTTTATTTTTTATTTTTTTGCACAAAGTTGTCACTAAATGATATATTGCTCAAACATGTCATGGGCATATGTGGAATTACACCCCAAAATACATTCTGTTGCTTCTCCTGAGTACGGGGATACCACATGTGTGAGACTTTTTGGGAGCCTAGCCGCGTACGGGACCCCAAAAACCAAGCACCGCCTTCAGGCTTTCTAAGGGTATAAATTTTTGATTTCACTCCTCACTGCCTATCACAGTTTCGGAGGCCATGGAATGCCCAGATGGCACAAACCCCCCCAAATGACCCCATTTTTGAAAGTAGACACCCCAAGCTATTTGCTGAGAGGTATGGTGAGTATTTTGCAGATCTCGCTTTTTGTCACAAAGTTTTGAAAATTGAAAAAAAAAAAAAAAATTTTTTTTTTCTTCATTTTCAAAAACAAATGAGAGCTGTAAAATACTCACCATGCCTCTCAGCAAATAGCTTGGGGTGTCTACTTTCCAAAATGGGGTAATTTGGGGGGGTTTTGTGCTATTTTGGCATTTTATGGCCTTCAAAACCGTGATAGGAGTGAAATCAAAAATTTGTGCCCTTAGAAATCCTTATGGCGGTGCTTGGTTTTTGGGGCCCCGTACGCGGCTAGGCTCCTAAAAAGTCCCACACATGTGGTATCCCCGTACTCAAGAGAAGCAGCAAAATGTATTTTGGGGTGTAATTCCACATATAACCATGGAATGCGTGAGCAATATATCATTTAGTGACAACTTTTTGTAATTTTTTATTTTTTTTTGTCATTATTCAATCACTTGGGACCAAAAAAAATAAATTCAATGGGCTCAACATGCCTCTCAGCAATTTCTTTGGGGTATCTTCTTTCAAAAATGGGGTCATTTGGGGGGGGTTTGTACTGCCCTGCCATTTTAGCACCTCAATAAATTAAATAGGCAGTCATAAATTAAAAGCTGTGTAAATTTCAGAAAATGTACCCTAGTTTGTAGACGCTATAACTTTTGCGCAAACCAATAAATATACGCTTATTTACATTTTTTTTACTAAAGACGTGTGGCTGAATACATTTTGACCTAAATGTATGACTAAAATTGAGTTTATTCGATTTTTCTTATAACAAAAAGTAGAAAATATCTTTTTTTTCAAAATTTTCAGTCTTTTTCCGTTTATATCGCAAAAAAAAAATAATCACAGAGGCAATCAAATACCATTAAAAGAAAGCTCTATTTGTGGGAAGAAAAGGACGCAAATTTCGTTTGGGTACAACATTGCATGTCCGCACAATTTCCAGTTAAAGCAGCGCAGTGCCAAATTCTGAAAACACCTCTGGTCCTTAACCTGCATAATGGTCCGGGGCTTAAGTGGTTAAAGTGCACATTCTCCATTCCTTCAGTAAATCAGCCTGTATGATTAGTTCAAATACACTTGCTAAATAATGGCATAAAAAAAAGGAAATGTGTTTTCTTATATTGTACGGAGGAAGTGTGGCGTACAAATTATACCCTTTACTGGTTAAATATAAGTGATACCCTTTGTTGGCTAACAAGCTAATTAAATATATGCAAGCTTTTGGGATGCCTTAGATCCCTTATTCAGGCTTTATACAGTTTATCATATATAGATTGTATACAAAGTATAAATAAATTTAAAACCTCCACCAAGACAAATTTTAATGGTATATAATCACAAGACTTTGCTAAAGACTAATGCCGCGTACACATGATCGGAAATTCCGACAAGAAAAGTTCGATGTGAGCTTTTGGTCGGAAATTCCGACCGTGTGTAGGCTCCATCAGACTTTTTTAGTCAGAATTTACGACAGCAAATATTTGAGAGCTGGTTCTCAATTTTTCCGACAAGAAAAGTTCTTGTCGGAAATTCCGATCGTCTGTATGCAATTCCAACGCGCAAAAAATCACGCATGCTCTGAATCAATTCAACGCATGCTCGGAATCATTGAACTTAATTTTTCTTGGCTCGTTGTAGTGTTGTACGTCACCGCGTTCTTAAGGGTCGGAATTTTGTGTGACCGTGTGTATGCAACACAAGTTTGAGCCAACATTCCATCGGAAAAAAAAAATCCACGGTTTTCTTGTCGGATTTTCCGATCGTGTGTATGCGGCATTAGAAATGCATGGTGACAGCTAGACAGAGCTCGTTATTTCCAAATATAGGAGGATTTGTCATTTGCCCAGGAACTTCTGGGTACTTCAACCACCCAATCATGTGAAACTGAATTTAAAATTTATGAACTTCCTAACACATAATTGGATGTTTGAAGTAAACACTGATCACCTAGGAAAAGTTACATGACTCTTAAAAAGTTCTAATCAGTTCTCGTGTTTCCTGTCTCTAAGTCATGTAATTCTCCCCCCTTCATGATTTAGCAAAATAAATTGTACTGTTAGAACTGGTGGGCAATTAGGGCTCATGCATATGGGCGCAGAGGGCCATACAGTGTAAATACCAGCTGTATTTCTGTGCCCGGGAGTCACAGCTGTTGCGTACAGCCTCCTATGTAAATCAATGACAGGATGAAGCTGTATGGTGGTAAATACAGATCCAAGCGTATGCATGCATACAGGTACGGATGTACACCTCTGAACACAGGGGAAAAATCTAGAAGCGTAAACATGAATCTTATAACATCAGGTTTTGTCTGCCATTCCAGAACCTGATGTTCTAGCCATTCGTGGACTTTATTATAATAAATAAAACAGAAGAGGTCTGAAATCTGCCATGTGGCTGAACATATACATACATACATAGGAACAGTTTTTGAAACCTTTTTTTGTAAGATGGCACATTACTGGTTGCAAAAACCGGTATGCTGGTAGTCTGCTTAATTGTGACAAAAAATAAATGTGCATTCCCAAGCAGTAATAATGCAAATATGTACACATCAATTCAGCACAATTAAACTGTTTTATTTCTTAAGTCCTTCATAGAATGTCCTGGACACTTTTAAAACAAGAAACTAAAAACAGTTTATTATGGTGAATGCGGCAAGTTGGTGTCCTTGAATACAGTATCATTATAAAGACATGTCAGTTCTCTAGCAGAGCCTGGTGCCCCTTTAGTAACTAGCCGTATATTATTTTCTGTCTGTGTTTTTATGTTCGACTTGTATATTTGAGATATTAGCTCTGTATAGTTGAGAAATTATTCAGTTTTTCCTCTGCAATGTATCTTTATTTTTTTACTGAATTGTGCCAATTTTATGGTGTTTGTTTTAGAAGTTATCATTGCCATTTATCTATTCTATCATCAGATTCTAGTTGCCTCTATGCTTTAGATTTGGTGAGGTCTAAGTTCCTCATTTTGTTGGAGCTTGTTTTACATAGTGATATGTACCTCACTGTATTTTAAGCTTGCATGATTTCCTCAACCCTATTGGCTAATAGAAGTGTAAAGCCCGGTACACACGATCAGAATATCGTACAAAAAACACTGCATACGATAATCTGATCGTTATTATACAGCTTTCATCCAAAGTTTTCCGAAGGGACAACACAAAATTTTTTCTCACACGGTACCAGATCGTACCATTTTTGCTTAATCAATACAGTTTTCATCCGAAAATACAATATAAATACACTAAAACACATAACATCGCTTCAGAATGTTTATTCTGTCGTACGAGAATTTTCATACTTTAGTAACCAATTTTTTTTTCGATATGGAGACAATCATTTCGTCCGATAATCTCATTGTGTGTACTACACTTAAGTAATCGCATTAGTTGCTTGACCTGGTGATATATGACTGATAAGGGCTGCAGTGGAGACATTCAATTTTTTTCCTGTTACATTCTACCTTGGCTGAACATGCACACGCTGATTCCACTACTGATCTGACCAATCTGAGCATCTTTACCAAAACCATATAATATGAGGTCAAACCTAAACACTTTCAATTTGTATGCAATCAGGTAGGCACTACATAGTTGAAGGTAAATCTAAAGGAAATTTAATAAGAAATTTGTATAATGTATGGCCAGCCTTCGATTGGGCATATAGGAGTTGATTTACTGAAAGCAAGCAGGCTGTTCACTTTGCAAGTGCAGTTGCACTCTGCAAGGGGATTTTCTCCAAAGATTAGTAAATGAGATGAAGCTCTGCTGACCTCCATTATCCAATCATGTGCAAGTAAATATATATATATATTTTTTCCTTGCATGTGATTGGGTATTGTTTGCAAAGTGAAGCTTCAACACATTCACTAAGCTGTGGGGATAATTCCCTTGCAGAGTGCAACTACACATTCAAAGTAAACAGTCTATTTCCCCTTAGTATATCAACCCCTTAGGCTCGGTTCACACTGGGGCGACCTGTCAGACAACTTAGCCGCCTGGCAAGTCGCACTCCATTCAGTGCAATGGAACAGTTCTAATTGGAGCGATTCAAGTCGCTCCAACGTAGAAAAAAGTTCCTGTACTGCTTGGGGGCGACTTCGGGGTAGCTTGCATTGACTTCTATTAAAGAAGTCGTTTGTAAGCCACGATGAAGTTGCGCTGTGCGGGACGGCTTCAGAGTTGGAGCCGCCTCAGTGTGAACTGAGACTTACAGTATTGTTTCTTACAGAGAGATGACTATGAACAGCAGTTACAACCAAAACAACAGCAGTGACCAAGTATAATAGGAAATATCAATCAAATAATTTTTAATACACTGGATGCACTCTCTTCTAACAACTTTGTACAAATTAATCAATCCAAACAATAGTTCACCACCATCGGCAGTCAGATGGTCTGTGTCGGTCATAATGTGCTCAACGACGTCGTTGCACGACGTACAATACCTAATTGTACACTGTAATATCTCTGCAAAATCAATAAAATATTTGAAAGAGATGGTCTGTGTCTGTCGTACTGTATATGTGATAGTGTAGGAGGAAACACTTGTTTTACAGAAATTTTATGCGTTTTCCTAAAACAGTTATAATGTACCTAGCCTTGTTGATTGTTGACCCAAGAAAATGTCTGATTGTTCAGATACTGAAAAAAACTGTCTGATGTGTCTGTGTCCTGAGCTTGGAGTGATAAGGAATTCTGCAGTATTGACAGGAAGGATTTTCCAACATGACTGAAAATGTGTAAATACTGATCACCCTTCTATATGTAGTTAGGTGGTCAACTCCAGAATTTAAAAATACTTTGTTACAGCAACCACGTCCCCATAAGGATATAGAAAATACAAAGTAGGGGGGATGGGACTTTATAGGTGCAATTAGTACAAGGACATACCAAATTGAATAAAATCACAATTTATTAAAGTTACAAGGGTACATAAAAACAATATTATACAATACATGAACAGCTTTATAGACAGACTCCTATTTCTGTGTGCATGGCAATAACTGGATTTTACTTTCTATCATTTAGGTATGACTCCATTTAGGGAACTCTTGCCAATGGATAAGATGCATTCATGTATTAAATGTATTGTATACATTATGTATATTGTTGGAATTTACTGATATAACATTACATGTATTGTTTGTAAATGGCTTTCTGTTTATTCATCTAGTAGCCACAAAACCATGTTTGTCCCTGAGGAAGCCATAAGGCGGAACATGTAGGATTAAGATGTGGGAACAACCATAGGACCTACAATAACACACCTTGAATGACCATTATACATGTATTGTATAATATTGTTTTTATGTACTTTTATACCTTTAATAAATTGTGATTTTATTCAATTTGGTATGTCCTTGTACTAATTGCACCTATAAAGTCCCATCCCCCCTGGGATTTACTGATCACCCTTCATGAACCATGCTAGCAGGCAAATGTCTTTTTAAAGTGTGTGGGGAAAAATGTGGATGTTGGTAGCTTGAAGACAATAACTAAAGCAGTTGGCAGATCTTTGATTGTGATTGATGATAAGTTTTCTTGTGTATGGATGGCCTCATAATGGGGTTATATTTTCCACTTATCAAAGTCAACTTGTGTTGATTTTGGACAATCAATTATGTGCAAATCCATTTAAAGTTAAAGCAGCCACTTTTGGGATTGTCATTTTTTCTGCACTTGTATCTGCTGTTAGGGGTGGAGGATTTGTATTACCAGCAAAGTGAACCTTTGTGGAAAAGACAAATTTGCCGCCCATTGATGCAGTTATAGAAATAGAAGCCTGTGTTGTTTTCAGCCCAATAAAATGTAAAAACAGACTTTATACCACATGTCTTCTCTGTCCTCCCAAGGGGTAGTGCTCTAAATCTCCTAATAAAGGACTAAAACCAGAGTTCACTGCTCACAAGATAGTGGAAATAAATAACGTGATATAAGTATAGCCTCCAAGAATTGTTGCCCTCCATACCCTACCCGGTGGGTGACACAAATCAAAGTTTTTTTAGGGCATGTTGTGTACATCTCTGTACGATCTGTAGTTCATTACAAGAACAAAACGGTGCCAGCCAGCAGCTGCCACTGACAGAAGGATCTCATATTTGTTAGGGTGTTATGGACCTCATCCATTCTAGTATGTGTAACATGCTACTTTTAGTAAACGTAACATTGAATATTGCTGTGCGAAGATTTTATCATTTACAGTATTTTATATTTTGTAGCAAGGAATTCTACAATAAAATAAAAATCTTCCTAATGATCAACAAAATCCAGAAAAAATACTTCACTTTTATCCTCACTGGCTTGAGTTTTAAAGGTTAGAATTTGGTTTAATAGGGAATGATTCGATGGTCATTCCTGAAATATGGATCTGCTTGATTCATATTTTATGAATATTACAATTATGATCGTTGTTCTTTAATATAAATACATATATTATGCTTTATTATTATTGCAGGGATCTTATGCACACAATTTACAGTATTTTAAAGAAGTTTATTACTATTCTAATATTATTCACGAACAAATTGATCAATTCAAAATTTATTCTGTTTCTGTCATATGGCAGTCAGTTTTATTCCAGACTGAACACAGTTTTTGTAATCTATATGATAACTGTCTGCATAATATGAAGGATTTAAGGGCAAATTAGTAATTAAAAGAGCTGACATTACATAGAAGCAGACATGTCTTCTAATTCCACTGAGTTCATTGGTGACTATTAAGTTTGTGCAACGTTTGTATGCTTGTAGTAATGAATTACTGCATCTTCACAATATTTATTAATGTGTCCTAACATTTCCAATCAATGTTATCAGTGTCCTTTTATTTATTTGTTTTAAATGTAGATTGCCAACAAATACATTAGAGGAAGCCATTTTGAATATGAATATATGATGTTCATGCGTGGAGAAGCTGTAGTAAAAATTATTTTCCAAATTTGGGTTTTTGCATACTTTCTTTTGTAGAAATATAAACAAACAGTTAAATTTAGGACTTGAGAAGTGTAAAATGTCACGTCCAAATAATTTATGGAGTGATAACGGATTGTATTTATCAAAGTTATGATTATCGGCAATGAAGAGTATTGCACTGAGGGATCGCATAGTCTTACAAGAGGATTTTAGGTGGATTCGGTTGTGTTGGGATCTTTGCAGATTTTGTTGGTAAGAAACGTATCAGTTATGTCAATAAATCCATTTTTCCACTGTGATGGATTAGTTGTAATTATTTAACAAAGCTCCTGTATGAAATGGGAATGAAATGGCATGAATAATATAGTAATAAAGTGCAGAATATTACCCTCAACAGACTGCCTATGTGAGTTCTGCTGTGTCCAGTAAGAATCACATTATTTCTATTTATTTGAATATAATTAAATAATTTATAAAAATGCATGATATCAATTTAGATAAAACTTATTTTATTTTATAAATTACAGAAATACTATATAACCATCAGTTAGGGATATTTTACTTTGATATTAGTTCTGTGGTTTTAAAAAAAAATGTCTTATATATATAGAAGAGTCTGCATGATTTGTTTCTACTTCTTTTTGGCAGACAAATACATATTAATGTTTATATAACTCATTATATTCCAATACAAATATATTTCCTTTTGTATACACTGCAGCTAAATATTTTGCTTCCTTATTTAAAGCAAATTATGTGATGCCATTGTTGTGCCTTATGTTGCAGAAAGCAGTCCATTTGCTGAAGAATATTCTTTAAAATAGCGGCAACTAGAGTTCAATTCTTAACTGTAAAAGAAATCTGGAGCCAAAAAGTCAGCAAAAATTTTATTTGTCTAGTTAGTGAAATTCTGGATTTGCAATATTTTTATTATGTAAATATTTACTTTAAGTTATCTTTCAATAACTAATCAAAATTGTTAACACTGTCATTGATATCAGGAAGGGGCAATGCTCCAGTGATGACATTTGTATATGTTGTGTCAAGTTAAGAGATCCCATGGAAGATAACATATGAACACATTCGTATCTAGTTTCGTTGTTCAATTCTCAGATTAGAATGAATTCTCTAAATTTGGCTATTTTTGCATATTAGTGATGTTTTTCTAACAAAATCATGTTTGAAAAAATGCAGGTAAATCTACACTTCAATTATCATAAAATAAATATTTGAATTGTCTTATCTGAAAGCTCACCTAATATTAAACCCTTTCACATTGGCGAGACAAGATGTTTATACAGATTTCACGCTTTTCAGTTTTAGTTTTGCTTGTTTTGATGCTTTTATCTTATACTGCGTTGATTTTTTTTTCCTAATATCTCTTCACTAATGGTTCATGTCAAATTCTGAATGATTCCCTAACACAGTTCTTATCTGTCAGCCATTAAAGTATTTCTTTCTGCTGCCATAATGTTGGTGTAACCCTGTAGCAGATCTCTGTCAGCTGGACATATAATGACAATAAAACTGTCCAGTTTTGTGAACTTCTAGTCCATGCCAACCATTCATTGCTTTGACAGGCTGCATTGTGAAAATACACAAATGTTTCCTCACACAAAAGCCCAATTGTGCACTGATGGTTTTTACTGTCCAAAAGTCTCTTTTCATTCAACAAGTCTCATAAAATGCTCAGCCCATAAATATGTTTCAGCAAACCCTCCATCAGTCTACATCCTCCGCCTGACCTCTCCCAGCATTCTGTGCAAGCTAATAGAGTGTTAGCTCTAGGGAAGAAATGATCCGATTCTGTTAACGAATATCTATAAAATAAAAGGGTCTTTGGCTGCCAAATTAGCATGTATATGGTTATCATGTGAATGGATCCTATATATCTTACATACAATTCTGTGGGAGGGAGAGGGGCGTCCTGTCTGCATTATTTGGTTTGCCTCACTTTTTTATATCTCGCCTGTAAAACTGTCATATTGTCTCATACACAACTTTGTGTGACCTTTCCTGCTCTCCTGACTATATAAACCTTTCATTCAGATCTCTATCGTTCTTTGAAAACTTACTTTGTATAAAGTTTGGTAACATTTGTTTAATCGTACCTCGCTCTGATTTTGCCCTGTGTTTCTGTAAGAAAAAGCTTCAGTTTATAAAAATTCTAGATGAAATGTTGTAATGTCATAAGATTATTAGACTTGCTGAATAATAAAAATAAATAAATTTATAAACTAAAATGTTTTTTTTCCCCTAGCCTGCATCCATCGATAAATTATGTGTGGGAGGTGTAATTGTTTTTTCAATGATTGATAACGTTTTCACCCACAAAATTGATCTCTCTGGCCTGTTTTCTTATTGGATAAATTATGGTGCAAATGAGCTGAATTTAAAGTTGTTTTGTGAATTCCAAAAATAAGGAGAATAAAAGTGAATTTCCACTGTTGATAACTAGACCTTTATGAATACATGAAGATAATGAAAATCCCTCTCGCCTTTGTTACTTTATTATTGGTCTTGTTTTTAGTGTTGTGCTATGCTCCTCAGTCTTTTTTTCTCCCTCGCTCATTTATTTACTTTATGGATTTTTAATAGATCAGAGACTTTTGCAAAGAAACAGTGACAGCGGAAAAAGACAAAACAGTCCATAGAGTCTGTCCATTTTTTTTTTTCTTTTTTTACTAAATTACCAGATCTGCACCTTAGACAGAACCCACCAGTGGAATTATATTTGGGGTTTGGGTCTAGACTGAAACCAACAGCGATATTACAACGAAATTGTAGGGTTGTGGACTTTGAAAATGTGCATTGAAAACTGATTTTGACAGTCAAGAAGGATTTTATACATTGACATTTGTAAAGGTAGTGTATATAGTCAGAATGCACACTTTCACGTCACATTTATACATCTTATGATCCAGAAAAAAAAATTATATGTTACAAACACAAGTGACATACAGGCATTGCAGTCACCAGTAAGAAATAAGAGACTCAACTATAATCTATAATATATATGTACAAGAACATGAAAATTGTTTGTCCATAATACTTTATAATATATATATATACTTCATTTTAAAGCCATTGATTATTTTCTGTATATAAAACCCACACATACAATACATATACAAACACATAATCTATATCTCAGAGAGTGGTACTTCATACAAGTTTAAGGGGTACTTCTGCTTCTTAAAATTGATTGCAATCAAATTGTATCAGAAAATGATAAAGCATAATTAAAATGTAAATTAATTCATGTCAGTTCATTTTAGTTAATTAAAGGCATAAGGGTTTGTTGCTGGGGTAGAGACACACTTGTCAGAGATAAACTAAACCACAATAAGTTGGCAAACACTGGATGTAACAATGGGAGAACTGACAAATAATATGGCCTATATCATCCAGTCAAGTTTATCTTTTATCCCCCCCCCCCCTCATATGGTTGCTGGGGTCAGTAGTCCTAATTTTCCCTGCTACAGTTTTCATGATTGGTTCCTCCATTTTGTGTGCGTCCATCGGAATATATGACAGTATCAAATATTTGTGCAGTACTTTTTTTACCTTATTGTTATAATGACCTGCTGTTAAATTTTTAGCAAAAAAATCAAAGAACACCTTACAAGGGCAGAAAATAATCCGATCTTCTAAACCTCCAGATGATGTGCACTGTATATAATATACACAAGTAGGAAGCCAGCTGCCATAGAGCAGGGACATCAGGGACTGACACTTCAAAGTGTTATAGTGCTACCATTAAATGTGATCCAAAGCAGGGACCCCTCCAGGCAGGTAAAACTACACCAAGGACTCAGACTAATGCCATCCAAGCAGATAATAATAATAAATACGTGTGCTGTTCCAAATTTCAGTTATCACCCTAATACAATTTACAAAGACCAGAACATAAAGGGGTTGATTTCCGAAAGTCAAATTTACTGTGCACTTTTGAGAGTGCATTTGCTCCAGAGTTTAAAGAGAGTAAATGAGGCTCTGCTGGCTTCCGTCATCCAATCATGTGCAATGCTTTATTTTCATGCATGTAATTGGTTGTTCTTTGTAAAGTGAAGCTTTACCTCATTTACTAAGCTCTGGAGCAACTGCAAAGTGCACAGTCTGTTTGCCTTTAGTAAATCAACCCCAAAGTGTGTGTGATTTCTTGAGTCATTGATTTTTACAATGGTTTCCTCTCAGCTGAGCGGGGGGGGGGGGGGGGGGGGGGGTGTAACTTAGAAATTACTTTGAAAGTGAAGTGACTTGGAAATTCCCATTGATGTGTTATGACTCTGTCCCCGTCCACACCAGGAGTCTGCAACCCTTTCCACATTAGGTGTCAATTTACAAGCATGAGACCGACATGCGGTGAACAATAGTGTAGCCGTAGTTTTTATTTTTAAATATTTGCACTCACAGTTGTACTGTTAATAGCAAGTCAAACTCATTAACTATTCTCTCCCAACAGGCCAATGATGGATGCTGCTGGTTACATTTAAATGCTCAAAGTGAAGAAGTTTTGAACTCAATCTGGTGTATTTTAAACTCAATCTCCATCCACTGACTCCACCAGGTAAACACAGTTTTGCTCCTCCAAGTTTTTCGGACTGATCAAAAAAATAAAACACTGAGTCGCTTCGCTCAAAGCCTGTAAAGTGTAAAAGCTGTTGGGCATGCAGCTGCTAAGCAAGGAGCATGCGCATGCAGAATGTTACTGTTAATTTTTTTTTATTTAACTATTTTTTTATATAATTGCTAGAATAAACTTTACTGCCACTACAGAATAGATATTACTTTACTACAGTTATGTTTTAATAAGAAATATCAAATCATTTTGGTGACATGTGACTACCAGTCTTCTGGTGCTACTGAAATGGGCTTTGTATGCCCACTGTGGTAATTCACATGCCTTAGGTTGCTGACCCCTGTATTACACAATATAGTCTATGCAGATTACATCAAGTATACATCAGCCAAACTGATGACATTATTTATGGCAGGATGTGTACTATGTTGCAGCAACACATCAAATAAATCATATTGTCTGTAGAAGGTGTGTGTTCATAGCGCAGAGTCTGCTTGTCTCTGTATACAGTTGTCATAAACTGTTACCTGTTGTCACCTTTTATCCCCTTCCAAAAAATACACCTCTATGTGTAAAGTACCAACATAAGAAGTGAGAAGAGAGGTGGAAACATCCAGACAGGCAGAAGAAGATTTCAGTGTCTGCAGTTGATAGCTGACCCCAGGCACTGTTTCTCTAACACTATGGGCAGAGTAAGTTGGACTGGCAGAGTGTGGTATGTGTATGTAGTTCAGCAGGCACTCACCGGGGCACGAATGCAGGGGTTTGGGTCGGACCAGCAGGGAAGGACACACAGAATACAGTGAAAGCTTCTCAAAGTAATCGCACGTCTCCTTGGATAGAATCTCATCGATCATAAAAGATTTGTATCGCCGCCTGGCAGCCTTGATTTGTCCTGGGGAGGAGAGCCGGAGCTCGGCCTGGCAGTGCATGCTGGGGGATCCGGGGGACTCTGTGCTGTCCTCTCCACTCCCCTCTATATAAACTTCATAGCAATTCCCTTTTTAGGAGTCTCCAGCTGTCAATCAGAGTGCTGTGTGATTTCTCCCGGATCACTTTGTGTGAATGTAGGGAGGGGGCTGTCTCATTACCTCTGTGCCTGCCTCCTACACACCTCTGTCTGCACTCTCTTCCCTCTCGCTGGATCTCTGACAGTCTGTTTCTCTCCTCACTCTCTGCACCTCTCATAGTCTCTCCTCACTCTCTGCACCTCTCATAGTCTCTCCTCACTCTCTGCACCTCTCATAGTCTCTCCTCACTCTCTGCACCTCTCATAGTCTCTCCTCACTCTCTGCACCTCTCATAGTCTCTCCTCACTCTCTGCACCTCTCATAGTCTCTCCTCACTCTCTGCACCTCTCATAGTCTCTCCTCACTCTCTGCACCTCTCATAGTCTCTCCTCACTCTCTGCACCTCTCATAGTCTCTCCTCACTCTCTGCACCTCTCATAGTCTCTCCTCACTCTCTGCACCTCTCATAGTCTCTCCTCACTCTCTGCACCTCTCATAGTCTCTCCTCACTCTTTGCACCTCTCATAGTCTCTCCTCACTCTCTGCACCTATCCCAGTCTGTCTCTCTACTCACTCCTGACTCTCTGCAGCTTTGACAGGCTGTCTCTTTCTGACTCTCTGCAGTTCTGACAGACTGTCTCTTTCTTTACTCTCTGCAGCTTTGACAGGTTGTGTCTTTTCTGACTCTCTGCAGCTTTGACAGGCTATCTCTTTAGTGACTCTGCATCTCTGACAGGCTGTCTTTTTCTGACTCTCTGCAGCTCTGACAGGCTGTCTCTTTCTGACTCTCTGCAGCTCTGACAGGCTGTCTCTTTCTGACTCTCTGAAGCTCTGACAGGCTGTCTCTTTCTGACTCTCTGCAGCTCTGACAGGCTGTCTCTTTCTGACTCTCTGCAGTTCTGACAGACTGTCTCTTTCCTTACTCTCTGCAGCTTTGACAGGTTGTGTCTTTTCTGACTCTCTGCAGCTTTGACAGTCTGTCTCTTTAGTGACTCTGCATCTCTGACAGGCTGTCTTTTTCTGTCTCTCTGCAGCTCTGACAGGCTGTCTCTTTCTGACTCTCTGCAGCTCTGACAGGCTGTCTCTTTCTGACTCTCTGTAGCTCTGACAGGCTGTCTCTTTCTGACTCTCTGCAGCTCTGACAGGCTCTCTCTTTCTGACTCTCTGCAGCTCTGACAGGCTGTCTCTTTCTGACTCTCTGCAGCTCTGACAGACTGTCTCTTTCTGACTCTCTGCAACTCTGACAGGCTGTCTCTTTCTGACTCTCTGTAGCTCTGACAGGCTGTCTCTTTCTGACTCTCTGCAGCTCTGACAGGCTGTCTCTTTCTGACTCTCTGCAGCTCTGACAGGCTGTCTCTTTCTGACTCTCTGCAGCTCTGACAGGCTGTCTCTTTCTGACTCTCTGCAGTTCTGACAGACTGTCTCTTTCCTTACTCTCTGCAGCTTTGACAGGTTGTGTCTTTTCTGACTCTCTGCAGCTTTGACAGTCTGTCTCTTTAGTGACTCTGCATCTCTGACAGGCTGTCTTTTTCTGTCTCTCTGCAGCTCTGACAGGCTGTCTCTTTCTGACTCTCTGCAGCTCTGACAGGCTGTCTCTTTCTGACTCTCTGTAGCTCTGACAGGCTGTCTCTTTCTGACTCTCTGCAGCTCTGACAGGCTCTCTCTTTCTGACTCTCTGCAGCTCTGACAGGCTGTCTCTTTCTGACTCTCTGCAGCTCTGACAGACTGTCTCTTTCTGACTCTCTGCAACTCTGACAGGCTGTCTCTTTCTGACTCTCTGTAGCTCTGACAGGCTGTCTCTTTCTGACTCTCTGCAGCTCTGACAGGCTCTCTCTTTCTGACTCTCTGCAGCTCTGACAGACTGCCTCTTTCTGACTCTCTGCAGCTCTGACAGACTGCCTCTTTCTGACTCTCTGCAACTCTGACAGGCTGTCTCTTTCTGACTCTCTGCAGTTTTAACAGGTTGTCCTTTTCCTGACTCTCTGCAACTCTCACAGGCTCTGTCCTCTTTGTATCTCTCACTGTCTGTCTCTATTCTGCCTATGTGCATCCCTCAAATGTTATTATCTTCTGACTCTCTGCACCTCTGACAATCACTCTCCAATGGTCTGTCTCTTGACTTTCTATCCATCATTTCTTGTTTTCTATGTTCCTTCTCTCTCTGGTGATTTTCTCTTTCAGTTGTTCTCTCTGCTTCCAGTCCTCTTTCTGCACTCCCTTCTCCCAGTGAGGATTATCAATCCCACCCCGCAGAGAGGCTGTCTCAAGTCCTTCCTACTCTTCATACCTCTCCCAGACCTACAGTACAGATGTACCACCCTGAAACGGTTTTACCCTGTTACCCTAAGAATTGGCCATTTCACTTTTAAGGTGCCCTGTTGCCTCATACATGACCCATTACCACAGGTGGTGCACTGTTACTCTAACAAATGCCCCATTACCACAGGAGTTGCTTTAAAAAATGCCTTATCACCTTAGGCTGTTATCCTCATATATGCCCCTTAACCCCAGGAGGCGCCCTGTTATACTCATACATGCCCCTTTACTTCTGGTGGTGCCCTGTTACTCTAAGAAATGTCTCATCAATTTAGGAAGTGCTCTGTTACCTTCATACATGTCCCATTACCCCTAGGAGGTGCCCAATTACGCAAAAAAATGCCCCTATACCCTAAGAGATACACTGTTGCCTTCATAGATGTCCCTTTTGCTCCAGGAGGTGACCTGTTACACCACAAAATGTTTGTTTATTTGAGGGGGTGCCCTGTTAACTCCATGCATAGCCCTTTACCCCAGGAGGTGCCCTATTACCCTCGTACATGCCATATTACCCCAGAAGGTTCCCTGTTAGCCTAAGAAATGCCTTATTACCCCAGGAGGTGCCCTGTTGCTCTATGAACTGCCCCATTACCCCAGGAGGTGCCGTTTTACCCTATGAACTGCTTCATTATCCCAGGATGTGCCCTGTTACCCTACAAAGTGTCCTAATGCCCTAGTAGGTGCCATTACCTTAAGAAATGCCTCATTACTAGATTGTAAGCTCTAATGAGCATGGCCCTCTTATTCCCCCTGTATTGAATTGTATTGTAACCATACTGTCTGTCCTTGTGTTGTAAAGCATTGCGCAAACTGTTGGCGCTATATAAATCCTGTATAATAATAATAATAATACTTTAGGAGGTGCCCGTTTAACTCCATACATGCCCTATTACCTCAGGAGGTGCCCTGCTACACCAAAAAAAGTCCAATTACTTCAGGAAGTGCCCTGTTACCTCCATGCATACCCCTTTACTCTAGGAGGTGCCCTGTTACCGTCCTACATGCCACATTACCCCAGAAGGTTCCGTGTTAGCCTAAGAAATGCCTGATTACCCCAGGAGGTGCCCTGTTACCCTATAAACTGCCCCATTGCCCTAGGAGGTGCCCTGTTGCCATATTAATGGCCCTTTAACCCAGGAGGTCCCCTATTACCCTATAAAATGTCCCATTACTCTAGTAGGTGCCATTACCTTAAGAAATGCCCCATTACTTGAGGGGGTGCACTTTTACCACCATACATGCCCTATTACCTCAGGAGGTGCCCTGTTACACTAAGAAATGCCCCATTACCCCATGAAGTGCCCTGCTAACCTATGAAATGTCCAGTTACCCCAGGGGAGTAATGGGGCACATAGCATAATGAATAAGGTGAATCTGTGTTCATTTTAATCCCTCAGTGATGTGCAAGCAAAAATCCTGTTCTTGTTTTTTTTTCATCTTCACCATATTTAAAAAATATTAAATATTCTCTCCATTGGTAAACCAACCTCTGCATACACTGCCATTTACACAGAAGATTAAAGAGCAGCATTGTGTGCGATGGCTCCACATTCATTATCCATTATATCTTTAGAATGGACAGATTAGCCCAAATGCACAGAGGCAGAGAGACACTTAACTTCTGACTTACCTACTACAGGTCTGCCCCTCCCATGTATCCAGAGATGACAGGGTAGCCCAAACACACAACACAATATAAACCTACTCATTGTACCTACCTACTACAGGCCTGCCCCCCCCCCCCCCCCCCAGTATTCTCTCCAGCTTAGCTCTCTCATAACTATATATGATATTGAAGAATAACTAGTGTAGAGTGCTACCCAGAATTGGGGAACCTACACCCTATTAAACTTTGTGATTAGTGTGTGAACTCCTAGTAATTAACAATATATAAATGAATAATGCTGAATAACACTGAATAATGAATAATAAATGTTTATTTGATATATGACAATGACCCTGCATACCCCCTGTACAGACAATGAACTTTCCTACTATTATTATTTCATTTTTATAGCCCTGTCCCTGCTCATCCCCCCAATACATATATCGGGCTATCCTATAATTCGGATCACTCTCCATAAATGTCTCCAGTGACAGGCGGTGTGGCTGCCCCGACCAGGGACTGACCCCCTTATTCCTTTTTGCAGGAAGCTGCCATGTGTAAGATACGGATCGGCTATGAATGTCACCATACAATCTGTACACACACACACAGGGGATTGCATCGCACTCTCTCCATAGAGCTAAACTGGGAGGGAGGTAATCTAACTGGTGGGAGAAATTGCTGCATTTGTCGGATCCCTATCCACAGACATACCTTCTCATCGGTCACCTACGGGGTCCCATCCAGTCTACTGATCGGGCGGAGGACTTTGTACATCGTGCAGTGTGCGGTGTCTGCCGGCAATTCAGAGGATCTGGAATCCGACCCCGCCGCTCTGTCATTGGCGGGGAAATGAGCGCTGCCGGGGGAGAGGTCGGGTCGCAGTGCGGAGATCGTCCGTCTATCGGGTCACCGGCCGGGGGTTCTCTATTCCATTCCCAACAGGGACCGCAGCACACGGATCGGGACTGATACATACAACTAGAGAATAAACACCAATTCTTATTTCGTTTTTCCTGAATGTGAATGAGAATTCTGATTGACTATTAATGGCCAAACTCCAATTTACAGCAAATTTATTTTATTTTATATTTTTTTTATGAATCAGCACTAATGACATTGCTGAGTGTCAAAGATAATCTTAGAAAGTTATTTTGCTGAAAGAGTAGTTGATGTTCGGAATAGACTTCCAGCAGAGGTAGGGAGTCAGTCAACAGTAAGTGGATTCAAACATATTTGGGATAAACAGATCTATTCTAAAAAAAAATAAAAAAATAAAAAAATCAAATATATATATATATAGATATATCTGTATGTATATCTATATCTATCTATATATATATATATATATATATATAGATATATCTATATATATATATTATATATAGATATATCTATATATATGTATATATTTAGACCCTAGGTTTTGGCTCCACAGTAGGTGTATTCAAACATATTTGGGATAAAAATTAAAAAAACAGTAAAAAAAATCTATAAACAAAATAACTAAATAAATAAATATATATATGTGTGTAAATAATGGTGCAGACCAGGTGGTCTTTTTATACCATCACTCTTCTATGTTTCTCTAATTAGTATTATTATAATTAGTATTATTGCCATAATCTGCACAATCCAATTGTGATTGCGGCTTGGTTGGTGGTGGATCAGTCCTGGGATTTAAAGAGCAGGCGCTTTATCAATTTACAAGCTTTATAAATCATCCAATAATAAGAGGTCACCAAAATTGTAAAGCGATGAGATTATAGGATCATCAATTTTATTTTTTTATTTTTTATTTTTTTTTGCATGCTAGTCTCATATCAAAAATGAAGAGGTTACTAAAGTTATGAAAATTCTCATATGACAGAATAAAAATGGGAAGTGATGTAATGTGTTGTAATGACGACAACTGTACCGATTAAACCAAAATCGTACAATCTCGTATTGTACGAGTAAAATGTTCATACTTGGATAATTTCATATGAATTGTCATTAAGGTTCTTGAAAGCTGTGTATGATCAGAATATCATACGATCGCTTCGAAAGCTGTATTTTTGGTACGATTTTCTGATCGTGTGTATGGGCCTTAAGGGTCCATGCACACTGGCTTTAAAATCGCTGCTTGTAGAGGAGTTCTTTGTTCTGCCTGTAGAAAGCATCTCAATGTTATCCTATGTGTCCATGCACACTAAGACAATTACAGGCGTATTTTGAGCTCAACGTTTATTGGATGACTTATAAATCTTTGTGCACGCTGGGCTTAAAAAAACGCCAGTTCCCTTGGCAGAAAAATAAATAAATGCTCATTGGCTTTGTACATTGTTTAGACAAGTTTAGGATTGTTAAGCGTTTTTTTCTACCAGAAAGCTTCAATCAAAAACGCAAACCAGAACGTTTTGTTTTTTTTTCCTGCCTCATAGGCTCCATGCACACTGGCTTAAAAAACTTTGCTTCTACAGGAGTTTTGTGTTCTGCCTGTAGAAGCAGCTCAATGTTCTCCTATGTGTCCATGCACATTAGGACATTTACAGGAATATTTTAAACTCAATGTTTAGGCTCCATGTACACTGGATGCTAAAATAATGTTATAAAACCGCCAGTAGCTTTGCAGGGAGTCTTTCAACGTTTTTTAACGTTTTTGCAATAGCGTTTATTAGCGTTTTTTGTATTTTTCAACGTTAGCGTTTTCTTAGCTTTCTTTTTCATTTTTTTTTTCAATGGATCAAAAACACAAAAAAATGCCGGTGAGCCGGGTTTTTTTGTGTTTATCAGCGTTTGCCGGTTTTTCACATTTTTTAGGTAAAAAAACGGCACTTTGAATGCGATTTTCGGGCGTTCAGAAAAAAGCCCATAGACTCCACTGCTCATTAAAGCTGAAAAACGTCCATGTGTGCATGGACACATAGGCTAACATAGGGTGGAGTTTATGGGCTTTTAAAAAAACGCCCAGACTCCAATAAACTGCAGTTTATCAGCTCCAGTGTACATGGAGCCTAATGCCGCGTACACACGACCGTTTTTAATGTCATTGAAAAAAACTGCATTTTTCTCTACGTGATTTTTCGTGTTTCCTCTCAAGCCTGCCTTCCCTACACACTATTGTGTAAAAAAAATTTGAGTAAAGCGCGATGACGTACAACACGTACGACGGCACTATAAAGGGGAAGTTCCATTCAGATGGCGCCACCCTTCATGTTAGTAAAGTTTGTTGAGAGACGATTCGCGCTTTTCAGCCTTGTGCTTTTCAGTCCGTTACAGCGTGACGAATGTGCTATCTCCATTCCGAACGCTAGTTTTACCAGAACGAGCACTCCCGTCTCATACTTGATTCTGAGCATGCGCATTTTTTTTCACGTCGTTAAAGCCCACACACGGCCGTTTTTCATGACGAGAAAAACGACGATGTAAAAAACGACGTGAAAAATTAGAGCATGTTCCAATTTTTCACGTCGTGATTCTCTGCGTTTTTCTCGTCGGGAAAAATGCTGGAAAGCCCACACACGATCATTTTTAATGACCATTTAAAAAAAATAAAAAATTCTCGTCATTAAAAACGGTCGTGTGTACGTGGCATTAGAGGCAGGAAAAGAAAACCTTGGTTCGCGTTTCTGATTGGAGCTTACTGGCAGAAAGAATGTAAAACTCTCCTAAACTCGTCTAAACTTTTTACAAAAATGCTCTATGTGAGCGTTTTTTACTGGCAAGAGAACAGGATTTTTTTAAAGCGGGGGCCAGCCGATATTTATTTTTTTAAAGTCACCAGCTACAAATACTGCAGCTGCTGACTTTTAAAATATGGACACTTACCTGTCCAGCGCGCCTGCGATGCCGGCACCTGAGGCCAACCTGTGCCTCGGTCCTCGGATGCTGCCGCCGCCATCTTGCGGCTTCACTTCCCGGTCCCTACTGCGCATGCGCGAGTCGCGCTGCGCAATCAAAATGGTCCCTCCTGTCTGGGACCTGTGTGTCTCCCAGAAGACAGCGGGGGAGACGGGAAGTGGCGTAACTGCCGCGGGAGTCTATGCTCGGAAGTGGGTGCAAATACCTGTATTATACAGGTATCTGCACCCCCCTCCCCCCTGAAAGGTGCCAAATGTGACACCGGAGGGGGGAGGGTTCCAAAAAGCGGAGGTTCCATTTTTGTGTGGACCTCCGCTTTAAGCCCAGTGTGCATGGAGCCTAAACATTGAGTTTAAAATATGCCTGTAATGGTCCTAAGGTGCATGGACACATAGGAGAACATTGAGCTGTTCTACAGGCAAAAACACAAAACTCCTATTAAAGCAGCGATTTTTAAGCCTGTGTGCATGGACTCTTAAAGCAGTAGTAAACCGCTGGACGTTTTTTTTTTTTTTTGGGACCCTGAAAGATAATGTCATAATGTGCTAGTATGGAACACATACTAGCACATTATGGTAAACTTACTTTAAAACAAAGCCTTCCAACGCCAAGATGTCAGAGCTGCAGGCGCTCCCATCTTCACCCATCTTCCTTCCGGGTGCGTGGACTCCAGGTGTGTGACTGGCTGGAGCTGCGATGACATCACAGCCGCAGTTTACGTCACATGCCTCTGAAGGAGCGGCCCGGGGTGGCCATTCCTTCAGAACGCATGCGCCAGTGATGTCACTGCTTGCATGTACAGTAAATATCTCCTAAACAGTGAATGTTTAGGGGATATTTACACTACCAATAGGTTAGCCTTATTATAGGCTTACCGATAGGCAGGGCCGCCATCAGGGGGGTACAGGCAGTACACCTATAAGGTGCCCGGATGGCAACCCCCCTTTTTTTAAATTTATTTTTTATATTTAATTTATTTTTATTTCTATTTTTTTTTTCATAAGGGGCGCTGAGGTCCCCAGGGCCCCGGATGGCAACCCCCCTTTTTTTGGGGGGGAAATTTTAATTTTTTTATTATTTTTTCATTTTTTTTGTAAGGGGCCCAGATGTCCCCAGGGCCCCGGATGGAAACCCCTCCTTTTTTTTTATAATTATTTATTTATTTTTTTATAATTTTTTATAATTTTTTTGTAAGGGGCCCAGAGGTCCCCAGAGGTCCCCAGGGCCCCGGGTGGCAACCCACTTTTTTTTTTGTTATTTTTTGTTCGTCAGCACCCAAAGCCGCCCAACCTCAACAATTCACAGCGGCAGCACCCCCGCTTCTAATTTCGCGGCAGCCCCCCCGTTTCTCAATTTGCGAATGCAGTCTCCTACCCCCCTCCAGTGCCACATTTGCCACCTTTCAGGTGGGAGGGGGGAATGGTTACCTGTTTTTGACAGGTACCGTTCCCCACTTCCAGGAGATGGGGCTGCGGCCGGGTCTCTCAGAAGTTAAGCCCCCTCCTCCGCCACTGAACCAATTAGAAAGTGCAGCGCGCTTCGCGCATTGGCAGTAGGGAGACGGCAGTGAAGCTGTGTTCCCTTACCAGGAATGGTGGTGGCTGCACCCGACAGGCGATCCGAAGATCGGCTGGGGTTCCGACTTTGCGGGCTCCCTGGGTAAGAGTCCATAAATTAAAAGTCAGCAGCTGCAGTATTTGTATCTGCTGAATTTTTATTTGTGGGGGGCTGGACCTCCTCTTTAAGCTGGGCATAGATGGACTTAACATCGATTGCGCAGGGACCAGCCATATTTCGATTCATTTATGGGCATTCCCATTTGTGAGAAGTCCATATAATGACTGACAACTCATGAACAGACTTATTGGAGAATGTTTGTTTGATTGACTGCAGCACTGATCAGTGTATTCTGAGAGCAGAGGAGTCCTGCTGTCAGAATACAATAGCACACTGGAAAGGATTCCTCTATCTACCTTGCTTGTGTGCATGGGGGAATCTATTCAGTTTGTTTTAATCCATGTATGGCCAGCCTTAAAATTCAAACTTTCTGAACTAATCAATGGCTAGCACAGTACAAGACAGTGCAGCATTTCTTCCCTTCCCTGTAAAGAAAAGGTCAGCTAAGGGGGAGAGTACATTCAGCAGTCACAGTATAGCTGATGGGTTTACTAGATGCAGAGATTGGTGGTGATGAGGGTAAAATATTCTGTAGACTCATTTATCTTGTATTATTTCTATTAATGTTGTAAAGGGATTCTGTCATCAAGGACATGAAGCAAGTAAGGCACCAATTCACAATTAACATGTTTACACCATCCGTCAGCATCCAGCCTGATGTTACACTGTGGATGCAGCCGTTTTTTGTTTTTTTGGCAGCAGCCTAAATTTTCAAATCTGTTCAACTTTCTGTTAGAGTCACTGAAACTTCTGATTACTCTCTAATAGCAAAAAAAAAACAACAACTTTTTTTTTACTTTTATTTTTGTTAATTCCGAAATGTTTAAGTCATTTGCACTTTTGTAACAAAAAATGTATTTAGAGCAAGTTACTGTGTTTAGGAAGATTCAATCTTTGCTGAATAAGACACTCAGAAACGTCCCGATTCTGTAGACCTTCGCATGAAGACTGCTAGGTCAGTTTATCAATGTTTTTTTTTTTACCCGAGATTCAAACGATTTCCTCACAGGATCTTCACATTCATCTGGAATTGTGTGGATCTTGGGTGAAAGTTGTGTAAATCTTAAGAGTTTGACCTTGTACCTTGACCTTTTATTATTCTAGCCATAAACAACCTGGAGGGAAAAGAACTCTGATGGGCAGCAATTTTCCTGACACACAATCCGGCTGATTTGCTAAAGAAATAAATTATGTGAATATTCACTTCAATTATCCATGTTGTGAAAAGCTAATTCCTGTTTACTTATTTCATCTACAGTACATATGATTGGATAGTTGAACGTTCCCACTATTTACTGTGTGAAGATTTGCCACTTCTATAGTAAATCATCCTAAATGTGGTTGATTATGTTTGCTTTGCGCAGTTAATTTTCACTGTGAATTTTCTTTTTTTTTTTTTTTTTTATTACTTATTCTATTCTTGCTGTTTTTTTGTTTTTTGTATTACAAGTTTTTTTTTTAATTTGTAATTTACATTGTAATTTTTTGCAGTCTACAGAGATTTTTGAAATAGTAAACTTTCTTATAGGTTCATATAATCAGCAGTAAACTTATAAATAATTGTGCTAAATACAGTTGGTAACGAAGGCTATTTTTATTTTATTAACTGTAAAGGAATATCAGGGAATATTCAATGGCAAATAATTCATTCTTGTCACATAACTATACAATATAAAAATATAACTATTGCAGAATGTATGTGTAAAACTGAAATGACACACAAGGTAAAGTTAGATTTTCTCTTTCTTTCTCTCTCTTATTCTTTCTTTCTTCTTCACCTTTTTCTCTGTCTTTATTTCTCTCTTTCTTTTTCTCTCTCAGAATTACAATAATGTGGAAACAATATTTATTCTAATAATTTAATCAGATTATAATATGCTGCCGCTGTATTTTGGAGATCTTTTAAATATTTTTTTTTTTTTATGTTTTCCTGACTTCTTCCATAAAACATGTATTAGTTATCTTACTTGGCTTACTGCTGTGTGTGAATTTGTTGTAAAGACAGGTCAGATTGCACCAGTGCATGATGCCTTTCTCCATTCATCGGCAGTCAGTTAATATTTGGAGGACTGTTCCATGATAATAGGGTGTTTATTATTAATGTACATCCTATATATGTGTTGGATAAATATATATTTTTTAAATCTTTTCTTTCTTGTATATTACTAATTTAGTTACAGATTGTTGTCCAGATTCTGATAATGATATTTGTGCCAATTTATTTGTATTCTGAATTCATTCTTATATAACACCCACAACGTGTCACATTCTACGCAGACAGCTTTTTTTTATTTATCTTTACCTGGGTGTGAACATAATATAAACATAAGTGAAATCCTATGAGTTAGTATTAACATCTGCCTGACATGACCATTTATACAATAAGGTCCTTATTTTTTTTATCAACATAAAGTAAGAGTTTCCTAAAAATGTATTTCAGATTTAAGACTTTTTTTTTTTTCATCATCAGCAGTTGTAATTTTCATTTATGATTTTTTTTTTTATTCTTCCCTTGCAGTACTAATACAGATATTCTTTTCCTTTTCTCTGATTGCATTTTGAAAAATTAATGGAGATTAAAGAATGATATACTCAATCAAAGGAGAATCATTCCAAACTTTTATAGTCTGATGAGGAGAGTCTAACAAATATTACATTAGCACACCTCACACATCGCAGTTCCGTTATCATATGAAAAGGTGCGATTTTAGGATCAGATTGTAATGTGTGTGTGTGTGGTTCTGCTGCCACAGATCCTTATAAAACAAAACTGAAAATAAGAGAAAAAATGCATCATTTTAATTGTTACCAACAGCAACAATCAGGTCTATCTTTTATTTTTTTTTTAAATAAACTAGAGTGTGTTTAAAGCATTTTATTTTTGTTTTGTATGAAATGGTAAGGGTTTAAAACTTCTGTCAAATTTTAATTGCTGCCCTGCTGGGGAGATTCACTTTCTCTATTTGTCCTGGTGACTATCTTTTTCAGTAAATCAACATCAAAACCTCATTATCGCTTCTTTTTTTAAATTTATTTGCTCTTATTTTTCCTAAAAAAGTGGTATTGTGTTGTATCTTGTTAGCCATCAAATAATGTAAAAATATTTATGTTTAAGTGTTTTCCTTTATTGGCTAACTTAAAATATTAAAGATGCTTTTGGGTTGTCTTAGATCAGTTTTTTTAGGCTGAAATTACTTCTATCTCTCCCCAAATATGTTGGGAAGAACTTCAAATAACATGGTGGAATTTGCCTATGTAGAGGGAGTCCTGGTGCCCACTGCTGTGAATGTCACCTCGGCTTCTCAGCTGCTCGTCTGTAAGAAACTAATTAGGAAAAGTTTCCATAAAGGTCAGTAAAATACTTGTCCAACCATTTCTATGCATATTGTTGCAGCATCACAAGACTCTAACCCTTTTTGTCCTTTTTAACATGGAGGAACCCTTGAAACCACTTTCAGGTCTCAGGGAACCCCTGATAGTAATTATTATATATACAGCCTAGGAGACAATAGCATTAACAGTAAATTGTATATAATAATAAAATATTTAAAAGAATAAGGAATGCACTGTGTTTAGCTTACTCAACACTCAAGTCTTCACTATATTTTAATATTATTATCAGTAATAATAATGCAATTAAATAAATTATAATAATAGCCAGAAAATAAATGCCAACAGGGAAAACTGTAGTGCAAGTTCAGCAGAAAAGTGACCCCTTTATATCAGTGGTCAGTGAAGGCCCTTGTACATTAGTGGTAAGTAGGTTCTCCTTACATTGGTGGCCTGTGGAAAGAGTGCCCCCCTTAAAGATACATGAAAAGACCTTTGATGTACGGTAAGTAGTAGCTCATCTGAGAGGTGTAAATTGTTCATTGCTCGTGGAACCCCTAGTAATCTCTGAGAGGAACGGCTGTTCTAACTGGACATCAGGTCCCATCACACCTGTGTGATTTAGTAACAGCTTAAAGCCTGTTTGTTACACACTATGAATTATTTTCCGTTCAACCCAGCGAGTTGAACAAAAAAAAACTTGTCAGCTCCGGTCGGAGCTGCTGTACCAACGATCTGACGTTGATCTGCCCCACTGAGCTGTTGTGTTCTGACGGGGGACGGTCTCTGGCCAGAACACTCCAATCTGAGTGGGAGCTGGTCGGCTGCTGGTTTTCCAGCATGCTCGGCCTGCTTGTGTCGAACCGGCTGCCATACACACAGGCCAAATGTTTTATTGTTTTTATTGAACTGCCCGATGTCGCCCGGCATTCGATCCGTGTGTACAGGGCTTAAGTGTCTGCACTAGATATTCAGATAATGTAATCTGCCAGCATTTAAAGTACGGTAACATTGTCCAACATACTGAAAGTCATATATTTTAGCTATATAATCATTAAAAAAACTAGGAAAATAATCCATCCTTTTCCAAGCAGGTGCATAAATATATATATATATTCAAAGTGAACACGGCTTCACTTTATTTACTAAGCTCATCGAACAGACTCCCCTGGTTTGAAAACTCTTGTAAATTCACTCAGTAGTGTGTGTGAGAGTATCTGGGTGCATTTAAGCCTAACAATTAATAATCACTTTATACTGTATCTGTAATACTTTTATTAAACTGTATTTTCTAATTAACAGTGTTATCCTTCACTAAGGAATCAAAAATAGATTAATTTTAAAAGGAGGAATCTGAACATGAATTGTCCATGTGGGACATGGGCTGTATGACAGCTGACTGACTAAAGTTTGGGAAACCCTTTATAATATGGGAAAAAAGACAAAGGCCTCGTACACACGACCGATTTTCTCGGCAAGAACCAGCAAGAAACTTGCTGGCAGAGAGGTCTTGCCGAGTAAATCGGTCGTGTGTACGCTGCTAGCGGGTTTCTCGTCGAGAAAACCGACAAGAAACCTCGACGAGAAAATAGAGAACCTGCTCTCTATTTTCTCGTCGAGATTCTCCTCGGCATGTTTCTCGACGAGAAAAGTGAGTGTGTGTACACTTACCTGTCCGCCCGGAAGCCCGCGCATGTTCGAAATGAATTCGACGCATGCGCGGTAGCTTCCTAGGCATACGTAGGGTATACCAAGATGGCGGCGACGGCATCGAATGTGACGAGCGCATGCTCGACGTAGTTGATGACGTCACCGCGTACACTCCTTTCAAAGAACCGCGGGTTCTTTGAAACGAGCGTGTGTACACTCGGCCGGGACAAGTTTCTTGTCCAAGAATCTCGTGGAAAAAAACGACATGTATTTTTCAACGAGAATCTCGGCCGTGTGTACGAGGCCAAACTGCCATTCCTTTTCAACGTTCAAGAAAACACATAACTAGGTCTGGCAGTATGTTGAAGTGCTTACCATGTACTATTGTTAATGTGCATCTTGTACTATCATTTTCTATGTACTGTCTTTGTTTTCTTTCAAATAAAATACAGATTATACAAAAAAAAGAAAACACATAACTAATGAATTAGCGTTATAACACTGAAATTGGCTCAGTAAAAATTTGGATATGTGCCCAGCTATGTATATGCGGAGGCAATAATTCATCCATTCCTGGACTTTGGAAGTCCATGAGAATTCCTTGCTTCAGAGAGGATCATGCGGAGTCTGTAGCTGCTGCTGCTGGGGCTAATTACATCCCATTGAGCTTGTTTTCTGTGCTCTTGGCACCTCTCATTAGTAATATTTTTGTGTTGTTGGTGTTTCATAGCACAAATTATATCTGTCATCCAAGCTGTTTGTGCTTTGGGAGTAGAGGAAAATTACATTTTTGTTTGCATTAAGCACTCACCATCTGGATACAACACACAGTCCTTCTCTATCTGTGGGGTCTTCGTAGTGTGTTAACCTCTGAACCTCTGAGGGTAACACGTGTATGAGGATGTAAATAAACTGACCCCCTCCTTTACTGCCAAGGTTTGCAGGTTGTTCCTGCACTTAACTCTACTAATTGGGAATAGAACCGAGTGATGGGAAACTGCACTGGCACTAATTCCAGATGTGAAGTGTTTAAATATAAACTCCAAAACTAAGAATGAACCTATGAAGAGCATATGGCTGATGCTATCCACCTGTCCTAAATTTCAGTTTTTCTTTCTGGTGTAGCTCTTGTGCACTAGGCCACCCACCATAAAATGCACCTCTTTGCTTGTCATATGGGGGTCTGAGTAAACTATCTTGCTGTAGATATGAGAGCTTGGGGTTGTTGCCATTGTTCTCTTCCTGCAATGTCAGAGGAGATGTGATGTCATAAGTGGCATTGTCCCATGGTGCCCTGTGTGCTCTTCATTGGGTTCCTCACTTGGCACCCTTCCTGGGCAGCTCCTGCACTGTCCCACTTCCTCAGCTGCACTGCAGCCTATTCTTGATCCAATCCACTAGTTTTCTGGCCAATGTTGTCTGCCCATGACTGGAAACCAATGCAGCCTGCTCATAATTGTTCCATGATGGTTCACTGAATAAATCTATGAGAAATTGTGTGCAAAATGTGCAGATAGGTTGACGTTGATATGCTAGTCTTTGTTTGAATGTGTGTGTCAAACTAGCTACCCCATTATATTACAGTCCTTTCTGTTGGTAAAAAAAAAAGTTTGGCATTTGTAGTCCACTAACTGCCTACAGGGCCGGCACTACCACTAGGCGGAGTAGGCAGCCGCCTAGTGCGCACTATCCCCTAGGGCGCAGCCACGGCCTCTGTCCCAATGAATCTCAAGGCGTGTGAGCTCGCCCCTGTTCAGTGCTGTCCCACTCCCGGGAACATATCTGAATGCCTCCAATCCCCCAATGTGTCCCTCTGAGCGCCCCGCTGTCCCCTCAAATCTCACAGCGCCGCTCCGGGACTCCTTTGCTCCAGCCTGTCCCTCTGGAGCAGCGCTGTGTGTCTGTGTGTGCCGCGGAGGGGCGGGGCTTGGCGAAGATGAGAGCATCGAGAGGTGCAGCATTTGTAAGCTGACCTCCTGGCTGGCAGGGACGCCATAGTGCGGCTAGATGGCGGCGCTGGCGGGGACACATGGAGGCTCGAGCGGCTGGATGGCGGCGCTGGTGGGGACACCAAAGCAATTCTGCCTGCCCAGCGCTGAGGAGAGCCCGGAAGTGATGGTCAAAGAAGCAGAGGTAAGGAGGATGGATCCTCCCTATCTACATCGAGCCATGTGTGGGGGGGTGAGTAGTGCAGGAAATAGGAGTCAGGTGGGCCAGTGTGTGTGTGTGTGTATGTAATGGTCAGGTAGGTGTGTGTGTGTCATGGTCAGTGTGTGTGTGTAATGGTCAGGTAGGTGTGTGTGTCATGGTCAGGTAGGTGGGTCAGTGTGTGTGTAATGGTCAGGTAGGTGGTCAGTGTGTGTGTGTGTAATGGTCAGGTAGGTGTGTGTCATGGTCAGTGTTTATAATGGTCAGGTAGGTGGGTCAGTGTGTGTGTGTGTGTGTGTAATGGTCAGGAAGGTGGGTCAGAGTGGGTAATGGTCAGGTAGGTAGGTCAGTGTATGTGTCAGGTAGGTAGGTCAGTGTGTGTGTAATGGTCAGGTAGGTGTGTGTGTGTGTGTGTCATGGTCAGTGTGTGTGTGTGTAATGGTCAGGTAGGTGTGTGTGTGTGTAATGGTCAGTGTGTGTAATGGTCAGGTAGGTGTGTGTCATGGTCAGGTAGGAGGGTCAGTGTGTGTGTCAGGTAGGTGCGTCAGTGTGTGTAATGGTCAGGTAGGTGTGTGTGTGTGTAATGGTCAGGTAGGTGTGTGTGTGTAATGGTCAGGTAGGTGTGTGTGTAATGGTCAGGTAGGTGTGTGCGTGTGTGTGTAATGGTCAGGTAGGTGTGTGTAATGGTCAGTGTGTGTGTGTGTGTAATGGTCAGGTAGGTGGGTCAGTGTGTGTGTGTCAGGTAGGTGCATCAGTGTGTGTGTAATGGTCAGGTAGGTGTGTGTGTGTGTGTAATGGTCAGGTAGGTGTGTGTGCGTGTAATGGTCAGGTAGGTGTGTGTGCGTGTAATGGTCAGGTAGGTGTGTGTGTGTGTAATGGTCAGGTAGGTGGGTCAGTGTGTGTGTAATGGTCAGGTAGGTGTGTGTGTGTCATGGTCAGTGTGTGTGTGTGTGTAATGGTCAGGTAGGTCAGTGTATGTGTTAGGGTGACCACATTTCCAAACTGCCATTCAGGGACAATTTTGCCAAGGACCGGGGCGGGGGCGGAGGGTTGTGTTGAATGTAGTTTCGGGGTTGACGGAATTTCGGCAGCGAGCCAATACCATGCTTGGAATGTATTTCTATTATTACAATGTAATAATAGACCCCCTTCCCTTAGTACAGACCCTCCTCCCTCAGTACGGACCCCCCTCTACTAGCTATAGACCCCCTCAGTAAAGAAGCCCCCCACCAAGTATAGACTCCCCTCCCTCAGTACAGACTTCCACCCTCAGTACAGACCGCCCTCTACTAACTATAGACCCCTTCCCTCAGTATAGACCCCCTCCCTCAGTACAGACCCCCCTCTACTAACTATAGACCCCCTCAGTAAAGGACCCCCCCACCAAGTATAGACTCCCCTCCCTCAGTACAGACTTCCCCCCTCAGTATAGACCCCCCACAAAATACAAACCCTTTCTCCATCAGTATAGACCCCCCTAACTATAGACCCCCTCCCTCAGTATAGACCCCCTTCAGTACTGACTCCCCTCCCTCATTATAGACCCCCCACTAAGTACAGACCCCCCACAGTACAGACCCCCCCCACAGTACAGCTTAGAACAGACCTCAGATCAGCGCCAGGAATGCACAGAGGTGTCCCTCGTACATCTCTTGTATATTGCAGAGGAGGGGGAGGTGGCTTAAGGCTCCTCTGTGGTATGAGGCGGGGAGAGACATCTAGGCAGAGCCGCGGAGATCGTAACCCAGACTGCAGACAGCCTCGTCTGGCTGCTCCGGCATGGTGGACCGTAGAGAGCGTTAGGCTTAACGAACTCCTCCTCAGTTTTGCATGCTGGGCAGTCGCGGCTGTGAGATCACTGGCCAGAGTCTCAGGTGGAGCTGGACTGGAGGCAGAGCGAGCGCCAGCGCTACTGCGGGGATTGCTCACTCTGTCAATTCCATTCCGGGACACTGTATTGTTCCGGAATGAAGGTGCCCGGGATCCGGGACAGAACTGCCAATTGCGGGAATGTCCCGGACACGTGGGCACCCTAGTATGTGTCAGGTAGGTGGGTCAGTGTGTGTGTGTAATGGTCAGGTAGGTCAGTGTATGTGTCAGGTAGGTGGGTCAGTGTGTGTGTGTAATGGTCAGGTAGGTGGGTCAGTGTGTGTGTGTAATGATCAGGTAGGTCAGTGTTTGTGTAATGGTAAGGTAGGTCACATGTTACAAGGGGAGGGCAAAGGGGTGGAGTCAGGGGTGGAGCCAATGGGGGCGGCAAAATTAAGTTTTGCCTAGGGTGTCAAAAATTCTTGCACCAGCCCTAACTGCCTGGTACATGTATAAACATTTAATTACATATCCACCGTGTAAACTTTCCTCAGCTCCCATGATGCAATGAATACTTTCCTGCTTTGCTTCTACATGAAGAGCATGGGGGAGCTCATGTCCATAATGGGGGTGGTAGTGACACAGCCCCAAATCCACAATGGCTCAAAAGTGATATGGTCCAGAAATATTTAGACAGAATAAATGTGGATAAAGCACCTGGACCAGATGGCATACACCCACGGATCCTAAAAGAATTGAGCTCTGTAATTTCAAAGCCATTGTATCAAAATTTTAGGGACTCATTAATGACAGGAATAGTACCACTGGATTGGCGCGTGGCGAACGTGGTGCCTATATTTAAAAAGGGAACAGAGTCTTTACCAAGTAACTATAGACCTGTTAGTTTAACTTCTATAGTTGGGAAGATACTGGAGCATTTAATAAAAGACCACATAGATGAGTTCTTGCTGGAAAAAAACATTTTAAGCAACAGACAGCATAGATTCATGAAAGACAGAAGTTGTCAGACAAACCTGATTTCTTTTTATGAAGAGGTAAGTAAAACCTTGGACAGAGGGGTGGCGGTGGACGTGGTATACTTGGACAGAGGGGTGGCGGTGGACGTGGTATACTTGGATTTTGCAAAAGCGTTCGATACAGTTCCCCACACACGGCTCATGTGTAAGGTAAAGTCTACAGGATTGGAAATATCAGTTTGTAAATGGATAGAAAACTGGCTAAAAGACAGAATTCAGAGAGTCGTGGTTAATGATTCTTACTCTGAATGGTCTAAGGTTATCAGTGGTGTACCCCAAGGTTCAGTGTTGGGACCCTTACTTTTTAATATCTTTATAAATGATATTGGGTCTGGGATCAAAAGTAAAATTTCTGTCTTTGCAGATGACACTAAGCTATGCAGTGGAATAACGTCCTTACAGGATGTCGCCAATTTACAAGCCGACCTCAATGCTCTGTCTAATTGGGCGACTATGTGGCAGATGAGGTTTAATGCTTATAAATGTAAAGTTATGCACTTGGGCGCTAAAAATATGAATGCATCATACATACTAGCGGAGTACAACTGGGGGGATCCATATGACTTATTTTGTGGTTGTGGATGTCCCAACTAATATGTATAGCACCAAATCCCTGAGATATAGAGACAAAGACGGAAGAAATGGGATTTTTTAGGTGCACAAATGCAATATATCAAATAGATTATTTAAAATATTTTTATTTTGAACAGCAAAATAAAAACAAGGATAAAAGTGAATAGATGGAGAGTGGTAGCACAAAATAGCAATTAATAGGACAGTCAGATGAAATATGTTCCCGACATGTTTCGCCCCTAATTCGGGCTTCTTCAAAGGGAAACTGTCCAAATAAGTGGTACAAGCCTTCTAAAAAATATCTTCTCTTTTTCCATCACCAGAGGGCACTCCTGTGCGTGTCTCTCCTTGCTGTGTCTCCAGCACAGCGGAGAGACACGGAGTGGCGTCAGCGGCGTCCCTCCTGGGTGCCTTCTTCTTTTCCATCTCTAGAGGGCACTCCTGTGCGTGTCTCTCCTTGCTGTGTTTACAGCGCAGCGGAGAGACACGGAGTGAGGTCAGCGGCGTCGTTCGTGCATGCGCGGTACAGCCCAGCGTCCGCTTCTGGCCTACGGGCTGGATGGGGGGTATAAGAAGCCACTGGCTCCAGCGCTTAGACGCTGCTGAGCCCCTGGGACAACATATGCTGCTACAACTGTACAGGTAACTCTAAACTTATTGGAGGCTGTTTGCTCTATTCTTATCTTTGCCAAAATTATTTTCTGATTGGTGTCAGTGTGCACCTGTTAAAGCGTTTATCTGGAGGCATGGTATGCCTATTGAAGCATAATACAGCTGATTATATTCGTCCGTATATCGTCTGTATATGCTGATCTTCTCTTTGGACTGAATATCTCTCTCTTTCTTTATGTACCATGATTCTTTCATTATGTTTTCCTGTTTCAGTTCTTTGGACTTTACGATCCTTTCTGAACTTAATGATCAGCATTAGTCCCAGGAATTAGGCCATCAGTAGATCTGTAAGTTTATCTTCTTTTCAGTGTACCTTAGTGTATGCTTTTATTTTCGCATGTTGGGTTCATTCATTATACCCTTCCCTAATTTACAGACATTGCCACATAGTCGGTCATCTTGTTCCCCCTGTGATCACTCGGTGCAACCCGTGGTCTGGATTTGAGACCGCCGCCCTGGGGTGTGGCCGTTTGGACTGGCTATAGTAAAGAGAGATAAGGGGCTGCATCTGTGGGGGTGGGAGTGGCGCATGCATAATCTTAGATTGCTAAATGAAATGTTTTGGCACATATATTATTTTTGTTTTTTTGTAATGTGACACATATATATTTGTCTTTTGTATTTTTTATAAGGCATGTACCACTTATTTGGACAGTTACCCTTTGAAGAAGCCCGAATTTGGGGCGAAACATGTCGGGAACATATTTCATCTGACTGTCCTATTAATTGCTAATTTGTACTACCACTCTCCATCTATTCACTTTTATCCCTGTTTTTATTTTGCTGTTCAAAATAAAAATATTTTAAATAATCTATTTGATATATTGCATTTGTGCACCTAAAAAATCCCATTTCTTCCGTCTTTGTCTGGAGGGATCCATAGTGGAGAAGGATCTGGGGGTTTTGGTAGATCATAAGCTGAATAATAGCATGCAATGCCAAGCTGCGGTTTCCAAAGCGAGCAAAGTCCTATCTTGTATTAAAAGAGGTATGGGCTCCAGAGAGAGAGATATCATGTTGCCCCTTTTCAAATCATTAGTAAGACCTCATCTGGAATATGCAGTTAAATTTTGGGCACCAGTTCTAAAAAAGGATATTGGGGAACTGGAAAAAGTGCAGAGAAGGGCAACCAAACTGATAAGAGGCATGGAGGAGCTCAGCTATGAGGAAAGATTAGAGGAACTGAATTTATTCACTCTTGACAAGAGGAGATTAACCACTTAACGACCGCCCACCGCCGATTTACGTCGGCAGAATGGCACCGACAGGCAGAATCACGTAGATCTACGTGATCGCCTTTGTGCAGTTGGGGGGTCCATCCGGACCCCCCTTCACTGCAGTGAGCGGCCGTTAAGTGTTCGGGAGCGATCAGGCATGAGGGGGCGGCCGCTCGATTCCGCCCCCCCCTCGCGATCGCTCCCGGCCAATGAAAATGCTTCCTCCGCCATGTGATGTAAACAGAGGCTGGAGGAAGTGATGTCATCTCCCTCGCCGCGGTCTTTTCGTTCCCGGCGCCGAGGAGAGAAGACAGAGGTTAGTGCTCCAACAGTCCACTGACACGTAGGTACACGTAGGCACACAAATCACCCCCCAGTCACCCCCAGATCACCCCCCAGGTCACCCCAAAGCCCCCAATCACAGTGTCACTGATTGCAGTGATCATTTATTTTACTGATCACTGCATTTAGTGTCATCTGTGATTGTAAAAAGTTGCAGGGCAGTTAGGATTAGACCCCTTTAGGTCCAGGGTAGCCCCCTAACCCCCCCTAATAAAGGTTTAACCCCTTGATCACCCCCCAGGTAACCCTTTCACCCCCTAACTTCAGCGTCACTAAGCGATTGTTTTTCCGATCGCTGTATTCGTGTCGCTGGTGTTTTAGATAGGCAGTTATTTTTTTTTAGGTTCGCCGCAGGTTTTTATTAGTGTCAGGTACCCCCATATATTATTTTAACCCCCTGATTGCCCCTAGAGTTAACCCTTTCACCAGTGATCGCCGTATAAGCGTCACTGGTGTCACTGGTTAGCCAGTAAGTTATTTAGTTATTTAGGTTACCCGTCAGGTTTTTATATAGCGTCGGGTACCCCCATATTTAACCTAATAAAGGTTTTAACCCCCTGATTGCCCCTAGTTAACCCTTTCACCAGTGATCACCATATAAAGGTTACGGGTGACGCTGGTTGATTAGTTTGCTTTTTATAGCATCAGGGCACCCGCCGTATATAACCCAATAAAGGTTTAACCCCCCTGATCGCCCGGCGGGTGAGATTAATTAGGTTTTAGCGCCAGAGAGGGTCTGCGTCGCCCCAGGCAGTGTTAGGTTAGTGCCAGTAACGCTAACACCCACGCGCAAAGCATACACCCCCCTTAGTGGTATAGTATCTGATCAGATCTATACTAGCATCCCCAGCGGTTTAGGGTTCCCAAAAACGCAGTGTTAGCGGGATCAGCCCAGATACCTGCTAGCGCCTGCGTTTAGCCCCTCCGCCCAGCCCAGCCCAGCCCACCCAAGTGCAGTATCGATCGATCACTGTCACTTACCAAACACAACACACATAACTGCAGCGTTCGCAGAGACAGGCCTGATCCCTGCGATCGCTAACAGTTTTTTTGTAGCGTTTGATATATTTGCTGACGACAGTCAGGTGCTTTTTTTCCTGTGAATCTTACTAGTGTACCCCTAAATTTAGAGCCCAAAATGGCAAGACGAAGGTACACTAGTAAAGAGGCCTACGAGATTCTGAGCATGACAGATAGTGAAGAGGAGGTCACGTATCTGTCAGATTCAGGTTTAGAATATCTTCCCGTAGAAGACAGTGACGTCAGCGGCCCCACGTCAGATAGCTCTGACGACGAAGTTGAGGTCCCTGCTAAGGTCAGGTGTACCCGATCCCGATCTTCTGAGGTTGTTGAGGAGCAAGAACCGCAGGTCTCTCGTATCATGGAGCAGAGTAGTACTAGCGCCGCTATTCCTTCTGGTGAACTGGCAAGCACCAGCGGCCTAGTACAGCCTGGACGTACATCCAGCACTGCAGTAACACTTGGTGACGTGGCGAGTCCCATAAGTGCAGTTCAAGCTGGCGAGGTGGCAAGCACAAGTAGTGTCCCGCTGCCACCAAGAAGACAAAGGCAGGCCCGTCGTGCCCATACTGCCCTTCCTGCAGAATTCGCCTATCCTGATTGGGTCCCCACCACTTCTGCAGAACCCGTACTTCCCCCATTCACTGCCCAACCCGGTATTCAGGTGGAAACAGCTGATTTTATTCCAACTGATTTTTATTCGCTGTTTTTCACGGAAGATCTCTATAGATCTATTGTGGACCAGAGTAATTTATATGCTGGTCAATTTATCGCCGCTAACCCCCAGTTGCCTAAAATTGCCAGAAATTGGAAACCAATTACGGTTTCCGAATTTAAGACCTTTCTGGGCCTTTCCCTCAACATGGGCACACATAAATTTCCGTCATTGCGTGCTTATTGGTCCACGCACCCAATTGACCACATGCCCGTGTTCTCTGCCTCCATGTCCAGGGCACGATACGAGCAGATTTTGCGGTTCATGCACTTCAACGACAATGAACTTTGTCATCCACGTGGGGACCCTGAATACGACCGGCTCTATAAAATTCGGCCCCTCATAAACCACTTCAACGAACGTTTTGCAGCCTTGTTTACTCCCGATCAAGTTGTCTGCGTTGATGAGTCCCTGAATACATTTTCTGGCCGCTTGGCTTTCAAGCAGTACCTTCCCAGCAAGCGTGCCAGATACGGGGTCAAGCTCTACAAGTTCTGTGACAGGGCAACAGGCTATGTAGTGAACTTTACGGTTTATGAGGGAAAAGATAGTCAGATTGAGTCGGTCAACTGCCCGGATTACATAGGGAGCGCTGGCAAGATAGTGTGGAACTTGGTGTCACCCTTATTCGGAAAGGGGTACCACTTGTATGTGGACAATTATTACACGAGCGTGCCACTGTTTAGTCACTTGTTTGATCATCAGATTGGAGCATGTGGCACCGTGCGACCTAATCGCCGGGGCTTTCCCCAGCGGCTTGTAGATGCCCGTCTTAGGCTGGGGGAGAGAGCCTGCTTGAAGTGTAATAACTTGCTCGCTATGAAGTGGAGGGACAATAAGAATGTTTTCCTTCTTACCTCCCTTCATGCAGACACGACAGTCCAAATTCGAACGGCGACTGGTGTTGTGGAGAAACCCCTCTGTGTCCACGAATATAACCAAAATATGGGAGGGGTGGACCTCAACGACCAGTTGATGGCGCCGTATCTAATTGACCGTAAGGTCGAGACGCTGGTACAAAAAAGTGTCTCTATCATTATTCCAATTGGCTTTGCTGAACGCTCATGTGCTATACAGAGCTTCAGGCGGGACGTTATCTCTTCTAAAATTCCAGAATGAGATAGTCACAGAACTCCTGTATCCAGGCGGTTCTGCACCTCACCATCCCCAACCAAATGCAGTAAGCCGGCTGCATGAGAGGCATTATTCGTATGTCCTCCCGAGTACCCCTACCCAAAGCCACCCCCAAAAAAGATGTTGTGTCTGTAGCAAGCGCGGATTTAGGCGTGACACCCGTAGTTTTTGTCCACTCTGTCCTGACAAGCCTAGTCTTTGCCAAGGTGAATGTTTTGAACGCTACCACTCAAAAGTGAAGTTTTAGCGTAGGGTACAGCATTTCACAGACAAGGACACACTTACACAGGGTCTCCCAAGATGCCATTACATTTTGAGAGACCCGAACCATTACAGTTGTAAAGTTACAAAAAAAAGTGTAAAAAAGAAAAAAAAAAACGTAAAAAACAAAACACAAAAAAAATATAAAATAAAAAAACCAAAAATAGTTGTCGTTTTATTGTTCTCTCTCTCTCTATTTTCTCTCTATTGTTCTGCTCTTTTTTACTGTATTCTATTCTGCAATGTTTTATCATGCTTGCTTTTCAGGTATGTAATTTTTTGTTTTCAGGTGCGCCATTCAACTGCAGCGCGGAATTATTTATCTTGACAGCAACAGCGTTTGCTCCCACGATACATAAAGCCGTGACTCCAGTGCTGTAGGAGGTGATTTCACCACCACAGTTAAAAAAAAGAGCATATATGCCGAAGCATGGGGGCAGCAGGGGCGGAGGAGCGATTTTGCTCCTAATGCCGCGTACATACGGTCGAAATTCCGACGGAGGCCTGCCCGTGGAAAATTCCGACCGTGTGTACGCGGCATAACTTTTTTGCGGGAGGATGCCCCCATGCTTCGGCATATATATATTTTAGGCACAGGTTGCGTTAAAACATTTTTTTATTTTTTACTAGGTTTTGTTTTGGTATTTGCTTTGCAGGTATGGCATGGTAAGGTCTTACTGTTGTACTGTAATGTTACTTTGTTTTAATGTTAACCACCATTTGCTTAGCAGGTACGCCATTCAGTTGCAGCGCGGATCTATTTATCTTGACAGCAACAGCGTTTGCTCCCACGATACATAAAGCCGTGACTCCAACGCTGTAGGAGGTGATTTCACCACCACAGTTAAAAAAAAGAGCATATATGCCGAAGCATGGGGGCAGCAGGGGCGGAGGAGCGATTTTGCTCCTAATGCCGCGTATATACGGTCGAAATTCCAACGGAGGCTTGCCCATGGAAAAGTCCGACCGTGTGTACGCGGCATAACCTTTTATGCCGCGTACATACGGTCGAAATTCCGACGAAGGCTTGACCGTGTGTACGCGGCATAACTTTTTTGCGGGAGGATGCCCCCATGCTTCGGCATATATGCCCATCATTAGAAGTGGGTGGATGAAGGGAGGTATTCTAATGGTGGGCATACCCACCAATCAATCTCTTTTTTTCGTTCAGCCAATAGGCTGTATGAAAAAAAAGATTACAATACATGTCCAACAAGGACCAGCAACGTACTGGTATGTTGCTGGACTTTGAATGTTTATACCAGAATGATGCCTGCGGGTTTAGGTATCATCTTGGTATCATTCTTTTCAGCCAGCAGCCGGCTTTCATGTAAAAGCAATTCTAGCAGATAATTAGCCTCTAGACTGCTTTTACAAGCAGTGGGAGGGAATGTCCCCCCCCCCCCGGATATAAAAAGCGCCATTGGGAAATTGGGAAAGCATTTTATCACACCGATCTTGGTGTGGTCAGATGCTTTGAGGGCAGAGGAAAGATCTAGGGTCTAACCCCCCAATTTTTTTCAAAAAAAGAGTACCTGTCACTACTTATTGCTATCATAGGGGATATTTACATTCCCTGAGATAACGATAAAAATGGTAAAAAAATAAAATATGGAAGGCACAGTTTAAAAATAAAATAAAAAAGCCAAATAAATAATAAAAAAAAAAAAAAAAAAAAAAAAAAGCACCGCTGTCCCCCCCTGCTCTTGCGCAAATGCGAACGCAAGCGTCGGTCTAGCGTCATATGTAAACAGCAATTGCATCATGCATGTGAGGTATCACCGCGAAGGTCAGATCGAGGGCAGTCATTTTAGCAGTAGACCTCCTCTGTAAATCTAACGTGGTAACCTGTAAAGGCTTTTAAATGCTTTTAAAAATGAATGTAGTTTGTCGCCGCTGCGCGTTTGTGCGCAATTTTAAAGCATGTCGTGTTTGGTATCCATGTACTCGGCCTATGATCATCTTTTTTATTTCATCAAACATTTGGGCAATATAGTGTTTTTTAGTGCATAAAAAATAAAAAAAAGTGTGTTTTTCCCCCAAAAAATGCGTTTGAAAAATCGCTGCGCAAATACTGTGTGGAAAAAAAAAATGCAACACCCACTATTTTAATCTGTAGGGCCTTTGCTTTAAAAAAATATATAATGTTTGGGGGTTCAACATAATTTTCTTGCAAAAAAATTTTTTTTTTCATGTAAACAAAAAGTGTCAGAAAGGGCTTTGTCTTCAAGTGGTTAGAAGAGTGGATGATTTGTGACATAAGCTTCCTAATGTTGTGCATAAAATGCCAGGACAGTTCAAAACCCCCCCAAATGACCCCATTTTGTAAAGTAGACACCTCAAGCTATTTGCTGAGAGGCATGTTGAGCCCATTGAATATTTTTTTTTTTGTCCCAAGTGATTGAATAATGACCAAAAAAAAAAAAAATGTACAAAAAGTTGTCACTAAATTATATATTGCTCAAACATGCCATGGGCATATGTGGAATTACACCCCAAAATACATTCTGTTGCTTCTCCTGAGTACGGGGATACCACATGTGTGGGACTTTTTGGGAGCCTAGTCGCGTACGGGACCCCAAAAACCAAGCACCGCCTTCAGGATTTCTATGGGTGTAAATTTTTGATTTCACTCCTCACTGCCTATCACAGTTTCGGAGGCCATGGAATGCCCAGATGGCACAAAACCCCCCCCAAATGACCCCATTTTGGAAAGTAGACACCCCAAGCTATTTGCTGAGAGGTATGTTGAGTATTTTGCAGATCTCGCTTTTTGTCACAAAGTTTTGAAAATGTAAAAAAAGAAAAAAAAAAGAAAAAAAAATGTCTTTCTTAATTTTCAAAAACAAATGAGAGCTGTAAAATACTCACCATGCCTCTCAGCAAATAGCTTGGGGTGTCTACTTTCCAAAATGGGGTCATTTGTGGGGGTTTTGGGCTATTTTGACATTTTATGGCCTTCAAAACTGTGATAGGTAGTGAGGAGTGAAATCAAAAATTTATGCCCTTAGAAACCTTGAAGGCGGGTGCTTGGTTTTTGGGGTCCCGTACGCGGCTAGGCTCCCAAAAAGTCCCACACATGTGGTATCCCTGTACTCAGGAGAAGCAGCAGAATGTATTTTGGGGTGTAATTTTACATATAACCATGGCATGTGTGAGCAATATATCATTTAGTGACAACTTTTTGTACATTTTTTTTTTCTTTTTGTCATTATTCAATCATTTGGGACAAAAAAAAAAAATATTCAATGGGCTCAACATGCCTCTCAGCAAATAGCTTGGGGTGTCTACTTTCCAAAATGGGGTCATTTGGGGGGGTTTTGTGCCATCTTGGCATTTTATGGCCTTCAAAACTGTGATAGGTAGTGAGGAGCGAAATCAAAAATTTATGCCCTTAGAAACCTTGAAGGCGGTGCTTGGTTTTTGGGGTCCCATACGCGGCTAGGCTCCCAAAAAGTCCCACACATGTGGTATCCCCGTACTCAGGAGAAGCAGCAGAATGTATTTTGGGGTGTAATTTCACATATGCCCATGGCATGTGTGAGCAATATATCATTTAGTGACAACTTTGTGCAAAAAAAAAAAAGTTTGTCATATTCCCGCAACCTGTGGCAAAATATAAAATATTCCATGGACTCAACATGCCTCTCAGCAAATAGCTTAGGGTGTCTACTTTCCAAAATGGGGTAATTTGGGGGGGTTTTGTGCTATTTTGGCATTTTATGGCCTTCGAAACTGTGATAGGTAGTGAGGAGTGAAATCAAAAATTTACGCCCTTAGAAATCCTGAAGGCGGTGCTTGGTTTTTGGGGCCCTGTACGCGGCTAGGCTCCCAAAAAGTCCCACACATGTGGTATCCCCGTACTCAGGAAAAGCAGCAGAATGTATTTTGGGGTGCAATTCCACATATAACCATGGCATGTGTGAGCAATATATCATTTAGTGACAACTTTTTGGACATTTTTTTTTTTTATTTTTGTCATTATTCAATCATTTGGGACAAAAAAAAAAATATTCAATGGGGTCAACATGCCTCTCAGCAAATAGCTTGGGGTGTCTACTTTCCAAAATGGGGTCATTTGGGGGGGTTTTGTGCCATCTTGGCATTTTATGGCCTTCAAAACTGTGATAGGTAGTGAGGAGTGAAATCAAAAATTTATGCCCTTAGAAACCTTGAAGGCGGTGCTTGATTTTTGGGGTCCCGTACGCGGCTAGGCTCCCAAAAAGTCCCACACATGTGGTATCCCCGTACTCAGGAGAAGCAGCAGAATGTATTTTGGGGTGTAATTTCACATATGCCCATGGCATGTGTGAGCAATATATCATTTAGTGACAACTTTGTGCAAAAAAAAAAAAGTTTGTCATATTCCCGCAACTTGTGGCAAAATATAAAATATTCCATGGACTGAACATGCCTCTCAGTAAATAGCTTGGGGTGTCTACTTTCCAAAATGGGGTCATTTGGGGGGGTTTTGTGCTATTTTGGCATTTTATGGCCTTCGAAACTGTGATAGGTAGTGAGGAGTGAAATCAAAAATTTGCGCCCTTAGAAATCCTGAAGGCGGTGCTTGGTTTCCGGGGTCCCGTACGTGGCTAGGCTCCCAAAAAGTCCCACACATGTGGTATCCCCGTACTCAGGAGAAGCAGCAGAATGTATTTTGGGGTGCAATTCCACATATAACCATGGCATGTGTGAGCAATATATCATTTAGTGACAACTTTTTGTAATTTTTTTTTTTGTCATTATTCAATCACTTGGGACAAAAAAAAAAATATTCAATGCCTCTCAGCAATTTCCTTGGGGTGTCTACTTTCCAAAATGGGGTCATTTGGGGGGGTTTTGTACTGCCCTGCCATTTTAGCACCTCAAGAAATGAGATAGGCAGTCATAAATTTAAAGCTGTGTAAATTTCAGAAAATGTACCCTAGTTTGTAAACGCTATAACTTTTGCGCAAACCAATAAATATACGCTTATTGACATTTTTTTTACTAAAGACATGTGGCTGAATACATTTTGGCCTAAATGTATGACTAAAATTGAGTTTATTCGATTTTTCTTATAACAAAAAGTAGAAAATATCATTTTTTTTCAAAATTTTCGGTCTTTTTCTGTTTATATCGCAAAAAATAAAAATCGCAGAGGCAATCAAATACCATTAAAAGAAAGCTCTATTTGTGGGAAGAAAAGGACGCAAATTTCATTTGGGTACAACATTGCATGTCCGCACAATTTACAGTTAAAGCAGCGCAGTGCCGAATCCCAAAAACAGGCCTGGTCCTAATGGCCCGAAATGGTCCGGGGCTTAAGTGGTTAAGGGGGGGGGGATATGATCAATGTGTACAAATATATAAGGGGTCCATATAGTGAACTTGGTGTTGAGTTATTCACTTAACGGTCAACACTGAGGACAAGGGGGGCACTCTTTTCGTCTAGAGGAAAAGAGATTTCATCTCCAAATACGGAAAGGTTTCTTCACAGTAAGAGCTGTGAAAATGTGGAATAGACTCCCTGCAGAGGTGATTCTGGCCAGCTCAGTAGATTGCTTTAAGAAAGGCCTGGATTATTTCCTAAATGTACATAATATAACTGGGTACTGACATTTATAGGTAAAGTTGATCCGGGGAAAATCCGATTGCCTCTCGGGGGATCAGGAAGGAATTTTTTCCCCTGCTGTAGCAAATTGGATCATGCTCTGCTGGGGTTTTTCGCCTTCCTCTGGATCAACTGTGTGTAAATATTGGGTATATGGGATTGTATGATATTATTTTATTTTTTTATGGTTGAACTGGATGGACTTGTGTCTTTTTTCAACCTGACTAACTATGTAACTATGTAACTATATGAGATGTTCGACAAAACTGAAGTAGTACAACGGGCAGGTTATGTTGATTACTGGACTGTATTTTAGCTTCTTTGCATTGATAGTAGAAAAAGATGTTAAAGCAGAACTAAAGCAGGGCAAGGGGCAGCACTATAGAAAAAGTGCACAGAATGCCTACACAATATGGCATACATGTCTCTTGGTGTGTCCTGTCCACCATGACCACTCTGCACACTCTCTAGACCAGTGGTTCTCAACTCCTGTCCTCAGGGCCCACTAACAGGCCAGATTTTAAGTATTACCTTGGTGAGATGCAGACTAGAATACTGCAATCCCTGAGCAGCAAATTATATCACCTGTGATGCATTTCAGTTATCTTGCAAACCTGGCCTGTTGGTGGGCCCTGAGGACTGGAGTTGAGAACCACTGCTCTAGACACTCCACAGACACCTGGGTCATCTTTTTAGAAGCTTTTCCCTCTGTTAACAGTTTTCTATTTATCAGTAGGACAGAACTGTGATGATATTTGCTACTCCCACACATGCTCAATGGAGATGCACCATCTCAGAACTAATCTTTGGCATCCGATGGATGCTGGGAATATACACTTAACCTCACCATGCTATAGAAAAAATGTTAGGATAAAGAGAAAAGCATTTTTAGCAGAGCCATAAAAAGTCCCCTATCCCAAAAAACAGGGTATGCTAGCAAAAATTTTTTTAAAGGTTAATGTTGCTCTTTAATTGATTATATTTACTGATTTCAGCAGCTTCTCATTCTAAAACAATATCTTGCTTTTTAATTAAGTGAGGCTTTAAGTAATCTAGAAGGTATGCAACTTGAGCCAGCACACTTCTTCAGCTACTAGATCAATGGCAGCCCTACAATCAGTGCAGAAAATAAAAATAGTTATGGATAAGTGTATACCAGGCACAGCTGGTCGGAGACTTGCGTCCTCTTTAGCCATGACTGCTTCTTACATAGAGGGAGGCAGAAAGGGTCTGCGGGAGTGGCCAGTCATTTTAGTTTGTCTGTCCAAGAGATGGGACCATTCCACAATCTCTGTCATCAGTAACAAAAAAAAATTATGTGCTTTTTTGAAAGTTCTCTCTTGACTTTTAGTTTGTATTCCGTTTGGAAATTTTACAATTTATTCATCAAATTTCTTACATGAATGAGCTATTGTAAATCTTTTGGCTCACTCTTCAAACAGTCCCATCTTAGAAATAAAAAAAATGACTCCACTTTGGGAGTGATAAGCACTTATTTAATTATAGTAATTTGGGAAATGTGTTTTGCAGCTTGATTGACTTCTCCTGACAGTTCAATGTCATATCCCATCTCCAAGAAATAGACATGTAATTATGGCAGTTTTATTACGCTTAATCCCTTAAAATGACCCTGCACCACCCAGGTATTAGTAATGTCATAATTTATACAAAGTGTTCTTTAATTGCTGGAATCATATTCTTTTTGTTCAGCTTCCTGCTTGCTGTCTTAAAGAGGGGCATGAAGTAAGGTCTTTTCTTCAGATTTGTTCTCATGTGAGGGTCTGTAGCTTCAGTTCACACACTGGTTGTTGGTACGATGTCGATAGAGAAGTGGGGCGATAGCTCTTAGAGCAAAGTATAGATGTAATGACTTTTCTGGAGATGAGCCTTCAAATTGCACATTACATTTCATGTAACTGACAGTTAATAACAAGGGATTCTATAAAACTGATACCTGTTATATCATAATGCACCCTGAGGTGACTGAAATTGTGAGCATAATTTGGCCAATTTAGTGATGTGTTTCCTCTATTGCGCTACTGTTTTCAGGTGAAAATGTAATCAGATTGGAGGAAATCTAAAAATCTGTTCAGAGAGGCAAATGATAAAAATTACAGGCAGGAAACAGCAGCTGTGTGTTTTAGTGATCTGTGATCTCTTGGGAACTGAGACCTATCCGCTTGTTTAACACTTCTTTAACATATCAAAATGTTGTGTCTATTAATTTAGTGCAGTGTGATATCTGTCATTATGCTGTCCATGATTCTGTCCAGACAACCAATCATATTTGCCCTTTCCTGTTCTAACCTGTCCTAGCAAGAGAAAACTGAGACGCTAACTGAATTGACAAGGGGAACACGGACCATTCTTTAGGGCCGATTCACATCTGGGTTGTGCGTTTCAGGCGTGTTACCATTAAACGCTATATATCGTGTGATCTCATAAATGTGCATCTAATCAGGATTTTTAACACCTAAAATGCACATAAAACACATGGGTGTGAACAAGGCCTAAATTGCATTCTTCTTTTTTAAAGTCTACTTTTTTCAAGCTTGGAGGAGCGAGTCCCAGGAGTAAGTTGACCAATATGCCCACATTCTTCTCAAAGGATGTTTATGTTTTTGGCCCATTAAAAATGCAGACGGGTTTAAAATGTATGCATTTTATCTTTCACTCCTTTCCTAAGGTTGCCCAGAGGCTTTTGATTCCAATTGTCTAATGTGTATAATTACCCCAGAATCTGGTCTTCATGGACCAATTGGAAGCTGTGATAAAGGAAAACAGATATTGGATAAGTTTAACCGCCTTTTTCTGACATTTGTTGTTTACAAGTTAAAAAACAGTATTTTTGCTAGAAAGTTACTTAGAACCTCCAAACAATATATATATATATATATATATATATATATATATATATATATATTTTTCAGCAGAGACCCTAGAGAATAAAATGGCGGCCGTTGCAATATTTTATGTATTTGTGCAGCAGTCTTTCAAACGCAAATATTTGAAAAAAATACACTTCAATGAATTAAATAAAACAAAACTAAACAGCAAAGTTTGCCAAATTTGTTTTGGAGTGAGAGTCTGGAGGAAGAGTGGAGAGGCACATAATCCAGGTTGCATAAGGTCCAGCATGAAGTTTCCACAGTCAGTGATGATTTGGGGAGCCATGGACATACTGTACATGGACATACTTTTCAGTAAGCCAATATTTCTGTGCAAAAAATCCTTTTTTTTTATTTTTTTATTGGTCTTATGTAATATTCAAATTTTTTGAGTTACTGAAATTTTAGGTTTTCACTAGCTGTAAGCCATAATCATCAAAATTAAAAATATATCACTCTGTGTGTAATGAATCTATATATTATATGAGTTTCACTTTTTTAATTGAATTACTGAAATAAATGAACATTTTAAAGATGTTTACATTTTTGGAGATGTACCTGTATATTGCACTATAATGATTTGCTGTGTATTGTTGACACTGGATTGTTTTTGCCACATGCATGCTTGATGTATAGCATTTATAAACAATGGTAACATTCATTTTATGTTGATATTTAACTAGTGGGTGGATTGTACAATTGATAACACATATACGTACATGTTTATAATAATACACAACCACATTGTATTTTATTTATTGTTTATTGATAAGCCAAAAGAGCAGCACATCACCATATTTTGATAAATAATAGTTTATGTGTAGGAGCACAATTCGGTGATAGCAGTGCAGTGGCTAGGTACACTTTATACAATATAGGGGCGGCAGCGCAGCAGTAATCTGACCAATATTAGTGTTTATTGATAGTCTTATTGATCCACAATAGCACACATTAGTTGTATGCCCCCCACATTCAGGTCTTCTTTCCTGTGAATGGCTGGGTATATAAATAAGCCCTAGCATAGTAAACAATACCAGATCTTGTGTATTGTGACTAAATTTCATAAAAAATTTTAGATTGTCAGTGACATTTTTTGTCACACACATTTTTGGGAAAAATAATGATATTTCCCCAGTCGTCTTCCAGAACAGCCCTTGAGAGATAGAGTCCCTCCCATCGCCACAGGAAACACATTGCCACAGTTTAAAGGCGGTCCCTCAGGTCCCTGGTCAGTCATTTGTGTTTCCTCCGTCGGAGAAACATGTTGCTGAGGAACCAGGAGAGTGTCTTCATCTCTCAGGGGCTGCCTGAAGGGAGTGGAGACCGCACGGGGGGACTGGGTCCTATCCATCGGCTCCAGTGAAGTTCTTACCGTTTATTTTTTAGGGCTCGGGTACCATCCAGCAGACCCAATACCCCCCTCCTTCCAGTGCCGAGGTGTGCCAGTGGCAGGGTGATGCAGGTTCCCCCAGGGGCTGTGCAGGTGGATTTGTTCATCTCAGCTCCTAGCTGCAATCGCGGTGGGGGCCGGAGACACCATTTGCGTCATTTCCGGCGGAACCGCGTCATCACTGCACGCCGAGACTTCCGGTTCTGGGTCTTCAGGGCGCAAGGAGGAGGGGAAAAGCCCAGGCTGGGCCTACTATTGCCAACCAGCGTCCAGCAATACCGGACTAGCGGCGGGATCCGGATCAGGAAGGGGGGACCATGGAGGCGAATCCCCAGGACACTCCGGCGGATGCAGGCAGCAGCCAAACCCAGGTAGGCTGCTGGGCAAGCCCTGTACTGTGGTTTTTACATGTTGGTAGTTGTAGGGCTGGGACTAGTATGCTCCATGGTGGTGGATACCTCACTGTCCCGCGAATATGCAGTAGTGGTGGTTGCAGCACGGTTGTTTAAAGAGGGTAAACGTTTGGTGCTAAGACCATCTATTTTTTTTTTCAGGCTAAGGAGGCTCCAAGGGAAGACAAGTCAGGCCGCAAAAAGTCCCCTAACTGTGGGAACAAGTTATCCTCAGGCTCTAACAAAGCTTTATGCAGGAAGTGTATTGCAGGCTTACTAAAATCAGTGGCAGACTCTCCTTTGGCTAAATTCCTTAGCTCCTTTAACTACATAAAATGAAAATTAATTTGCTCATATGAGTATACAACAGCCCTTCAAGTCAATGCATTGTTACCAAATAGAGGTAAAGATATAATTTGCCACAAAAAAAACTATTTGAGGTAGTGGAAAGAAACCAGGCAGACTTGCGTTTCACGTTGTATCGCCTGCCCAAGCAATAAGTGAAATGAAATGACTTTATCTTGCCTCAGAATATAGGTTCCAAGCAAACAACCCTGATTAAGGCGGCATTGTAATTTGTCATAAAAATTAATTGTTTCTACATCTTTATGAAATATATCTGTGATCAAGATTAATTTGATTTGATTAATTTGAGTTGAGTAATTGTTATATTGGTTCCTTAAAGAGGAAGTAAACCCAGGCCGATTTTTCCTGTTTTTCAATTGTTATGTTAAACTAGCTCATCGCAATGCACAATATCTAAAATTCTTCCAAAAACGAGGCCTGCAAATACCTTTTTTTTAATGTATTTCTCCTCTGTATTTCTGGGTATTGACAGCGCCATTCTTTGTGTTGTTTAGTGATTCAGTTTCTGACATCACTTCCGCCCTTACTGTCCTCCTCATTGAAATCTCGCGCATGTGTCGCAGCGCCGTAACCAAGCCTCGATCTCGATTGCCGTTACTTTGGCAACCAAGATACGGCTGGTGTGATTCACTCCCCTGTGTGACGTCTTATTCAGTCACTTGGGGGAGAATCAGAAAGCAGAGAACGAGTGAAACAGCGCGAGACTTCTCCTCTGTGCCGTACAGAGGAGAAGACCTCTGACAGTCATTTTCGGACAAGGTATAAATGAATACACAGAACTCTCTAGGTGCCATTAATGACGGTCAATAGTGCGCAATCGCGGGTGACATAATTAAAACGAAAAACACGATTTTCTGTAAAAATACAACGGTGAGTACACTTTCACAGGCAGCGATCAGCTGCCTGTGTTATGGACTACATGATAAGATGAAGTTGTCTCCAAGGGTTTACAACCACTTTAATTCAGTTATTGTTACCCAATCATCCTAATGATTTTTATTTGAATATCCCTGCAGCAGCCTGTACAAACAGCTGGATGGGCTTTAATCATTAACCTCCCTGGCGGTATTCCCGAGTGTGGCTCGGGGTGAGATTTCTGTACCTAAAGCGGTAACCCCGAGCCACACTCGGGGTTGCCTCGCTGGATCCTGGAAGAGGTGACTTACCTTGTCTCTGGGATCCCGCGATGTATTCCCGCAGTGTACAGCGGCCGGATCTTCCGCCCGATGCACTGTGTGTTCCCCTGATTCCCTTCCCTGCGAGCGTCGCGATGCAGGGGGGCGGAACCGGCGGCAAATTCAAATGTAAAAGCACAAACACACTGATACAATGTAATCCTATTGGATTACAATAAAAAATAAAATAAATTGACCTTTGATTGCCCCCCAGTGCTTTCTCCAGTGCCCTTGCCTGCAGTTTTACTGTACTTAGTACCTGGAAACTGCACAGCGACCATGGCATCCACAAAACCCGCCTCCACCTCAAAGTTGCTATATGACATGCTGGAAGTCAGCGACAGCGACTCAGAATGGGTTGCAGAGGAGTTGAGCGACAGCGACAGCGATTTGTGGGGAAGCTCTTCATCGGACGCAGAAAGTGATTTTAGCGATGATCCTGTGACTGTGCCTAGCGACGTGCGGACCTGGTGCTCAATTGACTGCGGTACGGAGCACGCAGCGCCCCCAAGATTTCCATTTACAGGAGCACCTGGGATTAAAGTGGAAGTTGAGGACAATAACCCCTTGGCATACCTTGAGCTCTTTCTGACGGATGAAGTTATTTCCAAAATTGTTTTGGAGACAAATCGCTATCAGGAGCAACAAGCTGCTACCCATCATCGCTTTTCAAGGAGCAGAAAATGGGAGCCAGTAACCAGAGAGGACATATGGAACTTTTTGGGCCTCATAATTCTACAGGGAGTGGTGGGGAAACCCCTGCAGAAGTGGTATTGGACCACCAACAAATTGCTGGCCACGCCTTTTTTTGGCACAGTTATGTCCGAATATAAATTTTCTCGTATCATGAAGTATTTGCATTTTGCAAATAATGATGACTTTGATGAGAGTTCTCATCCAGCTCCTAAGCTGAAAAAAAAAATTGGAAATTTACCAACTTATTCTCACGAATTTCCAGCAGACCTATGTACCGGAGAGAGATATAAGTATCAACGAAAGTCTGATGGCGTACAAAGGTAGACTTAGCTGGATACAGTTCATAGCATCAAAGCGAGCTCGTTTTGGCATGAAGTCATTTATGCTGTGTGAATCCAGCTCTGGCTACATCTGGAATTCGGTCCTGTACACCGGGAAAGGGACCAAATTCAGCGATCGATTCAGATTTTTTGGAATGGCAACCGCTTCGGTTCTCTCCTTGATTGAGCCATTGCTGAATCAGGGCTACTGTGTCACCACAGACAATTTTTACACGTCCCCAGAACTCTTTGAGTTCCTTATCTTGAACAAAACGGACGCCTATGGGACCGTTAGGCCTAATCGGCGTGACATGCCGCCAACCTTTGCCCAAAAAAAGCTTGGGGCAGGAGAAATAGTTGCCTGGCAGAAAGGCAAAATGATGGCACTGAAATGGCAGGACAAGAAAAACGTGTGCCTTCTGAGTACCATCCACAACACTTCTACTGCAATGGTACATACCAAAGGTGGAAAAGAGGTCATGAAGCCACAGGTCGTGTTGGACTACAACAACACCATGGGAGGCGTGGACAGGGCTGACCAGGCCATGACCTTTTATCCTGCGATGAGAAAGCAACAGAAGAAATATTATAAAAAAATATTCAGGCATCTTCTGGAACAGTGCCTGTGGAATGCTTTCATTCTTCGGAAAAAAAATAGTGACAGGCCTATGATCCATGCGGACTTTGTGTGGAAGGTTGCCGAACTAATTTTTCTAAAGCACCAGACGCCAACGACTGTAAGCAGATCTGGACGTCGGGCTGCTGGCGTTGTGAACCCGGAACGCCTGACTGGTCGTCACTTTATGGACCACATTCCACCTACTGAAAGGAAGTCAGCACCCACAAGGATGTGTGTTGTTTGCTGCTCCAAGCGTGACGACACCGGAAGGAAAATCCGTAAAGAAACGCGGTTCTATTGTCCCGATTGCGATGTAGGACTTTGTGCTGTACCTTGCTTTAAAAATTTTCATACCCGAGACGTATACTGAATCAATATGACTTCTAATATTGCACCCTTGTTTGAGCCCAAAAAAATTCTGTGTTTTTGATTATATTCTTTACTAAAATTTATTGAATAAAAAGTATTATTATTATTAAATTATTATTTGTTATTATTTATTATATTATAATTTATGATTTTGTGTTTCAAACTTTATCATACCCGAGATGTCTACTAGACTCTGGTTTGGACAGATTTAGGTGAGTTATTACTAAGAATTACAGGCCTACAATGTAAAACGCCAAAGTTCCATGCAAAATAATGGTACCGCTTTCAGCACCTAAAATCTTCCAGAATCATACCGCCAGGGAGGTTAAGGACCTGTGTTGATGAGCTTTGATGGGCAAAGGCTTTTAACATCAGTTTGAGACAATTCTGAGATCATTCAGAATTCTTTGCATTTGTAGTTGACCTGCATTTCACTTGCTTTGCATTTCTATAGAAGTAGTTCTGAATGGAACAAAAACTTGTTAACATAGACCTTAAAATGCACATGGGCCCACACTACATATATTAACCTCCCTAGCGGTATTCCCAAGTGTGGCTCTGTGAAGCGCTCGCCCCCAGAGGGGGCGCTGAGAATAACCCAGATCTCTCTAGTTAGTACGTGGCTGCCAGTCACAAGCACAGTTCCATGCACATCGACATTTCAGTCTCAAGCCTCGTACACACGGCCGAGTTTCTCGTCGAAAAAAACATGTCGTTTTTTTCGACGAGATCCTTGGACAAGAAACTTGTCCCGGCCGAGTGTACAGACGCTCGATTCAAAGAACCCGCGGTTCTTTGAATGGAGCGTACGCGGTGACGTCATCGACTATGACGAGCATGCGCTCGTCACATTCGATGCCGTCGCCGCCATCTTGGTATACCCTACCTATGCCTAGAAAGCTACCACGCATGCGTCGAATTCATTTCAAACATGCGCGGGCTTCCCGGAGGACAGGTAAGTGTACACACACTCACTTTTCTCGTCGAGAAACAGGCTGACGAGAATCTCAACGAGAAAATAGAGAGCAGGTTCTCCATTTTCTCGTCGAGATTACTTGTCGGTTTTCTTTACGAGAAACCATACACACGAACGAGAAACTTGGTCGTGTGTACGAGGCCTTAGTCTAGGGTATGTCTTTTTAGAATTTATTGCTGAATAACATGAAACGGAAGAGGGGGTTTAAGGATACTTCAAAACTATAGTAGGAATCAATAAGAGGACAAACATTTTAGCAGGAATTCTTCTAGCAGCAGGCACACACTAAAATCCCAACATCAGGTCTTACGCACAATTTTTCAGGAGCTGTTTGCCTCCCAGCTTCCACAAGTAGATCCTCAGTAAGGGAGATAAGAGATCCTTCTCCAGACCAGGACTTCAAAGCAGTTGCCTTCCAGCAAAACTCCTTTTAGCAAGCCCTCTTGCCAGCTCCTGCTGAAGTCCAGACTGCAGTTCTTGTCTATTTCTAGTTTCTTCCAGCAGCACCAGCAGCACCAAGAGAAATGGAACCCTCCTAGCAGTGGAAGAACATTTTGGCAAGGCCTCCCAAACATTTATTACCACCCAGCCACCCAGGGATGGGCTGGTGCTTAATAAATATTCATACTGGACATTTTACTCTCCCTAGCCCAATTTTTTTCTAAAACCTAGCTAGAAGAGAGCGCTAGACCTGTAAGCATATGTAAACTATATATGTTTATAAACTATACCTATTTGTATTATGTGAGGTGTATGCCATGGTGTGCCTGAAAATTGACAAATGAAAGTGGTGTGGTGGTGGTGGGGGGGAGAGGGAGGGCAACGTTGAAACACATACCATATCTACTGAACTTTTTCTCCTTCACACAGCCAGGGTCCCATGGTCAGATGTATGTTTGTAGCCAATAATTAATATTTGCTTATCTGATTGGATGATCTAACACTTACTACATCCAAAAAGATAACAGCCAGGAGAAAGAAAAACACAGCGAAAGGAAACACCCGTATTAATGACAGCAGGAGGGCAGAGAGGTATGAATGAGTAGGCTTGTCATGTGTTAGCTTGTATTTTCATAATGAACTAAATGGAACATGATGATATAGTATCATTGTTTATACAATAAATCATATACAAGGAAATGTACTATCAGAACTCTGCCATACCTTAGGCATAGGTGATTTGCTGCCAGTAAGCCTTGTAAATCCATTTTCTGTTGTTTTTTCTGTAATAAAATTCCCATCAGTTATTGGGATATGGTGTAACACCAGCTGCAGTCACATCCTTCTGTACTGAAATGGAAGTCACTGACATGCCCCTGTGTTTAGGGGCCCAAGGTAACATCAAGACTTTTTAGTACATTTCTATTCATTAAAAATAGAAATTATATATTGTTAATACCATATTGCAGTGTGGATTTCAGTGTAAATGTGCATGAAGAAACACACCCGGAAAACTGGAATTGTGGTGTGAACAAGTCCTTAAAGTGGAGCTCCACCCTAAAGGGGAAGCTCCGCTTGTTTGCCCCCCCTCTGCTGACACATTTGGCACCTTTCGGGGGGCAGGGGGGAGCGGGTACCTGGTTTTGACAGGTACCTGCTCCTACTTCCAGCTGACTTCACCGCAGCAAACTCAGTCGGAAGTTCGGCCCCCCTCCTCCTTCTCCCGTCGCAGCGGGCCATTCACAAACCGCAGCGCGCTTTGTGCATGCGCAGTAGGAAACCAGCTGTGAAGCTGCAAGGCTTCAATGAGAGCTTTCCTTACCCGAGGTGGTGGCGGCAGCACCAGAGAGCTGATTGAAAAATCGGCTCGGGTGAAGGCACTGCTTGATCCCTGAACAGGTAAGTGTCCTAATATTAAAAGTCAGCAGCTACAGTATTTGTAGTTGTTGACTTAAAAAATTTTCTGAAGGAGCCTGGAGCTCCATTTTAAAGTGTATATAAAGCCAAAAAGATAGCTACACATTATCGGAATTTCCGATGAGAACTTTTGTTGTCGGAAAAATTGAGAGCCTGCTCTCAAACATTTGTTGTCTGAAATTCTGACAGCAAAAATCCGATGTAGCCTGCACACTGTCGGAATATCCAACCAAAAGCTCACATCGAACATTTGTTGTCGGAAATTCCGATCATGTGTACGCGGCATTAGAATGTGGGTGCTATAACTATAATGCCGCATACACAAGATCGATTTTCTCGACGGTGAAAATACAGTCGAGAAAATCGACGGGAAAAACGAGGAACGGCTTGTTCCCCTACACACGGCCGTTTTTCCCGTTATTTTTTCTCTTAGTCGAGAAAAACGACCGTGTGTAGGCTCCCCGGCAGTGTTTCCCTATGGGAAAACTGCCACGGAAAAAAATGCCGTGAATCACGACGAGAAAAATTAGAGCATGTTCTAATTTTTCTCGTCGTGATTAATGCGTTTTTTCCCGTCAGGAAAAATGACCAAAAGCCCATACTCAGTCGTCTTTCTCGTCAAAGAGAAAAAATTTAATTTTTCCCAACGAGAAAAATGGTTGTGTGTATGCGGCATAAGGCCTCATGCACACTAGGCTTTCCTGAACACCTTTCTCCTGACAGGGGAAAAGCATACAGGTTTCCCGATAGTTCAGGGATTTTGGGTAGAAATAGGCTCTTTTATCTCCTCCACAATGGGCTTACCAAATATTTTGCACTCTTGAGAATTTTTGGTGACCTGACATTTTCTTCCTATGTCAAAAGATTGTTACGTATATTATACTTTATTATTAAGAAAACAATTCTATTGTCAGTCATACCCAATCTGACCCACTGGCTAAAAGTTGTTAATGATTCCCTACCTCCCGTATAAACTTAACTTTGAGCTTTGGAAAAAAATGAACGTGTTCCAAAAAATCTGGGGGTAGGTGGATTTCTATCCCCACCTACTTGAGCTCCACAGCTCTAAAATGTATCTTATTGTTATGATTACTGTACACCTTGTTATGGAGTATGTAACCTTTCCTTTTTATGTGTCCTTCTTTCGATTTCTATGTTGATAATAACACGAGACATGTGAGACGGTATGCTTATTTGTTTATATTTTTATAAAAAAAAAATGTTTTGAGTTTTGTACATTGGATTTCTTTTTTGAAGAATATCAATAAATATATCTTTAAAAAAATAAATATGAACCTGCCAAAATTGCAGTAAGGGGAGGAGCATTTGGGCAGAAAAACGCTAAGACATAGTTTTGGGCGCTTCAGGTGTTTTTCTGGCCAAATGCTCCTCTCCTAAATGTGATTTTAGTGCGTTTAGATTTCTGCTCCTGAACACCCCTGCCTTTAAACACTTGTAAACGCCTATGTGTGCATGGACACATAGGCTAACATAGAGGGACATTTAGGGGCAGGAAAAAAAACAAAAAACAACAAACGTCTGTAAAACAGCTGCAGTGTGCACGAGGCCTAAGATAAGACTACCTCAGAAAGTCTCAATATAACAATTGTAGCGGGGTGTTCCCCTTTAATCAGAGACAGGAAATTCCAGAGAGAGGGGAGTCGGGGGGAAGGAATATAAGGAGGGGGCGAGGCCTAGCTCTTTCTCTTTGGACACGGGGAGGCAGAGAGAGAGATGCACCTGTGCGGATCTGTGCTGTTCCAGGCCTGAAGCCTGGGGCCTGTGGAGCGAACCAAAGAGCCTTCCACCCCCTTTGCGAGCCTGGGTGGCATCCAGACTCATCTCTTCTGAAGTTATCTGGATCGGGGATCCGATCGCAGAAGCCGCTGTGGACGAGAACCGACACAGCCGGTGGAAGTTCCGGACTGAGGGAAGTGTTCCGGAGTGGTGAGCGAGCGAAAGCTCATCTTTAAACTGTTACTTTTATACTTTGTGCCTACTAGACTTCCGAGGCCTAACACCTCCGGTGAGGGAGAATTACCCCCCCTATTGGATTACAAATACATGGTTTTAAATACTTCAAGTGCACCACCTTTACAGATCCTGTGCCGGTGAAGATTTGTGTTTTTTCTAAGACTGAGTTTCATGGTTAGGGATCAGGCCTGATCCGTTAGATAGTTATAAGTTAGTTATCACACCACAGGGTGTTTAGGTAACGGTCGCCCCACGTGGCGTTCCGTCCCCTTTCCATTGCTGGTACACACGCACACAGTATTGTGATTTATAACTGCAGGGACCTGCTTATGTGTTGTGAACCAAATGTTACATGCATGTTATCCCCTTTTATCTTACCACTAGCAGTAAAGTCAGTTATTATTTACAACATTGTCTATGAGTCTGAGTTATCAATTCACACACCCACATTTAAAGCATAAGTGATTGTTTATGTGAAATTGCTGTGGGTTAACTGTGCCAGAGCGGGTAGAGCAGATTGCCGGGGGGTTGGGGAAGCTGTACTCAGGGCCCAAATCAAAACTTGCGGCTCTCTTAAGTTGAGGGTATCGCTACACGTGGGGGCTCGTCCGGGATTACTGAGACAGCGGTGAAACCGCCAGAAGCTACCGGCATGGACCCGATAGAGGTGGGACAGTGGTACAAGAGATGGGGCGTAGACCCAGCCAGGACGGCAGTTATAGAACTCCCGGGGATATGGCAGACACAAGCAATGATACAACTCATAATGTCCCTATCACCGATTCACAAACCATGGGTGATAGACGTGAAAACTAATGGGGGACTTTCACATGTCTTACTGGAATGGCAGGCAGAAATTCCTGAACAGTTTAGAGGCAACAGCATACAAGATGAGGACGATCAGGTCTATCATTTGCTGCATGCGCTGCCGCGCACAAGAGACAGCCCTCAGACAAAAATAACACTGTCACCGCAGCCATCTTCCCCGTCATCCCCACAGAAGGACACAAAGAGTCCCAGGACAAGCCCAGGCACCCTTAGTGCAGAATTATGCGCTGTTCTGGGGGAGATTGTAGCTCAGTGCAAGAAAGAGCCCACAGATTACCCGATGTCGGGGTACAGGAAACTCCGGATGTTTTCAGGGAGGAAACCAGTACCCTTGGAAGAAGAGGGATTTGAGGAGTGGCTAGACAGCGCAACTCAGGCACTAGAGGAATGGGAAGTTCCGGACCGCAGAAAGAAACAGAGGGTTGTGGAAAGTTTGAAAGGGCCTGCTCTAGAGGCCGTACGCAACCTGAAGATGAGCAAGGCAGATTGTACTGCACAAGAGTGCCTCGATGTGTTACAGAATGTGTTTGGTGGGACAGAGAAAGTCACGGAGCTTGCTTATCAGCTGGAGCATTGCTACCAGAAGGAAGGTGAGAAACTATCAGACTATATGGGACGCCTGGACAAAATACTGCATAGGATGATCCTAAAGAAGGGGATCAGCCCAGGGAAAGTAGATGAGGCCCGTGCTCAACAGGTAGTGAGGGGAGCTCAACCCATGGATCCAATTGCATGGACACTGCGTGCCCGGCAGGATGGGAAGAATCTGGAGTACCCTGACCTCATCCGAATGATTAGAGAGGAAGAGGCTATATTGGAAGAAAAAAAAAAAGAACGCCTGATAGAGCCCGTCAAACAGCCGGTAGCAATAGTTACACCGGCCATGACTCCCGATAGGGGAGCGGAGGTGGACACTTTGAAGTTGCAGATGTCCCAGATGATGGAGATGATGACTGCTATAATGGCGAAAGGTCAAGGTGGAGCAGAGAAACCAAGCCCCAGAAAGGAGTTGTTCCCAGATACGTCAATACCGAGTCCCACTCGGGACCGAGAAGAGATGTTATGCTACAACTGCGGAGGCAGTGGCCACTTTGCCAGTAGGTGTTCCAGTCCTAAGAAGAAGAAAATGGATAATCGCCAGCCGGCGGGAAACGCCAGAGGGCCCCGGTGAGGGAGTCAACCGGGTGCCCATCTCTTTCAGTGAGCTCCAAACTGAATAGAAGGAAGAGGAAGAGAGAGAACAAAACTCCTCAGAAGGAATCTAGGGTCTCTCAACCAAGATACACACCAGAGAGAGGGGACAAGACCCCTCAGAAGAAATTTAGCACTCCCAAGAAGGAATGCCTACAACCAAGATACAATAACATCCCTCAGCGGGTTTGTACTCCCATTAGGGTGGGGAAGGTCAATGCATACCGGGCTCAAGAGAGAATAAAGTCAAAAACAAACTGGATGAAGACAAGTCCTCAGAAGAAAGTGACCTCAACCCGGCCGTACCCAGAAGAATTGGTCGGCCCGTCCCCCACTGTATCTATCCAGGTGGAAGAAGTATATACGAAGGCCCTCCTGGACACTGGAGCTCAAGTGACTTTGTTGTACAGAGACTTCTACGATAGGCACTTAAGCCATTTGCCTATACAGAAGATAGAAGAGCTGGAGATATGGGGCCTGGGAACGCAGAGGTTCCCCTATGATGGTTATCTGCCCATAAAGCTGACATTCGACCCCTCTGTGGCTGGGAAGACAGAAGTGTTCGACACCCTGGCAGTTGTGTGTCCTAGACCACCCGGGGCCAGCAAGATGTCCCTCATCATAGGCACCAATACGGATCTAGTGAGAAGACTTCTGACGCCCCTGGTGAAGATGAGGAGCCATCAAGATCCAAACATCCATCCCATGCTGAAGACAGCCTACCAACGGTTAGTGTTGGAGCAGAAGACCCCAGGAGAGGGGATAGGGAAGGTGTGGAGACTGGGGAGAGAAGGAGTGGTGCTGCAGCCCGGACAGGTGGCTTGCCTCAAGGCCACTGTGAAGCTCACCTGGGAGCAGCCTGGCCCCTTTGTCATGCTGGAATCCGACCCAAGGGAAGATCACTCAGGCCTGGAAGTGATACCGGAAGTGATTCCAATCAAGGCCTTGAAGAAAGCCAGGGGAAGAGTCCCGGTGAGTGTAAGGAACTCTACAGGAAGGGCCATAGAGATACCTGCCCGGATGTTGCTGGGACAGGTGAGTCCTGCTGTCCCAGTCAGCTGGTCAGAAGTGAAGCAAGCGGGTGAAGAAGAAGATGTTTGGGAAAAACTTTCCATTGAGAACCCGAACTTGCCTGGGGCCTGGAAGGAGAGAGCCAAGGCCCAGCTGACTAGATGGGAGAAGATTTTCTCAAAAGATGAATTCGATGTGGGGCGTGTGAGGAGTGCTACCCACCGCATCCGCCTGCAAGAAGACAAACCGTTCAGGGAGAGAGTCAGGCGGGTTCCGCTGGCAGATCTGGAGGATCTGAGAGAACAGCTTGCAGAACTGAAAAGGACTGGGGTGATTCGAGAGTCCAGAAGCCCTTATGCCTCTCCAATAGTGGTGGTCAGGAAGAAGAATGGGTCGCTGAGGCTCTGCATTGACTACAGAACTCTCAACAGGAGGACCACCCCTGATCAGTACACCACGCCAAGGATAGAGGACGCCTTACAGAGTTTGTCTGGAGCTAAGTGGTTCAGCGTGATGGACCTCAAGAGCGGGTACTATCAAATTCCCATGCACCCAGAGGATAAAGAAAAGGCCGCTTTCATAACTCCTGTGGGGTTCTTTGAGTTTAATAGAATGCCTCAGGGCCTATCTGGGGCCCCAGCTACTTTTCAACGTCTCATGGAGAAGACTGTCGGAGATATGAACCTCATAGAAGTCCTTGTGTACCTGGACGATGTCATTGTCTTCGGGAGAACTTTGGAAGAACATGAGGCCCGATTGGAGAAAGTGTTGAGAAGGCTTAGTGAAGAGGGACTAAAGCTTTCCCCCGAGAAGTGTCGGTTCTACCAGTCTTCGGTGAACTATCTGGGACACATAGTGTCTGAAAAGGGGGTGGCTACTGATCCTGAGAAGTTGGAGGCAGTTACCTCCTGGCCAAGACCCACAACAGTCACTGAACTTAGATCTTTCCTGGGCTTCTGCTCCTACTATAGGAGGTTTGTGGATGGGTTTGCCCGTATTGCCAAGCCCCTAAATGAACTGCTCAAGACTGAAGGGGAAGAGGATGGCCAGGGACCCAGAAGACCCGGGGAGTCGGTTCAAGATCAGTGGACCCCCAGGTGTGAAGAGGCCTTCAGAACCCTGAAGAGGAGCCTCACCACAGCCCCAGTATTGGCCTATGCTGATCCCACCAGACCATACGAGTTACATGTTGATGCTAGTCATGAAGGCCTCGGTGGAGTGCTCTACCAAGAATATGAAGAGCAACTGCGACCAGTGGCCTATGTGAGTCGGAGTCTGACCCCCTCGGAGAAGAACTACCCCACTCATAAGTTCGAGTTCTTGGCCCTCAAATGGGCAGTGGTGGACAAACTAAGAGACTACCTCTATGGGGCAGAGTTTACAGTAAAAACAGATAACAACCCTCTGACTTACCTATTCACCACTGCCAAGTTGGATGCCACAGGACACAGGTGGCTGGCTGCATTATCTGGGTTCAACTTCAGTCTTAAATACAGACCAGGGACTGGAAATAGGGATGCAGATGCCCTGTCCCGAAGATCTCATACCATGGCTGATGACTGGGAGGACTGGACTCAGGTAGCACCGGAGGGAGTGCGAGCCCTTTGTCAGGGGGCTGAATTTCAAGCCAGAGGGGGCTCCAGAGCCGAGGAGATAGGAGTTACCACAGTGGGAGTCCCAAAACACTACTGCGGGGTGACTCAACTTGAAGAGGAATGCTTACCGAAGCTGTCTAAGAAGGAACTGAGGTGCGACCAATTGGAAGACCCCATGGGGAGATTGGTCTTTGAAGCATTGGAAAACGAGAGTCCAGAGAAACTTCGACATCACCCCTCCAAGGAGGCTCGTCTGCTAAGGAGAGAGCTAGACAGGCTACAGGTCCATCAGGGAGTGGTCTACCGAAGGGGCCCCTCTGATGACTCCGAGGATAAATGGCAGTTGTTTCTCCCAGAGAAGCACCGAGAGACTGTGCTGGTTGCCTTACATGACCAGCATGGTCACCTGGGAGCTGAAAGAACCTTCCAACTTGTCAGAAGCCGGTTCTATTGGCCCTGTATGAGGGCTGAAGTGGAGGAATATTGCCACTCCTGTGCACGATGCATCCAGAGGAAGACTCTACCCCATCAAGCTGCCCCAATGGGCCACCTACAGAGTCAAGGCCCAATGGATCTGGTATGCATTGACTTTCTCTGCCTCGAACCCGATTTGAGTGGATTGGGAAATGTTCTGGTGGTAACCGATCATTTCACCCGTTATGCACAGGCGTTCCCCACCAGAGACCAGAAGGCTTCCACTGTAGCTAAGGTGCTTCTAGAAAAATACTTCGTCCACTATGGATTACCACAGAGAATCCACTCCGACCAAGGAAGGGACTTTGAGAGTCGCCTGATCCGGAACCTACTGGACTCCCTGGGAGTGGAAAAGACCAGGACTACCCCTTATCATCCACAAGGAGATGCCCAGCCTGAGAGGTTTAATCGGACTTTGTTAAACATGCTGGGGACTCTGGAGACAGAGAAGAAGCAGCATTGGAGTCAACACATATCCACTTTGGTGCATGCCTACAATTGCACCACCAGTGATGTGACGGGTTACTCTCCCTACCGCCTCATATTTGGGAGAGAAGCAAGATTGCCAGTGGATCTGGCCTTTGGCATTTCTCTAGACTATACCTCTGCTACCTCCCACAAAGGATATGTAGACAGACTTAGGTATAATTTGAAAGCGGCCTATGAACAAGCCCAAGCGGCCTCAGACCAGAGAGGGGCCCGAAATAAAAGGAACTATGATTTGAAGGTTCGAGTGCAAGACCTGCAGCCTGGAGACCGTGTTCTGCTACGCAACCTAGGGATCCCAGGGAAGCACAAACTTGCTGATAGGTGGAGGTCTGAGCCTTACGTTATTTGTAGGAAACTCCCTGGACTACCGGTGTACAAGTTAAAGCCAGAGGGGAGAGTGGGACCCTTGAAGACCTGGCACAGAAACCACTTACTCCCGCTTAAAGAAGCAGTCAGGATACCTCCAGTGAGGAACCTACCGGAATCTGTTTCCATCTTGGATACTCCCAGACCCAACACTCGGTCTCAGACCTCTCGATCTAGAGGTGGACAGGTTTCTCAACCAAGTGAAGATGGGAGAGGAGAACTGGAGTGGCTATGGCCTTCCCCAACCCCGGAAAATCCCACCATAGACCTTCCACCCACTGAGGATATGCAGGATGGGACCCTGAACCCAGAAGCTACAGAGTTCATTCCATCCAGTTGCGTGCCTGAATGCTGGGAAGATATTCCGGGCCTGTACTCAGATGAAGAAGAGACAGAGGCCCCAGAACCAGTGACGATGTCAGAGAGTGTTCCTGAAACAAAGCCTGTGGCACCAAAGCCTGAAGTCCCAAGGGAGCAGAGAGCTCGCAGAGTCGTGAGGCCTCCCATGAAGTTAACCTACCCTCAATTGGGAAAGAGCTCAGAGGACTCTGTTACCACCGCTAGAAGAAGTACCGAGTGCTCCAATCCTTCCACTGTTCATTTGGTGGAGGGCAACCCCAGCTCACTCTCTGGCACAGTTAGGCAGGCCACTCATGCCAGTGTGACCTGTGGGACAGGGAATCCCACCTCTGAGTTTTGGTGGCAATTCCCTGTACCAACATCATACTCCGCACCCTCTAAAATGGTTCAGAAATTTTGTTGAAATGTTTATCTTTGGGGACCAAAGAGTTTTAGTGGGGGGGAGTGTGTAGCGGGGTGTTCCCCTTTAATCAGAGACAGGAAATTCCAGAGAGAGGGGAGTCGGGGGGAAGGAATATAAGGAGGGGGCGAGGCCTAGCTCTTTCTCTTTGGACACGGGGAGGCAGAGAGAGAGATGCACCTGTGCGGATCTGTGCTGTTCCAGGCCTGAAGCCTGGGGCCTGTGGAGCGAACCAAAGAGCCTTCCACCCCCTTTGCGAGCCTGGGTGGCATCCAGACTCATCTCTTCTGAAGTTATCTGGATCGGGGATCCGATCGCAGAAGCCGCTGTGGACGAGAACCGACACAGCCGGTGGAAGTTCCGGACTGAGGGAAGTGTTCCGGAGTGGTGAGCGAGCGAAAGCTCATCTTTAAACTGTTACTTTTATACTTTGTGCCTACTAGACTTCCGAGGCCTAACACCTCCGGTGAGGGAGAATTACCCCCCCCCCCTATTGGATTACAAATACATGGTTTTAAATACTTCAAGTGCACCCCCTTTACAGATCCTGTGCCGGTGAAGATTTGTGTTTCTTCTAAGACTGAGTTTCATGGTTAGGAATCAGGCCTGATCCGTTAGATAGTTATAAGTTAGTTATCGCACCACAGGGTGTTTAGGTAACGGTCGCCCCACGTGGCGTTCCGTCCCCTTTCCATTGCTGGTACACACGCACACAGTATTGTGATTTATAACTGCAGGGACCTGCTTATGTGTTGTGAACCAAATGTTACATGCATGTTATCCCCTTTTATCTTACCACTAGCAGTAAAGTCAGTTATTATTTACAACATTGTCTATGAGTCTGAGTTATCAATTCACACACCCACATTTAAAGCATAAGTGATTGTTTATGTGAAATTGCTGTGGGTTAACTGTGCCAGAGCGGGTAGAGCAGATTGCCGGGGGGTTGGGGAAGCTGTACTCAGGGCCCAAATCAAAACTTGCGGCTCTCTTAAGTTGAGGGTATCGCTACACAATGAACAAATGAGATAATGAGTCAGCAGTCAGAGAATAAAATCTCAAAAATAGATGTAGCGCACCAACCCCAGACTTTACCTGCTTTTCTTCTGCTTGGCTCCTCCGCGGGAAAGACTGAGGCACACCGCACCACAAGCCCGTACCCCTCCTGAATAGGGAGGTTGAGCGGTGTTAGTTTCTCGGGCCTTCTTGCAGCCAGTGTTTAAAAACCTCCAGTACTGACCTCGTTTCTGCGGTAGTCAGAAACAAGTCTTTAGTTCTCCCCAGTAAGCAACTGTCCACACCAACTGAAAGGTCCAACACTTATTTATTCCTTTTAACACAATAAACAGTCTCTTTGAGAGCAGACAGGTTGGGACAAGACACAGGTCAGATAAGGTGGGAGGAGGTCCAGGCACAAACTTGAATTTGGGTTTTCTCCTGTTCCGTTTAGCACGAACAGGCTTGGCGCATGGTCTCTGCCACAAACCATGAGGTTAGTCACTGCCACTGACCGGGTGAAAAAGATGAAAGTCACTGCCACTGACCTTGGGTGAGTAGTGTCACTGCCACTGTGACCTAAAGAACTCTCACTTCCATCCGTTAGTGAACTAGCCCTTTATAGGACAAGAACATCCCTCCGGAGAGTTACCAAAGGCCCCATCTGTCACCACGACTCTGTGCTGGGTCTTCAGAAAGGGTCACCTCCCTGGCCTCCTCGTCCTGGATACAGGTCCCCTCGCAAGGCAGATCCCTGGGAGTCTTGGTCCACGGCGGATCCCAGCCGAAGGCTGCTGGGCTCCGGGTCTTTCTCCAAAGTACCTCACCCCAGACTGAAGATGTCTGAGATGGAACAGCAGCTCCGTCTCTGGGTCTAGGGCACCAAGAGACAACCCGACCAGGCCTCCGGGCCTAGGGCATCCGGAGGTGACACATGCACCCAGGCCTAAGGTGCCTGAGCACGGAACCGCCCCCTCTGGAAGATGGCCGCCCCCTTTTATATCCTCTCCTGACAGGCACAGCAGGTTCCCCGCCCCGCCATACTGCTGCCGAGAGGGGACAAAAAAAGCACAACCCTGCACTGCGGTTCAACCCGGGCCCATGGCAACAGCGCCACCTATAGGCCCCAGGGAACTACACACCAGTACCATCTCCCAGGGACAGAAATGGTCCATGAGACCTAACAATTAGTGCATCTGAGCCTGGTTACCACTCAGATGCTTCCCCCTAAATGTAACCACCCGCTACACAGATATATTATAATTGCAAATAACAAAAGGTAGTAGATATATAATATGTGTATTTTTCTTGTGAAAAAAAGATATATAATATGTGTATACTGCTGTCCAGAATATCATCTTGAAATTTCTCCACTAAGCTAGACATAAGAAACTAATCATCGCAACAAGTACTTAAGCATAGTCAAAGAAGCACTGGGAGGGCATCCAGCACAGCAAATACAGTACCCTGTCAATATAGAGTAGCCAATAGGGATGGGCCCGGTGCTCGATTCGAACCCATGTTCGAATCGAGCATCGGGCGTTCGCTCGCTCGTCGAGCCCAGAACTATTTGGGCCGTTCGCATCACATTCGTGTGATGCGAGCGGCCCCGCAATGCATTGCGGCCGGCGCGGCCGGCGCAGTGCATTGCTGGCTGATGATTGGCCAAGCATGCACTGTGACCCCGCATGCTTGGCCAATCACAGCGCCCGAAACTCGGAGAGCAATAATTGGCTACAGGCAGGACGGCTGTAGCCAATTACAGCTCAGGGGCTTTAGTACACGCCCCACCATTTAAAAGGCCGCCACGCCATCGGCCCCGGTCACATGAGTTCCGGCTTTAGGAGAGATTAGTCTGCTGATTCTGTCTTTGCTTGATACTGAAAGATTTGCTCTTCTTTGCTAAACCATTGGCTATTTCTTTGCTAAACCATTGCTACCTAAGTCATTGATCGTTCATTGCTGCTGATTGCACAGTTAGTGTGTTATTAGCTGCTGCTGGGGATTAGTCTGGTGCGTGCTTACTGTTAGTACAGTATTGCAGTAGTACCAACCGCAGTGCTGTTAGCACAGCATTGCACCCCAACAGCACCCATAGGACTTCTAGTGTGTTAGTGGCAGCAAACAGAGCTCCTATATTTTCTTCTCAGCAGCACCCATAGGACTTCTAGTGTGTTAGTGGCATCACACAGAGCTCCTATATTTTCTTCTCAGCAGCACCCATAGGACTTCTAGTGTGTTAGTGGCAGCAAACAGAGCTCCTATATTTTCTTCTCAGCAGCACCCATAGGACTTCTAGTGTGTTAGTGGCAGCAAACAGAGCTCCTATATTTTCTTCTCAGCAGCACCCATAGGACTTCTAGTGTGTTAGTGGCAGCAAACAGAGCTCCTATATTTTCTTCTCAGCAGCACCCATAGGACTTCTAGTGTGTTAGTGGCAGCAAACAGAGCTCCTATATTTTCTTCTCAGCAGCACCCATAGGACTTCTAGTGTGTTAGTGGCAGCAAACAGAGCTCCTATATTTTCTTCTCAGCAGCACCCATAGGACTTCTAGTGTGTTAGTGGCATCACACAGAGCTCCTATATTTTCTTCTCAGCAGCACCCATAGGACTTCTAGTGTGTTAGTGGCAGCAAACAGAGCTCCTATATTTTCTTCTCAGCAGCACCCATAGGACTTCTAGTGTGTTAGTGGCAGCAAACAGAGCTCCTATATTTTCTTCTCAGCAGCACCCATAGGACTTCTAGTGTGTTAGTGGCAGCAAACAGAGCTCCTATATTTTCTTCTCAGCAGCACCCATAGGACTTCTAGTGTGTTAGTGGCAGCAAACAGAGCTCCTATATTTTCTTCTCAGCAGCACCCATAGGACTTCTAGTGTGTTAGTGGCAGCAAACAGAGCTCCTATATTTTCTTCTCAGCAGCACCCATAGGACTTCTAGTGTGTTAGTGGCATCACACAGAGCTCCTATATTTTCTTCTCAGCAGCACCCATAGGACTTCTAGTGTGTTAGTGGCAGCAAACAGAGCTCCTATATTTTCTTCTCAGCAGCACCCATAGGACTTCTAATGTGTTAGTGGCATCACACAGAGTTCCTATATTTTCATCTCAGCAGCACACATAGGACTTCTAGTGTGTTAGTGGCATCACACAGAGCTCCTATATTTTCTTCTCAGCAGCACCCATAGGACTTCTAGTGTGTTAGTGGCAGCAAACAGAGCTCCTATATTTTCTTCTCAGCAGCACCCATAGGACTTCTAGTGTGTTAGTGGCAGCAAACAGAGCTCCTATATTTTCTTCTCAGCAGCACCCATAGGACTTCTAGTGTGTTAGTGGCATCACACAGAGCTCCTATATTTTCTTCTCAGCAGCACCCATAGGACTTCTAGTGTGTTAGTGGCAGCAAACAGAGCTCCTATATTTTCTTCTCAGCAGCACCCATAGGACTTCTAGTGTGTTAGTGGCAGCAAACAGAGCTCCTATATTTTCTTCTCAGCAGCACCCATAGGACTTCTAGTGTGTTAGTGGCAGCAAACAGAGCTCCTATATTTTCTTCTCAGCAGCACCCATAGGACTTCTAGTGTGTTAGTGGCAGCAAACAGAGCTCCTATATTTTCTTCTCAGCAGCACCCATAGGACTTCTAGTGTGTTAGTGGCAGCAAACAGAGCTCCTATATTTTCTTCTCAGCAGCACCCATAGGACTTCTAGTGTGTTAGTGGCATCACACAGAGCTCCTATATTTTCTTCTCAGCAGCACCCATAGGACTTCTAGTGTGTTAGTGGCAGCAAACAGAGCTCCTATATTTTCTTCTCAGCAGCACCCATAGGACTTCTAGTGTGTTAGTGGCAGCAAACAGAGCTCCTATATTTTCTTCTCAGCAGCACCCATAGGACTTCTAGTGTGTTAGTGGCATCACACAGAGCTCCTATATTTTCTTCTCAGCAGCACCCATAGGACTTCTAGTGTGTTAGTGGCAGCAAACAGAGCTCCTATATTTTCTTCTCAGCAGCACCCATAGGACTTCTAGTGTGTTAGTGGCAGCAAACAGAGCTCCTATATTTTCTTCTCAGCAGCACCCATAGGACTTCTAGTGTGTTAGTGGCAGCAAACAGAGCTCCTATATTTTCTTCTCAGCAGCACCCATAGGACTTCTAGTGTGTTAGTGGCATCACACAGAGCTCCTATATTTTCTTCTCAGCAGCACCCATAGGACTTCTAGTGTGTTAGTGGCAGCAAACAGAGCTCCTATATTTTCTTCTCAGCAGCACCCATAGGACTTCTAGTGTGTTAGTGGCATCACACAGAGCTCCTATATTTTCTTCTCAGCAGCACCCATAGGACTTCTAGTGTGTTAGTGGCAGCAAACAGAGCTCCTATATTTTCTTCTCAGCAGCACCCATAGGACTTCTAGTGTGTTAGTGGCAGCAAACAGAGCTCCTATATTTTCTTCTCAGCAGCACCCATAGGACTTCTAGTGTGTTAGTGGCAGCAAACAGAGCTCCTATATTTTCTTCTCAGCAGCACCCATAGGACTTCTAGTGTGTTAGTGGCATCACACAGAGCTCCTATATTTTCTTCTCAGCAGCACCCATAGGACTTCTAGTGTGTTAGTGGCAGCAAACAGAGCTCCTATATTTTCTTCTCAGCAGCACCCATAGGACTTCTAGTGTGTTAGTGGCAGCAAACAGAGCTCCTATATTTTCTTCTCAGCAGCACCCATAGGACTTCTAGTGTGTTAGTGGCAGCAAACAGAGCTCCTATATTTTCTTCTCAGCAGCACCCATAGGACTTCTAGTGTGTTAGTGGCATCACACAGAGCTCCTATATTTTCTTCTCAGCAGCACCCATAGGACTTCTAGTGTGTTAGTGGCAGCAAACAGAGCTCCTATATTTTCTTCTCAGCAGCACCCATAGGACTTCTAGTGTGTTAGTGGCAGCAAACAGAGCTCCTATATTTTCTTCTCAGCAGCACCCATAGGACTTCTAGTGTGTTAGTGGCAGCAAACAGAGCTCCTATATTTTCTTCTCAGCAGCACCCATAGGACTTCTAGTGTGTTAGTGGCATCACACAGAGCTCCTATATTTTCTTCTCAGCAGCACCCATAGGACTTCTAGTGTGTTAGTGGCAGCAAACAGAGCTCCTATATTTTCTTCTCAGCAGCACCCATAGGACTTCTAATGTGTTAGTGGCATCACACAGAGTTCCTATATTTTCATCTCAGCAGCACCCATAGGACTTCTAGTGTGTTAGTGGCATCACACAGAGCTCCTATATTTTCTTCTCAGCAGCACCCATAGGACTTCTAGTGTGTTAGTGGCAGCAAACAGAGCTCCTATATTTTCTTCTCAGCAGCACCCATAGGACTTCTAGTGTGTTAGTGGCAGCAAACAGAGCTCCTATATTTTCTTCTCAGCAGCACCCATAGGACTTCTAGTGTGTTAGTGGCAGCAAACAGAGCTCCTATATTTTCTTCTCAGCAGCACCCATAGGACTTCTAGTGTGTTAGTGGCAGCAAACAGAGCTCCTATATTTTCTTCTCAGCAGCACCCATAGGACTTCTAGTGTGTTAGTGGCATCACACAGAGCTCCTATATTTTCTTCTCAGCAGCACCCATAGGACTTCTAGTGTGTTAGTGGCAGCAAACAGAGCTCCTATATTTTCTTCTCAGCAGCACCCATAGGACTTCTAGTGTGTTAGTGGCAGCAAACAGAGCTCCTATATTTTCTTCTCAGCAGCACCCATAGGACTTCTAGTGTGTTAGTGGCAGCAAACAGAGCTCCTATATTTTCTTCTCAGCAGCACCCATAGGACTTCTAGTGTGTTAGTGGCATCACACAGAGCTCCTATATTTTCTTCTCAGCAGCACCCATAGGACTTCTAGTGTGTTAGTGGCAGCAAACAGAGCTCCTATATTTTCTTCTCAGCAGCACCCATAGGACTTCTAGTGTGTTAGTGGCAGCAAACAGAGCTCCTATATTTTCTTCTCAGCAGCACCCATAGGACTTCTAGTGTGTTAGTGGCAGCAAACAGAGCTCCTATATTTTCTTCTCAGCAGCACCCATAGGACTTCTAGTGTGTTAGTGGCATCACACAGAGCTCCTATATTTTCTTCTCAGCAGCACCCATAGGACTTCTAGTGTGTTAGTGGCAGCAAACAGAGCTCCTATATTTTCTTCTCAGCAGCACCCATAGGACTTCTAGTGTGTTAGTGGCAGCAAACAGAGCTCCTATATTTTCTTCTCAGCAGCACCCATAGGACTTCTAGTGTGTTAGTGGCAGCAAACAGAGCTCCTATATTTTCTTCTCAGCAGCACCCATAGGACTTCTAGTGTGTTAGTGGCATCACACAGAGCTCCTATATTTTCTTCTCAGCAGCACCCATAGGACTTCTAGTGTGTTAGTGGCAGCAAACAGAGCTCCTATATTTTCTTCTCAGCAGCACCCATAGGACTTCTAGTGTGTTAGTGGCAGCAAACAGAGCTCCTATATTTTCTTCTCAGCAGCACCCATAGGACTTCTAGTGTGTTAGTGGCAGCAAACAGAGCTCCTATATTTTCTTCTCAGCAGCACCCATAGGACTTCTAGTGTGTTAGTGGCAGCAAACAGAGCTCCTATATTTTCTTCTCAGCAGCACCCATAGGACTTCTAGTGTGTTAGTGGCAGCAAACAGAGCTCCTATATTTTCTTCTCAGCAGCACCCATAGGACTTCTAGTGTGTTAGTGGCATCACACAGAGCTCCTATATTTTCTTCTCAGCAGCACCCATAGGACTTCTAGTGTGTTAGTGGCAGCAAACAGAGCTCCTATATTTTCTTCTCAGCAGCACCCATAGGACTTCTAGTGTGTTAGTGGCAGCAAACAGAGCTCCTATATTTTCTTCTCAGCAGCACCCATAGGACTTCTAGTGTGTTAGTGGCAGCAAACAGAGCTCCTATATTTTCTTCTCAGCAGCACCCATAGGACTTCTAGTGTGTTAGTGGCATCACACAGAGCTCCTATATTTTCTTCTCAGCAGCACCCATAGGACTTCTAGTGTGTTAGTGGCAGCAAACAGAGCTCCTATATTTTCTTCTCAGCAGCACCCATAGGACTTCTAGTGTGTTAGTGGCAGCAAACAGAGCTCCTATATTTTCTACTTAGCAGCACCCATAGGACTTCTAGTGTGTTAGTGGCAGCAAACAGAGCTCCTATATTTTCTTCTCAGCAGCACCCATAGGACTTCTAGTGTGTTAGTGGCATCACACAGAGCTCCTATATTTTCTTCTCAGCAGCACCCATAGGACTTCTAGTGTGTTAGTGGCAGCAAACAGAGCTCCTATATTTTCTTCTCAGCAGCACCCATAGGACTTCTAGTGTGTTAGTGGCAGCAAACAGAGCTCCTATATTTTCTTCTCAGCAGCACCCATAGGACTTCTAGTGTGTTAGTGGCAGCAAACAGAGCTCCTATATTTTCTTGTCAGCAGCACACATAGTACCTATAGTGTGTTAGTGTCAGCACCCATAGGACCTACAGTGTGTTGTGAGCACACATAGGAGTTCTATTTTTTATACTATATACACTACCGACTACAATGGCTGGAAGACCGCCAAGGAGAGGCAGAGCGTGCCGAGGCAAGAACACAGGGCAGGCAGGCTCTGTTTCTAGAGACAACAGTGCTGGCCGTGGACGTGGTCGTGCATCGTCATCAGCACGTGGCCATGGGACACGCTTGTCTTTGTTTTCGGCAGCTGGACATGTGGAGCCGCATCATGCCGAAGGCTTGGTAGAATGGATGACCAAGCCCTCCTCATCCTCCTCATCCTCTCTCACCCAGGCTCAGGGTACTGGCAGAGCAGCTGCCAACGCGTACTCAATGGCATCATCAGCCACCCCTTCCCTAGACCCACCATGTCCTCCTGAGGAGTCCCCCGAACTGTTTGAGCACAGTGTTGGGTACATGCTCCAGGAGGATGCCCAACGATTCGAAGGCTCGGATGATGATACCCAGCTTGAGGAAGTCAGTAGTGTGCGCGCAGAGAGAGGGGATGCTGAAGGACAGCAATCTGGCAGTAGTGTTCCACCAGCTGCAGCTTACTGCCAGGTTTGCTCTAGTGGTGAAGAGGGAGGGGATGATGAGGTCACTGACTCCACGTGGGTGCCTGAAGGGAGAGAGGAGGAGGAGGAGGAGGATGCAGCGTCACATGTCCAACGAGGCAGGATGCCCCCTGGAGGCCAGCTAGAGGCCAGCACAGCAACTGTACCACACCGCAGAGCTCCGCCTGTGCAGGGCGCTGCCTCTGCACGTTATCACAAAAGTTCTTTGGTGTGGGCCTTTTTTGAGACGAGTGCATCAGATCGCACCACTATTTGCAATATTTGTCTCAAGCGTATCTCGCGTGGCCAAAACATCAGCCGCTTGGGCACCACAAGCATGAGCAGACATATGTCAACCTGCCATGCAGCTCGTTGGCAAGCACACATAAAAGACCCACACCAAAGAACAAAGCGGACCTCTCCTTGCTCCTCATCAGCTGGGATCTCCATCCCCACTATATCTTCAGTCCTCTCTGAAAGCTGCTCTGAGAGGACTGAAGGTGTAGAATTAGGTGTGTCACAACCAAGTACTTGCAGTACACCGACGTCCGATTGTAGCAGGCAAATTTCCCTGCCCCAGCTGCTGGACCGTCGAAAGAAGTATACTCCCAGCCATCCACATGCCCAGCGGTTGAATGCTAGCTTGGCTAAATTGCTAGCACTTCAACTGCTGCCTTTTCAGTTGATAGACTCGGCCCCCTTCCGTGAGTTTGTTCAATGTGCGGTTCCTCAGTGGCAGGTTCCCAAACGCCACTTTTTCTCACGGAAGGCGATTCCGTCTCTCTACTGGCATGTGGAAGCCAATGTCCATGCCTCGCTGGACAGGGCGGTCAGCGGTAAGGTGCATATTACCGCTGACTCATGGTCCAGCAGGCATGGACAGGGACGTTATCTTTCTTTCACGGCCCATTGGGTCACTCTATTGGTAGCTGGGAGGGATGCAGGACAAGGTGCAGTAGTGTTGGAGGTTGTTCCGCCACCACGCCTCCAAAATGCTACTACTGGTTGTGACACACCTCTCTCCTCCACCCCCTCCTCTTCTTCTTCCTCCATGTCCTCTTCGAGTGCTCTGTCCTCGGAACCAGCGGTGCTCCGTAGGCGTACAAGGGGCTACGTGAGTACGCAGGCAAAAAGATGCCATGCCGTGCTTGCGCTGGTGTGTTTGGGGGACAGGAGCCACACTGGGCCAGAGGTTCTGGCAGCTCTGCAGGGGCAGGCCGAGAGGTGGTTGACGCCACGCCAGCTTAAGCCAGGAATGGTCGTTTCTGATAATGGCACCAACCTCCTCTCCGCCCTGCGACAGGGGCAGCTCACCCATGTGCCCTGTATGGCTCACGTCCTCAACCTGGTGGTGCAGCGGTTCTTGGGCAGGTTCCCAGGCTTACAGGATGTCCTGAGGCAGGCCAGGAAAGTCTGTGTGCATTTCCGCCGATCTTATAATGCCAGTGCTCGGCTGACTGAGCTGCAAAAGGAGCTGAACCTGCCCAAGAACCGCCTAATATGTGACATGCCCACCAGGTGGAACTCAACGTTGGCCATGCTGCAGCGACTGCACACGCAGCAGAGGGCCATCAATGAGTACCTTTGCGACTACGGCACCAGGACAGGGTCAGGGGAGCTTGGCTTTTTTTCCCCACGCCAGTGGAGCATGATCAGGGATGCATGCACTGTCCTCTCACCATTTGAGGAGGCCACGAGGATGGTGAGCAGTGACAGTGCATGCATCAGTGACACTGTACCTCTTGTCCACCTGTTGGAGCATACGCTGCGTGGGATAATGGACAGGGCACTTGAGGCAGAACAGAGGCAGGAAGAGGAGGACTTCCTTGTCTCTCAAGGCCCCCTTTATCCAGACAATGTTCCTTCTGTCCCACCCATCACACAGGAAGAGGAGGAGGAGGAGGAGGAGGAGGAGGAGGATTGTGTGAGCATGGAGGTGGAGCCTGGCACTCAGCATCAGCAGCAGCAGTCTTTTAGGGATGATGTACAGTCCCAACAAACCAGTGGACTTGTACGTGGCTGGGAGGAGGTGGCTGGCGATCATGTCATCCTCAGTGACCCAGAAGACTCCGGACCGAATGCCTCAGCTAACCTACGCTGCATGGCCTCCCTGATCCTGCAAAGCCTGCGGAAGGATCCTCGTGTTCTTCGGATCAAGGAGAGTGACCATTACTGGCTGGCCACTCTCCTTGATCCACGGTACAAGGGTAAGGTTGCGGACCTTATCTTGCCGTCGCAGAGGGAGCAGAGGATGAGACATCTCAGGGAGGCCTTGCAGAAAGGTCTGTGCAACGCGTTCCCAGAAACTGGGAGGTTACAAACTCCTGGTCCTGGACGACAAGTTGCTGAGGCTTCGGTCAGTAGCAGAAGGAGCGGTGGGGAAGGTGGACGTCTGACCGATGCGTTCAGACAATTTTTTAGTCCGCAGCCCCAAGGTATGATCGTTTCCAGCAACCATCGCCAGCGTCTGATATACATGGTGCAGGAATACCTAGGGGCAAGGTCAGACTTGGACACCTTTCCCACCGAAAATCCTCTGGCTTACTGGGTCCTGAGGATGGATCACTGGCCAGAGCTTGCACAGTATGCAATTGAGCTACTGGCCTGTCCTGCATCCAGCGTTCTTTCCGAACGCACATTCAGTGCTGCTGGAGGATTTGTCACCGATCATAGGGTGCGCCTGTCCACCGACTCGGTTGATCGACTGACCTTCATAAAAATGAATCAGTCTTGGATCACCACCAGCTACCAGACACCTGAAGCGGATATAACGGAATAATTTATAATGTCACATCCCTTCAAGACTGCCTATGCTGATGCTGAGTGACTGTCCTGTTATGTTCACTGACTATCCTCTTCCTCCTCCTCAATGATCCATGCCACCACACCAGTGCCTAAGGCACAATTTTTCAGCCCCTGTATAACAGGGGCGTGTAATTACAATTTTTTAAAAAGATGCTTCGCAACAGGTGTGACTGCTGTGCTCAGAGTACAGTATCTGTGAGGGGTTGCAGTGTTGTGGCACCAGCACCAGTGCCTAAGGCACAATTTTTCAGCCCCTGTTGGGGCGTGTAATTACAATTTTTAGGCAATGCTTTGCAACAGGTCTCATTGCTGTGCTCAGAGTACAGTATCTGTGAGGGGTTGCAGTGTTGTGGCACCAGCACCAGTGCCTAAGGCACAATTTTTCAGCCCCTGTATAACAGGGGCGTGTAATTACAATTTTTTAAAAAGATGCTTCGCAACAGGTGTGACTGCTGTGCTCCAAGTACAGTATCTGTGAGGGGTTGCAGTGTTGTGGCACCAGCACCAATGCCTAAGGCACAATTTTTCAGCCCCTGTTTAACAGGGGCGTGTAATTACAAATCTTGATCTAATAGTTCACAGCAGGGCCCATTCCTGCGCCCACCAAGAGTAACTGTGAGGGCTTACAGTCTTGTGGCAACACCGTCCACCACCACCACCACCACCACCAAAGGCCCAATTTTTCTGCCCGGTTCAACAGGTGCATGCAAGTACAAATCTTGATCTATTAACTCACAGCAGGGCCCATTCCTGTGCCCACCAGTCTTGTGGCTACACCAACATCTAATAGGGCAAATTTCTGCAGAGTATATACGGCAGGCCCCTACTTTCAAACATCCAACTTACAAACGACTCCTACTTGCAAACGGCAAGAGAAAACAGGAAGTGAGAGGAAATCTACCCCTAGGAAGGAAAATTCTATCCTGTTAGATTTAATTTGGGAAAAAGGTATCTCCTCTCTACTGATGCTTTATCACCAATCCTTGTTTCAATTAAAACCCCACTTTTCCAAAAACATTTGTCATTGGGACGGAAAGTGAGGTGACATGTTCTGAACAGATGTGCAAAGACAGCAAATGTTACAGGGGTGATAACCCCTCCCTATGTTCTCCAAAAAGCTTAAAAATTGATTTTTTTGGGATGTAGCTACACTTCATAATGTACCTGTTCAGATTCTAGTTAAGAACAAACCTACAGTCCATGTCTTGTTTGCACCACCTATATACTGCTGTTCAGAGTATATAGGGTTGTAGGTATAGGGTTTTATTTTGGGTGCGGGGTCCCCCTTAGTATCCATACAAGACCCAAAGGGGCTGGGGTGGGGGGGGGGTGATGGGGTAGCCATGCCATTTTTCTCAAGGATTTTCAGCCATATGGCGGCCAGGACAAGACATGACATTAAAGCCGCAAGTGGTTTTAAATGGCTTCTTTTTTTCCTTTACAAATGTCATTTTGTGCAAGGACAGTTCTAAACACGGGAAACACATGCCACTTCACAGGCATACTTTAGACACCCCCCAGGTACCATATTTAAAGGAAAATTTCACTTTTTTTTTTTCACTTTATGCATCATTAAAATGACTGCTCCCGAAAAAACTTTAGTTTTTAAAATTTCTTTTTGCATTGATATATGTCCCCTGGGGCAGGACCCGGGTCCCCAAACCTGTTTTATAACATTAACATGCATATTGGCCGTTGTAATTAGCAATTTTGATTTCGAACGTTCGCGTCCATTATAACGAATAGGGTTCGAAAATTCGCGCGAACTTTCGGTCCGTTCGAAGGTTCTGGTGCGAACCGAACCCGGGGGTGTTCGGCTCATCCCTAGTAGCCAACAAGTGGAGAGTAAACACCTAGTATTAGATGGAGGTAGAACAGATGAACAATGTTTCAGTGAAGCAGTCCCCTTTATCGAATCAAGTTACACTTTATCCCCCTGGTGTATTCGCTGTGCTGGATGCCCTCCCAGTGCTTCTTTGACTATGCTTATGCATATTTTGCTATCGTTAGCTTATTATGTCTAGATTATTGAAGAATTTTTGGGAATGGCAATCTAGACATTATAATATGTTTATTATATGTATCTACTACCTTTTTCTATTTTCAATTATAATATACCGTATATACTCGAGTATAAGCCAAGTTTTTCAGCCCTTTTTTTAGGGCTGAAAGTATACCCCTCGGCTTATACTCGAGTCAGTACCTGAAAATCTTGTTATTCCGCGGCCGGCGTCCATTGTTTAAATCTCGCGGCTTTCTTCTGGTCCCTTCCGCGATAGGCGTTTCCAGCAAACACTGTGTTGAGTGTTGCGCCTATCATGGACGTTCTCTTGTCCGACGTCCGTGATTGGCAGAACACTGAACACAGTGCCTGCTGGGAAACGGAGTCCGAGATTGAGAGAATGAGGGTTCCTGGAAACGCCTATCGCGGAAGGGACCAGAAGAAAGCCGCGAGATTTAAACAATGCACGCCGGCCGCGGAATAAGAAGATTTTCAGGTACACTGACTGACTCGGGCACAGGGAGGCTGCAATGGACACAGTAAGGGGGCACAGTGAGGTGGCAATGGGCAGTGAGGTGGCAATGGGCACAGTGAGGTGGCACAGTGAGATGGCAATGGGCACAGTAAGGTTGGGCAATTGGCACAGTGAGGTGGCAATGGGCACTTTTCCCCCCCTAGGCTTATACTCGAGTCAATAAGTTTTCCCATTTTTTTGTGGTAAAAGTAGGTACCTCGGCTTATACTCGGGTCGGCTTATACTCAAGTATATACGGTATCTTTTTTAGAAATCACTAATTGTTTGGTGTGCTGACTCAATCCTTAATTTGTTGACAGAAGTTTTACCCATTCCCTACTCTACCTAAAAGATTTTGGTTTTACATACACTTTAAGAATTGTGGCAGCATGCAGTTTGGGGGAATTTTTTTAAACAAATGTATATTTAAAGGCTTTATTAATAAAGGTGTACTATGTGGTGCTTAAATCTTTAAGCTACAAGTGTGCATGTAAAAGGTGTAGAATAGTCATGGGCATTTGCTTTGTAGAGAGTCAGCAAACAAAAGAACACACTTTCCATTCTGATATAGGATTGGGTAATGTGCAGTTTATTAAATACACGACCACTGGTATAAAGGCTTATAAATATACACAGCAGTAGACATGTGCACACTGAAATATTTTGTTTCGGAATTTCGTTTTCGTCCGAAAAATACATTTATTTAGTTACTCCCGAAATTTGTTTTAAATTATTTTGTTTTTTGTTAAAAAATGCATTAGTCGAAAAATCCTAATTAATTAAGGTCGAATCTGTCATTGAAGGCTTATGGGGTCTGTCAAATGTTCTAAGAAGATTCGACGGAGCAGCGAAACTGTACGACGCCGCAATCGAACATTTCCGGTCGAATGTTCCACCTACAAGCTATAGTAGAATTCTAATGTTGTATGACACTAGTAATAATTGTATTTATTAATTATTATTACTGGTCAACCAACATTAGAATTCTTCTATAGCCTATGGGCAGAGCATTTCACCATAAATGTCCGCTCGTATGTTTTTAGCTACTTCGTCGAATCTTCATGTCTATATAATGTCGAATATTTTCTCTCTATGTAGAATAATATTGGACTAATAGAGTTAAGGTTAGGCACATTCGACCGCAGGTTCGATAGACACATATTGTTATTGTCAGCGTCATGTTGAATCTGCTATCTATATCGAACTGTTGTCGCAACGAAAACGAAAGTAAAGCATTTGTTTATGTCGGATCTTTCGGTTTTCGGATTCTGCGCTTTCGTTATCGTTTGTTAAAACGATAACGAAAATACCTGAAATTCGGACGAAAATGCATTCGGATGAAAACGAATGCACATGTCTACACAGCAGTATTCAATAAAAAAAAAAAAGAAGAAAGCAATTGATCATAACAGTCAAGATTCATAAAGGAAGAACAATATAATAAAAAGTAATATTTTTATTATAAATAAATTCCAAAAAACAAAAATGCAATTAATATGTATCCCTCTGTAGACTCACAAATGTAAAACCATTTAAAATAATCTATCCAAGAAAATTGTATAACTAGGCCCAATGTATTTATCAGTGTACAGAAAAAAAAAGTAATGTTCACACTAGAAATCCAAGCTTATATCCTAAATTAATTCATTGGGCTTGCTTGATTTACTAAATAAATAGGCTTTTTACTTTGCAAAGGAAGTTGCACTTTGCAAGGGACTTTTCCCCAGAACTTAGTGAATGTATAGTAAGTCCCCTACTTACGAACATGTTCCGTTCCAGGAGCGTGTTCGTAAATCCACTTTGTTCGTAGGTCCAACAAAGTGAGGTTTTCACACAAATACTTAATAAAAAACAAACACAAATAATACTGTAAATAAAACATTTTTAATCTTATCTTGAAATGTACAGTACAACAGATGGCATATGGGGGCTGGCATAGAGTGAACAGGGATGAAGAGTTACTGACTGGAGTTGGGAGAGGTGGCAGATGGTGGTGCTGAAGGATCGTCAGCAATAGGAGATGGAGGGCAAGTTGCAATTTCACTCATACCTGATGTTGATGGAACTGAAGGCTCTTCAGCAATAGTAGATGAAGGGCAAGCTGCATTTTTACTCACGCCTGATGTTGATGGCACAGGCAGTAGTGTATTTAGGTTTTGTGCTGCCCTAGGCCTGACTAAACTCGTGCTCCCCCTAATTTAAATATGATCCACCCCTTCCTGCCAAGGCCACACCCCTTTCTGTTTAAGACCTACCCAAGTGTCCCCATTTTCGAGTGGGGACACTAGTTCTTAGAGCCTGGGGGGGGGATAGGATTCCTTTAATTTGCATAGATTTCCTCTCACTTCCTGTTTAGCTATGGGGCAGGAAGTGAAGGGAAATCTCTGCAATGGGACAGGGATGGTAAAAAATAAACAGATAGGGGCTATAACCCTCTCTTACTCTATCCAAAATGAAAAGAAAAAAAGTGTTGCTTATAGTTCTACTTTAAGCACAAATTTCTGATAATTTTAGGGAGAGGACTAAGAAGATATAACCATGCAAATGGTGCAGCAGAAAACATTTAGCACAGTGAGGAAGGTTTGTGGTCCAGGATGATAGGACAGTCAAAATTAGAAGCAGCTTGCGTTACACTAACAGTGCAGCACAAGGCGGCGGGGACTCTTTCCGTGCTGCCCCCCTGCAAAGTGCTGCCCTAGGCCTGGGCCTTGTTGGCCTAGGCCAGGATACAGCGTTGGGCACAGGTCATGGTTCCTTGCTGGATTCAATTCTATCTACCCTCTTTAAAAAATGATCCAGTGATGTCTGGGTAGTAGCTCCTTTTTTATCATCATAGATGACATGGTATCACTGGATTGCATTCTGAAAAGCTGCTGCAACCTTTGTGTACCATTTTACATTTGGGTCCTGTGCCTCAAAAACTAACAGTGCCTCCTCTAAAAAAGAAAATTCCCTTTCCATTTCCTGTGTTGTGAATCTTTTTGGTTCTTCAGTTATTTCTTCCTCTTGACTCTCTTCATCCTTTTGCTGGGCCTCCAATTCCATCAGGTCTTCATTAGTAAGCTCCTTGTGTTGCACAGCAAGGAGTTCACTAAAGGTGTCCTCTTGCAGATCTAGCTCTAGCTTCTTGTTAAAGACCTCTTTGGACTCCTCACCCACCTTTTCAAATCCACAAACATCGAGAACAATATGTGGGCGAAGGTTCTACCAAACCTCATGCCAAGCAAAGTCAATGTTTTTTATGGCCTTTTAGATATTATAGTCCTTCCAAAACTGTTTCTGATTTGTCAATCACCTTTACTACCTGATGAAGTGTGATGTAAATAATATTTCTTGAGAGTTGCAATAACTCCCTGGTCCATAGCTTGGATAAGTGCCGTAGTATTCGGTGGCAGATGCACTACTTTGACGTTGGGATGAATGTTGTCCATCAATGAGGGTTGGCCCGGAGCATTGTCAAGCAGAAAAAGAATGTTAAATAGGACATCTTTCTCCCAGCAATATTTCTCTATCTCTGGGATAAAGTGGTGGAAAAAACAGTCCTAGAACATGGCCTGTGTAACCCAGGCTTTGGAGTTACTCTTCCACACAACAGGAAGAGAACCCTTGGCTATGTTTTTAAGGACTCTTGGGTTCTCTGCATGGTAAACTAAGAGAGGCTTCAGTTTCACATCACAGGAAGCATTGCCATTAAACAACAGAGTAAAGCCCTGTACACACGATCGGATTTCCTATGGATTCTAATCCGATGGATTTTTCCATCGGAAATCCGATGAAGCTTGACTTGACACTGATATTGATTCTGCATCCACAGAAGTTTCTCCATTTCCTCCATTACTTTTCTGCACTTTTTTAATATTATTGTCAACATCATTTGCACAGCAACTTCACTTGTTCCGATGGTTCATACGATTCATGTTATAAGAACGAATGACGTCTACTATCTTTTTTCCTCACTCCAATCTCTAAATTATTAAAATTTTTGGTACCATTGTTATTGCTTGGCGCTTCTTAGCAGTCCGTGCTATATCACCACTGCTTTTATGCTTTCTTCCGAACATCTTGGGCTTTAAATCCACACTGTGTTAAGCATAAAAGTATTAAAGTTGTGTAGTTATTTACATTCATGTTATTTCAGTGGTTTGTTATTTGATACTCTTATGCACACTCAGAACCTTAAAGTGTGTAAGATCAGACCAATGACAAGGCAGTTTTTTTTCAGGTGGCTTCTGATCTTAACTTTCAAATGCGTCAGTCTTAAAGAGGGCAATAAAGCTAAACATTGTATATAGGGTTGCACCGATACCGATACTGGTATTGGTATCAGTGCCGATACTAAGCATTTGCAAGAGTATCGGTACTCTTGCAAATGCCCCGATACCCAAAACCGATACCTTCGGGCTCTGTACTTTCAGTTGTCAGCAGGAATTCCCCGCTAACAGCTGAAAAGTAAAGAAAAAAAATTCTGGCAATTATTGGTTGTTAAGGAACGGGGCCGCCGCGTCCTTAACAACCAATCACGTGTCCTTGTGATTTCCCTCCCCGCCTCCTCCTCCCCTCTCGCCAGCTATCACCAGGACCGGATGTCTGTGGAAACTTCCTGCATTAGAGGTGAGCAAGCCCAGCTCCCCACATTCCACTGTCCTCCCCCTCCTGCCGGGTGCAGCTCTCATATTCAGCTCTGCTCATCGCGGCTCCGCTAATTCTGTCACAGTCCGGTGAGCAGGAGTGAGTCCTGTGTGACCTCCGCACAGATTTGACTTTTCCCTGGCAGCTGCAAGGCTCTGCACACAGCGAGGCTTCTCCCCGTGCCCTGTGTGTCCGTACTCAGCCTGGTGGAGCCCCCCCTCTTCCCCCTCCCCAGCAAGCAGAGGCACAGACACATGGCCAGCACCAATGCAGCAGGTCAGTGTGTGATTAGATCCCCCCCTGATGTGTCAAATACTAATTATCTATACATGAAACTGACATAGAAAAGTGAATCCTAATATCAATGCCTTAATATATCTTGGCGTGTTATAATCTGAAAATTTCAGATAGTTCGGGCTGGGTGTAACAAGATGTCCGCTGCTGCTTTTATGTGGCCAAGTGCAGGGTGTAGCAAGATGGGCATCGCAGGCAGCATAGAAAAATAGTTTAGGTTCTTTTCATGTCATTTTTTTCAGTGCCAGCCATCTGTCAGTGCCCATTCATCAGTACCAGCTATCCGTCAGTGCCCATCCATCAGTGCGTGCCATCTATCAGTGCCATCTTTCAGTGCCAGCCATCAGTGCCATCTTTCAGTGTGTGATACCCATCAGTGCCATCTTTCAGTGCATGCCATCTTTCAGTGCATACCAGCCATCAGTGCCATCTTTCAGTGCGTGCCACCTATCAGTGCCATCTTTCAGTGCGTGCCATCTTTCAGTGCCACCTATCAATGCCATCTTTCCGTGCATGCCACCTATCAGTACCATCTTTCAGTGCGTGCCACCTATCAGTGCCATCTTTCAGTGCGTGCCATCTTTCAGTGCCACCTATCAGTGCCATCTTTCGGTGCATGCCACCTATCAGTACCATCCTTCAGTGTGTGCCATCTTTCAGTGCGTGCCACCTATCAGTGCCATCTTTTTGTGCGTGCCACCTATCAGTGCCATCTTTCAGTGCCAGCCATCAGTGCGTGCCACCTATCAGTGCCATCTTTCCGTGCATGCCACCTATCAGTGCCATCTTTCCGTGCATGCCATTAGTGTGAGCCACTCATCAGTGCTGCATAATAAGTGCCCATCCATCAGTGCCACTTCCACCTTTTAGTGCCCATCAGCCAGTGCTATCCATCAGTGCGTCACATGACATAAAAAAAAAGTATCGTAATCGGTATCGGCGAGTACTTGAAAAAAAGTATCGGTACTTGTACTCGGTCTTAAAAAAGTGGTATCGGGACAACCCTAATTGTATATATCGGTTGAAAGTGAGCCTAAACAATTATAATAATTTAAGAGTGAATGTTCAGATTCTTGCATAAGCCCAGTCCTTAAAGAGGAGTTCCACTGTTTGTTAAGTTAATTAAAAGTCAACAGCTACATAAAATTGTAGTTGCTGACTTTTAATAAACAGACACTCACCTGTCCCACGTTCCAGCGATGCGGCCGCTTGATGCCTAGCTCCTCTCCCCCGCCTCTCCGCGGCGTCAGCATTATAAGTGTGGGCGCCTAGGTGTGACAGCTTGCGGCTTCACAGCCGGGTGCGCACTGTGCATGCGCGAGTCACGCGGCGCTCTGTCAGGGGCCAGGCAATCTTCTGGGACCTGTGACGTGTCCCAGAAGATTGCACGGAGGGAGGGAGGGGTCGCCTAGGGGGAGAGGAGGAGCCACCTAGGTGGACAGAAGACGGAAGGAGGAAGTGGGACAGGAAGTCCCTCTCAAATCCAGGTAAAAACAGCAAATGCTAGAGCTCAGGATGCCGGCATAATAGGTCACAGTTAATCAATAAAAGGGGGAGATAAAAGCAGGGCTGAAGAGAAATGTATAAAAAGTCCACTAATAAGGGAAGGTCCAATCGGTTGTGAATAGTGGATCTTGAAGGCTGATAATGATGATGGCAAAGTCTTTTTGATAATAACAAGCACTAAGGGCAGCTCTTCTCAAGAGTGAAGCCAGCTCAGGATACTGACATAGAAAAAAACCCATAGAAAAGCGCCTCTGAGTACAATGTTTAATGTGTAATAGAGTCGATTTATCCAACACTTACATGTTAGCACAGATGTGCTCGTGTGAGATCAGTATCTCATGGTGGTTATTCCAGTGTCTTTAACGTGTCCAGAACCGTCCCATGTCCAGGCTATGAGAGCCGCAAGGAGCCAGATTGGAAGCTGGCTGTTTACCTCGGAGGAGATGGTGGCCGTCTGTTCGTGGTGCAGTGTGTGACGTCAGCTGGATCAGGAGGATCAGAGCATGCGCGAGTCCCGTATGGAGCATGTGCGCTCCTTTCTCAACTCCACAAACAGACGGTCACCATCTCCTCCGAGGTAAACAGCCAGCTTCCACTCTGGCTCCTTGAGGCTCTCATAGCCTGGACATGGGACAGTTCTGGACACGTTAAAGACACTGGAATAACCACCATGAGATACTGATCTCACACAAGCACATCTGTACTTACTAACATGTAAGTGTTGGATAAATCGACTCTATTACACATTAAACATTGTACTCAGAGGCGCTTTTCTATGTGTTTTTTTCCATGTCAAAACCAGGTACCCACTACCCCCAAAAAAATTACATGCCAATTGTGGCATGTCAGGGGGTGAGGAGTACTTAAAGCGGAAGTTCCACTTTTGGGTGGAATGTATGAAAATGGAGTAAATATTTGTGCATCATTTAAAACTGAACAATCACAATCTTTTACAACCTAATGTAAATAAATACAGTTCTCTCCCTTTTGCATCTCCTTACTCATGTGCAACCTAAAGATTTTCAGCAGAAATGGCCTTTGGGAATCTGTTTGCTGAAGGCAGGAAGATTTCACAGCGTGTTACGGATGTGAGTAGATATTCATACCAGGTTAAACTCTGAAAACAGCCTCTGTCATACAGGTAGCAGCTCACGCTGACCTTAGGCTGAGCTGCTTCTGTAATTTGGCCTCACTGGGCAATGTGGACTTGGCAGCAAATTTGTCAGTCGGGCAGAATCCTGATCTGCCAGTGAGAATACATCGTATCAGCTGATGCAAATAGTGTAAATCCACCAGTTTGTGATTTACGTGTAATTCCAACCTACACACAGACAGCTCCAAATAGCCTCAGTGTACAGATACAAGGCCTTAACCTCCCTGGCGGTATGATTATTTCAGATTTTAGGTGCTGAAAGCGGTACAATTATTTTGCATGGAAATTTGGCGTTTTATATTGTAGGCCTGTAATTCTTAGGAATAACTCACTTAAATCTGTCCAAACAAGAGTCTAGTAGACATCCCGGGTATGATAAAGTTTGAAACACAAAATCATAAATTATAATATAATAAATAACTATAAATAATTATAACAACTAATAATGTAATTATTTTTAAAATTTATTCAATAATGTAATCAAATCAAAAACACAGAAATTTGCTCAGTTGCAGAATTGTCGCTGTCATTACTTTCAGTATTTTATGACGAATTTCCCCACAAATCGCTATCGCTCAATTCTGCAAGTGATTCTAATTTATTATCGCTGTTTTGTAGCTGGTCTAAAAATATGATTTTTACATGTAGGAGAGAAATGTCACAATTGGCCTGGGTGGCAAGTGGTTAAAGTGTTACTAAACCCACAACAGTAAAATTAGTCTATATATGCAGTAAACAATTAAATACACTCGCATTGAAAGTAAAATACGTGAGAAAAAAAATGATGTATATCTTTGACGAAAAATTGCAGCTGCTGTACACAAAGGGAGTTATTTACGAAAGGCAAATCCACTTTGCACTACGAGTGCAAACTACAATTGTAAAGTGCACTTGAAATTGCACTGAAAGTGCACTTGGAAGTGCAATTAATGTAAGTCTGAGGGGTAGATCTGAAATGAGGGGAAGCTCTGCTGATTTTGTTATCCAATCATGTGCAAGCTAAAATGCTGTTTTTTATTTTCCTTGCATGTCCCCCTCGGATCTACAGTGACTGCACTTCCAAGTGCACTTTCAGTGCAATTTTAGGTGCACTTTGCACTTGTAGTTTGCACTTGCAAAGTGGATTTGCCTTTAGTAAATAACCCCCAAAGTGCTCTTCACTTGAATTAATAAAATAAAATAATTACAGCGCTCACAAAAGTGCATAAATTCATATCCAATTTAAATACTAATGTGAAAAACTTAATAGCAATATTTGTTTTTCAATTGGAAGATGAATTGCAATTTTAATAAAATAATGTTTTTAAAAGTTTTTTATATTAACCTCCTTGGCGGTAGTCCCGAGTGTGACTCGGGGTGAATTTTCATTACCAAAAGCAGTAACCCCGAGCCACACTCAGGATCGCATTGCAGTATACTGGGAAAGTTACTTACCTTGTCCCCAGGATCCTGCGATGTCCCCCCACTGTGTCCGCGAGCTGTTTCCCCTGCCCGATGTACTGTGTGCCAGGCTCTGTTCCCTGCAAGCGTCACGAAGCACAGGGACGGAGCCCGACGCCAAATTCAAAAAGTGCAAAAAAACAAAACACATACAGTACACGTTAATCTTACAGTTTACATCACTGTATCACATTATTTCACATCCCTTTTGTCCCTAATGCTTTGTCCAGTGCCCTGCATGCACTTTTATATTATATATACTGTTCTTTCTGCCTGGAAACTTGAGATTCTCCATGGCAACCAAAAAGCGTCCCTTTTCGTCAAAAGCGGTTTTAGACCAGCTAGAAAACAGCGATAGTGAATTAGAATCACTTGCAGAATTGAGCGATAGCGATTCGTTGGGAAATTCGTCATCAAACACTGAAAGTAATAACACTGACAATTCTGCAACTGAGAAAATTTCAGGGTGTTTTTGATTTCATTACATTATTGAATACATTTTATTATTATTATTATATTATTATTTGTTATAATTATTTATATTTATTTATTATATTATAATGTATGATTTCGTGTTTCAAACTTTATCATACCCAGGATGTCTCCTAGACTCTGGTTTGGACAGATTTAAGTGAGTTATTCCTAAGAATTACAGGCCTACAATAAAAAAAGCCAAATTTCCATGCAATGCAAAGTAGCGCTTTGAGATGCAAAAATCTGACCTAATCATACCACCAGGGAGGTTAAAGATGTATGTTTGTGGAATGACATCCCTTGGATTAATTAGAGTTTCTAATCCACGGGAAAATGGCCATTGTTGCTTGTTAATCAATGTTTCCAAAACTAATGGAAAATGGGCGCCACAATGATCGGATTGGTTGAAAAGGAGGGAGGGAACTCCCCTCATGTATATAACTTGGACTGACTAACCGGAAATTAGGTCCTTAAAGTGGGGTTCCAATCACATTTTTCATTTTTTAAAAGCATGTTATTTCAGCATTCAATACAGTGGTACATATAAGATGACATACTACTTTAAAAACCGCTGCCGATCTGCCGAGTTACTGCATAAAGAGACTTTAAAAAAATCTTTGCTGAAGTTTTGATTTTGCTTGTGGGCATGTGAAGCCCACAAGCATTTACTTCCTGGATTGTATTGACGAGTGATTTTAGTCATAGGAGAAGCGCACTGCATCCTGGGAAATGATGACACACATTTCCCAGGAGCAGTAGGGAGCTGAGGGAGATGATGTCAGAATCCAAGGTGATTCAGAAGGCAGATTTTGTGGGACCGCATAGCAACAGGTACTTCCAGGTGAGTAAAAAAATAAATAAATGTCAAATGTTTTTTTTTAGGCTACTATATGCACAATAATGCTATTTTGTATTTTTGGTGGAAACTCCACTTTAATGACGCCTTGTGGGAGGGTGAAACGCGTTGACGTCATTTCCGGCACAGAGTCCAAACTACGTAATTTCCGGTCTTGGAGGAACGCGCGCTGAATGATTGAACCCTTGCATTGTATATGCCTGTTTTACACCATTGTCCTGTAAGTACAAACCTGTATTGCGCAATAAACACCAGTTTTACTGTACTTCACTATCAGTTCCTTCTTTTTATTTTGTTGAATTTCCCAGCCTGTGACTATTACGCTGGGGGAGATCTTCATTGGACCTTCTTTAAGTCGCCATTCCGTCCAATTTTTCAGCTTTTATGACCCTTAGACTGAAAAGCTAGGGGTTTATTATATCTGGTGAGTGGGGACACAGGAGAGGTGTGTGCTACACCACGGAGTGAAAGTTTGGAGCACTACAGCACTTTCTGAGGATTGGAGCACAAAAGCACTTTTATTTGGGACGTTTTGCAATATTTAACAATATGATTTCTGATTGATTGTTTTTCATATTAGAGTATTTATATTGGATATGAATTTATGCACTTTTGTGAGTGCTGTAAATATTTTATAGTAAATGCAGTAAGGCATGCTTGTTATACTCACTGTGAAATCTAAGGGGGTTAATCCTCCACATTGTGTAAAAAGGTTGTTTGATCCAGTCTTCTCTGATCCTCCCCTTCTTCCAAAGTCCCCAATCCATCTCCTGACAGTACACAGCCTTGGGGGGCACTCTGCACATGCTCAGTTTGGTGTGTATTGCTAGAGAGTTTTTTTTTTTTTATTATCTTGGAAGTGTGCATGTGATTGGCACAGGGCCAATCAGCACTGTACAGACAGAAGGTCAGGGTTCCTGCATCCTCATAGAAGAGTCAGAGTAGAATGAAAACTCCTCCTACAAGCTTTAACCAGACACTGACTGTAGTCACAAGCCTGCTATATACTGCTGATGAGAAAAGGTATTTGGCCGTCTATATTTACTTAAATAATTACTGTATATACTCGAGTATAAGCCGAGTTTTTCAGCACATTTTTTTGTCCTGAAAAAGCCCCCCTCGGCTTATACTCGAGTCTGATTCTCCTCTCCTGCCGTGTCAATTGATGAGGAGGGAAGGAAAGCCATATTACGATGTACATTGTCCCCTCTGATTCACAGCAGGGCTGTGTGTATAGGAAGTCCGCGCCGTCCCGACTCCTCCTCGTCCGTCCGTGACGAGGAGGAGGCGGAGCTTTGTTACAGTGGACGGCGCAGACTTCCTGTACACACAGCCCTGCTGTGAATCAGAGGGGACAATGTACAGCGTAATATGGCTTTCCTTCCCTCCTCATCAATACTGACACGGAGGATAAGGTACATGGGCACAGTGAGGCATGTAATGGGCACAGTGAGGCTTGCAATGGGCACAGTGAGGCTTGTAATTGGCACAGTGAGTCATGCAATGGGCACAATGAGGCATGCAATGGGCACAGTGATGCATGCAATGGGCACAGTGAGGCATGCAATGGGCACAGTGAAGCATGCAATGGGCACAGTGAGGCTTGCAATGGGCACATTAAGGCATGCGATGGGCACAGTGAGGCTGCAAATGGGCACAGTGAAGCTGCAAATGGGCATTGTTGACCCTCTTTTTCACTTACAGTAGCTGCTGCATTTCCTACCCTAGGCTTATACTCGAGTCAATAAGTTTTCCCAGTGTTTTGTGGTAAAATTAGGTGCCTCAGCTTATATTCGGGTCGGCTTATACTCGAGTGTATATGGTACATTTCCATGTTCTGTGTACTGTGGGAGACCAGATATAGTAAAAGCAGGCTCCTTAGTAACACAATAAAGTTGCCTTACTAAGACTGGACTATGCACAATCTGGTGCAGTTCTGCATAGAAACCAATCAGCTTCCAGGTTAGAAGCTGTGAAAAATTTTGCACTCTCTGGTTTTAGTAATTCAACCTCAATATCTGCTATGGTTGTTGCCTGCAAATGGTATTTGTTTTATCATAAGACACAATAAGCCTGTACCCAGGAATGCCAATACATGAGGCTCCAGAGACTCCCCTATCAGCCATACTTTTACAGACAATAGCTGTCCAATGGCTTTCATTACTAGCAGGAAGTCCACTGAAACAAATGTGACTATGGATAATATTAGTAACAGCCAGTTCAATACATTTACATGTTGCTTGTGAATATGTACAGTTGTGTAGAAGCCTGCACCTAGGGCAAAGTGATTGCAAAATGGCTAGAGTAGATCTGGGGCCTGGTGCTTAAAAAAACTGCTTTTTTGGCCATACTTCTCTTGTGGGTCACAGGAGTGCACTTGCTTTTTTTTCCCATGACCCAGAGTCAGCCAATAGCGGGCTATAGCCCACCGTCAGCTGACATAGCAGAGCCGTTCAATGCTCTGGAAGGATCCTGACTATATTGCCAGAATCCACACAGCTGAATGATTGACAGCTGGCTCCGGCTTTCAGCGCATGTCTGAGAGCGGAAGCCAGCTGCACCCGCCTCCTCTCAATCCTGGCGCTCCAGTAAGTGTCTGAGGGGCAGAGCAGAGAGCGGTGACTGACAGGCACTGCTCTCCGAGGAGACAGAGAACTCAGCCATCAGCGGTCATGTGATCACTCAGTTCTCAGTCTTAGAGCAGACATGGGACAGCCGCAGCATCACACCGATGCTGCAGCATCAAGGTGAGTATGAATGTTGGTATTTTTTGCAAGTCCATACGTCTCCTTTAAGGTCTACTTTACCATATTTTAAATCTACTGCTGGTGGACCTTAAAGCGGTTGTAAAGGCTGTTATTTATTTTTTTAATTAAAATAATAAACATGTTATACTTACTTATACTTTTTTGTTATACTTACCTGCTCTCTGCAATAGTATTGCACAGAGTGGTCCGAACCTCCTCTTCTGTTATCCCCCACCAGTGATTGTGGCTCCTTCTTTTCTGTGTCTGCCCCCAGAGCAAGCGGTTTCCTATGGGTTCAGACATGCAGGCTTGATCCCAAGCCAGACGGTGTGTGCCCATAAGCACACATAGCTTAACTTCCCTCCCGACTCCCTCCCCACATGATTTGACTGACAGCAGTGTGAGCCAATGGCTGCCGCTAATTTCACTGTAGCTTGTGGGACAAGGAAGAGAGGTGAGAACATCTGAAGCTGGGCATTGCGCTGGATCTATACAGGACTCAGAAAGCCAAGTTATAGATGGTTTGAACTATGTATGGGCAGGCTGAATGTACAAAGTTGATCGATCAAGTTGGGCACAACCAGCTTGCCAGATTTTACTTGCGATTATCGCTAGAGGCTGCTATAGCTGTTAGCAGTAACCACTGTCTTCTCTCTGCGGGGAGTTTTGGGAAAGAAATGTGTTCCGTGGATCGCCTGCCTACCCTTTTTAGGTGTTGGGGCTGGGCTATGCTATTGTAAGTTTTTTTTTCCTTAATGAAGAAAATGTATTAAGTTAAAAAATATTTTGCCTTTACAGCTACTTTAAAATGCATAAGTGTTAGGCTAAATGCATTAAACCTGTATATAAATTTAGTTATCATTTTTAATGGTAATGGTATGCTCAAAATCTTGGGCTCTATTTTATGTGTTTAACAATATTTGCACCGATCTTCAATAGATAGGCTACGCACAGGAAGTTTTTATTCGTTCAACCCAGTGGGCTGAATGAAAAAATCCTTACAGATCGCCGTACTAACTCATCCGAAGTTAGCGCAGCTGTCTCCCTACTGAGCTATTGTGTGTTCTGACAGGGAAACTGCCCCCCGCCGACAGCATGCTCATTCGTCAGAAACTGGTCACGAGACAAGGAGCTGTACACACAGGCCGAACGTCAGCCGGTTCCTGGCCAACCCACAGTTTTCAGCAGATTTTTGGCCCGTGAGTACCCAGTGTAACTATTGACCTTCAGCTTAATTGCAACTATATTGTGAATGCCCCAGGTCCACTTAGTTGACAAATAATGCGCAAGGTGCATTCTTTTCAGGCAGTAGTTCTGAATGTTCAGAATGATGGGCACCAGTCACTTTTTAGGTCTTTGTAGGTTTTACTGCACTAGTGCATGAAGAAATAGTAAGAAGTGTGGAGGTAACACAGGATATCTGCAGGTTTCAAAACAGAGTCCACACTCAAAACACAGTCCTTGGCCTTCTGCGTGTCTGTTTGGAACCTCATACAGGCCCTGCTTATTTCCATGTGAGAGCGCATAGACATGCACATATTCTCAAGCACAGGAACCTAACTAAGCATGCTCAGGTGGGAAGAACGTGCATACGCACACACCACAATGCACATGTGGATGCACAGATCCTGGCTCCTACTGGCCTATTTAACCTGAGGTCTGCATGATATCGCTGAATGGTCTTCAGCTTACACCCTTGTGATCTGTGTTCTTGAAAACTTACCTGATCCTGTTACTAATGCCAGCTATGTCTGACTCTACGTCTGATTTCCATTGCCTGCTTATGCCTTCTGCTCACCTATGTTTCTAATCTTGGCCTGGACTTTTGACTACAATTCTGCCTTCAGATTTTGTATTCCACTGCCAACACATTGCTATCCCCTGCCCGTCTCTGACCTGGACTCTGGTCATGATTCTGTGCCTATCCGTCTGGCGTTACTGAACTTGGCTTATGACCTGACTCCATGCCTCTGCTCATCTGACCTCAGTACTTCCAAATTCAAGTTTACTGGTCCAACTTCCTGGCACCTGCACCCTCTTACTGCCCTAACGGGTCCCTAGCTCCACTACCAAGGTTATTTGGATGGTAATTTTACAAGAAGCCACCCTTGTCCTCTCAAACTCCGCTGACAGGTATGTGACAATACCTTTCTAACCTTCTGGGTCCCTCTCTTACAGGTCTATACTGGCTGGACATGTAAACTTCAAATGTGGCTCCTTGACAACTGAGGTTCTAGTAGTACCTTGGTCCTAAAATTTAAGGCAGGACATCAATGTAAGCATTCCTGTATTGCTTTCCTACTCACCACCTCATTGTGGAGGACAACTGCAGTCTTGGCCCCCAAATAACACTCCATGGTAGCCAGTATCTTCAAGGGGTCCTCATGGGAAGTGATACTCTTGCAGCAATCCAGGATCCCTAGGATAAGGCAGGTGTTCAACTTGCATCCTCACAGAGTAAAAGCCCAGAAAAGAAAGTACCTTGGATATTTAATAACACTCCTAGCAGGCACCCCCAAGCTTGCTGATTGGTTAGGTAATAAACATCCCTAAAATCTGTGTTCACCTTTAAAATATATAGCAAATGCACATGTGTTTTGCAGGAAAAAAATGTGCATTTTTTTTTTTTTTACGGGAGCCTGCAAAGCATTGTAGCCGCAATCAGTGGATCACAGATGCAATGTCAGGCTCCTGCAAACTCTTCCTCCAGCTCTCTGACTGTATCTCTATATGGGCTTTTAGTTGAAGAACTGGCAGAAGTGTGAATAGACTACAAGTGTGTTGACCACGCTCGTATTCCATTGAGAACTACAAGTCTGTTTGCCATGTTCAAAAGGGTCAGCTGTTTTGGGGAGAGGAACCTTCACAAACTGTCATGCGGGGGGTTGCTTAGCAACACGTTACACCCTAAGTATGAGTGTAACATTTGACATATTGCTAAAGCTGGAGTTATCCTTAAACACAGAATGATATTTTCAGCACACACTGCTGGCCCCAGCTCACACAGTGGCTAAGATGAAATACTCCATACTTAGAGGACACTAACAGAACCAAGCTGACTAACGCTCTCTACAAGATCACAAAAATATAAAAAGAAAATTTGCTAAAACAAACAACTTACAGGGGGTTATTTACTAACACTGGAGAGTGTTTCCGGGTTTTATTGTCAAAGCTTAACTGAACAAGCTGAAGTTAGAAGCTGTTTGGCTACCATGCACAACTACACCAGATTCTAAATGCATCAGTTTTAGTAAGTTTTCCCTGCATCAGCATAACTGACTATACCCAGTTTCAGAGCTTGAAAATAACTAAAGGTAAATGCAGGTACCTCTAGGCAGTGCCGGGACAAGGTCATCCGGTGCCCAGGGCAAAGATGAAAAACTGCCCCCCCCCTTTCTGAAAGCTACAGCGCCTACAGACGATGGGATCTATAATGGAAAAAAAAATTATACTAGTATTGGCGGCGACTAGCGTGGTTCATACTGGGGCAACTTGTCGGGCTACTTAGTCACCTGACAAGTCACGCCCCATTCAGTGCAATGAAACCGTTTTAATCGGAGCGATTCAAGTCGCTCCGCCTTAGAAAAAGGTTTGTGCATTATATGGGGCCACTATAGAGAAGCTTGCATTGACTTCTATTAAAAAGAAGTCGTTTGCAAGCTGCACTGATGTTGTGCTGTGCGGCTTCAAAGTTGGGTGACACTGTCTGGGAAGGGGTTAACATATTAGGGGCAATCAAGGGGGTTAACTGTGTGTCTAACAATGTGTAATGTGTGCTGCTTTTTACTACTGATTAATTTGTTACTTTTCCGTGCTTTGCACGGAAAAGAAAAAAAAGTGATTGTTCCCTCTGTACAGACCGCTGTGTTGATTGTCAACACAGAGTTCTGGGCTGTGATTGGACACAGCCGATCAGCAGCTCCCAGCCATGACTAATTGGCTAGGATCTGCTGACAGACTCTGGCTGTGTACAATCACAGGGAAGTAGGTGGGAGGAGCACGCACCCAAAACAGGCAGCGACATGTGGGTACGTCCCAGTGCCTGGAGCTGCCACCTGCAGTGGGTTAGCAGTTGGTTAATTAGCAATGTTATTGGTAATATTCAGCAGGAAGGGGATTAATGCACTGTCACTGATGTATTAGTGACCAGTGGCAGTTAATTAACCACTTTGTGCTGCATTAATGCGCCAGTGTCAGTGTTAATTAACTGACTAATGCAGCATAGAGGGGTAATTACAGTAACTGCCACTGGCCACTAATGCATCAGTGACAGTGCTTTAACTTCCTTCATGCTGCATATTACCAATACCATTTCTAATTAAGCAAACTCCCCTCGGCCGTGCCTCCTCCTCCCCCATTCAGAGTTAATTATGCCATCTGCAGATGACAATCTGCTTACTTGTGTGATGATGCCCTGCTAGGTTCCTCCTCCTTAATTGCACTCCCATGTCATAGCTCTGGCGGGTGGCAGCACTCCATGCTCGTTTCCCATCCCACCTCCCAGCCAGCCTCTTATTGACATCACGCCAGCCGGGACTAGGAAGCGCCTGTTGAGCGGAGATTACTCTGCCTGATAGGGAAGTGAGGGGCAGGGCGGGGCTGGTCTCAGGCTTGTGCTGGGTGCAGGAGCGCACTTGGCACATATTGTCATTATCTATGTAACGTGGCTGGTACACCGGCACTTCTACTGCCCCCCCTTCCTCCAGTAAATGGTCCCGCCCCTTCTGCCCCCCCCCCGTACCGGCCATGCCTCTGGGTGCTTTAGTACAGGTACACGTTAAAGTGGTTGTAAACCCACTTATGCAACTTGCACCTACAGGTAAGCCTAGATGAAGGCTTACCTGTAGGTGCAAGAAATATCTCCTAAACCTACACGCTTTAGGAGATATTTGCAAAAAAGACATGCACCGATGTCTATGGCGCATGTGCGCCGTAGAGAACGGTGCATTCACAGTCAGAATCCCATTCACAAATCCGGCTTTGCCGGATTTGATGGCTCCCGCGCGCATGCGCGGAGTGACGTCTTCGCCGCTCCGGCCAATCACAGCGCCGGAGCAGCGCTGTGATTGGCCGGAGCGGCGATACCCAGAAGTAACCTTCCGGGTATCTGTGGAGCGATGGCTGCGGCTGGAGGGGGAGACGAGGACGGCTTCTGGGGCCCCAATCTAAGGTAAGTAATGCATAATGAGCTAGTATGCTAGTCATACTAGCTCATTATGGCTTTGTCTTGCAGGTGTTTTTTTGTTTTGTTTTTTTAAAAACGGGTTTACAACCACTTTTATCCCGCGTACACACGATCGTTTTTCCCGTCGGGAAAAATTACATTTTTTTTTTTCGCCGAGAAAAACGATCGTCTGTGGGCTTTATGCCGTTTTTCTCATTGAGAAAAACGGCAGGAAAAACGACGAGAAAAATTAGAACATGTTCTAAATTTTCTCATCGTTTTTTCCATTATTTTTTTCCGCGGCAGTTTTCCCATAGGGAGACACTGCCGCGGAGCCCACAGACGGTCGTTTTTCTCGTCAAAGAAAAAAATGACGGGAAAAACGGTCGTGTGTGGGGGAACATGCCGTTCCCTCGTTTCTCATTTTTTTTCATGCCGTGATTCACGGCGGTGTTTTCACCGCCGTGAATCACGATCGTGTGTACGCGGCATAAGAGTGGCTATTGGCTTTGAATCTTTGTAATGTTCACAACTAAACACTGCAGTAGACTCTGCAGGTGATGGAGAACAACTCAAGGATATCCTTCAAATGGCTCATTGTGTGATGACCATAAAGAAGGTGAAATATCGGTTTGTACCTTTATTTGACCTTTACTACACAGATTTTACAATAGAAACTAATACTAATAGATAAATGATATATTAAAAACGTGTTCATAAGACAAGAAAATAATGACAAGAAAAATATATACATTCCAAGGTAAATAGACTGAAGGTTTGTGTATTGGTTGTCACAGTAACATTTCCAAAACAAGTTTACTTAGACAGAAAAGAGTCTGTTCTTTAAAGCACAAATGCTTCCTGCACCAGCAGTATGTTAAGATGCTTTATAGCAATGTATATATGTAATATATAGCTGGCCCCAGGCAATTTACTGTTCACATTGAGCTGTTCCACTTATGACCAGTCTATCAAATCTTTCTCTACAAACCCTGTATGGGCGATTCTCTCTTATATTGTTAGGGGCAAATACCAGAAAATGTACAGAAAAGCAGATCAAAAAATAGTTATTCCCAGAGAGAAAATAAGGTAAATGAACACAAGAAATTAAGAACTTTGAAAAGTTCCTTATTGCGTTAAATTGTTAAAAAAGGTTACTGTTTTAAACAATGGGGGTAACTTGATAACCAAATATGAAAACACACTAAAACTATTTACACTTTTGTATTTATGGAAGAACAGTTGGCTCACTAGGGCAGGGGATACCAAGAGACTTTCCAGGAATGGAGCTTGGATTGTGAGGCTGTAGGTGAATTTGTATATTATAACCTGTTGCAGTAGAAGATCCCTTCTGTTAAAGAAGGGAATCTCTCTTCCACTGTATAAAATACATTTGATCCTAAATCAATACGAGGTAAAATAAAGAATAAGACCTGTCAAGGACTAATGTGTGGTGCATCTACTCAGTCAAGTAATCTTCTGTATTACGGTCAGCCATTTGGGTGCGGTCAGTTGAATGTTCAGTTGCAGGTCATCCTCAGTGGTGCATGGTACTGGCACTTCTCCTTCTGCTTCATTGCTAGTTTCCTCTGATGTGCTCCCTGATGTGCTCACATGAGCCATATACCAGCATGTTCTTGCTGGTATATGGCTTCCTTTGTTGGGTTATCCCTCAATCCATATTGCACATGCACCAGCATTCCCCTTATTTCTCAGACACCTTGTCCTTTTGGATGGGGGTGGTCGGGAATGTTGATACCTCACTGGCAATTGGAACTTACAAGTCCTGTTCTGGCTCTCTGACTGTTGAAGAGCTTTTCTATAACTTGTGAGTGCAACTCATAAGCTGTTTAAAATATGAAACTCTCCTCTGGTTAGCTTTGGAAATAACCTCTGACTATACACATGCCTCATGCCTTGGCATCATCCACACTAGAATGTTTGGTTCCCTGTAAGTTTACCAAGAACTCTCTGACAACCCTCTGGCTCAATTTCCCTGTTGCAGCCTTCTCTATACTACAGTGCCTTACAAAAGTATTCAGCCCCTTGGCTTTTTACCTATTTTGTTACAGTAGAGCCTTTAGTTCAATGTTTTTTTAATCTGAATTATATGTGATGGATCAGAACACAATTGTCTAAGTTGGTGAAGTAAAATTATAAAAATATATATGTAGCGGGGTCTCTAAATTTCGGTGGGATACACCTGGGTAATAGTATGACCCAGGTGTGTAAATCATGATAGGATTTGGACCATTTGTATTCATGGAGGACTGGGTGTTGTATTATTCTCCTTGGCCTGTGGGTGGCAAGGTACCCGCAGGCTCAAGGTAGATTTGCTGCCGCAGTGCTGTCCTTTTTGTCCCTTTCCGGAGATGGTACGGCGAGGGCGGGGAACCTGCCGTGATGTCAATGGAGGAGATAAGACGGGGAGACGCCCTTGCCACGAGGGCTTCGGGATTTTCTTCATCACGCGCATAGGCACCTTAGGCCTGGGTGCGGGCGGTCCGGAGTTTCGGCCCAGGCGCCCTAGGCCTGGCCGGAGCAGAGTTGGCGTCCATCCCAGGCACCTTCAGCCTGGGGTGAGGTACTAAACCAGAGGCCTGGGGCCCGGTGACTTCGACTGGGTCCCGCGAGGGCAGAGGAGTCCGAGGGTCCCTGAGGTGGATGGGGCCCATGTCTGAGGTGAGGAGGCTGGAGAGGTCACCCGTCCGGAGAGTCCAGAGCAGCATCAACCCGGTGACGGATGGGCCTCCGGTAACTCCCTTGGAGGAACATCTCCCCCTGACAGGGGCCACAACGCAGCGAAGGTACTCCTATCTACATTCTCTGGAGTCGCTGGTAGAGACTCACAAGTTCTAAGTTCTCTCTCTAGCCAATGGCTATAGTAACCGCTGGTGAAACCACAGTGGTTTAGCTTACAATCAGGATAGTGCCTCGACCTGCTCATCCCACCGTATTGAACTGTTATTGGGTCTCAACCAGTTGGCTGCTAAAGCACTGTTTATTGTGAGTGTGACAATAAAGCAAGAGTTGGACCTTTATCGGTGTGTGGTACTCTGGTTAATGGGAGCAAAGGGAAGTGTCAGCACAGCAAGACTTGGTCCTTAACTGAAACGCACAGGCCCGAGGAAAATAACTGGCACTGGCCTTCACCTCACACACTGCCATGGGGAGGACATGGGCCGTAGCGCATCTCACCCTCACATATGAAATACCCCTAGACAATGAAAAGGGGGTGAGGCCGCTACACGTGGGGGCTCGTCCGGGATGATGTGTGTTTTGACCTTGGAAATAAGAACGCTGTGTCTGAACTTTGCTGCCCGGAGGAGTTCCGAGCAGGTCGGCCATGTGATCGGCCAAAGTGCATCCCTGCTCAAAGTCGTGGAAATGACCCTAAGACGGGAAAGGCCCATGCGGAAGAGCGCGAAGAGGGAGAAGTCCAGCCGTGTGACGTACTACATGTGGGGGCTTTTACTGCACTGCGCCATGAGGCACCCCGTGACTACACAAGTCGTGGGCGGAGTTTGATGGAAGCCCGCGAAAATGTGTAAGTCATGGGAGGAGTCTGGCCATGTGGAGGGACTCACGTGGAGACTTTGGCGCGTGGTCAGTGCGTGATGGAGCAGCAGATAGTCGGGATGGCCTCAAGCTCCCCGTGGATTCCGGTTCCCTACCCCACGAGTATGACTACGTTTGCTGCTCCCCTTACAGACACGGGGATAAGACTCAGGCCCCGAGGGCAGTTGGCTCTGTACACCTGCAGAGACACGGAGGCCCTCGGCGTGATCTGTCCCGGATGTTCGGGACTGGTTGTCCACCTGAAGCCATTCGGGCGTTGTGAGGCATGCAGAGAATTCCTATTCGAGGTGGAGCCATCCACAGTAAGGCCCCGGGCCCTTCGCCTCAACTGCCTCACAGGTACCGCTACTCCAGAAGGGGAGATCCAGGCCTTTGCGGAGGTTCCCGTACGCACTGACCAGGGCAATGTGACTGCCCAACCAGAGACTGAGAAAGAAAAATCCGAGGATGCTGCTTCGGTCACCACAGATTTCCTGCTCCCACCTCCGAAGAGGAGAGTCGGCCTGGTACAGGCGTCTTGTGGTCGTGGTCGAGCTTCACCCCGTCGCTTGCCGGGCCTGGATGGATCCGGTTGGAAGAGTCCTGGACATCCCTGTGCTTCAAAAGGTCAAGGTGAGCCAGGGGCTGGGACTGTGGTGGTGGTTGGAGGTGTCGGGAGTCCACAGTCGGTGGAGCCCGCTAGGGAGGGTAGTTCCACGTCTACTAGAGACTACCTTCCCGCAGAGATGTATGACACCTCCGACCTAGAATCGCTGTCGGACTGTGGAGATGACGGTGAAATAGACAAACTTTTTCATCGTAAGGGCTGGGACAAACGCCCATTACCTGTGTTATGTGCACCACAAGATTCGCCTATGTCTATAGGAGATAGCACGCCCCGGGCGGAAGCTCCGGAGTCTACGAGGAAGCCTAGTCCTCCAATTGTTCTTCCACAATCCACAGCATCACCCGTTTTGTTGGCGGGGACACAGCGCGCATCATTAGGGGTACCAAGAGCAAAGCCATCAGAGGTAGTGAAAGTACCTCGGCATCCAGAGGCCATCGTTCAACCAGGAGAAGGTGAGCGGGCCACAATGCCTCTTTTGGCCCGACTGCAACGACTCTTCTGCCAGAGGGTCGCCCGTGAGTACGGATGGGAATATCCTTACTTGCCCCGGGACTTACTGTTTGAGTTTGAAGTTCTGCGGCAGCGGTGGTATGATGAGTTTGTTTGGGAGAAACTTAAAGTGCCTCATGCTCGGCGATACTTGTCCTGTTCGCCACCCGTGTCGAAAAAGTTCAGAGACTGCAGAGCAGACTGGATGTTGGGGCGTCATATTCATGCGGACAAGGTGCTTATCTGCCGGAAAGATGGAGAGGACATTGACTATTCGATTGAGGTTTTCGATAAGCATCTGAAGCCCCTGTTCTTGTCTGACCCGAAGTTTTACTTGTAAGAGGAGACTTTCCTGTGTGTTTTTTTTTACTCTTTGGAGGAATGAGAGCTGTTTTGTTTTGTTCTCTCTTCTTTCACAATTCAAAGACAGAGACTTTGGGGGTAGAATCAGAATAGTGATGCAGGAAGAAGGAAGATTTCACCAAGTGTCATTACCGCGGCACTGTCACCAGGTGGCAGTGTTGCGCAACGGCTGTTTTTTTTTTTTTTTACACTTGCATCACTTTACTCGTTGGAGCGAATGGGTCTCTCGGCTGATAGACCCATTCATTCCAAACTAACACAAATATGTTAGGATGTTGTGTTCCTTTTTTTGTTTCCCTTCTGCAGGAGATCCATCTGTCAAGACTGCTGAGTATGGGGTGGTTCTTAGACAGTGATGGGAGGGATTGTATATGTGTACATGCTTAGAGGGTTTTATGAAAAAGTTTATTGTTTTATGTTCCCCTTCCCTTGAGCAGGTCTTGGCACAATTAGGATTCAAATTTTGAAGGATAGCCTCTGGGGTCAGGCTTATGTCACCACTCCATGGGAGACATGGGTTTGCACCAGACGCTGGGGACCAGCGTCAAATCACAGGGGGGAGTGTGTAGCGGGGTCTCTAAATTTAGGTGGGATACACCTGGGTCATAGTATGACCCAGGTGTGTAAATCATGAGAGGATTTGGACCATTTGTATTCGTGGAGGACTGGGTGGTGTATTATTCTCCTTGGCCTGTGGGTGGCGAGGTACCCGCAGGCTCAAGGTAGATTTGCTGCCGCAGTGCTGTCCTTTTTGTCCCTTTCCGGAGATAGTACAGCGAGGGCGGGGAACCTGCCGTGACGTCAATGGAAGAGATAAGAGGGGGAGACGCCCTTGCCACGAGGGCTTCGGGATTTTCTTCATCACGCGCCCAGGCACCTTAGGCCTGGGTGCGGGCGGTCCGGAGTTTCGGCCCAGGCGCCCTAGGCCTGGCCGGAGCGGAGTTGGCGTCCATCCTAGGCACCTTCAGCCTGGGGTGAGGTACTAAACCAGAGGCCTGGGGCCCGGTGACTTTGACTGGGTCCCGCAAGGGCGGAGGAGTCCGAGGGTCCCTGAGGTGGATGGGGCCCATGTCTGAGGTGAGGAGGCTGGAGAGGTCACCGGTCCGGAGAGTCCGGAGCAGCATTAACCCGGTGACGGATGGGCCTCCGGAAACTCCCTTTGAGGGACATCTCCCCCTGACAGGGGCCACAACGCAGCGAAGGTACTCCTATCTACATTCTCTTGAGTCGCTGGTAGAGACTCACAAGTTCTAAGTTCTCTCTCTAGCCAATGGCTATAGTAACCACTGGTGAAACCACAGTGGTTTAGCTTACAATCAGGATAGTGCCTCGACCTGCTCATCCCACCGTATTGAACTGTTATTGGGTCTCAACCAGTTGGCTGCTAAAGCACTGTTAATTGTGAGTGTGACAATAAAGCAAGAGTTGGACCTTTATCGGTGTGTGGTACTCTGGTTAATGGGAGCAAAGGGAAGTGTCAGCACAGCAAGACTTGGTCCTTAACTGAAACGCACAGGCCCGAGGAAAATAACTGGTACTGGCCTTCACCTCACCCACTGCCATGGGGAGGACATGGGCCGTAGCGCATCTCACCCTCACATATGAAATACCCATAGACAATGAAAAGGGGGTGAGGCCGCTACATATACATAAAACAATTTTTCAGAAATAAAAAACTGATAATTGGCATGTGCGTATGTTTTCACCCCCTTTGTTACGATGCCCATTAAAAGCTCTGGTGCAACCAATTCCCTTCAGAAGTCACATAATTAGTGAAATGATGTCCACCTGTGTGCAATCTAAGTGTCACATGATCTGTCATTACATATACACACCTTTTTGAAAGGCCCCAGAGGCTGAAACGCCCAAGCAAGAGGCACCACTAACCAAACATTGCCATGAAGACCAAGGAACTCTCCAAACTAGTAAGGGACAATGTTGTTGAGAAGTACAAGTCAGGGTTAGGTTATAAAAAAAAATCCAAATCTTTGATGATCCCTAGGAGCACTGTTCTGTTCTCGCTACACGTTTGCCCCTGGCGTGTATGTAGCTCAACATACAGCTTAAACCTTGCATCCTAAAGAAACCAGACTGTCTGTAAGTTTGGATCTTTATTACAATGAACAGGTGGTGGCGATATAAGATGCGTATGCATAATGGTGAAACTAGAAATAAACAGATAAATGAACATATAAGAATTACATGAACACAAACAAATGTCTACTAGGTATACAGGTAAACAGTCTTTATCATACCAGCGATGCTGCCTTAGGAGGATCAGGACCTAGGAAACATGTGGTGCAGGCTTAGCTGACTCCATGTGGACTGTCCAGTGGAAAAGATGAAAGAGTTGTAATAGGAAGTGGAGCTAGTTACCAGTAATATGACAGCAAATGTGTATTAACCATAGAACACTGCCCATCAATAGTCTTTTGTTAAGAGTGGCATTTAGTGGACAATGTTGGAATTGCAAGTCCAGAAGATATTACTGTATTTTCCTTGTAGGCCAAAGACATGACAAGCACCATCAAATCTATCATAACCAAATAGAAAGAACATAGCACAATAGCAAACCTGCCAAGAGATGGCCGCACACCAAAACTTATGGACCGGGCAAGAAGGGCATTAATCAGAGAGGCAGCACAGAGACCTAAGACAACCCTGAAGGAGCTTCAGAGTTCCACGGCGAGACTGGAGTATCTGTACATAGGACGACAATAATCCGTACGCTCCATAGAGTTGGGCTTCATGGCCAGAAGAAAGCCATCCCTTTAAGCAAAAAACAAAATGGCACATTTTGAGATTGCGAAAAAGCATGTGGGATGCTCCCAAAATGTATGGAGGAAGGTGCTCTGGTCTGATGAGACTAAAATTTTACTTTTTGGCCATCAAAGGAAATGCTATGTCTGGCGCAAACCCAGCAGATCACATCACCCAAAGAACACCATCCCATGTTTTTCAGCAGTCGGGACTGGGAAACTGGTCAGAGTTGAGGGAAATATGGATGGTGCTAAATACAGTGATATTCTTGAGCAAAACCTGTATCACCCTGTGTGATTTGAGGCTAGGACGGAGGTTCACCTTCCAGCAGGACAATGACCTCAAACACACTGCTAAAGCAACACTTGAGTGGTTTAGGGGGAAACATGTAAATGTGTTGAAATGGCCTAGTCAAAGCCCAGACCTCAATCCAATAGAAAATCTGTGGTCAGACTTAAAGATTTCTGTTCACAAGCGCAAACTATCCAACTTGAAGGAGCTGGAGCAGTTTTGCAAGGAGGAATGGGCAAAAATCCCAGTGGTAAGATGTGGCAAGCTCATAGAGACTTATCCAAAGCGACTTGGAGCTGTGATAGCCGCAAAAGGTGGCTCTACAAAGTATTGACTTTAGGGGGATGAATTGAGCAATACTTATTATCGGAAAAAGTGTCTCTGTGAAGTGCCACATCCAAATAACTAGACAAAATGAGAGAATATCCCCTAACAGGTCTTTTAAGGCACTGGGATTCAATTGTAAGAAGAAAGATGTATTTGTATTTATGTTTTAAATGAGTGGTGCTCTGATAGTAAACTTGAGGACACTTATTGTTTGCCAGATTTGGAATTTATGCTGGTGAAGTGTAGACCTTTTTATTTAAGCAGAGAATTTACAGTGGTGATAATTATTGTGTTATATATACTGCCAGATGCGGATACTGCAGTGGCTCTGGATATTTTGTCAAATCTTATAGGCAAGTATGAACGTTCACATCCTGATAGGATTTTGGTAGTTGCAGGTGATTTCAATAAAGTGAATTTGAGGGCTGCGCAGCCAAAACTACATTAGTTTGTAAAATGCGATACTAGAGGTCAAAATACATTGGATATGGTGTATTCCAATATTAAGCAGGCCTACAGAGCCATTCCACTATCCCATCTGGGTCAGTCAGACCACCTTTCTTTATTCCTTATTCCAGTATATATTCCTCTCATTCCTATCAGGCAGAAAATAGCTCGAGTGGAAAATAAGCAGAATTTGGCCTGAAGGCTCTCTCTTACGGCTACAGGATTGTTTAGAAAGAACAAATTGGGAGATATTTGAGCAACAGGATTTCGATCTGTATACAGAAACAGTTCTGGACTATATAAAAACTTGTGTGGACAATGTTACTGAGCATAAACGCATTCGGGTCTTTTCAAATCAGAAACCCTGGATGACTTAGGAAATAAAGAGTCTTCTAAGAGAATGGAATAGAGCATTCAGGGTCGGAGATAAAGCAATATATAGTATTGTGAGAGCTAATCTAAAAAGAGGCATAAAAGAAGCCAAATTAGCCTATAAAAAGAAAATGGAGGACTATTTTAATGGAAATGATGCGAGGGAGGGCTGGAGGGGTATACAGTACTTGACACAACATAGAGGAACTAAAAAAATAGAAGGGAATTCTAGTGCTTCACTGGTTGAAGAATTAAATAGGTTCTTCACACGGTTTGAGGTTGTGTTACCAAACCAGTGTAGCGGGTATGTACTTTCCCGGGTGTAAATTTGAACTTGACAGAGACATTGGTGATGTGTAATTCCCTGTAGCCCAGCGGGTGGCGCTGTCGCCCTAGGCTGGGGTTGAATCATTGCTGTGTGTCGTGCCTCCTTTTTGTCCTCCCTCGGCAGCGGTATGGTGGGGCGGGGAACCCGCCGTGCTTGCTGGGAGAGGGTATAAAGGGGCCGGCCATCTTTGTCACGGGGTCGGAGTCCAGGGCACCTTCAGCCTGTGGACGGTGGTTCGTGTTGGTTCTCTAGGCGGGCCTAGGCCTAGAGGACAGCCGGAGGTCGTGTTCCATTTCAGGCACCTTTAGCCTGGGGTGGGGTACTCAGATGGAGGTCCGGAGCTCAGTGCCCAACACTGAGTTCCGCGAGGTAAGGAGATCCTAGGGAACCCCGGGAGTGGGTACCCGAATCCGGAAAGCGTAATGGACCAGGGGGAGCTCCTCATTCGAAGACCTAGTGCAGCAGATTGCCAGTGATGGGTGAGTCTCTCACCGGAGACCGCTTGGAAGGAAATTCCCCCTCGTTCGGAGACTGCAACCCACTTTCAGGAAGTAAAGTGGAGAACACATTGTGTCTGGGCCTATTCGCATCCACACCTCCTTTTCTGTTCTGTTTCTACCAAGGGAGTTCAACTGATTGTGTTCATTCGAGAAGAATAAAGGAGTGTTGAACTTTAATGGTGTGGGGCTCATTTCCTGACAGACGTTGTTCAAGGTAACTCTCGGTGGAGGCTCCAGGTGCACAGCACTGACCTGAAGGTAAAAAAACTTTGCTTGTATCACACTGACACCTGTGACAAAGGCCTGGCGTAGTGTCCCCGCTCCCTTCCCCTCTAAAAGATACCCCTAGACAAGAGAGAGACGAGCTGAAGACAAAGAGGGGAGTGAGGAGGCTGCTACACGTGGGGGCTCGGGTCCGGTATAGTGTTTGTGCACCACAGTATTGAACGTGTCTGTTGGAAGAGTTACGCGAATAGGCAGGCCTTCACTGGCCGAAGTGAATCCCTGCTCGAAGTCGTGGACATGACCCAATGAAGGGAAAGGCCCGCGCAGAAGAGTGGAAAGAGGGGGAAGTTCAGCCGTGTGAAGTACTACACGTGGGGGCTTCTATTGCACTGCGCCCCCAGGCACACCCCCATCGCTTAGTTCGTGGGCGTGACTCAGAAACAGAAAAGAAGAAAAGCCTGCAAACTGGAGAAAAGGGGAGGAGTCCAATACGTGTGAAGGACTACACGTGGGACATTGGCGAGAAAACTCTGCAGTGTGCAATGGATGAGCAACAGGTCGCCATGTTCGGACATACATATGGATTCCAGTTCACCCTTCCACCACGACACTGACTGCTGCTGCTCCGGTAACAGATACGGGGATCCGGCTAAAGCCAATGGGTCGATTTGCCCTGTATTCGTGCATGAACGTTGAGGTCCTGGGTGTGATTTGTCCCGGCTGTTCGGGACTGGTGTGCCAGCTGAAGCCATTCGGGCAATGTGAGGCCTGTGGGGAGTTCCTGTTTGAAGTGGATCCGACGGTTGAGAAGCCGAGAACCATCTACCCTGGCCGTGCCACAGGCAACACCACTCAGAGAGGAGGAATCACTGCTGTGACAGCCATCCCTGCGCACACTGCAGCGACCGCGGAGGAGGTCGTAAAAACTCAACGAGAGAAATCCGAGGATGCTGACTCGGTCACCACGATCTCGCAGTGTCCACCACCGAAGAGAAAGACCGGCATGGTAGCCCCGACCAGCGGTTGTGGTGGACCGTCTCTCCCGCTTACGCCCGGCCAGGATGGATCCGTCGACAAGAGTTCCGGACGTCCCGTTTCAAGTAAAGGCCGAGGTAAGCCTGGAGGAGAGATTTGGTGTGTGGGAGGAGGTGAAAGCTCGGTCTCCACTACAGGATACCTGCCTGCGGAGGAGTGTGACACCTCTGACCTAGAGTCACTCTCGGACATGGGAGATGACGTTGCAATAGACGAACTGTTCGCAGAAAAGGGCTGGGACAAAGTACCTCTTGCTTCATTCCGGAGGACCAGGGATCCACCCATGTCTACAGGGGAAAGTACACCCCGGGTGGAGGTACCAGTGCCTGAAGAGAGGTCCCATCTCCAGCCTGCTTCTACATCCCCGGTGCCATCTGTACCGAAGGCTGGGGAGAAGAGACTTTTGCTGCGGGCACCAATGCCCAGATCAGATGTGATCAAGGTCCCTCGTCACCCGGACTCGATAGTTCTGCCTGGCGAAGGGGACAGAGCTACCATGCCTCCTTTGGCGAGACTACAACGGCTATTTGGCCAGAAGGTTGCTGCGGACTACGGATGAGAGTATCCGTACTTGTCGAAGGAACTACTGTATGAGGTGGAAGTGTGCCGGGAGCGCTGGTACAATGACTTTGTGTGGACCCACCTTCAGGTTCCCCATATCCGCAGGTACCTGGCATGCTCTCCAAAGGCCTCTCAACGTTTTAAAGACTGCAAGGCAGAGTGGATGTTGGGACGGCACATCCGTGCAGACAAAGTGTTGATCCGGCGCAAAGAAGGAGAAGATGTGGAGTATCATCTGGAAACCATGGATCAGCACTTGAAGCCACTTGTTCTGCCGCATCCCCGCTTTTACCTGTAGGAGAAAAGAGACTCCGTTCTTATCAGGCTGCTGAACTTTCTGGGGCCCCTTTGCTTTTGTGCCTTAGAGGAATGAACGACTGTTCCTGTTGTTCTTCACTTTCCTGCAAGAGATCATAGACTCTGGGTAGATAGGGCCGAAGGAAAGAGGAAAGTTCCACGAGTGCAGTTACCGCGGTGCTGTCACCAGGTGGCAGTGTTGCGCAACGTTAAAACACTTTTCATGCACTCACTCTTTGGAGAAAAGGGATTTCTTTCCGGAGAAGTTTCTTTTCCATCACACGAATACAGGTGTCAGGGTTATATGTGTTAATCCTTTCTTTTCCCTCTGCAGGAGAGCATCCCAACGAATCCACTAAGAATGGGGTGGGTCTTAGTCAGGATGGGGGGGGGGAATTAAAAAAAATGTAAAGATGTGATTCAAAGTTATGAGTCAATGCTGTTGTTTCTCTTTTGTCTTTATTCCCTTTTCTTTACAGGACTCAGACACAATGTTTTAGTTGGATAGTTTTTTCCAAAGTTTTATATTTTTGTACAATTGTTAGTTGGTTTCTGGATTGGATTATGTCAGCCGTTGAGGGCATGATTTACTCCAGACACTGGGGACCAGGGGGAGAGTGTAGCGGGTATGTACTTTCCCGGGTGTAAATTTGAACTTGACAGAGACATTGGTGATGTGTAATTCCCTTCAGCCCAGCGGGTGGCGCTGTCGCCCTGGGCTGGGGTTGAATCATTGCTGTGTGTCGTGCCTCCTTTTTGTCCTCCCTCGGCAGCGGTATGGTGGGGCGGGGAACCCGCCGTGCTTGCTGGGAGAGGGTATAAAGGGGCCGGCCATCTTTGTCACGGGGTCGGAGTCCAGGGCACCTATTCGCATTCACACCTCCTTTTCTGTTCTGTTTCTACCAAGGGAGTTCAACTGATTGTGTTCATTCGAGAAGAATAAAGGAGTGTTGAACTTTAATGGTGTGTGGCTCATTTCCTGACAGACGTTGTTCAAGGTAACTCTCGGTGGAGGCTCCAGGTGCACAGCACTGACCCGAAGGTAAAAGAACTTTGCTTGTATCACACTGACAACTGTGACAAAGGCCTGGCGTAGTGTCCCCGCTCCCTTCCCCTCTAATAGATACCCCTAGACAAGAGAGAGACGAGCTGAAGAGAAAGAGGGGAGTGAGGAGGCCGCTACACCAGGATATAGGGTGTCCTTTAGGTCCAGGAAACTGTACACTCACTATACAGGAATATGCGGTGAGGCAGGCGTTTAAGGCTATAAATGTGAGGAAATTATCAGGTCCAGATGGAATCCCAGGAGGAATAGTTAAGGCCTGTGCTGATCAATTAGCTGGAGTCTTTGCCAAGATCTTTAATCGATCACTATCATCTGCTGTTGTTGCGGCATGTCTAAAATCAGCCACTATTATTCCAGTTCCCAAGAAGTCAACTGTGGGAAGTTTAGACGAATTTAGACCAATAGCACTGACCTCAGTACTAATGAAGTGCTTTGAGAGGTTGGTCTTGAAATATATCAAAACTAGATTACCGGGTAGCTTAGATCCTTATCAGTTTGCGTATAGGGCAAATAGAAGCACAGAAGATGCAATAGCTTTAGCGCTGCATGGGGCACTTAAACATCTGGAGCATTCGGGAAACTACATAAGGATGTTGTTTATAGATTACAGCTCTGCCTTTAATACCATCATTCTAGATCGGTTGTTTGAAAAAATGTAAAAATTGGATTTGCCGCCCTTTATTTGTTTTTGGATAAGGGATTTTTTGGTCCATCGCTCACGGGTGGTCAAATTGGATAAGTTTGTTTCTTCCAAGCGAGAAAAAAGTACTGGAGCACAGCAGGGTTGTGTGTTAAGTCCCTTTCTCTATGCACCCTACACATATGACTGCACCCCTATTATGAGACCAATAGTATAGTTACGTTTGCCGATGACACTACCGTAATCGGTTGTATCACTGGAGACGATGAGGAGCAATACAGGAGAGAGGTTCATAGGGTAGGGGAATGGTGTATAGCAAATAACCTGATCCTAAACACAGGGAAAAAAATGATTTTTATAACAGCTTACCTGTAAAATCCTTTTCTTGGAGTACATCACGGGACACAGAGCGACTTAGTCATTACTAATGGGTTATATAGATTACCTTCAGGTGTTGGCACTGGCCAATTCCAAACCGGAAGTACCCTCCCCTATATAAGCCCCTCCCATCCGGGAGCACCTCAGTTTTGTAGCCAAGCAATAAGTGTCCCAAAAAGAGGGGTGGGAGCTCTGTGTCCCGTGATGTACTCCAAGAAAAGGATTTTACAGGTAAGCTGTTATAAAAATCCCTTTTTCTTTTTCGTACATCACGGGACACAGAGCGACTTAGTCATTACTAATGGGACGTCCCAAAGCAATGCCAAATGAGGGGAGGGATACATAAGCTGGGCGCCATCAGGCATGAGGATCTTTTGCGGCCTGCAACACACTGCGCCCAAAGGCGACATCCTCCTGACTTCTAACGTCTACCTGGTAGAATCTAGTAAACGTGTGTACCGAAGACCATGTTGCGGCCTTACATACTTGAGCCAGGGAGGCCTGGTGATGCACTGCCCATGAAGTTCCAACTGCTCTTGTGGAGTGCGCCCTAACTTTGAAGGGAGGCGGTCTCTTTCTCAAGCCATAGGCTTGTATTATGACCTGTCGAATCCACTTGGCTAAAGTGGATTTTGATGCTGCCTGACCCTTTTTAGGGCCTTCCGGCAGAATAAACAAAGTATCCGTTCTGCGAATCTGAGCAGTGGCTTTTAGATAAGCTTTAACTGCTCTTACTACATCCAAGGAATGTAATAACTTTTCCTCTACCGAGCTAGGTTTGGGGAAAAAAGAAGGAAGAACCACATCTTGGTTCAAATGAAACCTCGATACCACCTTAGGAAGAAAGGCTGGATGAGGACGTAATACTACTCTGTCCTTATGGACAACCAGATATGGCTCCTTACAGGACAAGGCGGCTAATTCCGATACTCTTTTAGCCGAACAAACGGCTACTAAGAAAATCAATTTCCTGGTGAGAAGAACCAAGGAAATGTGTTGCAATGGTTCAAACGGTTGTTTCTGTAGAACTGACAGAACCAGGTTTAAGTCCCAAGGACATATGGGAATACTAACCGGAGGGCTAATACGCATCACTCCTTGAATGAAAGCTTTGACTAGTGAATGCGAAGCCAAGGGCCTTTGAACAAATATTGACAAGGCCGAAATCTGACCCTTGATAGTACTCAAGGCCAGCTTCCTATCTACAGCCCACTGTAGGAAGTCCAAAATCCTCCCTATCACGTACTTACGTGGATGCCATTTCTTGGCCTCACACCACGTAATGTACGCTTTCCAGATCCTATAATAGATCTGCCTGGATACCGGCTTCCTGGCATTGATCATGGTAGATACCACAGAATTAGAGAGCCCTCTCTTTTTCAGAATGTGGGCTTCAATAGCCAGGCCGTCAAACCTAGGGCTGGTAAGGAAGGGTGGTATATCGGTCCCTGCGACAGCAGGTCCGGACGATGTGGGAGGGTCCAAGGACTCCTCACTGACATTTTTACAATCTCCGCGTACCATGCCCTTCGGGGCCACGCTGGAGCCACCAGAATCACTGGTTTCTTTTCTACCCTGATTCTGCGGCGTAATCGCGGTAACAATTGTGGCGGTGGGAATGCATATATCAGCTTGAACTGATCCCAAGGGAACACTAGGGCATCCGAGCCGCAAGCTAGAGGATCCCTTGTGCGAGACACAAATCTGTCCACCTTTGCGTTGAATCTGGATGCTAGCAGATCTACATCCGGTGTTCCCCACCGCTGGCATATTGCCTGGAAAACCTCGGGGTGAAGAGACCATTCCCCCGGGCATATTGTTGGCGACTTAAAAAGTCCGCTCTCCAATTTTCCACTCCTGGGATGAAAACCGCGGATATGGCTGGGACATATTTTTCTGCCCACTCCAGGATGCAATTTGCTTCCCTCTGGGCTGCACGACTCCTGGTGCCACCCTGGTGATTGATATATGCCACTGCTGTGGCATTGTCTGATTGAATTCTGACAGGGGACCCTTGGAGTTTGGATGTCCATGCTACTAGGGCATACCGGGCTGCTCGTATCTCTAAGAGATTGATGGGCAGGGCCTTTTCTGCTTCTGACCACTTGCCCTGGAGAGACCATTGCTCCAGTACTGCCCCCCAGCCTATGAGGCTGGCATCTGTAGTGACTACTGTGAGGGGGTTAGCTCGGCAGCGGGTGTGTGTGACCCCCGGGATGGGCTCCCCACACAAAAACAGGCCCAGCAAACGGAGGTTGTGGTTTTCAAAATCAAAAAGGTGCGGTTTATTTTCTATTTACAGTGACAAAACACAGCAAAGCAAAATAAACATAAATAAAATAAATCCTGGTCAACTTGACCTCTGACTAAACATACAGGTTTCCTAACTAACAACTGGGATCAGCCTAGTGCTGTCCTAGTCCCTAAGTCCCTGGTTTTAAATGTCCAAACAAATAGCCACACAGGCTTTGTCTCACCGCACAGGGGTTCACTCTCCCTAGACAGTCCACACAGGTCTGGGTCCAGGCATGAGCTAACACCTAATGAATCTGGGAGTTCTTATAGAGGCCTAAATGAGCTGACAAGCTTCAGCTGGTCTCATCAACTCCCTGTCTGCACGACGCCCCACACTCTCCCTAGAGGTATGAGTCATCCATGAGCCCACTAGCCTCAGCTGGGCTTATACAACTCTCCACCTAGTTGTATAAGTCGGCGTAAAGCCTGAATCTGGGCGAAATATATCTACCCCCCTGGATGCAACCAGGTGACTTTACCTTCCTGCTGTCACATACCCCCCCCTCTTGTTTTAACCTCGGGGTTGGAACACCAGCAATCAGGCATTCATGTACTCGAGACAAAGCATCCACATTCCCCATTTGAACGCCAGGGCGATGCTTTACTGTGAAGTTGAATTCCTGGAGGGCCAGGAACCACCTATTTACTCTTCTATTTGTTTCCTTGTTTTGAGCCATCCACTTTAACGGAGCGTGATCCGTAACCATGTCAAAGTGCCTACCTAGCAGATAGTACCGAAGGGAATCTAGAGCCCACTTCACCGCTAAACACTCCTTTTCAACCGTGGCGTAATTTACCTCATGGGACTTCAACTTCCTGCTGAGGTAAATGACTGGGTGCTCTTCCCCGTTCCAGACCTGGGACAATACTGCTCCTAACCCCACATCTGACGCATCACTTTGTACGACAAAGTCTTTAGAGAAGTCGGGTGAGTACAACACTGGCTGGCTACATAAGGCTTGTTTCAAGAATTGGAATGCTGCCTCAGCCTCGGGGGTCCATTTAATCATGACCGACCCTTTCCCTTTCGTCAGGTTGGTTAGGGGCACAGCCTTAGAAGCAAAGTGGGGAATGAAGCGCCGATAATAACCCGCGATTCCCAGAAAGGCCCGTACCTGCTTCTTGCTGTTGGGACGTGGCCAACTCTGGATGGCCTCGACTTTGTTGAGTTGGGGTTTTATCACTCCCCTGCCAATGGTGTACCCAAGATATTTGGCCTCCTCCTGCCCAATGGTACACTTCTTGGGGTTAGCCGTAAACCCCGCTTCCCGGATAGAGTCTAGGACTGCTTGCACTTTTGGCAGATGTGAGGCCCAATCTGTGCTATGGACAATTACGTCATCCAGGTAAGCCGCAGCATACTTCCGATGGGGCCTCAGTATCTGGTCCATTTTCCGCTGGAATGTGGCCGGCGCATTCTGTAACCCGAACGGCATTCTCTTATATTGGAACGCCCCGTCTGGGGTTACAAATGCGGTTTTCTCTTTGGCCGACTTGGCCAGGGGAATTTGCCAATACCCTTTTGTGAGGTCAAGAGTCGTCATGTATCGGGCTGTTCCCAGCCGGTCGATCAACTCATCTATACGTGGCATGGGGTAGGTGTCAAATTTTGTAACTTTGTTCAACTGACGAAAATCGTTACAAAATCGCCAGCTCCCATCCGGTTTAGGCACCAACACAATGGGACTAGACCAATCACTTTGGGACTCCTCTATCACCCCTAAGTTCAGCATTTTCTGTACTTCCTCCCGTATTGCCTCCCGTCGGGCCTCTGGGATCCGATAGGGTTTTAACTTCACCCTTTCACCGGGCGGGGTAATAATATCATGCTCTACCCCAGATGTTTGTCCCGGCAGCTCAGAGAACACCTCCTTGTTGCGAAGCACAAACTCCTTAACCTCCTGTTGTTGGGGTTGTGACAAGGTGGCTGCTATTCCAACCTCCGGAATCACGCAACCAGTTTGAGCTGGTGACCAAGTTTCTGCGACTAGGGACTCTATATCCCTCCAGGCTTTCAACAGATTAACGTGATATATCTGTTCGGGCTTTCGCCTTCCTGGTTGTCTGACCTTGTAATTCACTTCGCTCACTTTTTCCATTATCTCGTAGGGGCCTTGCCATTTGGCAAGGAATTTACTTTCAACCGTAGGGACAAGTACCAATATCCTATCCCCCGGGGAAAAGGTACGGGTCTTGGCTCCACGGTTGTACACTCTCTGCTGTGCCAACTGCGCTTGGGCCAAATGTTCCTTCACGATGGGCATTACCTGTGCAATTCGATCTTGCATCAGGGCGACATGCTCAATCACACTCCTGTGGGGAGAACTCTCACTTTCCCAAGTCTCCTTGGCAATATCCAACAGCCCTCTTGGGTGTCTCCCATACAGTAACTCAAAGGGGGAGAATCCCGTAGAGGATTGGGGCACCTCCCTAATAGCAAACATCAAATAAGGAAGTAGACAGTCCCAATCCTTTCCATCTCTATCCACCACTTTCTTCAACATTTGTTTTAGGGTTTTGTTGAATCTTTCAACCAGCCCATCGGTTTGGGGTGATACACAGATGTACGCAATTGCGTCACTTTGAACAATTTACACAGCTCTTTCATAACCCGGGACATAAAGGGTGTACCTTGGTCCGTAAGCAGTTCTTTACAAATACCCACCCGGCTAAAAACAAGAGATAGCTCTTTGGCTATGGTTTTGGCCAAGGTATTTCTGAGAGGGATCGCTTCTGGATAACGGGTGGCATAGTCCATTATAACCAATATGTACTGGTGCCCCCTAGCGGACTTGATTATAGGACCTACCAAATCCATTGCGATTCTCTCAAACGGGACCTCAATGATGGGTAGAGGGACCAGCGGGCTACGGAAATGTGGCATCGGGGCCGACCTCTGACACACAGGGCAGGAGGAACAATAATTTTCTATGTCCTTCATCACCCCAGGCCAATAGAATCTCTGTAATACCCTCTCTCGGGTTTTCTCTGTCCCCAGATGACCTCCAAGAATGTGCCCATGGGCCAACTCCAACACCAACTTCCTGTAAGGTTTGGGCACCACAAGCTGCTCAACGGTTTCTTCTGCCCTTTTTGCCACCCGATACAGTAGGTCCTTCTCTACGCTGAAGTATGGGTAAGTGCAGGTATTATCTGGGTTCACTAACTCGCCATCTATTTCCACTACGTTTTCCCGTGCCTTTATTAGGGCGGGGTCTTTTAACTGTTCTGTGGCAAAATTTTCCCTGTGAACCTCCAGATCAGAAAACTCCACAGACGGTAGGTTTTCGTCTGAGGAGGTGGGCTCCTCTCCAGTTTCTTGAGTCTCCCCTGCCAATACTGACAAGGGAAATTCTGGAGAGTCCTCACCACTCTCAGAGGAGTTCTGGCTATCACATTCCTGGTACATAGGGGCACCAGTGGGGGGCTCAGGATCATCCCACAGTTCCCAGAACTTCGGAAAATCCCTTCCCACAATGGCATCATGCGGTAATTGAGATACTAACCCCACTGGATGAGAGAGGGTACCTTTGGGGGTCTCGAAACACACTGTAGTCACTGGATACTCTCGGGTGTCCCCATGCACACAAATAACAGCTACCTTGCTATTCCCAGAGACCTCTGTTTTAACTAATTCAGCCTTTATCAGGGTCACAAGGCTACCTGAATCCAGCAATACCACAACATTTCTACCATTAATACACATTTTGCATAAATGTTTCTCAGTTCCCCGAATGGCAGTGCATGCGACTGTCACACACAGCGACTGACGTCTGTCCGTCAGAAAGTCACATTGCATGGGTTCCTCCACAACCGGGCAATTTGCTGCAATATGTCCCGCTTGCCGGCAGCGGTAGCAAACAATCCTTTTGGCTGCCTCTTGAGCCCCTGACTTCCCAGGCTGTTCTCGCCAAACTTTGGGCAGAGCTCCCACCCTCTCACTCTCTCCACCCTCACCCCTTGGAATCCTCTTATCCGCCCCTGGGGATGGTCTGGTCTTAGGGTGGAAAGTCCGAGAGTCTCTGGAAGAGGCCGTCAGGTTCTCTGTAGCCAAGTATTTCTCTACACGATCCACAAGACCACCGGCCGTCTCTGGGTCTCCATGGCTTACCCACTTTTGGATGGCAGTAGGAAGAGCTCTCAAAAACCGATCCATTACAACACGTTCCACAATCTCTGGTGCGGACAAAGTCTCTGGCTGTAGCCACTTCCTGCTCAGGTGAATGAGATCATACATTTGAGACCTGGGGGGTTTTCCAAGCTGGAAAGTCCAGTTATGCACACGCTGAGCCCGGACAGCCAGGGTGACACCCAGCCTTGCCAATATTTCAGCTTTTAGCATCACATAGTCTTTTGCTTGGTCAGGCTCTAGGTCATAGTAAGCCTTCTGCGATTCACCAATTAACAGAGGAGCCACCAGTCCAGCCCACTGCTCCTCAGGCCACTTTTCTCTTTCAGCAGTCCTTTCAAATGTGGTCAAAAATACCTCTGGATCATCCTCTCCAGTCATTTTTGTCAATAAACGACTCACCCCAAAGGACGCGGTATTAGTGGGATGGCTTTCCTCACTAGTCTGCGGACGTTGCTGCACTACTGCTTCCATTTGTTGTAGTCTCTGCTCTTGCTTCTGTAACAGGTCTATGAAGCGGGCCTCAGATTGCTGCTGGGCTTGTTGCTGAGCTTCCAGACTCTGTTGGTGAGCTTGCTGCTGGGCTGCAAGGCTCTGTTGATGAGCTTGCTGCTGGGCTGCAAGGCTCCTTTGCAAACCTGCATTTGTCTGCTGTTGATTGGCATTTGCTAGAGCCAGCTGTTTCAGTATCTCCTCCATGCTGGCTTAAAAAAAACTGCCACTGGTTCTCCACCAACTGTGAGGGGGTTTTCTCGGCAGCGGGTGTGTGTGACCCCCGGGATGGGCTCCCCACACAAAAACAGGCCCAGCAAATGGAGGTTGTGGTTTTCAAAATCAAAAAGGTGCGGTTTATTTTCTATTTACAGTGACAAAACACAGCAAAGCAAAAGAAACATAAATAAAATAAATCCTGGTCAACTTGACCTCTGACTAAACATACAGGTTTCCTAACTAACAACTGGGATCAGCCTAGTGCTGTCCTAGTCCCTAAGTCCCTGGTTTTAAATGTCCAAACAAATAGCCACACAGGCTTTGTCTCACCGCACAGGGGTTCACTCTCCCTAGACAGTCCACACAGGTCTGGGTCCAGGCATGAGCTAACACCTAATGAATCTGGGAGTTCTTATAGAGGCCTAAATGAGCTGACAAGCTTCAGCTGGTCTCATCAACTCCCTGTCTGCACGACGCCCCACACTCTCCCTAGAGGTATGAGTCATCCATGAGCCCACTAGCCTCAGCTGGGCTTATACAACTCTCCACCTAGTTGTATAAGTCGGCGTAAAGCCTGAATCTGGGCGAAATATATCTACCCCCCTGGATGCAACCAGGTGACTTTACCTTCCTGCTGTCACACTACCTTCCAAGAAACCGGACTGAAGGGTTTCCCTTTTTCCAGATTCTGGGGCACCAACCACCAATGGAGGCTCTTGCGAACGGAAGGGGACAGGGACATTGGTAAGTCTAAAGCCTGAACTTTTTTGTTCCAGGCTGACAGTATGGCCCTTTGCAAATTCCTTGAATGGAATTGACCGTAGGGTACCGCTTCGAATGAAGCCACCATTTTTCCCAGCAGCCTCATGCAGAGGCGTATGGATGGTTTTCTTTTTGTACCCACTAAGTGGGTCAAATCTTTTAAAGACGACACCTTCTCTGGAGGTAAGAAAATCTTTCTCTGATTTGAATCCAGCCTTAGCCCTAAGTATTCCAGACTTTTGACTGGTCTTAGAGCTGACTTGTCCCGGTTGATAATCCAACCGTGATATTCCAGATACTTGATTGTCTTGTGAATAGCTACTTCCAGCTTTTCCACTGAGTGGTCTATTAGTAGCAGGTCGTCTAGATATGCCATTATCGTTACACCCTGTGTTCTTAGATTGGCCAATAATGGGGCCAGAATTTTTGTGAACACTCGTGGTGCTGTGGCCAGACCGAAAGGTAAGGCTCTGAACTGAAAATGGCGCCCTTCTACTGCAAAGCGTAGAAATTTCTGGTGGGCCGGAAAGATGGGAATATGCAGATAAGCATCCTTTATGTCGATCGAGGCTAACCATTCCTGCCCTTGTAGGGCGGTGGCCACCGATCGGATCGACCCCATCCGAAAAGTCCTGATATTTAGGAACTTGTTTAGCCCTTTTAGATTTAATATGGGCCTCACGTCTCCATTTGGTTTGGGGACTGTGAAAAGGTTCGAGTAAAACCCGAATCCGCTTTCTTCCAGGGGAACCTTCATGATTACACCTTGGAGCAATAGTTGTTCTAGTGCCAGAAGGAGGGATCCTCTCTTCTGGGGATCTCTTGGCACGTTTGACCTCATAAATTGGGCAGGAGGAGTGCCTTTTAACTCCAGCTTGTATCCCAGACTTACTGCGGAGAGCACCCATCTGTCTCTGATGGTGTCCCGCCAGGTCTCTGTGAACAACTGAAGTCTTCCCCTCACCCGATTGAGTGGGGGCAACGCTTCATGCCTTGGGGGAGGTTTTGTACCTCTCTTGATCCAGGGCTTCTTGTTACCCTGTGATTGTCCCTGATTTCTGCCCCCTGAATTTGACCGCGGAGGCCGTCGGAACTGCTTCACAGCCGATGTGCCCGGGACTGGAGAAGTAGGCCTCTTAAAAGAAGGACTTCTACCCTTGTTCTTAACCGGTAAGAGTGAACTTTTACCGGCAGAAATTTTCTGGATATATTTGTCCAGATCTTCTCCAAATAAGCGTTCTCCATGAAATGGGAAGCTAACCAGCAGTTTTTTACAGGGAGCTTCAGCAGACCAGTTTTTGAGCCACAGAAGCCTACGCATATGTACTATAGACAGCGTAAAGCGGGAGGCCTGTTGGATTGTATCCTTTATGGCGTCCACCGCAAAACACAAGGCTCTAGGCAGGTCAGCTAGGGCAAGAGCCTGCTGATCTGGTAAGTCCCTTAAGACTTGTTTCAACTGATCTTTCACTGCTTGGCAGACTCCAATCGCTGCTACCGCAGGTTGTGTCACCATGCTTGCTGTAAAGAAAGCAGATTTTAGTAAAGACTCCAATTTTTTATCTATTGGGTCTTTGAACATTGGAACATTATCTACTGGACATGTCAGTGATTTGTTAACAGAAGAGATGGCTGCGTCCACTGTAGGGACCCTCCATTTTTTTATGAACTTATCCTCCATGGGATAGATCACCGGAAATCTCTTGGGGGGAGCAAATATTTTATCAGGATGCTCCCAATCCTGGTAAATAAGCCCTTCTAATAAAGGGTGGATTGGGAAGGAACAGACAGCCTGGGGAGCTTTTAGCGACCCCAGCGAGGAAACCGTAGTGGATGGTGGTTCCGCCAGAGGCATTTTAAATGCTGATCGGACCATGTTAGTCAGAGACTGAACCCATAATCTTTCAGCCTGAGATGCTGAGAAAGGTTCTTCCACTGTTGATTCCTCCATAACTGAATCAACCTCATCCTGATCCCCTTCAGGTAGGTCGATCTCTGTGTGGGGCTGTTCCTCCACTAACAGGCACTCTGAAGGAGGAGACGGAGATCGGACACGCTTTTCCTGTGACAGGGAAGCAGCGATCAATGCTGTTAATCTCTCTTCCAATCCTCCCAGAGTTGAGGATAAAACCTCCTCTGTTATATATACAGGAGCAGGTGGACTGGGGACAGCCGCAGCACCAGGCACTCCTGCGGGGTCTCTACGGCTACTGACCTCTGAATTCTCAGGGGAGATTGGTGCAGTACAAGCATGCCCAATATCCTCAGAGCCCGATGGAGACCCCTTTGGCTTCCTGGAAGACCTATTTCCGGAGCGTCTGGACGACATATCCTTTAAGCACAAAGCTGAGGTATTCCCGTCGTCATACACCAATTTTTGCTGGTAATAGTCTAACACAGTTGCTGCTATATACCAGCTGGTGTCCACTAAAGTGCCTTTCTATGGGGATGCCTGCATCAACCGCCTCTGTGTGCCACTGTTTGTTGCTAGCTCTGTTTGCATCCAGCTGACACTTGTACTGTGTCTTTTAACCATGCTGGGACGCCTGCACATGCGCAGAAGCGCCGCGGCGCGCATCGAGCGTCATCCACCCGCCCCGCCCCTTTTTTTCATAGGAGGCGCGTGCACGCGCCCGCACGCGCGCCCGTGCGCCATTGGCGCCCTTTTCGAAATCAAACAGGGACCAGGAGCCAGGGCCCTTTTTGCCGGAGGGCCTGTGCGGTGGATGAGCGCAGCAACAGGGCAGAGGAAGTGGATTCCCACAGAGAAACTTACCAACTGCCTGGATCTTTTGACTTGAGAAAACCAAAGATCCACATGACAAGAAAAATGGACTACAGCGGCCTCTAGTGGTTTAACACAGGTACCGCGGTCCCTTTTTTTTGTTTTTTTTTCTTGACTACTATTAAAATTTTACATTTTCAGTAGTTACAGGCAAACACAGATATTTAGCGGGAATACCGTTAGGTAACAGACAGAAAGACAAATTAGGCTTGGGGGTCCCCCAATAGAACCAAGTTCCTGGGGGCCCCCACTTACCTGATCCCCGCCGCAGGACTTTGTTTGGTCCACAGAAGTCCAAACTTCACCTATCACGGCAGGCATTGTAATTAAACCTTCAGGGACCGGGTTCCCAAGGATTCCACTCCCCTGGACCTGTATAGCACCCTGCACAGACAACATCTTGGTCGTGGGTATGACCAGAGCTCTGGATCCCAGGGTCCAGCCCTCCTAAGAGAGGCATTACAGGCAAAACCTCGCTCTTCTGCTGCAAGGCCCGGGTACCGACCGTTTAGCTATGAAGCTTTTTTTGGTGGGATCCGGAACAGCTTACTAAGGCCCAAAAGAACCTGTACGCAAGCCCAGTGAAAACACATGTTACTCTTTGGCCAACACCTTAGACACTGGCAAAAAACTGAGGTGCTCCCGGATGGGAGGGGCTTATATAGGGGAGGGTACTTCCGGTTTGGAATTGGCCAGTGCCAACACCTGAAGGTAATCTATATAACCCATTAGTAATGACTAAGTCGCTCTGTGTCCCGTGATGTACGAAAAAGAAACAAAGGAACTGATTGTAGATTTCAGAAGGAACAGGCCTGAACCAGCACCACTTTTTATTAAAGGCGTGTGTGTGGAGCGGGTCTCTACCTTTAAGTTTTTGTGAAAATGCATTTCTGAGAACTAATGCCGCGTACACACGACCGTTTTTAATGTCATTGAAAAAAACGGCATTTTTCTCGACGTGATTTTTCGTGTTTCCTCTCAAGCCTGCCTTCCCTACACACTATCGGGGAATTTTTTTTTTGAGTAAAGCGCGATGACGTACAACACGTACGACGGCACTATAAAGGGGAAGTTCCATTTGGATGGCGCCATCCTTCATGTTAGTAAAGTTTGTTAAACGACGATTCACGCTTTTCAGCCTTGTGCTTTTCAGTCCGTTACAGCGTGACGAATGTGCTATCTCCATTACGAACGCTAGTTTTACCAGAACGAGCGCTCCCGTCTCATACTTGATTCTGAGCATGCGCATTTTTTTTCACGCCGTTAAAGCCCACACACGCCCGTTTTTCATGACGAGAAAAACGACGATGTAAAAAACAACGTAAAAAATTAGAGCATGTTCCAATTTTTCTCGTCGTGATTCTCGGGGGTTTTTCTCGTCGGGAAAACTGCTGGAAAGCCCACACACAATCATTTTTAATGACCATTTTAAAAAATGTCATATTTCTCGTCATTAAAAACGGTCGTGTGTACGCGGCATTATCGTGGACAATCAACGTTAAAGCCATTATTAAGAAATCGCAACAGAGTTTATATTTTTTGCGACGCCTTATGAAGAATAGCTTGGAAAGGAAGGTACTAGAGACCTTCTATCGCTCTGCCATTGAGAGTACATTTATGTATTGTATTCTAGTTTGGTATCCTAGTTGTACGCAGGCAAATAAAAATGCTCTAAAGAGAGTGGTTCGAACAGCACAGAAAATTGTAGGGTGTGAACTTGTTTCTCTAGGTGAAATATATGAGACTCGTTGCCTTTGTAGATTTCTTTGAATTATTGCCATCTGGGAGAAGTTTTAGGGTGATTAAAACTAGGACAAGTAGATTTAAAGAGAGCTTCTTTCCCAGGCAGTGGTGGCCCATCCATAGGGCCCCCCCCCCCCCCCGTAGTCACCAAAATAGATTTATTTTTTTAAACAGCCCCTTTAACCTCTTAAGCCCCGGACCATTTTGGCTGGTTAATGACCAGGCCCCTTTTTGCGATTCGGCTCTGCGTCGCTTTAACTGACAATTGCGCGGTTGTGCGACGTGGCTCCCAAACAAAATTGAATTTTGAAAAAAATGCAATATTTTTGACTTTTTGCTATAATAAATATCCCCCAAAAATATATAAAAAAAACATTTATTTTCCTCAGTTTAGGCCGATACGTAAAAAAAATCGCAATAGGCGTTTATCGATTGGTTTGCGCAAAAGTTATAGCGTTTACAAAATAGGAATAGTTTTATGGCATTTTTATTATCTTTTTTTTTACTAGTAATGGTGGCTATCAGTGTTTTTTTTCGTGACTGCGACATTATGGCAGACACATCGGACACTTTTGACACATTTTTGGGACCATTGTCATTTTCACAGCGATCAGTGCTATAAAAATGCACTGGTTACTGTGAAAATGACACTGGCAGTGAAGGGGTTAACCACTAGGTGGCGCTAAAGGGTTAAGTGTGCCCTGATGAGTGTTTCTTACTGAGGGGGGGTTGGGCTCTGTGTGACATGACACCGATCTCCGCTCCGAGTTCACGGAGCCGAGATCCGTGTCATTGTCACTAGGCAGAGCAGGGAGATGCTTGTTTACACAAGCATCTCCCTGCTCTATGCCTCCGTGAGACGATCGCGGGAATCCCCGCGGCGATTGAATCCGCAGGACCCACGGGGAAGGTAGCAGGGTCGTGAGCGCGCCGCCAGCGGCGTGCGCACGGACCCCACGTCAGGCAGTTAAAGGGGACGTACAGGTATGTTGATGTGCCTGTATGTGCCATTCTGCCGACGTATATCTACTGGAGGCGGTCGGCAAGTGATTAAGATTTTTTTTATTTTTTTTAAATGTCCTTTAACTAACTGCACTATGTTCGGGCGCCGGCCACGTGCATTACGGGAAGCGCCACGTCAATGCAATCACGAGATTGCAGACTTGGCACTTCATTTGTCCCGCCTTGCGGCGCTCTCCGATGCGCCGAGTAGCTTCCGCCCGACGCTCGTAGTATCTATTACTACAGCCGGGCAGTTTGATTGACATCTGAGTTAGATGTCACTTCCTGTTTTCTCTCTCTCATTGCGCCCGAGAGAGAAAACCGGAAGTATGAGGAGCGGACTCCTCCATGGCCGCTGCCAGTGGAAGGAGACACAACAAGGTAAGTGCCGCTGTGCTCCCGTGGAGAAGAGGGAGGGGGATTTGATGGGACAGGCTGCATTTGATGGGACAGGCTGCATTTGATGGGACAGAGGCTGCATTTGATGGGACAGAGGCTGCATTTGATGGGACAGGCTGCATTTGATGGGACAGAGGCTGCATTTGATGGGATAGAGGCTGCATTTGATGGGACAGAGGCTGCATTTGATGGAGGGACAGAGGCTGCATTTGATGGGACAGGCTGCATTTGATGAGACAGAGGCTGCATTTGATGGGACAGAGGCTGCATTTGATGGGACAGGCTGCATTTTATGGGACAGAGGCTGCATTTGATGGGACAGAGGCTGCATTTGATGGGACAGAGGCTGCATTTGATGGGACACAGGCTGCATTTGATGAGATACAGAGCTGCATTTGATGTGACACAGGCTGCATGTAAGGAGGGACTCCGCTGGGGGCACCTGATGTAAAGAGGGACTCCGCTGTGGGCACCTGATGTAAGGAGGGACTCCACTGGGGGCACCTGATGTAAGAAGGGACTCCGCTGGGGACACCTGATGGCATCTGGTGGCAGGCGACATGCTCAGGGCTCCCAGGCTCCCACTGATTCTGCATTATGGTGAGTTGAATGATTTCATTTTATATTACAATGTAATAATAGAAATAATGCGCTTCAATCATCCTGACACCATAACAACCATGGTGCCGGGATGATTGAAGCGCTAACACCAGGTGTTTGGAGTATCTTTATCTGCTGATTGTTAAACTTTCTAGAATACACATATTTATATTGTTGTGTAGGATCTGGGCCTGCTGTCCCTCCCTCTCTCTCTCCCTCCATCTCTCGTTCACACCACCTTAGAGCTACGCCCACTATTTTGCTGAAACCACGCCCATTTCCACCAAGTGGGAGGGGTCAAAAAGGAAGGGCAGGGTCTGGTGCCCCCCATCCTAAAACTTCACCAGCTGCCACTGTTCCCAGGGCTGTTAAGGCTATCAATGCAGGAATGAAATGAAAGAGGTCACTAAAGCCCCATACACACGGTCTGACTTTTGACCGGCCAAAATCACATCGGAATTCCGACGGTTTTTCCATCGGAGTAAAAGAGAACATGTTCCCTATCTAAAATCCGACGTAATTCCTCGGAATTTCCAATGGAAAAAGTCAGATGGGGCATACACATGGTCGGAATATCCGATGAAAAAATTCCATCTGACTTTTTCCATCGGAAATTCCGATCGTGTGTACAAGGCAATACTCTTATTTTATTGTCTCGTTTAGTTTTTTAATATGAGAACACTTTTTATACTTTTATAATATGGGGACACATTTATATATATTTTTTTTGTTATAATTAAATCCTGTGTGGTAAATGCATGGTTGATAATTGTGATGTATGAAATAATGTGTGGAGTAGAAATGTAATTTCATTGTGAATTTGTTTCTACAATGACAATAAATCTTATCTTATCTCTTATCGTATCTTATCTATTTAATAAAAGACTGAATAAACATAAAGTCTTTCCCTTATTATTAGATCCAAATTTTGGCAGAATCTTATTGTTGTTCTGGTTTCTAACAAAGTTTTGACCTTACATACTATAGAGTTCTTAATCGGCAGTGTAAATCTCTTCATAATGTTCAGTCAATGTTGGTCATAACGAAAGTAGTGGCAGGTTTTGTGCCCATTTATTTGAGGCATATGGTAAATGTAATTTCTGTAACTGGTTGAAGTCCCCGTATTTGTATTTAAAAACAGAACATAGTCAATAAATAGAGAGTAATCTTTGCTTGACTTCCCATGTCTTAAAGATTTTACTAAACAAACAAGAGTGAAAAAAAGAAGCCACATTGTAGATTTAGTCAGTGAACAGGAAACCCACAAGTCACAACTAATGACAAAGGCCCGGATTGCTGAGTGGTTTGCTAATAGTTTTTAGACAAACCGGACTAACAACATAGCTATACTAGAAGTTTAGTTAATGTTATTTACTTCTATGGGAGGGAGGTGTGATTGGGTGTTAAGCAGCATTCAAGGTCATGAACTTTCGGCAGAAAAGAGATTAAGAAGTCATGATTTCCAATATGTTCTATCGCTATGCATGGATCTCTCCTCTAGTGCAAATATACAACAATAAAACAATTGTTAAAATGTCACGTGCAGCAGTGATATAGATATATACAGTACTGTGCAAAGGTTTTAGGCAGGTGTGGAAAAAATGCTGTAAATTAAGAATACTTTTGAAAATAGAAGTGTTAAACATAAAAAAAATATATCAATTAACATAATGGAAAGTAAAAGAACAGAAGAGAAATCCAAATTCAATCAATATTTAGTGTGACTTTCTTTTGGCTTCAAACCAGCATCACTTCTCCTAGGTACACACAGTGCCTGTGCACACAGTTTTTGAAGGAACTTGGCAGGTAGGTTGTTTCAAACATCTTGGAGAACTAAGCACAGATCTTCCGTGGATGTAGGCTGCCTCAAATCCTTCTGTCTTTTCATGCAATCCCAGACAGACTCCAAAATGTTGAGATCAGGGCTCTGTGGGGGCCAAACCCTCTCTTCCAGGATTCCTTGTTCTTCTTTTACGCTGAAGATAGTTCTTAAAGACATTGGCTGCATGTACTATAACCAGATAGGTTACAGATGCATGTTCTTTGCCGATAAGAATTCAAGCACTTGGATCTTGTATTTGAACCTGTCATTTATTATGTGTTCACATTAAAAGGGAATTTTATACCAAAAAAATAAGCATTTTGCCATGTAGAAATGTATTATAATTGGATATGTTTTGGCTGGATTTATCATTGTGTAGATATTATAATTTAATACTAGACGGATGTCTATTATTATTATCTGCAGTTTCAGGGTAGCGCACTGTACAAAAGATAAGACGCTGTGTAACTTTCTTCAGTGCACTCAGAAATTTGGATAGAAGATGCCAAACTGCTTGTTATCCATCGCCAACGACGATATATTAGTATGAAGGTAAAGGCAACATTGCTTTAATCAGGCCTATAGTTTTGTGAAATTATGTCATGTGATGATTTTGCCTAATTTAAAACTCTTTAGAAAATTAAGGCCTCTGCATTTTCTTTTTATCTTGTAATTAACATCATTTAGCTGTATGATTTCATGGGTAGATTTATACTGGTCTAGTAGAACAGGATTTTGTTTCCACACACCAGGCATTACAGATCACATTTGTACCACTTCTGTGACCAGGTTGTGTGACCTCTCTCACCTGGCCTGCTTGCTTCAACAGCTAATGAAGGAGACGATTAGGAGAATCCTCTGATAATTAGCTTCATACCACTATCTCCATGAAAATTATTTTCTGTCTATTACACCTCAGGTAATTGTGTGAGGAGTAGAAGGAAGATGTTCACATCAGCACCGTGAATCAGCCATTGTTCTCACATTAAATCATCTGATGTCATCAAGGTGCAGTGGGTCGACAATGAGCCCTTGTGTGACTTAATATCCCAGTGTCACCAAAAGAACAGAGATTTCCTAATAGGTGTGACATTTTATTACTTCAAGAATTCATAGGAAGTAAATGCTGCCTTTGTGTAACATACATTGGCATGGCTGAACTCAGAGCAGAAGTTTTAAGCTGAGCCGACAGTGCATCTATAAATGACACACCATTCACATACATTGTCAAAAATACTTTACTTCAGTACAATCTTTATTTATAATCTAACTATCTCATACTCCAACTGCAAAAAAAATTCTTTCAGTGCCACCATACGCAACAAGAAAAAATGTACTCTATGCATCTAACAAATTGTTATTAGCATTTTAAAATGTACATACCATATAGGTTCAAAACCACATCAACTGTGTACGGCATTCATAAAGGGGACTGTAAAAAAAAACATAGAAGACTGAAGGCAGAAGAAGACCAAACGGTCCGTTAAGTTTGCCCTTTTAATTTATTTTTAATATTTCTGTCTTAGTATAGATCTATGTTTGTTGCAACCATGTATACGTTCACTTACGGTTGATTGACTCCCTTCTTCTGCTGGAAGTTTCTTCCAAGCATCTATTTTGGTAAAATAATACTTTCTAACGTTACTCTGGAATTTTCCTCCTCCGAGTTTGGGGTCACGTTCTCGAGGTTCTCGATCTTGGCTCCGTATTTAAAAAAACTGCCCTTCTGAGCATTATAACCAAAAACCCTTATTGAATTGTACTGTGTATGCAAGTATAACATCAAGCAGTCATTTGACATTCCAATGACAAATACCCATAAGTAGGTTATCTTGGTTCTTACAATAGCATAGTGTATGAAGTTATTAGACATGCATTAACTGGGTATGTATGCATTTAATTGTTTACTAAACCAGTTGCATAAGTGTTTTTTTTTATATATATTATTTTTAATTAAAATGTTGACTGTAAATGTTGAATTATAATTAAAATGTAGCATTACTGTATTTAGATTTTTAACACACGCAAAAAATTAGGAGCGCATAGTACATATTAAACATCAGTATATGATCAGCTTGACATGTTCAGGGATTGGGATAGTTACGTCAGTGAACATCAATGCACATTCAAGTCCACAATGCGTGTGTATGTACCATTGCTTATTCTTTATTCAGTTGTATTTAGTAAATAAGCCCCAGTGTATAGAAATAAAAACGTTTAAAACGTAACAATTTTGAGAAACAAGTTAATGCGGCTAAAACAATCAGACACGTTGAACGCTGTAAGAAAAATGTGAAGCAGTTAGCCATAGCAATCAATGAAAGTCCTCATTTTGTTTGGTGTAGATAACTCACTTCAAAGATGTTTCAGAAATATCAAGTTGTTGGAGTTGAGTGGCTCAGGGTTCAGGGTGTCCAGCTTTTAGCTGTCTTTTCTCAGCATAATACATGAGTGGCATTAATTGTGTACTGTAATTAATTAGGATTTTACTACAGGCTGTCCTGTCAAAGTTTTCCAGGACTGCATGAAAGGTCATTTTAATGACAGCAACCAAATATAACAGCATCCTATTGCCTCACATATTGAGAAGTGGGGAAATTAGATGTTTAAGTGGAAACAAAATACATTTGTAATCTGTCATCCTCATTAGTAAGCAGGTTTATTTCATCTATTGCTATAAATAAAAAATAACTGCCTCTGTAGCATATTGCTAATGCTCATACTGAGTTTATAGCATGGGGGTGGGGGACTTGGCGGCTGTTCCCTCTTGTTAGAGGTCAAGATAGAGGGGTCATGGTAGAGGGGGTCAGGAGAGAAGGTTTGCATGGGGGCAGTTGGCAGTTCAGAGTCGGTCAGGATGGAGGGATTTAGGGCAGAGGGGGGTCAGGATAGAGGTGGTCATGATGAAGAAGTCAGAACAGAGGGGTCAGGACAAGGGAGGTCAGGATAGAGTGGTTGTGGTAGAGGTGGTCAGGATCAAGGAAAGCAGACTGGAAAAGGTCAAGATAGATGGGTCTGGACAGAGGGGGTCAGGATGAAGGAGGTCAGGATGGAGAGGGTTAGGACACCGGGGGTCAAGTGAAGGGGTCAGGCTAGAGGGGCCAGGGCGGAGGGGTCAGGATGGGGGAGTCAGAATAGAGGGGTCAGGATGAAGATGATCAATCAGGACGGAGGGGGTCAGGATGAAGAGGGTTAGGACAGAGTGGGTCAGAATGGTGGGGGTCAAAATGGAGGAGGGCAGGGCAAAGGTGGTCAGGAAGGAGGAGGCCAGGATAGATGGGGTAAGGAAGGAGAAGGTCAGGGTGAAGGGCAGGTTGGAGAAGTCAAGATGGAGGAGGTTAGGATGGAAAGGGTCAAGATGGAGGTCAAAACAGAGGGGTCAGGATAGAGGAGGTCAGGGTGCAGGAGGTCAAGATGAAGAAGATCATGATGGGGAAGGTTAGGACAGGGGGTCAGGAGTTCTGCTTAAACGACTGCTCCTATGTATGTGTTAATAACACATTTTTATATGTGCTTTTGTCATTTAGACTTACTAGCTCTTTAAAGAACATTCTGGAAGGGTTTAGTAATCAGTATTATGAAGATCATAAGTGTAAGCTCATGGATTGCATACTGTTGGCACTAGCTGTTCCCTTTCTTTAATTAGATTATTATGCTGCATAGTTAATGATACTTGTAAGGACATTAATACAAGTTATCCATGTTCACCGATCAGAGTTTATCCCTTATCACAGACCTTCGTAGAGCTTCAGTTTCAGTTTTTTTCTAAACTTAGATCTTTGGAGATGTTCTGCGCTCTTAATATGGAGGTGTGAAGAAAAGATTTGTGAGTTTAGTTCCTTATATGTGATTGCCTCATTAAGCAACGACTTACTTTGATTTTTTTTTGTGCTTCACGATTGGTCAGTTTTCCTACATGTTTGTTTGAAATCTGTCGATCCGTTGGATACAAAGGTCTGTGTGCAAATGTACGAAGTCCAACTAAAGGATTTCATGTTCAGTTTCATTATTCCAATGATTGCAACATGTGAGTTTTTTTTTTTTTTATTCAGATGCGATCAGAATTCTAGATTTAAATATGAATATGATGGGCATTTCTTATTTTATCTGTTCAAAAAGTCTTGTATGTGGTGATTTTACGGTCTTTTTTTTTTTTTTTCATTTGCACTTATGTGGTTTATTTACTAAAAAAGTAAATTCTGTTCACTTTGCCAAGTAAGTTTCCACTGGAGTTAGCAAATAAAATTAAGCTGTGTTTTACTTCAATCAACCGATCATCTGCTAACAAAAATACAAAATTTTTATGGCCCGGATTACACACGATTGGGCTTTTTAAAGTAAATGCAGCATCACTTTATTTACTAAGCGAAGTAAACAACCACTACTCCTTTAGTAAATTAGCCCCATTTTGTATGTATCAGCATTTTTATGTAATCAGGTAATTTTTTTTCATCAACAGTAACAATGTAGCAACCTAAAGTTACCACATTCGGTTTGGCTTATAAATAAACTCAGAACAACCAACCAGATTTAGCCTTTCATCCCCTGAATCCTATTTTTCTGGCCAGGCTCAATTCTGGTCAGTTGTTCTTCCTGCATGGGAGATCTAAGTTCAACCTGTGTTTTCTTGAGGTCACTGTTGAGGAAGGGGCTTCAGAATGTGAAGTGTCCACAGCACTTGTGTTGCTTCTTTTAAGGACTTAAATCTATTTTCCAGTATTTCTAAGTATTTCCACAGATGTTTTGAGTAATTACGATATAATTGGCACATTTTGTGTGATTATTCGATGCTGGAAATATGCAGGTCCAAAGCTTACATCATCCTAGAAAGTATCAGCCAATAGAGTGCCGCTTACACTGCAAACTATTGATTATTCTGCTTCCCCTGTATTGTCACCCTACGGAGACCCCCAGCCAATGTTATGGGACTTCTCTGGCTGCTGATTTCAAAGCTCATCCCAAAAACATTCCCATATAAGTCCATCTGCCACACAGACGCATTAACCTATTTAATCCCTGAAGCACCGCTAGTAAGACGCCATGCTGGATTAATTCATTATGCAGTGCTAGAACGCTGCCTTTCCAATTAAGTGTTTCCAAGTAATGGATGTAAATAAGATTTATTCATTACAAGCAGTTTCCATGACTGTTTCCTTCTCATGCCAGAGCTACAATTACGGGTGTCACACATTTGTGACAATAGGGGAGAGTAGGGGAAGCAGCTCACAGACTTGTCTCAAGTTTAAAGTAATACACCTCATCACTTTGTATTTCCAAACAGGTTGTTTTTATGGGGGTTGTTTGTCGGCACTCAGGGAGAGCAGCGAGCACAGGAGAAATTGTATGCACAGACGCTGTGCTATCTCTGGAGTGTGGAGACACTTGACAATCGCAGTGACAGTACAGAACAATTGCCCAGTATACTGTACGGGAGGGAACCTGGCTGCAGGGGATGTCACTTCTTGCTGACAGGTGCTGGGACATTTTTGGGTGGCAGGAAAAAAAATGACAACAGATAATGAGTTGAACATCATTTCCCCAATTGTCCAACAAGGCGCATTTATCTTCAGAGCTGTCCCTCATCCATCACCCATAATCCCACAGGCAACATCTTGAGCGGCTGTCAATCAGCATTCTGCAGAGTGAAAATCATTGTGAACCTATACAGACATATATTACCAGTTTTAGTTTTGTGACACAGCCTGGATCCTGTTCTACAAGGCTGTGTAAGCATTTAAAAGCTTCATCTACAATCGAGATCAGCAATCAACTCTCTGATTGTGTTTTACTGTAGATTAATGGAATTAAATCTCAGCCAAACTGATAAAACATAATTTATAAGTGAACTATTCACCAAAATGTTTATAATTCTGTTTAGACAGTCTTGTGATTCACAGTCTCCTTCCTCACACCACTGTTAGGAGTCTGTAATTTCCTTTGTCACCCCTCTGACCGAGCTGGCTTATTGGACAGTGAATGCACAACCATCATACTTTTAAGGCTTTTCCCAGGCTCCTCACGCAATGCTGCCTAAGTACCTCCACTCCAGCTACCAGTGTCTGAAACATTATAGGATATTATACAATGGAGCCTGATTGTAGGAAGTTACTATCAATATAGATTAAAAGTAATTATTACCCCTAAAATACACTTAATGAATTTTATCTCATGAACATTTTATGTCTGAGGCTGGGTTCACACTATTGCGAATTTTGATGCAGGTTTCCCTGCATCCAATTCGCACAGCAGGAAATTGTGACCGGCTCTCTATGGAGCCGGTACACACATCTCCAAAGCGGCTCCTGTACAAATTGCACAGGAGTCCTGTGTGTCTTTTGGTCCATTTCAGGTCCGAATTCAGCCAAAAAATCTGGCTGAAACGGTGAATGGAGACGCATCGGACCCCTGCTGTGAGCCACTTTGTGCTCCAGTCTTAACCCAGCCTAAAGTCCTGCTTTAGGTCCTGTTCACACCTGAGTGTTTTTCAGCTTGTAAAACGCTCAGCTCTGAAGCTCCAAAACACCCATCAAGCAAAATCCTATTAATTTCAATGGCCGCTGTTCACATATGAGCGTTCTGTCGCCTGAAGCAAAGCACCTGAAGCTCAAAAAAGCACATGAGCTTCTTTTTGGCAGATTACATGCATTTTTGGCCCCATAGACTTCAATAAAAACACCTGACTTGAGCAAAAAAATGCTTGTTAAACACTTCGAAATGCTTCGAAAACGCTTTAAAAAAGCTTGTAAAAATCGATACGCTCGGGTGTGAATGGAGCTTTAATCTTGCACCAACAATTCTATCAATGCCATTGCCTTAAGCCTCGTACACACAATCGGATTTTTCGACGGGAACTGTGTGTTGACAGACTGTTGGCCGAAAATATGACCGTTTGTACGCTCAATCGGACAATTGTTGTCGGATTTTCCGCTGACAAATGTTGGATGGCAGGCTTTAAAATTTTCCACGGACAACGGTCTGTTGTCAGATTTTCTGATTGTGTGTACACAAGTCCATCAGACAAAAGTCCAAAGTACAAACATGCATGCTCAGAATCAATGCTCACCAAACACGACATTAGTAGAAGGTGCCCAAAGGGTGGCGCTCAAGAGCTGAAAAACCACGTATTACGTCTAGTACATCACTACGTTCTTGTTTGTTGGCTGACAATTGTGTGCCGTTTGTATGCAAGACAAAATCCAGGCACACGCCCTTCGGACAAAAGTCTGACGCTTTGTCTGCCGAAAATCCGATCGTGTGTATGAGGCTTTAGTAATTACTCCAGGTATTCCACAGGGGAAATCCAGATCCACAGGAAACAAAAATGCTCAAAATTTATTAGGTCTGATTGGTTGTTGTTTGTTTGTTTTTTTGTATATTATCTCTTTATTTATACATTTTTCAGTTTAACAAGTTATACAGTAGGTGTCTCCACCTTTCATTTCCATTTCATATCAAAATAGTTCAAAGCATACATTCCCTTCCCCCATCCCCTCCCCTAAAAAAAAAAAAAAAAAAAGTATATATAAATGTCCTCCCCCCTTCCGTCCCGGACTTAATCATTCCTATCTCAACCCGCGCCCTGGTTTCTCCCAGGGTTCTGTCCTCCCGCCTTCTTCCCTTTTCCCTTTAACACTCCATCATCAACACATATTCTCGTGATTTTTTAAATTCTGCCCACTTCCCCCATATATTATTGTATACTTCTAGAGAGTCTTCCATTCTATGTATTGTTTCTTCTATTGTGCTCAACCAGTCTGTTTTTACTACCCATTCCTTCATAGTGGGGGCTTCGGGAGTTCTCCACAGTCTTGGGATCAGACTTTTAGCGGCATTCAGAAGATGGGGGACCAAAGTGTTCCTGTATTGAGCTGTCTTTCTATCTGTATCATGGAACAGACATTTCCACAGATCTTCCTGAATCTGTTCCCCTGTTATTTGATGGATATTATCTATTACTCTCTCCCAATATGACTGAATCTTCTCGCACTCCCACCATAAATGTGCAAAGGTCCCAAGAGCACCGCAGCCCCTCCAGCAAGTTGGGGGGGTCTCTATGTTCACTTTATGTTCTCTTTGTGGAGTGATGTACCATCTTTCTATTAATTTGTAGCACATTTCTACTGACCTAACATCACTGGATGCACAACAGGCTATCTTCAAAATCTTATTCCTATGTTTATCTCCCTGTAATGGACCTATTTCCTCCTCCCATTTACCCAGGTACGGGGGATATTTGGGTCCTGTTTCCTCTATCAGTATTTTATAGATTTTGGACACAGTCTGTCCCAGACTCCGCGGGGAGGAGAGAAGTTTCTCCATTGAGTTCATATCGCCCTTTCCCCACAGTGGCTGGGGAAGAGTCTGTGTGAAATGTTGTATTTGTGCATATCTCCATCTATCTAATGGTTTACTACCCCATTTCTGTGTTAACTCTGTGAATGTGCATACCCTATTTCCTGTCATCACATTGTGTAATAATATTTCATCTTTTTTTGACCATCTAGTAAAATATATGTGCTTATCTTTTCCAGGTTTAAAATTATTTGTGTCTAATAAAGAAATTAAAGGTGAATTGTATTGCCAGTGGTGTACTTTGCCAAGTCCATCCCATACCCTAAGCAAATGTTTGGTTAATGGGTTTGTGTTTTTTGAGAGTTCACGATACTGTCGTGAAATCCATACACTCTTCCCTAAGTCTACTTTACTTTGTGCTTTTTCAATTTCCACCCATCCTTTCCCCTCTTTGTTGTGTGTCCAACCTATTATCCTGGAAATAACGATTGTCTGATAGTACGGTACTTCTTATAGTCTGGTGCTGCTACCCCACCTGACTTTTTCCCCTTTACCAAAGTTGTATATGAAATTCTAGGATGTTTACCCACCCAAATGTATTTTGATGTTAGATCCCTTAGAAAAAAAATCCTGTGGGACTCTTATCCCCTACTCCCTATCCCCTACTCTCACTCTTTTTATGTCCCTGTTTTTCCTAATTACGGCCAACAGGGGTTCTAGTGCTAAAATTAACAGCATTGGAGACAGAGGACAGCCATGTCTTGTGCCATTAAATAATTCTAGAGTAGGGGAGAGAGTACCATTTATTCTGATTTTGGCTGTTGGATGGAAATAAAATGCGGATATCCATCTCATCATCTTCTCTCCAATTCCCAGATGTTTCAGTGTTCCCAGCATGAAGCCCCAGTCGACCCTTTCGAAAGCCTTTTTGGCATCAACCGACAGGAGTACGACTGGGGCCCCACTCTCTCTTGCCTCATGTATTAGTAACAGGGACTTTTTTTTTATTTTTATCTTTTTATTAATTTTCATATCTCATAACATTGTATCAAAATATGCAAAACCTGACATTTCACAGAGAGATAAATCATCACCCCCAACCATCCCCCCCCACCCCCCTCTCCCTTCCCTTCCAGGATCTCCCCTCTATGGTTTACCCAACCTTCTATTACTCCCTCTTTAGACTGTTCATTTTCTTCTCTTACTCTTACCCCCTCCTTCTCGGATAAATCTATATTATTTCTATGTTATGTTTTGTTATGTTATTCATATCCCACATATATATATATGCACATATATAAGTATTCCAGTCTATAAATATCAAAAAAAAATTTGCACCATCCCTTCAAGCTAGGTTGTTCCGATTTTTGCCAATGTGTAGGTATTTGGTACTTTGCAGCATTTAAAAGTTGTGGGATCAGTGTTCTCAAGTACTGTTTAGTTGGGATTCGAATCCCGTGTAGTATACAGCCCCAGGGGTCATCAGGGACTTCGATCTTGGTTATGTCTTTGATTGTTTGTCTGATCTCTCCCCAATATATTTTTATTTTGGGGCACGTCCACCAAATGTGGGCCATAGTCCCTATTTCCTTGCACCCCCTCCAACAAAACTTTGAGATTTCACTTGAACATTTGTGTACCTTGTCGGGGGTTAGGTACCAGCGAACTAGACATTTATAATTTAGTTCTGTTTCATTATAGTTTACTGATGTGGAGTGCACTCTCTCTATAATTTGCCTAATCTCGAAATCGTTGACCTGCGACCCCAGCTCCTCCTCCCACTTCTTGATAAATGGCGGTATACCCAGCTTTTTTGTATCGCTTAATATTTTGTAAATCTTAGAGATTACTCCCTTCATAAACTTCTCCTCACGTAATCTCTCTTTGGGCCGTAGATTTTCTATAGATCTAATAGGCAGAGGTAATTTTTCGATTTTTTTTTTTAACTGAGCATACCGCCATTCATCTAGCAACATCAGTTCCCGTTTGTTTTGTTTTTTTAACAAGAAGAAGTTCCCGTTTGTTTTTTAATTCTTGGTACCCTAACAGTTTATTTTTCTCCATTACATCTTTCAGTTGTACATTATCTTGGGTGATCCATTTTCCAAATAATTTTTCCACACCCGGTGTGAAATATTTTGTGTTGGTTAATGGTATTAAAGGTGAGTTGAACTCCCATTTTTCTTAACAGGGACTTGAGAGAGTTATCTTTCCCCTCCCTCCCTGTGACGAACCCAACAAGGTCATTGTGTACCCATTGTGGTAGTAATGTTTTAAGTCTTGTTATAAAAGAAAAATTTGCGCTAGGTGCAAATTATTAAAGTGCAATAAATGAATAAATCCCTAAAGGAAAACCTGCTGCTAAACACCAAAAAAAACCTTGATATAAGGTACAACGAATATAAATATACAAAAAGGTGTAGCGCTGGATGAGCAAAACTGTGTATGGCTATACAGTGAAAAAAATATAAGAAAAAGTATCAAAAACATGAGTGAATACTACAAATAAACAATTTAAAGTTCATGTGTGTCAGTGAAAAATATATGAAATCTTCCTCTCTATTTAAAGATGATAAGAGTTCTACAGAGTGCAGGTATCCGATGAAAACCATAGGCAAAATGCTCCAACACTTAGTAAAGATCCCGCCACCAAGGTGAAGAATGAAGGCTTACCAGACAGCCTGCGACCACCCTTCTCAGGGGGGTCAAAACAGGCTCAGTAGAGTGATGTTTTACTCCATGGAAGGCAGGATGATTCTGCAGGAACGCTTCATCCACAATGGGAGAGTCTCCAGAGACGTTGATTGAACACCTGGCCAGAACTGGGAGTAGACACACTCTTGGCAGATCAGAGTGGATGTTCCTCAGTAAGTACGATAAAATCCAAAAGAGAAAGAAAAACTTTCCATAGTGTAGCGTTCATCCATAAAAAAGGGGTTTATTTTCACAAAGTATGCGATACAGAACCTCAAAGTAACAAGTCCTGAGATATTAAAATGCTGGTTAAAAAACTCCTTGCAAGGAATAAAAAGCTCCTTATTCTGTCAATCAAACGACCGTTCGCGCGTGCACAATGCGTGCACGTGTCACCCTACGTCGTTTCGTCAAATCTGACATCATCAGGGGCACGCCCACGCAAGCGCGCACACGCTATTTATAGCCAAAGGGCCCGCAAAGGGTTCTCTCATTGGTTAGGCCTCAGATTGACAGACGGAGCAGATAGAGTGGACCTGTGCATTGAATTCTCAATGCAGAGGTCTATACATAGATAACAATCACATCCTGACACCCGGTGGAACCTCCGGATATTGCACCTATTTGAATCTATTCCACACAACGCCATCTTGTGGGTCATGATGTAACTGTTTACAAAAAGAGGGATTTGTAAAGTCCCAATTATAACAGATTAATATACATTACACATATATATATATAAAATCAATAAAAAACTCTCTATTACATATACTAATTGTTAAAAATTCAGAAATGTTATCCATAAACTAAAGCCCAGATCGAAAATACACAAAAGGTAAGAAAGTGAAAAATGGATAAAGATTATTGGAAGGGACATCAAAATAATAAATCACCCATTATTAATGAAGCAATTTATGTCCCATTCCACATTAAGGCCTCCCGGTGTGTGACAGCCTAATTTATGTATCCAGCTGGTTTCAGATCTGGATATGCTTCCATTTCCACCTCTCCAATGGGGCACATATTTTTCCAGACCAATAAAGATAGTACCTTTTGGGTTTCTATTGTGTACAAGATCATAATGTTTTGACACATTATGTTTGTCAAAACCATTTTTTATGTTGGTAATGTGCTCCCCAATCTTATACTGAGTTTCCTAATAGTCCGTCCGACATATTCCAACCCGCATGGGCACCGCAAGAGGTACACCACGCATTTAGTAGTGCAGGTTATAAGGGACCTAATGGGATATGTCACTCCTGTTCCAGATGAAGTGAAATCAGTAATTCTTCTACCCTGGAGAGCATTGACCCTACAAACTTTACATCTCCTACAGGAATAGAATCCCTTCAGATCCTCAAAAAAAGTCGGACGAGTTGGGGGATCAGGTACATTTGGTGCTATTGAATGTCTGAGGTTGGAAGCACCCCTGAAGAGCACTCTTGGGCTGTTGGACAACAGAGGCCCCAACACTCGGTCATTCTTTAACACTGACCAATGTTTTTTAATGATTCTTTTAATGGCCCAGTGTTGACTTGAATATGTGGTCAGAAAGGCTAGGCCAAAATCCTCCCTGTTTTCCACCTCTGGGGGTCTGTCACACAGAAGAGTCTGTCTATCTCTGAGACCAACCTCAGCAATGATAGAATCCAGTTTAGCAATATCATAACCTTTGACTATGAATCTAGATCTAAGGATTTGTGCCTCCTTATGATATTGCTCCAAATCGGTACAGTTGCGCTTTAAGCGCAAAAACTGACCCTTTGGAACCGCCGACAGCCAGGAACTATGATGACAAGAGTCCAGTGGTATATAACCGTTCCTGTCCGTCGGTTTAAAAAAGGTGGACGTGACAATCCTATTGTCCTCTATTGAAATATTGTGATCCAGAAAATGAATCTGAATGGGACTAATCTCATAACTAAGAATAATTCCCCTGTCATTACTATTTAAGAAAGACAGATAGGAATTGACTGATTCAGTGTCACCATCCCAGACAAAAAGGATGTCATCAATAAATCTTTTCCAAAAAATAAGATTAGGTGACCTATCACAAAGTACCACGTCCTCTTCCCACTTTGCCATAAAGAGGTTGGCCATACTGGGGGCAAACTTGGCCCCCATGGCCACACCCCTAATCTGGAGATAGTGAGTACCACTATGCCAGAAATGATTATGCTTCATCACGAAGTCCAGCAGTTCCATCACGAAGTTGCACTGCGTGACAGAAATGCCAGAGTCGCGATAAAGAAAATGTCGCACTGCATCATGACCTAGATTATGAGAAATAGCTGTATAGAGGGATGCGACATCTGCCGTAATGATCAAGTAGGAGGCCTTCCACTCAATCTCACCAAGCAGGTTAATCACGTGCTTGGTGTCCTTGAGAAAGGACGGGGTGCCCATCACCAGTGGTTGCAAGTAATAATCGATATACTTGCCAATACGTGAAGTAATAGAGTCTATACCACTGATGATGGGCCTACCCGGAGGATTAATCAAAGTTTTGTGGATTTTGGGCAATATGTACATCACCGGCAATCTAGGCGCCAAGGGCACCAAATGTTTCCTTTCTTTTGGGTTTAAAATACCCATATCATGTCCCTTATCAACTAGAGCTCTCAACTCCTTCTTATATTGTATAGTGGGATCCATGGGTAAACTTGAGTATGTCAGAGGGTCCATCACTATCCTGGACATCTCCTCAAAGTAGGAGTCCTTGTCCAGAACAACAATGGCACCCCCTTTATCAGCTGGTCGCACGACCACATCCCTCCTATTACATAGGGACTCCATACCCAATTTGAGATCATGTTGGATTCGTACCGGTTTTACATTTAGATTATTCAAATCCCCTAACACCAGATTTTGAAATACAGTCAAGTTCGGTGCCTGGTGAATAGGGGGATTGAAGAGGGATGCGTTTGACATCCCTGAATGCAAAACAACAGAGGCCTCCCTGACTGGTTGCCTAGTGGGGTTGCTCATGATGTATCGTTTAATATTTAACTTTCTGGTATATTTTTGTATATCTATGAAAGTTTGGAACTTGTTGAGGTTCCGTGGAGGGGCAAATTTTAGCCCTTTATTCAAAGTAATTAATTCCTCCTTGGATAGTTCCTTTGTGCTGAGATTGATAATCCCAGCACAGTCTAGTATTTCCTTCTCTTTGGAGTGAAGTTTCCTCCCCCCTCTGCACCCTCTCTTGCGTCCCCATTTCTTTTGTTCCTGTTCCTGCCGGCCTGCCGAAAATCCAAACCTGAGCGACCCTCCGGTTGTTGACTTTGGGAGGAACAGGAAGCCCCTTGGTTAACACCCAAGCCAGATACCCCCTCATCGCTAGTGAGTGGAGCAAATCTGTTCCTAGTGCTTAAAGCATTACGGCTTCCATTATCAGCACGAGGGGATTGGTGGTTTCCATAGTTCTGTTGATTGGGATATGCATCCCGGTGATGCCAAGGTGGAGGGGAATGATGATTGGGATAAGGGGAAGGGTTCCTTCTACTACCCCTACCTCTTCCTTGTTGGTAATATTGTTGTGGATTATTTCTCCCTCTCCGTGGATCCGGAGAGGGACGAGGCATCTGAGAAACACTAGAAAATGCACCTTGTTCGTTTCTTAGTATACCACTCCTTTGAACAACACCAATTGGTTGAGAGCCAGTTGCACTGTCCCCCACTGGTGGGTCAGGAGGTGGTATAACCTGCCATCTAAAAACTATATTCTCCCTATAGTCTTTTACGTCTCTGTTATACTTTTTCTTTTTCTAAGATTTTTGTTCAGATTCTTCTCTAATTAATACTGCTTTAAGAGCCTCAGATCTATGCAAATAATCCTGTTCTGCTTTAAAAGGGATTAATTTATTTTTAATGATGTTGATCTCGCAGTCCAAAGTTGCCAACTTGCGCTTCTTTTTTGCTATAAGAAACTGCAAAAAGTTGACACCTGCCTCATTGAAGTATTTGAACCACTCGGCCAACTCATTTACATCCCACCTGAGGCTCCTAGGGACCATGTCTGCCTTCACATACTCCTCTAAATAAGCAACATCCCACCTAGTATGAACCTCAGTGATTGTGAGATTCTTTAATCTAAGAAAACAACCTGCTAGATCATCTCTGGAATCATCATTACCATCAAAAACACCTGCAGTGTTAATAACCACCTGTGATCTATAATCAAAAATATCCATGACGGATACACCAGCTGCAAATTAAATTTAACAAAAAACAAAATATGGTTATAAAAGAAAAATTTGCGCTAGGTGCAAATTATTAAAGTGCAATAAATGAATAAATCCCTAAAGGAAAACCTGCTGCTAAACACCAAAAAAAAACTTGATATAAGGTACAACGAATATAAATATACAAAAAGGTGTAGCGCTGGATGAGCAAAACTGTGTATGGCTATACAGTGAAAAAAATATAAGAAAAAGTATCAAAAACATGAGTGAATACTACAAATAAACAATTTAAAGTTCATGTGTGTCAGTGAAAAATATATGAAATCTTCTCCTCTATTTAAAGATGATAAGAGTTCTACAGAGTGCAGGTATCCGATGAAAATCATAGGCAAAATGCTCCAGCACTTAGTAAAGATCCCGCTACCAAGGTGAAGAATGAAGGCTTACCAGACAGCCTGCGACCACCCTTCTCAGGGGGGTCAAAACAGGCTCAGTAGAGTGATGTTTTACTCCATGGAAGGCAGGATGATTCTGCAGGAACGCTTCATCCACAATGGGAGAGTCTCCAGAGACGTTGATTGAACACCTGGCCAGAACTGGGAGTAGACACACTCTTGGCAGATCAGAGTGGATGTTCCTCGGTAAGTACGATAAAATCCAAAAGAGAAAGAAAAATTTTCCATAGTGTAGCGTTCATCCATAAAAAAGGGGTTTATTTTCACAAAGTATGCGATACAGAACCTCAAAGTAACAAGTCCTGAGATATTAAAATGCTGGGTAAAAAACTCCTTGCAAGGAATAAAAAGCTCCGTATTCTGTCAATCAAACGACCGTTCGCGCGTGCGCAATGCGTGCACGTGTCGCCCTACGTCGTTTCGTCAAATCTGACGTCATCAGGGGCAATATCCGGAGGTTCCACCGGGTGTCAGGATGTGATTGTTATCTATGTATAGACCTCTGCATTGAGAATTCAAAGCACAGGTCCACTCTATCTGCTCCGTCTGTCAATCTGAGGCCTAACCAATGAGAGAACCCTTTGCGGGCCCTTTGGCTATAAATAGCGTGTGCGCGCTTGCGTGGGCGTGCCCCTGATGACGTCAGATTTGACGAAACGATGTAGGGCGACACGTGCACGCATTGCGCACGCGCGAACGGTCGTTTGATTGACAGAATACGGAGCTTTTTATTCCTTGCAAGGAGTTTTTTAACCAGCATTTTAATATCTCAGGACTTGTTACTTTGAGGTTCTGTATCGCATACTTTGTGAAAATAAACCCCTTTTTTATGGATGAACGCTACACTTTCTCTTTTGGATTTTATCGTACTTACTGAGGAACATCCACTCTGATCTGCCAAGAGTGTGTCTACTCCCAGTTCTGGCCAGGTGTTCAATCAACGTCTCTGGAGACTCTCCCATTGTGGATGAAGCGTTCCTGCAGAATCATCCTGCCTTCCATGGAGTAAAACATCACTCTACTGAGCCTGTTTTGACCCCCCTGAGAAGGGTGGTCGCAGGCTGTCTGGTAAGCCTTCATTCTTCACCTTGGTGGCGGGATCTTTACTAAGTGTTGGAGCATTTTGCCTATGATTTTCATCGGATACCTCCACTCTGTAGAACTCTTATCATCTTTAAATAGAGGAGAAGATTTCATATATTTTTCACTGACACACATGAACTTTAAATTGTTTATTTGTAGTATTCACTCATGTTTTTGATACTTTTTCTTATATTTTATTCACTGTATAGCCATACACAGTTTTGCTCATCCAGCGCTACACCTTTTTGTATATTTATGTTTTAAGTCTTCCTGCTATTATTTTTGTGAAGATTTTTATACCAGTATTTAATAGTGATATCGGTCTGTAACTATCCAGTGCCATTGGGTCTTTACCCTCCTTCAGGATCAAGGTTATGTAAGCCAACAGTGCCTCTTCCTGTGGATTCTCTCCTTCTGCTAATGTGTTGAAATAATCGCATAGTTTGGGGGCCAGTGCTTTTTGAAACCTTTTATAGTACATAATTGAGTACCCATCAGGGCCCGGGCTCTTCCCCGTGGCCATGTCTTTAATTGTTTTGAGCACTTCTTCCTGGGTAATTGGAGTTTCTAATATCTCCAGCTCCTCTTTCGGCATCACTGGAAGATCCAGGCCCTGTAGGTACTCTTGGACTTCTTCCTTACTCCCCCTATTCTCTTCTTTTTGTGTGGCATTATAGAGCTGGCTGTAATAACCATGGAAAACCTTTGCTATTTCAGGGGATGAGTGCATTATTTCTCCTTTATTATTTTAAACTTTGGCTATAAAGGATGCATTATTTTTTTCCCTTACTGCCCTTGCTAGCCATTTCCCTGATTTTTTACCCCACTGATGTTTCTCTTTTTCAACTAAATGGAAGGCTCTTTTTTTCCCCTGCTCTACCCCTACATGTAGCTCTTCTTTTTTTTTTTTTTTTAGCTCTAGCCTATCTGGGATACCCCTCGATCCCGACTGTTGCTCTAGCTCATTTATCTCTTTATATAAATTATTGATCTTCTTTCCCTTTTCCTTTTTTTTCCATGCACCTATGCTTATTAACACCCCCATTATGTACACTTTATGGGCTTCCCACAGAGTACCTCTTGAGATTTCAGGTGTGTCATTAGCAAGAAAAAATTCCTCCAACTCCCGTTCTATCCTCTTATTCACCTCGGGGTCCTGGATCAGGGAATGGATATGTGATGGTGACTGCGCTGTGTGGGAGGGAAAAGGAAATTGAGTGATGCACAAAAAATGAGTGAATCGTGACAGGTGAACAAAATGGAACCAAAGAATGGGAAGACCAAAATAAGATGCTGCTGACTATCAATGAATCCCTAGTGCATATACATAAATGCAATAAACATCAATAAATAGATAAATAAATGAGGAAACAAAATCAAACACATAAACATATGTAAAAAGTCCCAATGGGAATAAATTCCTTGTGCCAAACGTGATAATCCCAAAAACTTTGCCAAAAATAAATATATTGGAAAAGTCTGTGTAAAATAAGCAGAACCTCCACCAAAGAGAGATGTGCTGATCCAATGCTTCAGTGACATACACCTCTATGTGTGCTAGCAGCTCACATCGCTGCTGTTGCGAAACAGCAAAAAAATATATAGATCCCAGATCTGAATGTGGGTGATGGCAGCAGATAATCTCCTCTCAGTTTACAGAGATGATCTCAGTAGCAGGTGTATGAAAAAGAAACCAGACAATGCGTACATAGCATGACACTGTGGGATAGGTTGCAAAGGTAGAAAGGGTCTCAAGGTGATGCACTCACTCATCAATAATAAACGGGGGCGTCAATCCACGAGTGCCGAACTCGTATCCCAAATGCAGTGTCAGCCTGGTGCAAAATGAACACACTCTTGTCTCCCAGATGTCAGCCGATCCAGTCCAGTGGGTGGTGAAATCAGATGACAGAAAGGAAACTCATAGTGTGACACCGTATGGTAAAAGTCGGTATTTATTAATAAAAGATAAAACTCACTCCAAGCTTGGGATTGGAGCACTGGGCACAGCCACAGCCTGACGGCAGGACACGAGCGCGGCACTCGTGGAGGTTTACATTTGTTTTTATTTCACCAAATGTGAGTTTTATCTTTTATTATTAAATAACGGCTTTTACCATACGGTGTCACACTTTTTTCGCTGTTTCGTAACAGCAGTGAGGTGAGCTGCTAGCACACATAGAGGTGTATGTCACTGAAGCATTGGATCAGCACATCTCTCTTTGGTGGAGGTTCTGCTTACTTTACACAGACTTTTCCAATATATTTATTTTTGGCAAAGTTTTTTGGATTATCACGTTTGGCACAAGGAATTTATTCCCATTGGGACTTTTTACATATGTTTATGTGTTTGATTTTGTTTACACATTTATTCATCTATTTATTGATGTGTATTGCATTTATGTATATGCACTAGGGATTCATTGCTAGTCACCAGCATCTTATTTTGGTCTTCCCATTCTTTGGTTCCACTTTGTTCACCTGTCACGATTCACAATTTTTTTGTGTATCACTCAATTTCCTTTTCCCTCCCCCACAGCGCAGTCACCATCACATTTTAAAAAAATTAATGATGCGCTAACCACCAACCTAATTATAGTGCACATGTGACAAAGTTCAAAAAATTCCTCGGTGCTAAACCAAAGGATCTGCAGTGGAAACAATATTGAATTGCCCTACTCCACAGAATTCATATACAATGTGTCCAAGGGCAGCATAAATTCCAATGCTTACTATGCCAAATTTTATTTTTGGTCTTTTCATTGATGTATTTAATATTTAATATGCACTATATGATGTTAGCAGTCCCAATTTTGGCCACTGGAGGGACTAGCATACCATCTGCAGCAATGATTTTAAATAGCTTCTTTTAAATTGCTTTTTAAATATTCTATATGCCGCAAACCTGTATACATGAGGTGCGGTATATATACAGAATTTGTATTAATAAATTGTCCAATTTTGCAAATAAAATGTCATCAGCGATTGTCAGCGATGATGTGTTCACAATTCAGACCATCACTATGGTAACCAGTGAAGCGATCTGCTGTCCTCTACAAAAGGGCATGTGGGTGGATCAGACGCTACCCATGATTAAGTCACGTGCCAGTGACGTAACGCGTAGGGGGAGGAGCCTAATGACGCTCGCAGCAGCAGCAGTCTGAGTGAGGAGCACACTGAAAACTAAGCTGTACAAGCGCTGTTTTGGTTCAGAGGATATGTGAGTGCAAGCCACAGCTGGTACAGGTTGTGTCTTGTGTAAACTACACTGCGCAATGATTTGTTTCTTTCTTCTTTTTACATATGCATGGTAATGTCCCGGGATTGGGAATATATGTAAGAAGAAGGAGTCCGTCCTAGGAGCCGTTTACTGCTAATTCATTAGCGGTGTAAAAGGATTTTTTGAATTGTATTGTTCAGTGGTTTATATGAATGTGGATTGGGGAGAAGCTTCAAAAAGGATTTGGCACGTTTGGTTTAGCACCGAGGAGTTTTTTGAACTTTGTCACATGTGCACTATAATTAGGTTGGTGGTTAGCGCATCATTAATTTGTTTATTCACTTATCACGGTCACAGGAATCCTTTATTTGATTGCAGCTTTCACCATTTGGTTATCTTTTATTGTATTTTTCACTATTTAATTCATTAGCGCTTTAGTAATTATATTAATTTATTCACGCACCATCACATATTAATTTACCAATTTTTCTGTCAGGATCAGATCCCCAGGTGACCGCAGCAGTACCCCCCTATTTGGCCTATTTAGACAGCGCGGGAGTTCCCCCACCTTTACACTGGATCAGGGAATCATTCAGTTTCCATCCCCTCCCCATGGGGGGACCTGATGTTATTTCTAATTGAGCCAGTACTGGGGCGTGATCTGAGAGGGAGATTGGTTTTATAGTCTTATTTTTAAGGGAAGGTAGCCACTAATGCTCTATTAATACATAGTCTATTCTTGAAAATGACCCGTGAACTGCTAAAAAGAATGTATAATCCCGGGCTCCTGCATGTCCGATCCTCCAGGCATCCACAAGCTGGTATTCTAATAATAGCTTCTTTATTTTATTCTGTCTCTTACCTGATAGACAGGAGAGACCCCCCGTAGTATCGACCAGTGGGTCTATACCCACGTTGAGATCTCACCAGTTTCCCTAATAATTTTTTTAAAGTTTTACTCAGAAACCTATCTGGATCTCTATTTGGAGAGTAAATGTTTGCTATAGTACAGTCCCTATTAAATAACTTCCCCTTTATAAAAAGGAATCTGCCTTCTGGGTCCGCTAACTGCTTCTTTACTTTAAACACCGTATTTTTATCAAATCCAATGGCCACCCCTCGCGAGAGATTTGAGGTTGAATCCCCATAGTACCATGTAGGGAAGAGCCGAGAGGCCAGTTTGGTCCCTGAGGAATGCGTGATATGTGTTTTTTCTGGAGGCAAGCCACATTTACCCCATAGCGTTGTAAATCCTTGCCTACGGCAAACCTCTTCCCTGGGGAGTTTAATCCTTATATGTTATAAGTTACAAAGTTTACTGTAGTCATAGATCATCTTGGGAGTGGTTGCCCCCTTTCTCCTTCTCCCTCCCCGCACGAGGGTTCCCGAATCTTCTCTTGATGGAGGGGGAGAGGCAGGAAAAGGGGGGCCTTGAGAGAGAGGGACCAACAAAAAAAAACTCCCCCCCACCCCCTCCCTTTTAATGGGTGGGCAAATTCCATGTTTGCTCAATCCCCCCCTCCTCCCTCCCTAGTATCATGTTTATCCATGTATGGGATCTCCGACATCTTCCTTGATGTCGCTCGGTTCCCGTATCTCCTGGGGGTCTGGATACTCCTGCATCCTCAGTCCCTAGCTTTCCCCCTGTCTCCCCCCCACCACCCTTCCCACCCGTGCCCGCGCCTTTTCCTTTTAATCATCTCACCGGTTGCCCATTTATTTTACCCTTCTCCGTCCCTATCTCCCTCCTCCCCCCCTTGTCCATTATTTTCCTCCCATCCTGGCAGGGCCAGGGGTGAAAGATCTAGTTTATTACAAAAATCCCTTAGGTTTTTGGGGAATCTTAATACTGCACTTCGTCCATCTTTTTTCCCTTTGAGGCAGGCTGGAAGTCCCCACTGATATGTCACATCTAATGCACGCATTTGTTCTGTCAATGGTTTGAGAAGTCTTCTTCTTGCTAAGGTCTCAGCTGACAGGTCCGAGAATATTTGCAATTCAATTCTATCGCATGATATTCCACCCCTCGTCTGTATTTCTTCCATTATTTTGGTCTTCTCTTCCGCGTAATGGTGTCTGACTATCACATCTCTTGGGTATCATCTGATTGGGTTTGATATCTTGTGATCCTGTGTACCCTGTCTATTTTCATTATTTCTGCTACTTCTCTCCCCAGAATGGGGTTAAACAGATCTTGCATCACTTTTGTTAGTTCACCACTTTTGTATTTCTCTGCGATCCCCCTTATCCGTAGATTTTTTCGGCGGCTGCAATTTTCTTGATCTTCCATTTTATAGGATAACCATCTATTTTTTTTTGTAGCGATATCATCTGCCCACTCATTTCCTCCAGCCTTTGTTCGACTTTATCCATTCTTTCCTCTATTTGTTCAACTCGCCCCAGGACCTGCGCAATATCCGTTCTCACTGCGACAATTTCTGTTTTCCGTGATGCTTCCATTTTAGGGAGCATCTCTGTCATCATCTCTTTAATTTGGGGGAGACTTGCCTGGACCCTATCTGGTCCCGAGCCCTCCTCGGGCTCTGGCGCCGCATCTGCTTTTTTCTTCGGATGTTCCCCATTTTTTGACTTGGAGCTCCCTTGGGCAATATTCCCCTAATTTTTTGATCGTGTTGCAGGTGCTCAATTTGTTTTCCCTGCTTTACTGAGCTTAGGGCTTCCGTGCCCGTTGTCCATCATACTTGTGTCTGCTGTCATATAGCGCTGGATACCTCCTGGGCTCACGGTGGGTGGCACCCCTTTCTCCGCTTTTCCTGCCCTTCCTCTTATACTCATCCTTGTTTCAAAGCCTTATAACCTTTTAACTATCGTCAATTGGTAGTTGTCAGCAAATGGCGGTGACACCTATCGGATAGTTGTTAAGTCCCCGGAGGGGCTCACAGTTTCCTCAGGGTGGCTACAGGTCTCACCGATCCACAGAAATCATCTGTAGAGTAGGCCACCAAAAAAAAAAAAGGGGGTGGCGCAAGGGTCTTAACGACATTCTATACCGCGGCAGAGTAAAGCAGATTTCTCATTTGTAGGGAGCAGCACTCTATCCACAGGCAGAATGAAGCAGAGTAAAGCAAATTTCACATTATCAGGCAATAGAGAATGTCACTCAGTACTCAACGTTTATCTTATCAAAAGTATTCTCCATACATGGTAATGTTCATCTTACAGTTACTGTTAGGGTTTATCCGCAAGGTCTATCCCCTAGTGCAGCTGACTTGTGATAACAGTGTTAACCCCCGAGCAGGTGGCCCCCCTTTCCCCGCTTTGCCTGCCCTTCCTCTCGTGCCCATCCTAATTCAGAAGCTTTTCCTCCCTTTAATTATCATCAATTGTCAACAAATGACAATGACAAATATCGGGTAACTATTAGGTAATTAGGGGGGCTTACAGTTTTCTCAGAGTGGGTACCGATCTCCCAAGTCCACAATGATCTTCTGTAAAGTAATGAAAACTCTGTGCCCTATTATCAATGCTTTATCAGGCGGAGCAGCCGTATATCAGGGTTTAGCGTCAGTCTATCCACAGGCAGAATAATGCAGATTTCGCAATGTTGGCCAATAGGAATGTCAGTATTTTCCCAGAGCCTAGAAACAGTCTTTGGCAACAGGTAGTGGCAAGTAATGGCTGGTTTAAAACGTCACAATTTTAGGAGAGGAAAAAACAAGCACCAAAAAAAACCCCCCACAAAGTCTAAGATAAACTTTCTCTCCTCTTCCATTAATAGAAGCAAATAAGTGAACAAATGCATAAAAAGTGCATAAGTGCAACCAGAGTCATTCAGTGTCATTCAATTAGTACCAGGGAGAGTTCATTCAGATTTATGGCTTACTTTCTTATGCGGTGTACACACCATCGTTTTTCATGCCATTTTTTTAACCGACGTTTTTATCGTCGTTTTTTTTCATGTTTCCTCTCAAGCCTGTCTTGCATCCACACGATCATTAAAAAAAACGCTCGAGCAAAGCGCAGTGACGTACAACACGTACGACGGCACTATAAAGGGGAAGTTCCATTCGAATGGCGCCACCCTTCATGTTAGTAAACTTTGTTGAGCGGCGATTCGCGCTTTTCAGCCTCGTGCTTTTCAGTCCGTTACAGCGTGATGAATGTGCTATCTCCATTACGAACGCTAGTTTTACCAGAACGAGCGCTCCCGTCTCATACTTGATTCTGAGCATGCGCTTTTTTTTCCCCTCGTAAAAGCATACACACTATCGTTTTTCACGTCGTTAAAAAAAACGTCATGAAAAACGACGTAAAAAAATAGAGCATGTTCGAAATTTTTAATGGCCGTTTTTCACGCCGTTAAAAATGCTCTGGAGCATACACACGATCGGTTTTAATGGCCATTTTAAAAAATGGCATTTTTAACGGCATGAAAAACGATCGTGTGTACGCCGCATTAGATAAGAAGCACATAGATCACTAGCTGAACTTTTTTAATGACACTTCATAACACAACAGTCCTTTTCAGGCAGAGAAAGCATGCAGGTATCAGCTGTTTATTATATTTCCTACCGCTCTCCAGGGTGTCTTTCTTTCTCTGGATTTCCGAGATCACGGACGGCAGTCTATGAAGATGTTGGTGGGGGGGATCCAGCTCCAACGTAGCTAACATGCAGTTCCCGTCAGTAACCCCCTCCCCAGCAACTTTTAGGCGGCATCTCACAGGGGAGGTAAGGAGGCAGGAGGCGGGGGGAGGCAGTGAGAGCTGCTCCGGGAACTAGCTTAGATGTGGGGGTGAGATGCCGGAATGTCCAGGGGGGAAGCGCGGGTGCCGTGAGCCGTCACTCTATCCTTCAGCTGTATTCCTCCATACACGCGGCTCACTCTCTCCTCTCCCCTGGCCTCAGTCCTGCATCGCATCCGCGTCAGCATCAGCGGGAATTTCAGGTGGGTGGGTGGCGACGAGGTGCCGGCATTTAGCTCAGGGCGCTACGTGCAGAGGCTCCTCCCCATCCTGCTGATTGGTTGTTGTTGTGTTGTTGGCTACTGCATTGCCTTATTGGAAGATTTTGGGGTTAATTTACTAAAACTGGAGCGTGCACAATCTGGGCCAGCTGTGCATGGTAGCCAATCAGCTTCTAACTTCAACTTGTTCAAATAAGCTTTGATTAAAAAACCTGGAAGCTGATTGGTTTCTATACAGAGTTGCACCAGATTTTGCGCTTTCCAGTTTTAGCAAATCAACCCCATTGTGTATTTTAAAAACTAAATTTAGAAGGCTGTCAGAGTTAATTTTATCACAGTCAGGATATTACCTTGTGTTTTACAAATTATTTTATCACTACCTTAAATGACCTTTGATGACAGCTTATCTCCTCATTAAAGTTTACTTTTAATCCGCTTATAATATGCCTTCCCTAGTTCATCCTTTTCCCCCTCATTAATATGTAAATTACAATTTTAATTACATACTTTATAAATATAGATCCAGTCATGGGCGTCCACAGACCTTTTTTCAGGGGGGGGCATCATTTTAGGGTCACCCATGCGCCGCCCCTTTTTGACAATGTCATTATCACATTATCATGGTCAGAGACTGCAGACATAGTACAGTCCCTAGGATAAGTAATGGATAATGGCCGACATGCCCTCTTACCAGACCCAGTGAAACTACAGCAGTGATCCCTCCGGCTGGATGATCGCTCACTCTGGGTTCCCCGGGGGCAATTCTGGTCAGTAGTGTAGCATGTCTGTACCCTGGCAGTGGCTCAGTCTTTCTCTCTCTGGTGGCGCTGGGCAGCGTGGCTCTCTCTCTGGCGTCCGCCCAGCACACACCTCTTTCTTTGTCCTGTAGCACTCACTCCCTCTGCTTTTTTCCAGGCTTCAGTCTCTCAATCTCTCTCTTGATTGAGCTGTAGCCTCCTTCCTGTGGAAAATGGAACCACCAATCTTTGGGACTACATGTCCCATGATGCTCTCCTCTCCTAGTCTCCTTTGATTGGCCCTCAGTTATGGCCAATGAGGAAGGAACAGAGCAGGCAGGGAGCTGGGCGGGGAACCTGGTGAGAGCTGCCATGTCTTCTCCCTGACAGGAGAAAGGGGGGGCGAGTGGGGGAAACCTCTGAGCAGGGAAAAGAGCATGCAGTCACACTACACTGATGGGGGGGGGCTTGACAGCACCTTGATGGTGTCACCCCACTGGCTGCCCGCACCCCCAAAGCAACGCCACAGTGCTGAATGTGCCGATCCGATCCCTGATTCCAGGGGGGGCACTTGACCCCCCCTGCCCCTACCTGCGGACGCCAATGGATCCAGTGCCATCACTGGGTCTCTGTGCTTTCCTATCTATTGCAGGTAGATCATGGCTGGTGGAAGGGATTGGTAGGAACCTCACAATGATCACATCCTGAAGGTGGCTATATTTTGTGTGATCTTTGTGAATTTGCTTCTACTCAGAAAATACTGAATCAAAAATCTTAAAATAATTAATGTGGTAAAGAAAACATTTGGATCCTTAAAATGATCAGATTCTGCATGGTAATGAAAATACTAAATATTAGTAAATTGATCCCTGTGCCACTATCCCAGATACACAAATGCTCGCTCTCAGCAGTGTTCTTATAGCCTTCCATTGTTCTTTGCCTTAAGGCCTGTACACACGATCGGATTATCCAATGGGAATTGTGTGATTACAGGCTGTCGTCGGATAATCCCACCGTTTGTATGCTCCATCGGACAATTGTTCTCGGATTTTCCGCCAACAAATGTTGGATAGAATGCTTTAAAATTGTACGCCAACGGTTTTAACCCTTTCTCGACCGCTAGCAGGGGTTAAAACCGCACTGCTAGCGGCCAAATATCGCGGCAAATCCGATGGTATAGCGGTGCTAAAAATAGCGCCGCTATACTGCCAGTGCACCTCCCCGCCCCAGTGTGAAAGGGGCCTAATGCCGCGTACACACGATCAGTTTTCTCGTCAGCCAAAAGACCGACGAGAAAACCGAGGGGAAAACCGAGGACCGGCTCGGTCACCTTTCCCCCTGTACACACGGTCAGTTTTCCCGACAGGTTTTTTCTTGGTCGAGAAAACCGGCCGTGTGTATGCTCCACCGCAGTGTTTCCCAATAGGAAAACTGCCGAGCAAAAAAACGTCGCGATTTGCGAAGGGAAAATTTAAAACATGTTCTAAATTTTCCCGTTGTGTTTCTCTGCAGTTTTCTTGTCGGGAAAACTGCTAGGGAGCCTACACACGGCCAGTTTTCTCGTCCTAGCATGCTGCACTTCACATTAAAAATACATCAAATGCAAGTCTACTTGAAGTTATCTAGAGGAAAATGGGACGTTCCTATCTACCTGAAGGGTCAGAAAGACACTTATAAAGGAAAAGCAATATATAATTAAAAATACCCGTTGAAGAACTGCAGGTAACATAAAATAGTCACATAATTGATTACTGGGAATTCAGAAAGTGTTGGATTAGCAGTGGGTGTGGAGATAATTGTCACCTGTGGGTCAATATTTATAGAACAGTGAACATGACCCATATATGACACTTCTGCTGATCTGAATTACATAGATGTCTACTGTGCTGGATTTGCTGGGACTGTCCCATATCTTGGACCTCTTGGATGATGATGCTGTGTCCTGGGGCTGTATCCTGGGATTGCAGCTTCACCCTTATTTGACCCTCCACAGTAATGGCCCATACACACGATCCAAATATCATACGAAAAATGTCGTCCGAGGAACAATCGTACGATAATCGGATCGTTAGTACAGGGCTTCCGTGAGCCCAGGGCCGATCCTAGGGTCACAGGCGCCTGGGTGCAAAAATATTTCTGCGCCCTCGCATGGGTGTGTTCATTATACTAACTCCTCCCCTTTACAAATGTTTCTATGGCAACGAATTAAACACAGAGATGCTCCCCTAAGAAGTCTTTGATACCCTGGGATCCTCATATGATCTCTTAACAATAAACAAAATACAGGAAGAGAGTGCTCTAATGGGAACTGGAAGGGGGGTCTCTCTAACGGACACAGAGAGGGCTGTTAGAAAGAGCCCCCAGACTAGGGATGAGCTCGGTGTTCGAGTCGAACATACGTTCGACTCGAACATCGGCTGTTCGATCGTTCGCCGAACAACGAACGATTTGGGCCGTTCGCGCCTAATTCGCGGCCCACAATGCACTACGCCATCGCAGTGTCATCCAGGCGCTGTGATTGGCCAAGCATGCACTGTGACCCCGCATGCTTGGCCAATCACAGCGCTGGCAGCGAGGAGAGCAATGATTGGCCACAGGCAGGATGCCTGTGGCCAATTATTGCTGAGGGTGTTTAGTACACGCCCCACACTATAAAAGGCCGCCAGCACGGCGGCCTAGTGTAGTGTGTTCCGGAGCAGGGAAAGAGAAGCATAGGCAGGGACAGTGACATTTTTTTTTCTTGCTTAACCTGGATTCCTTTAGTTTAGGGAAAGAAAACTATAGGTAGGGAGAGTGTCAGTGTGTTTTACTGTGCTAATCCTTGTTTGTAGGGACAGGGAAGGACAGTGAGGGAAATTCTCATTGTGCTATACTGTGCTAAAGCATTCATCATCAACCATCTTTAAAAAAACATTTTTTATAGGGACAGAAAACTATAGGTAGGGAGAGTGTCAGTGTGTTTTACTGTGCTAATCCTTGTTTGTAGGGACAGGGAAGGACAGTGAGGGAAATTCTCATTGTGCTATACTGTGCTAAAGCATTCATCATCAACCATCTTTAAAAAAACATTTTTTATAGGGACAGAAAACTATAGGTAGGGAGAGTGTCAGTGTGTTTTACTGTGCTAATTCTTGTTTGTAGGGACAGGGAAGGACAGTGAGGGAAATTCTCATCGTGCTATACTGTGCTAAAGCATTCATCATCAACCATCTTTAAAAAAAAAATTTTATAGGGACAGAAAACTATAGGTAGGGAGAGTGTCAGTGTGTTTTACTGTGCTAATCCTTGTTTGTAGGGACAGGGAAGGACAGTGAGGGAAATTCTCATTGTGCTATACTGTGCTAAAGCATTCATCATCAACCATCTTTAAAAAAACATTTTTTATAGGGACAGAAAACTATAGGTAGGGAGAGTGTCAGTGTGTTTTACTGTGCTAATCCTTGTTTGTAGGGACAGGGAAGGACAGTGAGGGAAATTCTCATTGTGCTATACTGTGCTAAAGCATTCATCATCAACCATCTTTGAAATCCTTGTTTTTTGGACAGTCAGGGAAATTGTCATTGTGCTATTCTGTGCGAAAGCAATCATCCTCAACCATATTTAGAAATCCTTAAGTAAAGGGACAGAGAAGGACACCTGAAGGTAGCCCTTATTGCTTTTTCCCATCTCCCTGCAGGCCATCCATTAGAATGTCTGGAAGGCAAACAAGGAGAGGCAGACAGTCAGGAGGCAATAAAAGAGGGCAAGCAGGCTCTGTGTCTGGGGGCAACAGTGCTGGTCGTGGACGCGGTGCATTGTCATCAGCACATGGCCATGGGACACGCTTGTCCTTCTTTTCGGCAGCTGGACATGTTGAGCCACATCATGCCGAAGACTTGGTAGAGTGGATGACCAAGCCCTCCTCCTCCTCCTCATCCTCTCTCACCCAGGCTCAGGGTACTGGCAAAGCAGCTGCCAAAGCGTCCTCTTCCCTGGTATCAATGTCAGACTCATCATCAGTCACTCCTTCCCTAGACCCACCATGTCCTCCTCCTGAGGAGTCCCCCGAACTGTTTGAGCACAGTGTTGGTTACATGCTCCAGGAGGATGCCCAGCGTTTCGAAGGGTCTGATGATGAAACCCAGCTAGAGGAAGGCAGTAGCGTGAGAGCAGACAGAGGGGATGCTCAAGAAGGACACCAATCTGGCAGTCATGTTCCAGCAGCTGCAGCATACTGCCAGATTGGCTCCAGTGATGAGGAGGGAGGGGATGATGAGGTCACTGACTCCACGTGGGTGCCTAATAGGAGAGAGGAGGAGGAGGAGGAGGAGGAGGAGGAGGAGGAGGCACATCTCCAACGAGGCAGGATGCCCTTTGGTGGCCAGCGTAAGGGCAGTACACCGACGGAATCACACCGCAGAGCTCTGCCTGTGCAGGGCGCTGCCTCTGCCCGTCATTCAAAAAGTTCTTTGGTGTGGGCCTTTTTTGAGGCTAGTGCATCAGATCGCACAGCTGCTGTTTGCAACATATGTCTCAAGCGTATATCGCGTGGCCAAAACATCAGCCGCTTGGGTACCACATGCCTGACCAGACATATGTTGACCTGCCATGCAGCTCGTTGGCAAGCCTACCTCAAAGACCCACACCAAAGAACAAAGCGGACCTCTCCTTGCACCGCATCAGCTGGGATCTCCAACCCCACTATAACTTCAGTCCTCTCTGAAACATGCACTGAGAGGAATGAAGGTGTAGAATTAGGTGTGTCACAGCCAAGTACTTGCGGCCACTCTGCTAGCAGTACACCGACGTCCGATTCTAGCAGGCAAATTTCCCTGCCCCAGCTGCTGGACCGTCGAAAGAAGTTCACTCCCAGCCATCCACATGCCCAGCGGTTGAATGCTAGCTTGGCTAAATTGCTAGCGCTTCAACTGCTGCCTTTTCAGTTGGTAGACTCGGCCCCCTTCCGTGAGTTTGTGCAATGTGCGGTTCCTCAGTGGCAGGATCCAAAACGCCACTTTTTCTCACGGAAGGCTATTCCGGCTCTCTACCGGCATGTGGAAGGCAATGTCTTGGCCTCGCTGGACAGGGCGGTCAGCGGTAAGGTGCATATTACCGCTGACTCATGGTCCAGCAGGCATGGACAGGGACGTTACCTTTCTTTCACGGCCCATTGGGTCACTCTTTTGGCAGCTGGGAAGGATGCAGGACAAGGTGCAGTAGTGTTGGAGGTTGTTCCACCGCCACGCCTCCAAAATGCTACTACTGGTTGTGACACACCTCTCTCCTCCACCCCCTCCTCTTCTTCTTCCTCCATGGCCTCTTCCTGTGCTTTGTCCTCTGAACCAGCGGTGCTCCGTAGCCGTTCAAGGGGCTGCGCAAATACGCAGGCAAAAAGATGCCATGCCGTGCTTGCGCTGGTGTGTTTGGGGGACAGAGGCCACACTGGGGCAGAGGTCCTGTCTGCTCTGCAGGGCCAGGCCGAGAGATGGTTGACGCCACGCCAGCTTAAGCCAGGAATGGTGGTTTGCGACAATGGCACCAACCTCCTCTCCGCCCTCCGACAGGGACAACTGACCCATGTGCCCTGTGTGGCTCACGTCCTTAACCTGGTGGTGCAGCGGTTCTTGGGCAGGTACCCGGGCTTACAGGATGTCCTGAGGCAGGCCAGGAAAGTCTGTGTGCATTTCCGCAGATCTTATAATGCCAGTGCTCGCCTGGCTGAGCTGCAAAAGGAGTTGAACCTGCCCAAGAACCGCCTTATATGTGACATGCCCACCAGGTGGAACTCAACGTTGGCCATGCTGCAGCGGCTGCACACGCAGCAGAGGGCCATCAATGAGTACCTGTGCGACTACGGCACCAGGACAGGGTCAGGGGAGCTTGGTTTTTTTTCTCCACGCCAGTGGGGCATGATCAGGGATGCATGCACTGTCCTGGCACCATTTGAGGAGGCCACGAGGATGGTGAGCAGTGACAGTGCATGCATCAGTGACACTGTACCTCTTGTCCACCTGTTGGAGCACACGCTGCATGGAATAATGGACAGGGCACTTGAGGCAGAACAGAGGCAGGAAGAGGAGGACTTCCTTGCCTCTCAAGGCCCCCTTTACCCAGACAGTGTTCCTTCTGTCCCACCCATCGCACAGGAAGAGGAGGAGGAGGAGGAGGAGGAGGATTGTGTCAGCATGGAGGTGGAGGCTGGCACTCAGCATCATCAGCAGCAGTCTTTTAGGGATGATTTACAGTCCCAAGAAACCAGTGGACTTGTACGTGGCTGGGAGGAGGTGGCTGCGGATCATGTCATCCTTAGTGACCCAGAGGACTCTGGACCGAATGCCTCAGCTAACCTACGCTGCATGGCCTCCCTGATCCTGCAAAGTCTGCAGAAGGATCCTCGTATTCTTCGGATCAAGGAGAGGGACCATTACTGGCTGGCCACTCTCCTTGATCCACGGTACAAGGGTAAGGTTGCGGACCTTATGTTACCGTCGCAGAGGGAGCAGAGGATGAGACAACTCCGGGAGGCCTTGCAGAAAGGTCTGTGCAACGCGTTCCCAGAGACTGGGAGGTTACAAACTCCTGGTCCTGGACAACGAGTTGCTGAGGCTTCGGCCAGTCAAAGAAGGAGCGGTGGGGAAGGTGGCCGTCTGACCGATGCGTTCAGACAATTCTTTAGTCCGCATCCCCAAAGTATGATCGGTTCCAGCAACCATCGCCAGCGTCTGATAAACATGGTGCAGGAATATCTAGGGGCAAGGTCAGACTTGGACACCTTCCCCACCGAAAATCCTCTGGCTTACTGGGTCTTGAGGATGGATCACTGGCCAGAGCTTGCACAGTATGCAATTGAGCTACTGGCCTGTCCTGCATCCAGCGTTCTTTCGGAACGCACATTCAGTGCTGCTGGAGGATTTGTCACGGATCACAGGGTGCGCCTGTCCACCGACTCGGTTGATCGACTGACTTTCATCAAGATGAACCAGTCTTGGATCACCACCAGCTACCACACACCTGATGCTGATATAACAGACTAATTGATTTTAACATGTCACATCCCTTCAAGACTGATGCTGATGCTGAGTGCCTGTGCTGTTATGTTGACTGGCTATCCTCCTCCTCCGAGTCCTCAATGATACGATTGATGATGATAGCTTGGAAGATCATTTTTGTTTATGGGTGCCGCCACCAGTGGCTAAGGCCCAATTTTTCAGCCCCTGTTTAACAGGGGCGTGTAATTACAATTTTTGAAGCAATACTTTGCAACAGGGCTCATTGCTGTGCTCCAAGTACAGTATCTGTGAGGGGTTGGAGTGTTGTGCCACCAGTGCCTAAGGCCCAATTTTTCAGCCCCTGTTTAACAGGGGCATGTAATTACAATTCTTGATCTAATAATTCACAGCAGGGCCCATTGCTGCACCCACCAAGAGTAACTCTGAGGGCTTACAGTGTTGTGGCAACGCCACCACCACCACCACCACGAAAGGCCCAATTTTTCAGCCCCTGTTCAAAAGGGGCATGTAATTACAATTCTTGATCTAATAATTCACAGCAGGGCCCATTCCTGCACCCACCAAGAGTAACTCTGAGGGCTTACAGTGTTGTGGCAACACCACCACCACCACCACCACCACGAAAGGCCCAATTTTTCAGCCCCTGTTCAACAGGGGCATGCAATTACAATTCTTGATCTAATAATTCACAGCAGGGCCCATTGCTGCACCCACCAAGAGTAACTGTCAGGGCTTACAGTGTTGTGGCACCAGCACCACCATCAAAGGCCCAATTTTTACTACCACTGTTCAACAATTATATGTAATTACAATTCCTGATATAATAGTTGACAGCAGGGCGTTCCAGCACCAACCAAGAGTAACTGTGAGTGCTTACAGTGTTGTGCCAACACCAACAACTAAGGGGCCTATTTCTGCAGAGTATATATGGCAGGTCCCTACTTTCAAACATCCAACTTACAAACGACTCCTACTTGCAAACGCAAGAAGACAACAGGAAGTGAGAGGAAATCTACCCCTAGGAAGGAAAATTCTCTCCTGTAAGAATTAATATGGGAGAAAGGTGTCTCCTCTGTACTGATGCTTTATCACCAATCCTTGTTTCAAGAAAAACACCACATTTCAAAAACAGTTGTCATTGGGACGGAAAGTGAGGTGAAATGTTCTGAACAGGGGCACAGACAGCAAAACAAATGTTACAGGGGTGATAACCCTTACCTATGTTTTCCAAAAAGTTTAAAAATAGATTTTTGGGCTGGAGCTACACTTAAGCAATGTACCTGTTCAAAATTACAAACAGATTCTACATAAGAACAAACCTACAGTCCCTGTCTTGTATGCACCGCCTGTATACGGCTGTTCAGAGTATATAGGGCCTTTTTTATTTTATGTGCGGGGTTCCCCTTAATATCCATACAAGACCCAAAGGGGCTGGTAATGGGCTGGGGTAGGGGGGGGGGGGGTCATGGGGTAGCTATGCCATTTTTCTTAAAGATTTTCATCCATATTACCGGGACCAGACATTACATTAAAGCCGCAAGCAGTTTTAAATGGCTTTTTTTTCCTTTAGAAGTGTCATTTTGTGCAGGGACAGTTCTAAACACGGGAAACACGTGGCACTTCACAGGCATACTTTAGACACCCCCCAGGTACGATATTTAAAGGAATATTTGACTTTTTTTTTTTTCACTTTATGCATCATTAAAATGACTGCTCCCGAAAAACGACCGTTTTTAAAACTTATTTTTGCATTGATACATGTCCCCTGGTGCAGAACCCGGGTTCCCAAACCCTTTTTAGGACAATAACATGCATAATAGTCGTTATAATTAGCACTTTAGAATTCGAACGTTCGCATCCATTGTATTTAATAGGGTTCTAATGTTCGTACGAACTTTCGGTCCGTTCGCGGGTTCTGGTGCGAACCGAACCCGGGGGTGTTCGGCTCATCACTACCCCAGACATACTGCAGACATAGTACAGGAGATGGTGAGAGACTGCAGACATGATACAAGACATGGCCAGAGACTGCAGATATGATACAAGAGATCAATACCTCAATTGCAGCTTAGCAGTGCCCAGCAAATTAAGTCTGCCAGTGCCCCTGGATCACGCAGAGCGGCGCCAATCTTCTCAGGCTCCTTCTGTTCTGTCAGAGCAACCTGCTGTGCTGGGGCCTGTAGTGCCCTAGAGGGGACTGAAGAATGCATTCCCACTATGCTGGGACCTGTAGTGCACTAGAGGGGACTGAAGAATGCATTCCCACTATGCTGGGACCTGTAGTGCACTAGAGGGGACTAAAGAATGCATTCCCACTATGCTGGGACCTGTAGTGCACTAGAGAGGACTGAAGAATGCATTCCCACTATGCTGGGACCTGTAGTGCACTAGAATAGAGGGGACTGAAGAATGCATTCCCACTATGCTGGGACTTGTAGTGCCCTAGAGGGGACTGAAGAATGCATTCCCACTATGCTGGGACCTGTGGTGCACTAGAGGGGACTGAAGAATGCATTCCCATTATGCTGGGACTTGTAGTGCCCTAGAGGGGACTGAAGAATGCATTTCACTATGCTGGGACCTGTAGTGCACTAGAGGGGACTGAAGAATGCATTCCCACTATGCTGGGACCTGTAGTGCACTAGAATAGAGGGGACTGAAGAATGCATTCCCATTATGCTGGGACTTGTAGTGCCCTAGAGGGGACTGAAGAATGCATTTCACTATGCTGGGACCTGTAGTGCACTAGAGGGGACTGAAGAATGCATTCCCACTATGCTGGGACCTGTAGTGCCCTAGAGGGGACTGAAGAATGCATTTCACTATGCTGGGACCTGTAGTGCCCTTTGTGAGGAACTGAAGATTCCTCAGTCCCCCCACAGAGGGCACTACAAGTCCCAGCATAGTGGGCTGCCACCAGTCCTCCACACAGCATGAGGAGATTGCAGTCTTCCACCCCTCCCATACACTCACTCCCTGGGGAGAGCCCAGTAGTCATGTAGAACTCACTTACTCCAGGGCTGGTCTCTGCAGGCTCTGACAGTGACAATCATACACTCAGGTGGATCTGTCTCCTCCATTGCTTAAAATTTCCCGCCACACCCCTTTCTCGTGCACAGTACTAAGCCAGGGATTGGAGTGTGGGTGGGGCAGACACAGAGGAGAGGGGCGGGAGGAGGATGAGCAAATCAATATCTCTCTCCTCTCCTGTCCCGTCTCTGCAGAAAGAGGGAGTGTGCTGGCATGGCTTTGGGGGAAAATCAACACACACAGGTGCAGCCAGCCTGTCCATCCCGCCCCGTCCTGCCATGCCATGCCCGGAGACAGCTTCTTCTCACTGAAATTAAGCAACACTGCCCAGGCACAATCTACATCCTGGTAGTTGTTGCCTGGGAGGCGGGCACACAGCACACCTCCCTAGATTCGGCCATGAACTGTCCATGCTGTTCCAAAGCTGGGACAGTTCGAAAGTAGTTTTATTTATGCTAGGGTGACCACATTTCCAAACTGCCATTCAGGGACACCCCCCCAAAAAAGATGATTTTTGACATATTTTTTTGCATATTTTTGGGGCAGGGGCGTATGAAATCAGCGGGCCTGTGTGCAAGATCAAAAGTGGGCTCTAGGCATCAAGAAGAACAACAGAGTGGTCAGGGGGGCCGCAGAGTAGTCAGAGGGGCAGTGGGATGGACAGGGGGACCGTGGGATGGACAGGGGGACTGATGGACAGGGGGACCGTGGGATGGACAGGGGGACCGTGGGATGGACAGGGGGACCGTGGGATGGATAGAAGCATACCTCCCAACTTTCTGAGATGGGAATGAGGCACACCTATTAGCAAAAATATGTAGACATAGGACACGCCCCCTTTAAGGGAGAATTATACAAAAAAAAACTAGTTAAACCCACAGGTGCTTTTTACCACTACTATTCTTTTATATTGGCTTCTGGGATTTACAAATGCAGCAATTTGGAATATGGGTTAAAGGTTTTGCTCTGTAAAATGCTTTTTAATAGATAATTAGTGCATTTTTAATACAACTATATAGATCAGACCAAAATGAGGGACAAACAAGGAGGAAAGAGGGACAGAGGGACATTGCTCCAAATGAGGGTGAAGGAGGAGGGGGGGGGGCTGCTGCAGTGAGAGGCAAACAAGTATTGAGAGAGAAGAGACAGTGAGCAGCTGGACAGAAGGGCCGAGTGGGAGGAGTTGTGTGCAGGGATGCAGGAAACATCTTCAGCTCTGAGGGGTTCATGCTGGGACCTGTAGTTCTTCACTTTTGGGGGGGGGGAGTCACATCCCCCAAAAGTGAAGGGTTACAAGTCCCCGCATGAACCCTGCCCTGATATCTAAGGATGTGTCCTCCTTCCATCCAGGGTGTAATCTGTCAGTGTCCTCTCCTGCTGAGTGCCGACCCCTTATCTGACCCTTATCTCCTTATTCTGCACACTACACTAAGAGGCTCCTCCAGGCTCCAGGGTGACACACACACTCAAGTTCCTGAGAAGTGCTGAACTGTGGCTGCTGGGGGAGAGATGACAGGATTTTAACCTCGATGGATGTGTAATGTTGGTCAATCAGTGCTTTGCATGTCACTTGCCTTTCACCATCTCTTCCTTTCATCTGTGCACAGCAGTCTGTCTCAGAGTTTCCTTCTGCATGCCGCTGCCTGGCTGGAGTCCCGAACATACAGGGAGGATGTGGGTGGAGCTAAACAGAAGGTGCAGAGGAGGAAGTTAAATCTCCTCCGCTCTGATAGGTCTCTGCCTCTCTCCTGCTCTGACGTCACTGGTTGCTACACGCCAAGCGGGCGTCAAGTAGCAACCAGTTTGGGCACTGAGCCAGCGGCATAGTAAATAAAGTAAAAATGGGTCTCTGGCTCTCTGCCAGCTAGGGGTTCACCACAGCCTGAGACATTGACAATAAGGGGGAGGCGGGAAGGGAGCACTCTGGCACTTCAGCGCCCCCCCTCTGCAGGCGCCTGGGTGCGGTGCACGCGGCGCACCCGCCTAGGACCGGCCCTGCGTGAGCCGATCATGACAGTTCATCCAATATTATTTTATCGGACATGCACGAAAATTTTCCTCGTACAATACCTACGATTTACGTTTAGTCAGTACAGTTGTCGTCCGAAAATACAATACAAATACATTACACCACATGACATCACTTCCGATTTTTTTTTCTGTTGTACGAGAATTTTCGTGACTTTAGTAAAATATTCAATTTCTGCTTGCGACTAGTAAACGAAAAAAAAGTCGGACAATCTGTCATCCGATTTTTGGATCATGTGTACGTGGCATTAGGCTGGGTTCACACATTTGAGATGCGAATTGAAGTTCAGTTTTTACAGCTAATTGACAAAGTAGTTGTTCAGCTTTTCAGGTCAGTTTTTGCATCAGTATCAGGTCAGGTTTACATCACTATAAAGACAAAAAGGAGGACGCAAACGCCTAGTGCATTCACTTTAACACCAATTAGTATTTATTGAAAAAAAGCCAAAGACATGCTCACAAACATGAGATGATTAAAAGCATATCATTCACAACTCCAGTATCAGGGATAGCAAATCTCTGTGATTGGAAACGGACGCGTTTCGGGAGACAAGCTGACTTCCTCAGAGCTCTGTCTCATAGTTCATTGCTCTTCCTGTTCTCAAGTAACTGTCTGCTGGAATCAGATGTATGGGCAGACAGCTATTCTGAGAGTCTGCAGGAGCTTGACATTGCAACCATGATGTGCAGATCACAGCTACAATGCTCTGCAGGCTTCTTAGAAAAAAATAATAAATACACATTTTTTTACCTGCAAAAAAAATAAATAGTATCCTCACTGAATAGTAGTGGTACATGTCTCCCATGCAGTGTACTTCATCCTATGCCTTTTTTTCAACAATTGCCTATCTGTTTGCCTTGAAAATGGCCAGAAAAACCCTACCCCTACTAAGATACGTTACAATATATTACATTTTTTTCCTGCGTTTATATATCCTAGAGATTGCTTGCTGTGTGAAGCACTGATACTTCTTACTAGATCCTGATGATATCAATCTAAGAGGAAATGCATTGGGTGGGGCTGAAGATTCCACCACATAATTTCTGGTATTTGGATTGCACACCCAAGGGTATACAGGAAGTAGGGCAAGTAATAGTGTTCTGCAGCCCTCAAAATTTCCACTCGCCTGCTCCCATTTGGTGAGTGGAAATAAGCTGAGGAAGAGTGCTTTCCAGCTCGGGCGGGGGGCAGATCCGCTCAATTCAGCTGGCTCGGCTCCACTTAGCTCAGACAAGCCACACAAGCCGCCTCCCCCAGTTATCTCTACGGAGGGCTCCGTGTGTCCCATGCCGCGTGTCGGTAAGTGTAGTTTCCAGCGCAGCCCCACAGATTCTCTCCTCACCGACATGGCGAACAGGAGGCGGCGGAGGAGATGTGCGTCCCAGGACAGCGAGGAGGAGGAAGAAGAGTACGGCAGAAAGAGCACGAGCTCCGGGGAATAGCCGGGCCTACCGGGAAGAAGTGAGAACCGAGAGGCCTGCTTTTAGGTCCCATTTACACCTAGCACTTTACACGCAACATGCATAGAGCAGCCCATTCATTTAAATGGGAATACCCGACAGAATGCAAAGTAGCTCATGGAGCTTTTTGCCGCATTTAGTTTTGGGTGTTTTTTTTTTTTTTACACCACTCATTTTACAGTGCTTGTTTGTTTTTGCACGCAGAAAAACACATGTCAGCTTGCAGTGTTTGGGATGCCATTAACAATGAATAGCGCAGCAAGCGTAATGTGGTTTTAGCACGTTTAACCACTTAACGACCGCTCACTGTATATATACGTCGGCAGAATGGCACCGACAGGCACAATCACGTAGAGCATACGTGATCGCCTTTGTACAGTTGGGGGGTCCGATCAGACCCCCCTCCTATACAGTGAGCGGCCGTTTATCGTTGGGGAGCGATCAGAGATGAGGGGGTGACCATTCGATTTCGGCCACCCCCTCGCGATCGCTCCCGGCGAATGAAAATGCTTCCTCCGCCATGTGATGTAAACACAGGCAGGAGGAAGTGATGTCATCTCCCTCGCGGCGGTTTTTTCGATTCCGGCGCCGAGGAGAGAAGAAGCAGGTTAGTGCACCAACAGTCCACTGACACATAGGTACACATAGGCACACATTTCACCCCCCAGTCACCCCCAGATCACCCCCCAGGTCACCCCCCAGCCCCCAATCACAGTGTCACTGATTGCAGTGATCATTTATTTTACTGATCACTGCATTTAGTGTCATCTGTGATAGTAAAAAGTTGCAGGGCAGTTAGGATTAGGCCCCTTTAGGTCCAGGGTAGCCCCCTAACCCCTCCTAATAAAGGTTTAACCCCTTGATCGCCCCCCAGGTAACCCTTTCACCCCCTACCGCCAGCGTCACTAAGCGATCGTATTTTCGATCGCTGTATTTAGTGCCGGTGGTGCCCTAGATAGCCAGTTATTTATTTTTAGTTTCGCCGCAGGTTTTTAGAGCGTCAGGTACCCCCATATATTATTTTAACCCCCTGATTGCCCCTAGAGTTAACCCTATCACCAGTGATCACCGTATAAGCGTCACTGGTGACACTGGTTACCCAGTTAGTTATTTAGTTATTTAGGTAACCCGTCAGGTTTTTATATAGCGTCGGGTACCCCCATATTTAACCTGATAAAGGTTTTAACCCCCTGATTGCCCCTAGTTAACCCTTTCACCAGTGATCACCATATAAAGGTTACGGGTGACGCTGGTTGGTTAGTTTGCTTTTTATAGCATCAGGGCACCCGCGGTATATAACCCAATAAAGGTTTAACCCCCTGATCGCCCGGCGGGTGAGATCAATTAGGTTTTAGCGCCAGAGAGGGTCTGCGTCGCCCCAGGCAGCGTTAGGTTAGTGCCAGTAACGCTAACACCCACGCGCAAAGCATACACCTCCCTTAGTGGTATAGTATCTGATCAGATCTATACTAGCGTCCCCAGCGGTTTAGGGTTCCCAAAAACGCAGTGTTAGCGGGATCAGCCCAGATACCTGCTAGCACCTGCGTTTAGCCCCTCCGCCCAGCCCAGCCCAGCCCAGCCCACCCAAGTGCAGTATCGATCGATCACTGTCACTTACCAAACACAAAACACATAACTGCAGCGTTCGCAGAGACAGTCCTGATCCCTGCGACCGCTAACAGTTTTTTTTGTAGCGTTTGATATATTTGCTGACGACAGTCAGGTGCTTTTTTTCCTGTGAATCTTACTAGTGTACCCCTAAATTTAGAGCCCAAAATGGCAAGTCGACGGTACACTAGTAAAGAGGCCTACGAGATTCTGAGCATGACAGATAGTGAAGAGGAGGTCACGTATCTGTCAGATTCAGGCTCAGAATATCTTCCCGTAGAAGACAGTGACGTCAGCGGCCCCACGTCAGATAGCTCTGACGACGAAGTTGAGGTCCCTGCTAAGGTCAGGCGTACCCGATCCCGATCTTCTGAGGTTGTTGAGGAGCAAGAACTGCAGGGCTCTCGTATCATGGAGCAGAGTAGTACTAACGCCGCTATTCCTTCTGGTGAATTGGCAAGCACCAGCGGCCTAGTACAGCCTGGGCGTACATCCAGCACTGCAGTATCACGTGGTGACGTGGCGAGTCCCATAAGTGCAGTTCAAGCTGGCGAGGTGGCAAGCACAAGTAGTGTCCCGCTGCCACCAATAAGAAGACAAAGGCAGGCCCGTCGTACCCATAGTGCTCTTCCTGCAGAATTCGCCTATCCTGATTTGGTCCCCACCACTTCTGCAGAACCCGTACTTCCCCCATTCACTGCCCAACCCGGTATTCAGGTGGAAACAGCTGATTTTATGCCAATCGATTTTTATTCGCTGTTTTTCACGGAAGATCTCTATAGATCTATTGTGGACCAGAGTAATTTATATGCTGGTCAATTCATCGCCGATAATCCCCAGTTGCCTTCCATTGCCAAAGATTGGAAACCAATTACGGTTTCCGAATTTAAGACCTTTCTGGGCCTTTCCCTCAACATGGGCACACATAAATTCCCGTCATTGCGTGCTTATTGGTCCACGCACCCAATTGACCACATGCCCGTGTTCTCTGCCTCCATGCCCAGGAAACGATACGAGCAGATTTTGCGGTTCATGCACTTCAACAACAATGAACTTTGTCGTCCACGTGGGGACCCTGAATATGACCGGCTCTATAAAATTCGGCCCCTCATAAACCACTTCAACGAACGTTTTGCAGCCTTGTTTATTCCCGATCAAGCTGTCTGCGTTGATGAGTCCCTGATTAAATTTTCTGGCCGCTTGGCTTTCAAGCAGTACCTTCCCAGCAAGCGTGCCAGATACGGGGTCAAGCTCTATAAGTGCTGTGACAGGGCAACAGGCTATGTATGGAGCTTTATGGTTTATGAGGGAAAAGATAGTCAGGTTGAGCCGGTCAACTGCCCGGATTACATAGGGAGCGCTGGCAAGATAGTGTGGAACTTGGTGTCACCCTTATTCGGAAAGGGGTACCACTTGTATGTGGACAATTATTACACGAGCGTGCCACTGTTTAGTCACTTGTTTGATCATCAGATTGGAGCATGTGGCACCGTGCGACCTAATCGCCGGGGCTTTCCCCAGCGGCTTGTAGATGCCCGTCTTAGGCTGGGGGAGAGAGCCTGCGTAAAGTGTAATAACTTGCTCGCTATGAAGTGGAGGGACAATAAGAATGTTTTCCTTCTTACCTCCCTTCATGCAGACACGACAGTCCAAATTCCTACGGCGACTGGTGTTGTGGAGAAACCCCTCTGTGTCCACGAATATAACAAAAATATGGGAGGGGTGGACCTCAAAGACCAGTTGATGGCGCCGTATCTAATTGACCGTAAGGCGAGACGCTGGTACAAAAAAGTGTCTCTATCCTTATTCCAATTGGCTTTGCTGAACGCTCATGTGCTATACAGAGCTTCAGGCGGGACTTTATCTCTTCTAAAATTCCAGAATGAGATAGTCACAGAACTCCTGTATCCAGGCGGTTCTGCACCTCACCATCCCCTACCAAATGCAGTAAGCAGGCTGCATGAGAGGCATTATACGCATCTCCTCCCGAGTACCCCTACCCAATGAACCCCCCAAAAAAGATGTTGTGTCTGTAGCAAGCGCGGATTTAGGCGTGACACCCGTTATTATTGTCCACTCTGTCCTGACAAACCTGGTCTTTGCCTTGGTGAATGTTTTGAACGCTACCACTCAAAAGTGAAGTTTTAGCGTAGGGTACAGCATTTCACAGACTAGGACACACTTACACAGGGTCTCCCAAGATGCCATTACATTTTGAGAGACCCGAACCAAAGTTTAAAAAAAAAAGTGTAAAAAAGAAAAAAAAAAACGTAAAAAACAAAAACACAAAAAAAATATAAAATAAAAAAACCAAAAATAGTTGTCGTTTTATTGTTCTCTCTCTCTCTCTCTCTATTTTCTCTCTATTGTTCTGCTCTTTTTTACTGTATTCCATTCTGCAATGTTTTATCATGCTTGCTTTTCAGGTATGTAATTTTTTGTTTTCAGGTGTGCCATTCAACTGCAGCGTGGAATTATTTATCTTGACAGCAACAGCGTTTGCTCCCACGATACATAAAGCCGTGACTCCAGTGCTGTAGGAGGTGATTTCACCACCACAGTTAAAAAAAAAGAGCATATATGCCGAAGCATGGGGGCAGCAGGGGCGGAGGAGCGATTTTGCTCCTAATGCCGCGTATATACGGTCGAAATTCCGACGGAGGCTTGCCCGTGGAAAAGTTTGACCGTGTGTACGCGGCATAACCTTTTATGCCGCGTACATACGGTCGAAATTTCGACAAAGGCTTGCCCGTGGAAAAGTCCGACCGTGTGTACGCGGCATAACTTTTTTGCGGGAGGATGCCCCCATGCTTCGGCATATATATATTTTAGGCACAGGTTGCGTTAAAAAAATGTTTTATTTTTTACTAGGTTTTGTTTTGTTATTTGCTTTGCAGGTATGGTATGGTAAGGTCTTACTGTTGTACTGTAATGTTACTTTGTTTTAATGTTAACCATCATTTGCTTAGCAGGTACGCCATTCAGTTGCATCGCGGATCTATTTATCTTGACAGCAACAGCGTTTGCTCCCATGATACATAAAGCCGTGACTCCAACGCTGTAGGAGGTGATTTCACCACCACAGTTAAAAAAAGAGCATATATGCCGAAGCATGGGGGCAGCAGGGGCGGAGGAGCGATTTTGCTCCTAATGCCACGTATATACGGTCAAAATTCCGACGGAGGCTTGCCCGTGGAAAAGTTTGACCGTGTGTACGCGGCATAACCTTTTATGCCGCGTACATACGGTCGAAATTCCGACGAAGGCTTGCCCGTGGAAAAGTCAGACCGTGTGTACGCGGCATAACTTTTTTGCGGGAGGATGCCCCCATGCTTCGGCATATATGCCCATCATTAGAAGTGGGTGAATGAAGGGAGGTATTCTAATGGTGGGCATACCCACCGATCAATCTCCTTTTTTTCGTTCAGCCAACAGGCTGCATGAAAAAAAAGATTACAATACATGTCCAACAAGGACCAGCAACGTACTGGTATGTTGCTGGACTTTGAATGTTTATACCAGAATGATGCCTGCAGGTTTAGGTATCATCTTGGTATCATTCTTTTCAGCCAGTGGCCGGCTTTCATGTAAAAGCAATTCTAGCAGATAATTAGCCTCTAGACTGCTTTTACAAGCAGTGGGAGGGAATGCCCCCCCCCCCCGGATATAAACAGCGCCATTGGGAAATTGGGAAAGCATTTTATCACACCGATCTTGGTGTGGTCAGATGCTTTGAGGGCAGAGGAAAGATCTAGGGTCTAACCCCCCATTTTTTTTCAAAAAAAGAGTACCTGTCACTACTTATTGCTATCATAGGGGATATTTACATTCTCTGAGATAACAATAAAAATGATAAAAAATAAATAAATATGGAAGGAACAGTTTAAAAATAAAATAAAAAAGCAAAATAAATAATAAAAAAAAAAAAAAAAGCACCGCTGTGCTTGATTTTCGGGGGCCCATACGCGGCTAAGCTCTCAAAAAGTCCCACACATGTGGTACCCCCGTACTCAGGAGAAGCAGCCAAATGTATTTTGGGGTGTAATTCCACATATAACCATGGCATGTTTGAGCAATATATCATTTAGTGACAACTTTTTGTACATTTTTTTTTTCTTTTTGTCATTATTCAATCACTTGGGACAAAAAAAAAAATATTCAATGGGCTCAACATGCCTCTCAGCAATTTCCTTGGGGTGTCTACTTTCCAAAATGGGGTCATTTTGGGGGGTTTTGTGCTATCTTGGCATTTTATGGCCTTCAAAACTGTGATAGGTAGTGAGGAGTGAAATTAAAAATGTATGCCCTTAGAAACCTTGAAGGCGGTGCTTGGTTTTTGGGGTCCCGTACGCGGCTAGGCTCCTAAAAAGTCCCACACATGTGGTATCCCCGTACTCAGGAGAAGCAGCAGAATGTATTTTGGGGTGTGATTTCACATATGCCCATGGCATGTGTGAGCAATATATCATTTAGTGACAACTTTGTGCAAAAAAAACAAAGTTTGTCATATTCCCGCAACTTGTGGCAAAATATAAAATATTCCATGGACTGAACATGCCTCTCAGTAAATAGCTTGGGGTGTCTACTTTCCAAAATGGGGTCATTTGGGGGGGTTTTGTGCTATTTTGGCATTTTATGGCCTTCGAAACTGTGATAGGCAGTGAGGAGTGAAATCAAAAATTTACGCCCTTAGAAATCCTGAAGGCGGTGCTTGGTTTTTGGGGCCCCGTACCCAGCTAGGCTCCCAAAAAGTCCCACACATGTGGTATCCCCGTACTCAGGAAAAGCAGCAGAATGTATTTTGGGGTGCAATTCCACATATAACCATGGCATGTGTGAGCAATATATCATTTAGTGACAACTTTTTGTAATTTTTTATTTTTTTTTGTGATTATTCAATCACTTGGGACAAAATAAAAAAATATTCAATGGGCTCAACATGCCTCTCAGCAATTTCTTTGGGGTGTCTACTTTCCAAAATGGGGTCATTTGGGGGGGTTTTGTACTGCCCTGCCATTTTAGCACCTCAAGAAATGAGATAGGCAGTCATAAATTAAAAGCTGTGTAAATTCCAGAAAATGTGCCCTAGTTTGTAGACGCTATAACTTTTGCGCAAACCAATAAATATACGCTTATTGACATTTTTTTTTACTAAAGACATGTGGCTGAATACATTTTGGCCTAAATGTTTGACTACAATTGAGTTTATTCGATTTTTATTATAACAAAAAGTAGAAAATATCATTTTTTTCTAAATTTTCGGTCTTTTTCCGTTTATATCGCAAAAAATAAAAATCGCAGAGGCAATCAAATACCATTAAAAGAAAGCTCTATTTGTGGGAAGAAAAGGACGCAAATTTCGTTTGGGTACAACATTGCATGTCCGCACAATTTACAGTTAAAGCAGCGCAGTGCAAAATTCTGAATTCACCTCTGGTCCTTTAGCTACCAAATGGTCCGGGGCTTAAGTGGTTAATAAATGCGTGCAGAAATACGCAATTGTGCATGCGTTTACATTATGCGCAGGTGTGAGTGGAGCCTTAGGGATGGGTTCGGTGCAAATCTAAAAAAAAGGTGTCAATCACCTAGCGTACCACACCTCTCTACCCTGCAGTCTGTACGTAGCGCATTTCTCAACCTTGCTGTCTGCATGTAGTAAAATTCTCAACCCTGCAGTCTGTACCCCACACTCTGTATGTAGTGCATATATACATAACAAGGCAGTAATGATGTGTACAGTGCTTATAGTAGCCAATCATATTTTATCCTTATTTTATTTATCACAGTCAGATCAATAAAATATGCTTTATGTTAATATTGTTAAAGTTGTTGTTATTAAGATTTCGATTTAGAGATATTTTACGAGGGCGTGTTTAGGGGCAGAATTAGGGGTGGGACAGGGCAGGGGTTGGGTGGGATAACTGGTGGAAAGTAACACTTAAGGCCTTGCTAATAGCTCACGACTGGAAATTTTGAGCACTGAGTGTTCCTATTACAGAATTTATGTGAATGGCCTTGTGCCAAATATGGGCACATTAATGTGAGTGTGAGAGTATATGGTATTGCAGGATTTGGGTTTTTTCTGTTTGTTTATTCCTGGAATGGTGGAGCTGGAGAAGGAAAGCAGAGGGGAAATGGGCATGAGGGTTTAGTCAATGTGAATCAAAGGAGAGGAGGAGGAGGAGTATAACAGTGAAAATAATTATTATGGATCCACGTAATAACTTGATGGGTCATTTTATCTGGTGGTGAGCGCATCACTCGGCGGGGACTGTTTTGGGAGATTGTATGGAATGGGAGAAGGTGTCTTATAGTCCCACAGTAAAATGCTGGATTAATGGTGGAGAGCATGCTTTGTGGATAAAAACACAGGAGATTGATGAACTTTTACATGTTTTGTGGATATTTTATATATACATATATAGGTTTGTTGGACACCTTATGGTTTTTTAAAGACTAGATATCACAAATATTTTGTCAGCAATGAATATATATATATATATATATATATATATATTACAATTACAGTTTTTTGCTACAAATATTTGTTTATCATATGATCACTGCATATTGTTGAATGAAAATTCATGTATTTTTGTTTAGAATGATCACTAGGAGGCATACTTAAAATTTGGTTTTGTGGTTTATGCACAATATTGAGCGCTGCATCCATTTTTATTTATAACTCCAGCCCAGTTTTCTGAAGGCCTTGAGAATAGCAGACTGCGACTCGCCAAAACCTCGGTACAATAAAGCTACTATACCGCACTCCTTGTTCATCCGTGGAAGCCCTTTTAGTGCCTACTTTACCTGTTGCTGCAATTATTCTTTCTATATGGAGCACCAAGGCATTCATCTTCTTAGATGGAGTGCTGGCACTGACAGGTCCCCATTACGAGAGTGATGTTTCTTCAGAGATATGAGACCTTTTACTTACAGGGGACCTCTCACGCCCCAATATTGTAGTGGCTTTCACCATACATTAGCCTGTATGTGTTTACATAACTGGGCTGCGGACATTCAACTGTTAGCTCCTTTGGTGCAGGGATTGATGTGATTGCTTCTATGTTTATGTACTCTCTACAGTACTGTGGAGATATGTGAATCTGGGAGATAATGTAAATAAATCTAATACCACTATATAAATGCTGATAGTTATCTTCTCCTGGGTCATTAGGTTCATATGACCGCATTCTGCATTCACATTATCAGAGTTAGTAATCTTCAGTAATTTATGTTAGCGAGGAGTGCACGTTGTCAGTTGTTGAATCACTCACTTTAAAGAATGCGCCCGCACTCTTCCTTGTCATACAGCCAGTCATTTACTCCCCACAAACAGAAGCTTTTTGTTACTGATATATAATCATTTAGGCGTAGCTGACTCTATGCAAAACTCCACAGCAGGGAAATCTGCAGGAAACTGTTTATGATCTTTTATGTGTTAAAATGTTTATCTAAAAAATAAGAGCCTGTATTGTTTATTGTAAAGTCATATGATTTCACAGACCAAAGTGAGCCCCTTAAGACACCATCCATTTGATGGCTTGACAGTTTGGTTGAGCGCTAACGTAAGCACCATGTCAACTGTGACAGTTTTCATTCACATTGTGCCTTGAATGCAACTGTTAAATCAGTGGGTTTAGTTCTGCTTTAGGGGCCGGTTCACACTGGTGCGATGTGGGAACCCTGCGAATCCACTGCGGTTTCCTGCATCGCACCCGACTCACACGGCAGTTCACACTGCCAAATGCGAACTGCTGGGTAGTGTCATACAATGTTAACGACACCCCAATTTCAGCTCACATATCACACTGCAAACTGACAGTTCGGACATGAATTGGATCGCATAGGTGCGAACACCCATGCGATCTGATTCTGGTACGGACCAAAAAAAGGGTCCTGTGTGTGTTTGGTCCGAATGCGGTGCGATATCAGCCATACTATCTGTATGGCTGAAATCGTATTGCACAGACATCGCATGTGATTTGCACTGCAGTGCAGTGCGAATCACATGCGATTTCGCTCAGCGCACCAGTGTAAAACTCCCCTAAAAGTGGAAGTTTAATATGTTTTATATTTTGCCCCCCCCCCCCTCCATAAGCATGCTAATGGCATTTTTAAAATAAAGCTTTTGCTTTCCATTACCTTACTTACTGATGTCATCACTAGGTCTCTGTGGTTCTCTATGCAGTGAAAGCAGATAATAATGGGTGGGAGGGGCCTGACAGATGCTGTACATAGCTTCCTTAACCACTTAACGACCGCTCATTGTATATATACGTCGGCAGAATGGCACCGACAGGCACAATCACGTAGAGCATACGTGATTGCCTTTGTACAGTTGGGGGGTCCGATCGGACCCCCCTCCTATACAGTGAGCGGTGGCTAAGTGTCCGGGAGCGTTCCGGGATGAGGGGGCAGCCATTCGTTTCTGGCCACCCCCTCGCGATCGCTCCCGGCGAATGGAAATGCCCCCTCTGTCTGTGTCAGACAGAGGGAGCAGGAGGAAGTGATGTCATCTCTGGTGCGGCGCTCACATATACCGAGCGCCGTACAAGAGAAGATATCAGGTCAGTGCACACAACACTACACTGACACCAGGACACATAGGGACATAAATCGCCCCCCCAGGCCCCCCAGATCACCCCAGATCACCCCCCAGATCACCCCCCCCAGCCCCCAGTCACAGTGTCACTGATTGCAGTGACCATTTATTTAGTGATCACTGCAATCAGTGACATTTGTGACTGTAAAAGTGTCACCAAAGTTTAGTCTTAGGTCCAGTGTAGCCCCCTAACCCCCCCTAATAAAGGTTTAACCCCCTGATCACCCCCCAGATAACCCTTTCACCGCCTATCACCACTGTCGCTTAGCGATCATTTTTCTGATCGCTGTCTTAGCGTCAGTGATGCCGATCGGCAGCCAGTAATTTTTTTTAGGTTCGCCGCAGGTTTTTATAGCGTCAGGTACCCCCATAAATTATCTAATAAAGGTTTAACCCCCTTGATCGCCCCCCAGGTAACCCTTTCACCCCCTATCACCACTATCACTAAGCGATCGTTTTTCTAAACGCTGTCTTAGTGTCTGTGATGCAGATCGGTAGCCGGTAATTTTTTTTAGGTTCGCCGCAGGTTTTTATAGCGTCAGGTACCCCAATATATTATCTAATAAAGGTTTAACCCCCTTGATCGCCCCCCAGGTAACCCTTTCACCCCCTATCACCACTGTCGCTAAGCAATTGTTTTTCTAAACGCTGTCTTAGTGTCGGTGATGCAGATCGTAGCCAGTAATTTTTTTTAGGTTCGCCGCAGGTTTTTATAGCGTCAGGTACCCCAATATATTATCTAATAAAGGTTTAACCCCCTTGATCGCCCCCCAGGTAACCCTATCACCACTGTCGCTAAGCAATCGTTTTTCTAAACGCTGTCTTAGTGTCTGTGATGCAGATCGGTAGCCGGTATTTTTTTTTAGGTTCGCCGCAGGTTTTTATAGCGTCAGGTACCCCAATATATTATCTAATAAAGGTTTAACCCCCTTGATCGCCCCCCAGGTAACCCTTTCACCCCCTATCACCACTGTCGCTAAGCAATTGTTTTTCTAAACGCTGTCTTAGTGTCGGTGATGCAGATCGTAGCCAGTAATTTTTTTTAGGTTCGCCGCAGGTTTTTATAGCGTCAGGTACCCCAATATATTATCTAATAAAGGTTTAACCCCCTTGATCGCCCCCCAGGTAACCCTTTCACCCCCATCACCACTGTCGCTAAGCAATCGTTTTTCTAAACGCTGTCTTAGTGTCGGTGATGCAGATCGGTAGCTGGTAATTTTTTTTAGGTTCGCCGCAGGTTTTTATAGCGTCAGGTACCCCCATATATTATCTAATAAAGGTTTTAACCCCCTGATTGCCCCTAGTTAACCCTTTCACCAGTGATCACCATATAAGTGTTACGGGTGACGCTGGTTAGTTAGTTTGCTTTTTATAGTGTCAGGGCACCCGCCGTATATAACCCAATAAAGGTTTAACCCCCTGATCGCCCGGCGGGTGATATCAATTAGGTTTTAGCGTCAGAGAGGGTCTGAGTCACACCCCAGGCAGCGTCAGGTTAGTGCCAGTAACGCTAACACCCACGCGTGAAGCATACACCCTCCTTAGTGGTATAGTATCTGAACAGATCAATATCTGATCTGATCATATCTATACTAGCGTCCCCAGCAGTTTAGGGTTCCCAAAAACGCAGTGTTAGCGGGATCAGCCCAGATACCTGCTAGCACCTGCGTTTTGCCCCTCCGTCCAGCCCAGGCCACCCAAGTGCAGTATCGATCGATCACTGTCACTTACAAAACAAAAACACACATAACTGCAGCGTTTGCAGAGACAGGCCTGATCCCTGCGACTCCAGTGCTGTAGGAGGTGATTTCACCACCACAGTTAAAAAAAAAAAGCAAATATGCCGAAGCATTGGGGCAGCAGGGGCGGAGGAGCGATTTTGCTCCTAATGCCACGTACATACGGTCGAAATTCCGACGGAGGCTTGCCCGTGGAAAAGTCCGACCATGTGTGTGCGGCATAACTTTTTTGCGGGAGGATGCCCCCATGCTTCGGCATATATAAATGGTGCGTGTATGCCCATCATTGGAAGTGGGTGGATGAAGGGCGGTATTCTAATGGTGGGCATACCCACCGATCAATCTCTTTTTTCGTTCAGCCAACTGGCTGCATGAAATAAAAATATTACAATACATGTCCAACAAGGACCAGCAACGTACTGGTATGTTGCTGGACTTTGAATGTTTATACCAGAATGATGCCTGCGGGTTTAGGTATCATCTTGGTATCATTCTTTTCAGCCTGCGGCCGGCTTTCATGTAAAAGCAATCCTAGCGGCTAATTAGCCTCTGGACTGCTTTTACAAGCAGTGGGAGGGAATGCCCCCCCCCGGATATAAAAAGCGCCATTGGGAAATTGGGAAAGCATTTTATCACACCAATCTTGGTGTGGTCAGATGCTTTGAGAGCAGAGGAAAAATCTAGGGTCTAGAAGACCCCAGTTTTTTCAAAAAAAGAGTACCTGTCACTACCTATTGCTATCATAGGGGATATTTACATTCCCTGAGATAACAATAAAAATGATAAAAAAAAAAAAATACTTGGAAGGAACAATTTAAAAATAAAATAAAAAAGCAAAATTAATAATAAAAAAAAAAAGAAAAAAAAAAAAGCACCCCTGTCCTGCCCTGCTCTTGCCCAATGGCGAACGCAAGCGTCGGTCTGGCGTCATATGTAAACAGCAATTGCACCATGCATGTGAGGTATCACCGCGAAGGTCAGATCGAGGGCAATCATTTTAGCAGTAGACCTCCTCTGTAAATCTACTGGGGTAACCTGTAAAGGCTTTTAAAAATGTATGTAGTTTGTCGCCAATGCGCGTTTGTGCGAAATTTTAAAGCATGTCATGTTTGGTATCTATGTACTCGGCCTAAGATCATCTTTTTTATTTTATCAAACATTTGGGCAATATAGTGTGTTTTAGTGCATTAAAATTAAAAAAAGTGTATTTTTTAACCCAAAAAATGCGTTTGAAAAATCGCTGCGCAAATACTGTGTAGAAAAAAAAAATGCAACACCCACCATTTTAATCTGTAGGGCCTTTGCTTTAAAAATATATATAATGTTTGGGGGTTCAACATAATTTTCTTGCAAAAAAAAAAAATGTTTTCATGTAAACAAAAAGTGTCAAAAAGGGCTTTGTCTTCAAGTGGTTAGAAGAGTGGATGTAAGCTTTCTAATGTTGTGTATAAAATGCCAGAACAGTTCAAAACCCCCCCAAATGACCCCATTTTGGAAAGTAGACACCCCAAGCTATATACTGAGAGGCATGTCGAGTCCATGGAATATTTTATATGTTGACACAAGTTGCGGAAAAACGACAATTTTTTTTTTTTTTTTTTTTTGCACAAAGTTGTCACTAAATGATATATTGCTCAAACATGCCATGGGCATATGTGGAATTACACCCCAAAATACATTCTGTTGCTTCTCCTGAGTACGGGGATACCACATGTGTGAGACTTTTTGGGAGCCTAGCCACGTACGGGACCCCAAAAACCAAGCACCGCCTTCAGGCTTTCTAAGGGTGTAAATTTTTGATTTCACTTCTCACTGCCTATCACAGTTTCGGAGGCCATGGAATGCCCAGATAGCACAAAACCCCCCCAAATGACCCCATTTTGGAAAGTAGACACCCCAAGCTATTTGCTGAGAGGTATTGTGAGTATTTTGCAGATCTCGCTTTTTGTCACAAAGTTTTGAAAATTGAAAAAAAAAAATATATATATATATATATTTTCTTTCTTCATTTTCAAAAACAAATGAGAGCTGTAAAATACTCGCCATTCCTCTCAGCAAATAGCTTGGGGTGTCTATATTCCAAAATGGGGTCATTTGGGGGGGTTTTGTGCGATTTTGGCATTTTATGGCCTTCGAAACTGTGATAGGTAGTGAGGAGTGAAATCAAAAATTTGTGCCTAGAAATCCTGAAGGCGGTGCTTGGTTTTCGGGGTCCCGTACGCGGCTAGGCTCTTAAAAAGTCCCACACATGTGGTATCCCCGTACTCAGGAGAAGCAGAAAAATGTATTTTGGGGTGCAATTCCACATATAACCATGGCATGTGTGAGCAATATATCATTTAGTGACAACTTTTTGTAATTTTTTTTTTTGTTTTTTTTTTTGTCATTATTCAATCACTTGGGACAAAAAAATATATATTCAATGGGCTCAACAGGCCTCTCAGCAATTTCCTTGGGGTGTCTACTTTCTAAAATTGGGTCATTTGGGGGGGTTTTGTGCTATTTTGGCATTTTATGGCCTTCGAAACTGTGATAGGTAGTGAGGAGTGAAATCAAAAATTTGCGCCCTTAGAAATCCTAAAGGTGGTGCTTGGTTTCCGGGGTCCCGTACGCGGCTAGGCTCCCAAAAAGTCCCACACATGTGGTATCCCCGTACTCAGGAGAAGCAGCAAAATGTATTTTGGGGTGAAATTCCACATATAACCATGGCATGTGTGAGCAATATATCATTTAGTGACAACTTTTTGTAATTTTTTTTTTTTTTTTTTTTTTTTTAGTCATTATTCAATCACTTGGGACAAAAAAATTAAAAATTCAATGGGCTCAACATGCCTCTCAGCAATTTCCTTGGGGTGTCTACTTTCCAAAATGGGGTCATTTGGGGGGGTTTTGTACTGCCCTGTCATTTTAGCACCTCAAGAAATGAGATAGGCAGTCATAAATTTAAAGCTGTGTAAATTTCAGAAAATGTACCCTAGTTTGTAAACTCTATAACTTTTGCGCAAACCAATAAATATACGCTTATTGACATTTTTTTTACTAAAAACATGTGGCTGAATACATTTTGGCCTAAATGTATGACTACAATTGAGTTTATTCGATTTCTCTTATAACAAAAAGTAGAAAATATCATTTTTTTTCAAAATTTTCGGTCTTTTTCCGTTTATATCGCAAAAAATAAAAATCGCAGAGGCAATCAAATACCATTAAAAGAAAGCTCTATTTGTGGGAAGAAAAGGACGCAAATTTCGTTTGGGTACAACATTGCATGTCCGCACAATTTACAGTTAAAGCAGCGCAGTGCTAAATTCTGAATTCACCTCTGGTCCTCTAGCTACCAAATGGTCCGGGGCTTAAGTGGTTAAAACATCACAGCACCATGCCTCATGACTCCTTTCAAGAGCCCTGGGGTCTAATGGGAAAAGTTATGCAAATATCAAAATGCCGTGTTGGCTGCATGTCAGTCTGGAGGAGTGGGAGTTTCTAGGCAGTGAGAGGCTCACAGTGTGCAGTAAAATCAGAGTAAGGCATTTCAGTACAGGAGAGGAGTTTGGACATCTGTACAAAGCTATTACATCCATATACAGTAATACCTCAGATTGCGAGTAACGTGGTTTACAAGCGTTTCGCAATACAAGCTATTTTTTTTAAACATCCTGACTCGGTTTGCGAGCGTTGTCTCGCAAGATGAGCAAGATTCAAGCCAATGGAGTATGCAGTACCACATTTGGCCAGAGGTGGGGGGAGCCGGTGACACTCAGAGCCGCTCAGATGCACTCGGAGCCACTTGGAGACACTCGGAAACACTTGGAAAGTCTCTAAAGGACATCCGAACGGCTCTGAGTGTCACCGGTGCTGCCACACCTCTGGCCACATGCGGTACTGCATACAATAGCAGTCACTGTGGAACAGATTATCTGAGTTTCCATTATTGCCTATGGGGAAACTCGCTTTGATATACGAGTGCTTTGGATTACAAGGATTCTTCTGGAACGAATTATGCTCATAATCCAAGGTACCACTGTAAAATGGAAAATGTCACCTGTGCTAGGAGAGAAATAAATGCTGTATAAAATTAGTCAGAGAGATGCTGTTATTACTAGTTCTCTTAGTGACACTAAATTAAAATAGTTAAATAATAATACCAGTGCTCCCGAAGTACAAAGTGAAACAATAATACTAATATTTACAAATCTATCAATCTGCTTAAAGCGGAGTTCCAACCATTTTATAAATTTACTTTCATCCACATGGCCATCCGCAGTGCATTTCTTTCTTTTTTTTATAAATTCTTTATTTAAGAAAGAAGAATATGAGGCGTGAGATCGGAAGGTGCATGCTGAGTAGCCAGCTGCACCGGATCCCGGAAATAAACTTAAGCGGGCTTCAGATGCCTGCTTCTGAGATCAGGTAAGATTTTATTGATTTATAGGAAAGGAGAAGAAACAAATTAATAACATTATGCAAATCTTAAAGTAGAAGCTCTAGCAGTCCCGATGGAGCATTTAAAAGAAATTGATTATGGGGACTGGAGCTTCGCTTTAAAAAAATATGCTAAAGTGCAACCTTTATATGAAAATAAAAAAATATATGAAAAAATCAACATGTCTGTGTCTTATTCATGTACACAACTATACAGCTGTGCAAATACCATAGACTGTGCAAATAACAAATATGTGCAAAAATAAAAATCTTAATAAGCTCTAAAAATTATAAATTTCATCAGCAATGTCCACCAACACAGCAGTCTCAATAAAAGTCTGTGAATTTTTCTGTGAGTAAAGTGCAAACTAACACACAAAACAAAACACATTAAAATCAAGCAAAAGGAAGTCTTATGTGATGAGAACCACTTCTGGTCTGTATCTTTTTGAGCATTAACACTGGAGGACAGGAAGAGACCATTTTGAAACGGGAGTTCTGGAAAGGGTTAAAAAATCGGAGAAGAGGAGAGGTGATCCTGGAAAAGCCGAATAAAGAGCTTTTGGACCTTCTTAAATAATGATTAGGTCACACATCTTTTGATGAGTTTTCATCCAAATCGGGGTGGTGGACATCTGAGCACAAACATTGATTTATGGCACAATAGTTGCACTTTACTCACAGGAAGAATTCACCGACTTTTATAGAGACTTCTGTGTTGATGGACAAGTTTATTTAAGATTTGTACGTTTGCACATATTTGTTATTTGCACAGTCTATGGTATTTGCACAGCTGTATAGTTTTGTACATGAATGAGAAATTGGTACATTGTTGATTTTTTAAAATATATGTTTTATTTTCATATAAGAGCTGAATTTTATCGCATTTTTTAAGCAGATTGATAAATTTGCACACATTAGTATTATTAAATAAATATATTATATCCATAGTATGCTATGTACTGTCATACACGTATTAAGGAATTCATAAAAAGATGCTGTGCATGGCAATATCTTTCTTTACCATTTTAATAACTGCCAGTATTGGCAGCCAGTACAACCACAACATTCTTATCAGTTTCCAGTATGGAAAACTCTAAGGCAAGGGAAAAAAAATGTCAAAGTTTGAGATGTGTGTCTTAAGCTGGGTTCACATATGAGCTGCATGCAAACAGTCAAAGACAACCACAACAAAAAGCGCTAATCTGGACAGTCATGTACGGACACATTTTCTGAAAAAATCAATAGGATAAAACATGGGTTAATTTATTGATACCATGTTGTGAATTTAAAACAATTAAAATCTACTTGCATAGATGAATTGCTGTAAACTTGCTCCCCTCTGTGATAATACCTTATGGAGGCGGTCAGAGGTAGGCTGGCTTGGTGAAGAAATGCTGCGGTGGTGGAAACCTCATGCGGCGCTTGGAAGTCCACTGAGGCGGGGGGGAGGAGAGAACCCAACACGTGTGGGACTAGCAGGACAGCAAGTTGTCTGTGGGACGGAGAAGGGGCCGTAAGACAGCCAGAACAACCTCCAAAGGAAACCAGCAGATGGAAACACCAGGGCATGACGTCAAACGCTCGGGGAGCCCAAATAAAAAATGAGGCTTGAAACACACAGAGTAGTGGAGAGCAAGCCGAGGAGAGTGAGGAGAAAGCTTGGCTGTTGTCTTGAAAACACGTTTCAGGCAGTAGCCCTTTTTCAAGTCATGTGACATGGATAGCCAATGGGGTTTAAATAGGAGTGGACCGCGGGAAGAGTTTTTAAAGAAATCATAACTGGTTTCTCCACCACAGCAAAACCTCCATAATTAAAATGACCTGGTGAAACAAACTCAATATACAAATACTGGAAAACACTAGGAAAACAATTGGATAAAAAACAAACAAAAAAACGAACCATATGCACCACGATTGCTAACAGTGATAGTAATCCTAATAGAAAGCATACTGATAGCAAAATTGATGGATAAAACTCAAATCCAACAGTAATTCATGATGTCAGGATGCAATAAAAGATTTAAAATATATATATTGTGACAGCAGGAAGGTAAAGTCACCTGGTTGCATCCAGGGGGGTAGATATATTTCACCCAGATTCAGGCTTTACGCCGACTTATACAACTAGGTGGAGAGTTGTATAAGCCCAGCTGAGGATAGTGGGCTCATGGATGACTCATACCTCTAGGGAGAGTGTGGGGCGTCGTGCAGACAGGGAGTTGATGAGACCAGCTGAAGCTTGTCAGCTCATTTAGGCCTCTATAAGAACTCCCAGCTTCATTAGGGGTTAGCTCATGCCTGGAAGCAGACCTGTGTGGACTTCCTGGAGAGAGTGAACCCTTGTGCGGTGAGACAAAGCCTGTGTGGCTATTTGCTTGGACATTTAAAACCAGGGACTTAGGGACTAGGACAGCACTAGGCTGATCCCAGTTGTTAGTTAGGAAACCTGTATGTTTAGTCAGAGGTCAAGTTGACCAGGATTTATTTTGTTTATGTTTCTTTTGGCTTTGCTGTGTTTTGTCACTGTAAATAGAAAATAAACCGCACCTTTTTTTTGATTTTGAAAACCACAACCTCCGTTTGCTGGGCCTGTTTTGTGTGGGGAGCCCATCCCGGGGGTCACACACACCCGCTGCCGAGCTAACCCCCTCACAGTTGGTGGAGAACCAGTGGCAGTTTTTTTTTAAGCCAGCATGGAGGAGATACTGAAGCAGCTGGCTCTAGCAAATGCCAATCAACAGCAGACAAATGCAGGTTTGCAAAAGAGCCTTGCAGCTCATCAACAGAGCCTTGCAGCTCAACAACAGAACTTCGCAGCCCAGCAGCAAGCTCATCAACAGAGCCTTGCAGCCCAGCAGCAAGCTCACCAACAGAGTCTGGAAGCTCAGCAACAAGCCCAGCAGCAATCTGAGGCCCGCTTCATAGACCTGTTACAGAAGCAAGAGCAGAGACTACAACAAATGGAAGCAGTAATGCAGCAACGTCCGCAGACCAGTGAGGGAAGCCGTCCCACTAATACCGCGTCCTTTGGGGTGAGTCGTTTATTGACAAAAATGACTGGAGAGGATGATCCAGAGGTATTTTTGACCACATTTGAAAGGACTGCTGAAAGATAAAAGTGGCCTGAGGAGCAGTGGGCTGGACTGGTGGCTCCTCTGTTAACTGGTGAATCGCAGAAGGCTTACTATGACCTAGAGCCTGACCAAGCAAAAGACTATGTGATGCTAAAAGCTGAAATATTGGCAAGGCTGGGTGTCACCCAGGCTTTCCGGGCTCAGCGTGTGCATAACTGGACTTTCCAGCTTGGAAAACCCCCCAGGTCTCAAATGTATGATCTCATTCACCTGAGCAGAAAGTGGCTACAGCCAGAGACTTTGTCCGCACCAAAGATTGTGGAACGTGTTGTAATGGATCGGTTTTTGAGAGCTCTTCCTACTGCCATCCAAAAGTGGGTAAGCCATGGAGACCCAGAGACGGCCGATGGTCTTGTGGATCGTGTGGAGAAATACTTGGCTACAGAGAACCTGACGGCCTCTTCCAGAGACACTCGGACTTTCCACCCTAAGACCAGACCATCCCCAGGGGCGGATAAGAGGATTCCAAGGGGTAAGGGTGGAGAGAGTGAGAGGGTGGGAGCTCTACCCCAAGTTTGGCGAGAACAGCCTGGGAAATCAGCGGCTCAAGAGGCGGCAAGAAGGATCGTTTGCTACCGCTGCCGGCAAGCGGGACATATTGCAGCCAATTGCCCGGTTGTGGAGGAACCCATGCAGTGTGACTTTCTGACGGGCAGACGTCAGTCGCTGTGTGCGACAGTCGCATGCACTGCCATTCGAGGAACTGAGAAACATTTATGCAAAATGTGTGTTAATGGTAGAAATGTTGTGGTATTGCTGGATTCAGGTAGCCTTGTGACCCTGATAAAGGCTGAGTTAGTTAAAACAGAGGTCTCTGGGAATAGCAAGGTAGCTGTTATTTGTGTGCATGGGGACACCCGAGAGTATCCAGTGACTACAGTGTGTTTCGAGACCCCCAAAGGTACCCTCTCTCATCCAGTGGGCTTAGTATCTCAGTTACCGCATGACGCCATTGTGGGAAGGGATTTTCCGAAGTTCTGGGAACTGTGGGATGATCCTGAACCCCCCACTGGTGCCCCTATGTACCAGGAATGTGATAGCCAGAACTCCCCTGAGAGTGGTGAGGACTCTCCGGAATTTCCCTTATCAGTATTGGCAGGGGAGACTCAAGAAACTGGAGAGGAGCCCACCTCCTCAGACGAAAACCTACCGTCTGTGGAGTTTTCTGATCTTGAGGTTCACAGGGAAAACTTTGCCACAGAACAGTTGAAAGACCCCGCCCTAATAAAGGCACGGGAAAACGTAGTGAAAATAGATGGCGAGTTAGTGAACCCAGATAATACCTGCACTTACCCATACTTCAGCGTAGAGAAGGACCTACTGTATCGGGTGGCAAAAAGGGCAGAAGAAACCGTTGAGCAGCTTGTGGTGCCCAAACCTTACAGGAAGTTGGTGTTGGAGTTGGCCCATGGGCACATTCTTGGAGGTCATCTGGGGACAGAGAAAACCCGAGAGAGGGTATTACAGAGATTCTATTGGCCGGGGGTGATGAAGGACATAGAAAATTATTGTTCCTCCTGCCCTGTGTGTCAGAGGTCGGCCCCGATGCCACATTTCCGTAGCCCGCTGGTCCCTCTACCCATCATTGAGGTCCCGTTTGAGAGGATCGCCATGGATTTGGTAGGTCCTATAATCAAGTCCGCTAGGGGGCACCAGTACATATTAGTTATAATGGACTATGCCACCCGTTATCCAGAAGCGATCCCTCTCCGAAATACCTCGGCCAAAACCATAGCCAAAGAGCTATCTCTTGTGTTTAGCCGGGTGGGTATTTGTAAAGAACTGCTTACGGACCAAGGTACACCCTTTATGTCCCGGGTTATGAAGGAGCTGTGTAAATTGTTCAAAGTGACGCAATTACGTACATCTGTGTATCACCCCCAAACCGATGGGCTGGTTGAAAGATTCAACAAAACCCTAAAACAAATGTTGAAGAAAGTGGTGGATAGAGATGGAAAGGATTGGGACTGTCTACTTCCTTATCTGATGTTTGCTATTAGGGAGGTGCCCCAATCCTCTACGGGATTCTCCCCCTTTGAGTTACTGTATGGGAGACACCCAAGAGGGCTGTTGGATATTGCCAAGGAAACTTGGGAAAGTGAGAGTTCTCCCCACAGGAGTGTGATTGAGCATGTCGCCCTGATGCAAGACCGAATTGCACAGGTAATGCCCATCGTGAAGGAACATTTGGCCCAACCGCAGTTAGCACAGCAGAGAGTGTACAACCGTGGAGCCAAGACCCGTACCTTTTCCCCGGGGGATAGGATACTGGTACTTGTCCCTACGGTTGAAAGTAAATTCCTTGCCAAATGGCAAGGCCCCTATGAGATAATGGAAAAAGTGAGCGAAGTGAATTACAAGGTCAGACAACCAGGAAGGCGAAAGCCCGAACAGATCTATCACGTTAATCTGTTGAAAGCCTGGAGGGATAGAGAGTCCCTAGTCGCAGACACTTGGTCACCAGCTCAAACTGGTTGCGTGATTCCTGAGGTTGGAATAGCAGCCACCTTGTCACAACCCCAACAACAGGAGGTTAAGGAGTTTGTGCTTCGCAACAAGGAGGTATTCTCTGAGCTGCCGGGACAAACATCTGGGGTAGAGCATGACATCATTACCCCGCCCGGTGAAAGGGTGAAGTTAAAACCCTATCGGATCCCAGAGGCCCGAAGGGAGGCAATACGGGAGGAAGTACAGAAAATGCTGAACTTAGGGGTGATAGAGGAGTCCCAAAGTGATTGGTCTAGTCCCATTGTGTTGGTGCCTAAACCGGATGGGAGCTGGCGATTTTGTAACGATTTTCGTCAGTTGAACAAAGTTACAAAATTTGACACCTACCCCATGCCACGTATAGATGAGTTGATCGACCGGCTGGGAACAGCCCGATACATGACGACTCTTGACCTCACAAAAGGGTATTGGCAAATCCCCCTGGCCAAATTGGCCAAAGAGAAAACCGCATTTGTAACCCCAGACGGGGCGTTCCAATATAAAAGAATGCCGTTCGGGTTACAGAATGCGCCGGCCACATTCCAGCGGAAAATGGACCAGATGCTGAGGCCCCATCGGAAGTATGCTGCGGCTTACCTGGATGACGTAATTGTCCATAGCACAGATTGGGCCTCACATCTGCCAAAAGTGCAAGCAGTCCTGGACTCTGTTCGGGAAGCGGGGTTTACGGCTAACCCCAAGAAGTGTACCATTGGGCAGGAGGAGGCCAAATATCTTGGGTACACCATTGGGAGGGGAGTAATAAAACCCCAACTCAACAAAGTCGAGGCCATCCAGAGTTGGCCACGTCCCAACAGCAAGAAGCAGGTACGAGCCTTTCTGGGAATCGCTGGGTATTATCGGCGATTCATTCCCCACTTTGCTTCTAAGGCTGTGCCCCTAACCAACCTAACGAAGGGGAAAGGGTCGGTCATGATTAAATGGACCCCCGAGGCTGAGGCAGCATTCCAATTCTTGAAACAAGCCTTATGTAGCCAGCCAGTGTTGTACTCACCCGACTTCTCTAAAGACTTTGTCGTACAAAGTGATGCGTCAGATGTGGGGTTAGGAGCAGTATTGTCCCAGGTCTGGAACGGGGAAGAGCACCCAGTCATTTACCTCAGCAGGAAGTTGAAGTCCCATGAGGTAAATTACGCCACCGTTGAAAAGGAGTGTTTAGCGGTGAAGTGGGCTCTAGATTCCCTTCGGTACTACCTGCTAGGTAGGCACTTTGACATGGTTACGGATCACGCTCCGTTAAAGTGGATGGCTCAAAACAAGGAAACAAATAGAAGAGTGAATAGGTGGTTCCTGGCCCTCCAGGAATTCAACTTCACAGTAAAGCATCGCCCTGGCGTTCAAGTGGGGAATGTGGATGCTTTGTCTCGAGTACATGAATGCCTGATTGCTGGTGTTCCAACCCCGAGGTTAAAACAAGAGGGGGGGTATGTGACAGCAGGAACAAAAGTCACCTGGTTGCATCCAGGGGGGTAGATATATTTCGCCCAGATTCAGGCTTTACGCCGACTTATACAACTAGGTGGAGAGTTGTATAAGCCCAGCTGAGGATAGTGGGCTCATGGATGACTCATACCTCTAGGGAGAGTGTGGGGCGTCGTGCAGACAGGGAGTTGATGAGACCAGCTGAAGCTTGTCAGCTCATTTAGGCCTCTATAAGAACTCCCAGCTTCATTAGGGGTTAGCTCATGCCTGGAAGCAGACCTGTGTGGACTTCCTGGAGAGAGTGAACCCTTGTGCGGTGAGACAAAGCCTGTGTGGCTATTTGCTTGGACATTTAAAACCAGGGACTTAGGGACTAGGACAGCACTAGGCTGATCCCAGTTGTTAGTTAGGAAACCTGTATGTTTAGTCAGAGGTCAAGTTGACCAGGATTTATTTTGTTTATGTTTCTTTTGGCTTTGCTGTGTTTTGTCACTGTAAATAGAAAATAAACCGCACCTTTTTTTGATTTTGAAAACCACAACCTCCGTTTGCTGGGCCTGTTTTGTGTGGGGAGCCCATCCCGGGGGTCACACACACCCGCTGCCGAGCTAACCCCCTCACAATATATATATATATATATATATGTCTATATATATATATATATATATATAAATACATGTGGAATATGTAGAAAAATATTATTTGAAAAATATTATTCTTAAAAAAACTTTTTTAAATATATATATATATATATATATATATATATATATATATATATATATAGTGGCCTCACCCCTCTCTCCCCTTCTCATACTCGGCTTGTCTTTCTTCGTCTAGGGGTTTCAGTGCTGGGGAGAGGGATAAGATACACCACGGCCCATGTCCTCCATAGCTGAGAGGTGAAGGCCAGAAAGATTGGGCCTTGTGTAGGTGTTCTAGAGTCAAGTCCATCAACATCATTCTTCATTTGCATATCTTGGCTCACAGGTAAGTCTTGACTTAATGAGGGTAATTCTGCAGTGTCTAGTCTCACCATGTCTGTAGCCCAGATTTGGTCGCCAACTAATGTTCCATCATTTTGTTCTTGTTCAAGATTGGGTGTGGTAGTTGTAGGATAGAACTCTTCAGCAGAAACTCTTAAAGGGATTTTCTGTACGTTTTGAGAATTTTGTTGAGACACAACACGATCATGACTTTCTGTAGTCTCTGGTATATAAGGGTAATACAATCTTTCTTCATCTGAACATTCCTCCTCTTGGTCCAGATCCAGTCTGGTCTCCTTTCTGTTACTTGATTGTCTTTGTTTCATTGGTACTCTTGGAATGTGTCCTTCAATTGGTAGGTCATTTACTGGTAGTAAAAGATTTCTGTGCAGCACTCGAATAGTCTTTTTACCACTTTCAGGCTGAATTTTGTACACAGGCCCATCTTTGATTCTTTCTACCACTTTGTGTACTGATTCTTCCCAGTATGAACAAAGTTTACCAGGTCCTCCTCTTTCAGAGAGATTTCGTACTAAGACCCTATCACCCGGTTGAAGAGGTGCTCCTTTTATCTTCTTGTCATAGTACTTCTTCCCTTTAGCAGATGATTTTTGGCTATTCACGGATGCGATTTTGTAAGCTTCTTGCATTCTGGATGCCCATTTTTGAGTAAATGTTGGTTGACTTTCTGCGTCCTTTTCCAAATTTAGGTTGAGCATTATGTCAATAGGCAAACGAGGAGATCTTCCATACAATAGAAAGAATGGCGAGTATCCTGTGGCTTCATGCCTGGTGCAATTGTATGCATGAACCATATGTGGAAGATATTCTTTCCAATCTGACTTTTTCTCTTCCTCTAAGGTGCGAAGCATCTGTAACAAAGTACAGTTCAGTCTCTCCACTGGGTTACCCTGTGGATGGTACAGAGTAGTTCTTGAATGAGAAATCCCTGCCAATTGTTGCAATGTCTGAAACAAGTTGTTTTCAAATTCTCTTCCTTGGTCATGGTGGAGTTTCTCTGGATAGCCAAAACGTGGTATGAAATCTTGAAAGATCTTTTCTGCCGCCGTTTTTCCAGATTTGTTCTTAGTGGGATACGCTTGTGCAAAGCGTGTGAAGTGGTCAACTATTACAAGTATATACTCATATTCTCCTTTGCTTTTTTCCAAGTGAAGATAATCAATGGATACTAACTCCAAGGGTGAACTGGTAGTAATCGAACCCATAGGTGCTCTTTCGCTGATATTTGGACGCTTTTGTTTGATGCAGTTGCACTTCTTCAGCACATATTCATCAATGTCTCTTTGCATAAATGGCCAGTAAAATCGTTCACGTGCTAGGTGAGTTACCTTGTCAGTACCAATGTGACCCATGTCATCATGAAGATTTTTTAAGACCAATGGTTTTAACTTTTTTGGTAGGACTAGCTGTTTTCGGGTTCCAGCGTGTCGGTAGAGGATTCCTTCATCAACTCTGAGTTTGTTCCATTCATGTATCAAACGTCTTGTTTTACTGGTCATACTCTCCTTTTCTTTGTGGTTTGGAATCCAGTCGTTCTCCTTAAGCCAGACAACTTCTCTAATGTTGGTACCGTCTTGTTGTAATGCTCTGATGTTCTCCTGAGTCATTGGGCAGATTGTCTGTCCTTTCAGCAATTCTTCGGCCACATCACTTTCTGAGTGAAAAGTCAATGAAGCCACCCATAGTGCCTCTTCTTCGTCGACAGCTTTGCTCCCTTGCCACATAGCTGACACAACCTCAGATGGTACAAGCTCTGTGTACTCACTCAGATTCTTTGTGAGTTCCACCGGAAATCGTGACAGTGTATCCGCATCTGCATTCTGTTTACCTGGCCTGTACTTGATATCAAAGTGGAAATCGGCCAACTCGCCAACCCAGCGATGACCCACAGCATTCAGTCTGGCAGTACTCAATACATATGTCAATGGGTCGTTGTCTGTGTAGACTGTGAATGTTGGAGCGTAGTACAAGTAATCTCTGAATTTGTCACAGACTGCCCACTTGAGAGCTAAAAACTCAAGTTTACCAGAGTGAAGATGGTAATTGCGCTCTGCTGGAGTCAATGTTCTGGAGCCAAACCCGATAACACAAAGTTTTTCTCCTTGTCGTTGGTACAGTACAGCACCTAGGCCTTCATTGGAAGCATCAGTGTGTAATACGAAGGGTAGGTCAAAATCAGTGTATGCTAGTATTGGTGGATTGGTTAGCATGTCCACCAGTCTGGATACTACAGCTTGATGTTTGGGTGTCCATTGAATCTGTGTTTTAGATGACACTTGTGTTTTGTTCCCGTTTTTCTTTGTAGGTTTCCCTTGATTGTTTTTGGTAATGGATGTAGCAGATTCTTTCTCAGTGTTCTGCAAAAGTTCATACAGTGGTTTAGCAAGTCGAGAGAAATCTTGAATGAAGGACCTGTAGTAGCTCAGGAATCCTAACAAAGATCTGACTCCTCCCACTGTTTTTGGTTCTTTCCTTTTCAAATGTAATACCGCTTCAAGATCTTTTGGGTCAATTTGTATGCCTTCTTCTGACACCATTCGTCCAAGGTATAGAATCTGTAGTTTAAAGAGTTCACACTTCTTCGGTCTAAGTTTGATACCATGCTCGCGCATTCGACTAAGCACTTGCCTAATATCATTGACATGCTCCTAAAAAGTTTTGGAGTAGCAAAGTACGTCATCCAGGTATGGAGAACAACATTTGTCTCTGATGCCCTCTAGTACATTTTCCATGCATCTCTGAAAAGCTGCTGGGGCATTAGTTAATCCGAACGGAATACGATTCCACTCCAGGAGTCCCCAAGGGGTGCTAAAAGCCGTCAGATGTCTGGAGTCTTCATGCACAAAGCCTTGATGATACGCACTACCCTGGTCCAGGATTGAGAACCATGTAAATCCTCCTAAGCTATTCAGCAGATCTTGTATTCTGGGTAGTGGATGTCTATCTGGGATAGTCTATCGGGTTTAACTCCCTAAAGTCAACACATAGTCGTAGGCTACTGTCCTTCTTTCTAACACAGACAACCGGTGATGAGTATGCGGAAGAAGATTTTGTTACCCAACCTCGGTCAAGAAGGTTTTGGATATATTCTTTCACTTCCTTGTATAGGGGTTTCGGTATCGAATTGTAGCGTTTCTGGACAGGAGTTTCATCTTTCAGATTTATCCTCAATTTCAGGTTAGGAATGCATCCTATGTCTCCCTCATCTCGAGCAAAGACATCTGATTCGTCATATAACATTTGTCTCGCTATCTCCTGTTCTTCTTCTGAGAGATCTTCCAAATTGACAGGTGGGTGCCACTTAACAGGATTTGTTAGTGGATAGCTGATTTCCAGTGTCCACTTGATTCAACTGGTTTACATGAAACGCCCTTTTCTTCTGGTCAATTCCCTTTCCATCGTCTTTGTTTGGAGACAATGGTAGAATTTCAGCTGCTGGAGAAATGGTACCCAAAACTGTTCTGGGCGGAAGGTAGATGTCATGTTGAGCACGGTTCAGTATAGGTATCTTCACCAGTTTAGAGAACCCATTTGGCACATCTACCACTGAAGGAAATAGTTCAAGTCCTTCCTCAACTGGATATTCTGGAAGTGGTTCAAATGGCATGATTCCTCCTTTTGGCCATGCTCTAATTCTGCATTTGACTTCACAGATCTCGCCTCCTTTAATCTGGAGTCCCTTCTTCCCCACTTTGACCATACGACTATCGGATATTTCTCCTGGGTCAGTTGCTTGACTGACAGCATTGACAATGTTATTCGCTACACTCTGTCTTACTTTCATAGCTTCACTCAGAAAGATAGTCAGGTTTTGGGTGCTGTTTGGTCGGTCACGGTTTTCTCTGATCAATTCTTCGATCACATTAAACCCAAGAATTGGATTGCCATTACAGCAGTCACTCACCAGCATTGGCACATAGATGGCTGAGTTTCCATATCCACTACTTTCGAATTCCAGGCAGACTTCAATCCATCCGATGAATGGAATGATAGAACCATTTGCAGCTGTAATAGATAAGTTGTCATCACAAAGTAAATCTTGTATGTGCCTAATGGAGACACTGGGTAGAAACTTTTCTAACCATGCCTTCCCGACAATGCTGACCTGAGCTCCTGTGTCCATCAACATGTCAACCGGAACACCATTCATCTGGCATGACAGTAGGCATTTTCCTTCAATTAATTGTGCTACGTGTTGTTTGGAGAATCCCTTCTCTTTTGGGAGTGTTCTAGTTGACCGGTGGGTGAATACCCTGTTTACCTTCGCACGGGACAGATCATTTGAGGTGGTCACCGGTTGTCCCTTCCCAGTGACCGTCTGTCGTTTCCCGACTGCCTTCTTTTCTTCAAGCAATCAACCGCTCTGTGTCCTGTCCAACCACAGTAGAAACAGTGGTAGCAGTTCTGACTCTCTCATTTAATGCAATCATCACACCTGGGTTTGCAGTGAGCTGTCTCTGGAACTTGAACATTGGTTATGTCATGGAAACCCTGTCAGGAACAGACGCCCTGGACTTCCTGGTTCCCGCCCCCGCAGGTGACGCCCGAAGGGCTATTTAAACTCCTCACTTGCAGACAGTCCCTGCTGTCTGCTCTACAGCGTTTATCCCAAGTGACCTGATCTGCCTTGTTTACCTGTATCTGACCCGGCTTCCTGTGACCCTCCTGCTATCTGCCTGTACCTGACCATCGGCCTGTTTTCTGACTTCGGTATTGCCTGATCCTTTTGTGCCTCGCTGCCTGCCAGTTTACCCGACCCCGGCTTGTCTGACGATCCTGCCTGACCTTGGCTCTTGTTCACCTGCTGCTGCCTAGTGGTTCCAGTTTACCTGCTGTGCCTCCCGGTCCGGGTCATCTGCTGAGTTCCTGGTTCCTGTCTGCTCATCTGCTGGTTCCTGTCTGCTCATCTGCTGGTTCCTGTCTGCTCATCTGCTGGTTCCTGTTCACCTGCTGCTGCCTAGTGGTTCCAGTTTACCTGCTGTGCCTCCCGGTCCGGGTCATCTGCTGAGTTCCTGGTTCCTGTCTGCTCATCTGCTGGTTCCTGTCTGCTCGTCTGCTGGTTCCTGTCTGCTCATCTGCTGGTTCCTGTTCACCTGCTGCTGCCCAGTGGTTCCAGTCTACCTGCTGTGCCTCCCGGTCCGGGTCATCTGCTGAGTTCCTGGTTCCTGTCTACTCACCTGCTGCAGTTCCTGGTTCCTGTCTGCTCATCTGCTGGTTCCTGTCTGCTCATCTGCTGGTTCCTGTTCATCTGCTGCTGCCCAGTGGTTCCAGTCTACCTGCTGTGCCTCCCGGTCCGGGTCATCTTCTGAGTTCCTGGTTCCTGTCTACTCACCTGCTGTAGTCCTGGTTCCTGTCCACTCACCTGCTGTAGTTCCTGGTTCCTGCCTCCTCACCTGCTGGTTCCTGATCACCTGCGGTAGTTCTTGATCCTGCCAGGCACTCGTACCCCTTCCACCTCCGTGCTTCCTGTTATACCACCAGGGGCCGCCGGTGGGAGCCGTAAGGGAGGCCTCCCTCTGCTAACCGGGCTCGTCACCGTCAGGTACGTGACAGTAGCAGACAGCCATGTCTGAGCCCGAGCAGGGAGCCTCACCTATGGAGGAACTATGCCGACACCTGGCGGGACTGACCGAGGCCGTTAAGAGCCTCCAGCAAGGCTACACTCACCTGGAAGGACAAGTGCGGGCCCTCACCAACCCTGATGGAGCTCAAGGGGGTCCACGTGCCTCCACTTCTTCCGCCGGGGCAGGAGCTGCGCCCACGGTGGTCATGCTTCCCCCTGAACCCAGGGTCCCTACACCCGAAAGATTCTCCGGGGACCGGAGCAAGTTCAGGGCTTTCCGGAACTCTTGTGAGTTGTACTTTGCCTTACAGCCCCGCACCTTTTCCTTAGAAGCTACCAAGGTGGGCTTTGTAATTTCGCTGCTTTCCGGAGACCCACAGAACTGGGCCCACCGCCTGCTAGAACGCAAAGATGCATCCTTGGACAGCCTTACACTTTTTTTTGACGCCATTGCCCAATTGTACGAGGACCCTCAGCTCTCGGTCACTGCAGAGAACGCCCTGCGGACCCTTCAGCAGGGACGCAGAGCAGCGGAAGATTATGTAGCTGAATTCAGGCGCTGGAGCGCAGACACCAGCTGGAATGACGCTGCCCTCCGTCACCAGTTTCGCATAGGCCTTTCTGACCCATTGAAGGACGAACTGGCTAGGGTAGGAATACCAGAAAATTTGAACCTACTGATCGATCTGACAATTCAGATCGACCGACGCCTGAGGGAACGGAGGGTTGAGAGGGCCACGGGCTTCACCCGGCCGACCTGGATGCTTCCCCGGGTCCCCAGTCATCCGCACCCAGCTTCTGCAGCACCCTTGACCCCCTCGTACGATGCTCCTGAACCCATGCAGCTTGGGGTCCTCCGCCCTTCCCTTACTCCGGAGGAACGCCAACGCCGACGCGCGCACAACCTGTGCCTGTACTGCGGGGAGCCTGGTCACTTCGTTAGGAACTGTCCCCTGAAGTTCCGTAAGTGCTTGTCAGTATTCCCTGCTGTGATCAACCCTCAGACTAAATCCTCCTCTCACTTCGCTCTTTCTATCTCCCTGCAGCTCCCAGGAAGGACCCTGCAAGTCGTCGCAATTATTGACTCTGGGGCTTGTAGTTGCTTCATGGACTCAACTTTTGCCCGTACTTAACTTATTCCTCTACTTCCCAAGACCCATGGACTACGGGTTCACCTGGCTGATGGGTCCCTTATCAAGTCGGGGCCCGTGGTCGAAGAGACGGCTCCCCTACCTGTCACTGTCTTCTCCTCTACCGGGGTGCACCGAGAATATCTACGGCTGGATATTATCTCCTCTCCACTGTTCCCCATAATTCTCGGTATGCCTTGGCTACAAGCCCATAATCCTACCATTAACTGGGTCACGGGGGTGATCACGTTTCCTTCCTCCTACTGCCAACGGTCCTGTGGCTCACACAAACCCCCTGGGCCTGCCACCTTAATGTGTACCGACACTGAGGCCGGAATACGTCAGGCCATCCCTGACGCTTACCTGGACTTTCTCGATGTGTTTAGTAAACAGGGGGCAGAGACACTACCACCCCACCGAGCCTACGACTGCCCCATTGATCTACTTCCCGGAGCAGCTATTCCTGTCGGTAGGATTTTCCCTTTAACGGAGGTGGAACAGGGGGCCCTGAAGGACTACATCGATGAGAACCTTTTAAAGGGGTTCATTCGCCCCTCTACGTCGCCAGCAGGCGCAGGCATTTTCTTTGTAGAAAAGAAGGACCATACCCTCAGGCCATGTGTGGACTACCGTGAACTAAATAAGGTCACCATTAAAAATCGTTATCCTCTTCCTCTGGTACCAGAGTTGTTCCAAAGATTGGGAGCTGCCGTTATTTTTACTAAGCTTGACCTCCGGGGAGCCTATAACCTGGTCCGAATCAAGGAGGGCGATGAGTGGAAAACCGCCTTCCGCTCCCGGTTCGGACATTTCGAATATTTAGTGATGCCCTTCGGGCTGTGCAATGCCCCTGCCACCTTCCAGTATTTAATTAATGATGTTCTTCGGGACTTTTTAGATCTCTTTGTGATTGCTTATTTAGATGACATACTAATCTTCTCTTCCTCCCTTGACTCTCATCGCAGGCATGTCAGAAGTGTGTTAGACCGGCTTCGGCAGCATAAACTATATGCGAAGGCTGAGAAATGCGAGTTTGAGCGGGAGAGCATAGCATTTCTGGGATTAATCATCTCTGGCGAAGGCATCAGGATGGACCCACAGAAGATCACCGCAATCTTGGACTGGCCAGCGCCAGTGGATAAGAAGGGAATCCAACGGTTCGTTGGATTCGCCAACTTTTATCGTAAATTCATCCGGGGGTTCTCCGCCATCATTGCACCCATTACTCAGCTAACCAAGCAAGGTACCCGCTTCCACTGGTCCCCTGAGGCCCAAAAGGCCTTTGAGGATCTCAAAGGGCTCTTCACCTCTGCATCCATCTTAAAACACCCAGATTCCTCCCTACCATTTGTACTTGAGGTAGATGCTTCTGAGGTTGCAGTAGGGGCAATATTGTCACAGAGGCAAGGAACCAAGGCTTTGCTTCATCCGGTGGCTTTATTTTCTCGCAAATTATCTGCGGCAGAAAAGAACTATGACGTGGGAGACCGGGAACTCTTGGCGATTAAGTCCGCCCTGGAAGAATGGAGGTACTTACTTGAAGGTGCTGCTCACCCGATCTTAGTATTCACCGACCATAAGAACTTAGAGTACCTGAAAACTGCAAAAAGACTAAAACCACGACAAGCCAGATGGGCCCTGTTTTTTTCCCGGTTCTCCTTCCATGTGACATACCGCCCCGGTGCCAAGAACACTAAACCTGACGCCTTGTCCCGAATGTTTCATGGATCCAAAGAACTCTCCTCACCCGATACAATCCTCGCTCCTGGGAATTTTCTCCTACTTCAGGAGGACCTACTCTCCCGGATCAGACAAGCCACCACTAGACAGGAACCCTCTCCTGAACTGGATCTGCAAACCAAGGATGGATTACTCTGGCACCAAGACAGGATATTCATACCAGAAGAACTAAAGATAACCGTGCTAGAGCTCTGCCACGATCATGCCCTTGCTGGGCACTTTGGCGTGGCTAAGACCACTGAGTTGGTACAACGTACCTTCTGGTGGCCTCGACTACGCGAGGATTGCAGGAGGTTCGTGGAGTCCTGTACTACATGTATCTGGAATAAAGGGTCCAGATCCAAAGCCTGGGGACTACTGAAGCCCTTACCCGTTCCAGAGAGACCGTGGAAAATGCTTTCTATCGACTTCATAGTTGAACTCCCCCCGGCTGAGAATCACACCACCATCTTTGTGATTGTGGACCGTCTGTCCAAGATGGCACATTTTGTTCCTATGAGAGGGACCCCCTCGGCCCCGGAAACTGCACAAATGTTCATTAAAGAAGTCGTCAGGCTCCACGGGGTACCTGCTAATATAGTCTCTGATCGGGGGGTACAATTTACCTCCCGGTTCTGGAGGTCCCTCTGCAAGACTCTGGGAATAGAGCTATCATTCTCTTCGGCTTACCACCCTCAAACCAACGGACAGACTGAGAGAACAAATCAGACCCTCGAGCAATATTTGCGTTGTTTCTCCTCCTTTGCTCAGAATGACTGGCTCTCCCTGCTTCCGCTAGCGGAGTTCTCCTACAATAACTCCATCCACTCCGCAACTAACCAGACCCCATTTTTTGCGAACTTCGGGTTTCACCCCACATTTCTGCCCAACTCTCTCCCTGAGTGCTCAGTGCCCGCAGTTCTGGAAAAAGTGAATTTCTTCTCCTCTAACAACCAGCTTCTACGCGAAGCCATGGCAAGAACTCAGGAGTATAACAAGACGGTCTACGACAGGAGGAGACGGGGTGAATTAGCGCTGGCACCGGGCGACCAAGTATGGCTTTCCACCATCAATCTAAGATTGGCTTGCCCGTCCAAGAAATTGGGCCCCAAGTTTCTAGGGCCTTTTCCTATCAAAAGGAAAATCAACGAGGTGGCCTACGAGCTGGAGCTCCCCGACTCCCTGAGGGTCCACCCTGTTTTTCATGTTTCTCTATTGAAACCGTCAGTCTCCAACCCATTCCCAGGTCGGACCCCGACTCGCCCTGATCCCGTCATCATAGACGGGGAACAGGAATTCGAGGTAGAAGCTATTTTAGACGCACGAAGAAGAAATAGCCAGAGTCAATTTTTAATAAAATGGAAGGGTTACGGACCAGAGGAGAACTCCTGGGAACCCGAAGAGAACATTCACGCCAAAGACCTGATACAAGCCTTCAGGAGGTCTCACCCCGAGAAGTTTGCTCCTAGGGGCATCCGGAGGCTGCCCCTTGGGGGGGCAATGTCATGGAAACCCTGTCAGGAACAGACGCCCTGGACTTCCTGGTTCCCGCCCCCGCAGGTGACGCCCGAAGGGCTATTTAAACTCCTCACTTGCAGACAGTCCCTGCTGTCTGCTCTACAGCGTTTATCCCAAGTGACCTGATCTGCCTTGTTTACCTGTATCTGACCCGGCTTCCTGTGACCCTCCTGCTATCTGCCTGTACCTGACCATCGGCCTGTTTTCTGACTTCGGTATTGCCTGATCCTTTTGTGCCTCGCTGCCTGCCAGTTTACCCGACCCCGGCTTGTCTGACGATCCTGCCTGACCTTGGCTCTTGTTCACCTGCTGCTGCCTAGTGGTTCCAGTTTACCTGCTGTGCCTCCCGGTCCGGGTCATCTGCTGAGTTCCTGGTTCCTGTCTGCTCATCTGCTGGTTCCTGTCTGCTCATCTGCTGGTTCCTGTCTGCTCATCTGCTGGTTCCTGTTCACCTGCTGCTGCCTAGTGGTTCCAGTTTACCTGCTGTGCCTCCTGGTCCGGGTCATCTGCTGAGTTCCTGGTTCCTGTCTGCTCATCTGCTGGTTCCTGTCTGCTCATCTGCTGGTTCCTGTCTGCTCATCTGCTGGTTCCTGTTCACCTGCTGCTGCCCAGTGGTTCCAGTCTACCTGCTGTGCCTCCCGGTCCGGGTCATCTGCTGAGTTCCTGGTTCCTGTCTACTCACCTGCTGCAGTTCCTGGTTCCTGTCTGCTCATCTGCTGGTTCCTGTCTGCTCATCTGCTGGTTCCTGTTCATCTGCTGCTGCCCAGTGGTTCCAGTCTACCTGCTGTGCCTCCCGGTCCGGGTCATCTTCTGAGTTCCTGGTTCCTGTCTACTCACCTGCTGTAGTCCTGGTTCCTGTCCACTCACCTGCTGTAGTTCCTGGTTCCTGCCTCCTCACCTGCTGGTTCCTGATCACCTGCGGTAGTTCTTGATCCTGCCAGGCACTCGTACCCCTTCCACCTCCGTGCTTCCTGTTATACCACCAGGGGCCGCTGGTGGGAGCCGTAAGGGAGGCCTCCCTCTGCTAACCGGGCTCGTCACCGTCAGGTACGTGACAGGTTAGTGGCTTAGTCCTTTGGTTTCCAACAACAGGAGTTTGCTTCATCATCTTTTCCAGGTTCTTTGTGAGAGCAGAAACCCGTGTTGTTAGTTCCGTTAATTCAGTGTGATTTGCTCTAGCATCTCCCTCAATTCTCTTTTGCAAGGCGTCTTTTTCACTATTACCTGGTGTCTGTGATGAATGAACAGTAAGAGGTTTATGTTTAGGTGCACTGTTTAAGCGTCTCTGTCTTTCTGTTTCCTCATCAACTGATCTGGTGACCTGCTCTATGATAAAGTCATCCGTTACTGTCAAATCAGACACGTAAGGCTTGATATCTCGTCTAACATTAGAGTTTTTTTTCGTTTAGTCCCTGATACAGTGTATGAAGGAATATGCCTTGCACCAGTTTTTTGTCATAGTTAAGCTCTCGCCTATCATGTTGTGATGTGGACAGAACTTTTTGTTTTAACCCCACTAGCCTGTAAACAAATTGTTGTGCTGTTTCTCTTTCTTGCTGGGTAGCATTGCTAAGGTCCTGAAATAACTCATTACCACTTCGTTCTCTCATATGTGACTTCAAAAACCTTTTCAATTCAGCAACAGTAAGATCATCTTTGTAAGTCAACATATCTTTAAAATGACCAGGTTTGATTATTCTCAACACGGTGCGTATAATTTCAGATTCAGGGAATTTTTCTGTTAGACCCTCGTCAATTTGTCTGCACGCGCTACTGTAACTCATGTCCGAACCATGATCTGAAATTCACCACCATGCATTTTGAATTCTCTACGTGGCAATAAAGCAACAACGTCAGTTAATCTCACCACCTCCGATACCTGTTCAGTCCTTGCAGTCCCACTACTTATTTTTTTTGCAGCGGTTGCAATGTCCACAGTTGGTGTACTTTCCTTGTTAAGTTTTAGTTCATTGATCTTGTCTTGGATGATGAGTAGGTAAGACATGCCTAGATCTTCTAACTTCTCCAGCTGATCGCTTCTCATGTAGTCTACAATAAATTCAACGAGTTCCATTTCATTGGTACAAGTCACTGATGGAACGTCCACGTCTCTTTCATCTTCCAGCGTAATAGCGAGGCTATGCAGCTGTTCTTCACTAAGCAGATGAAGTTGTTTCCGGATATCCCACATCAGCGCACGACGAGGAGACGCCATATCTGTTGCACTCTGAAGACTTCCACTCACAAGGCAGATGACACTCACGACTCTCCTTGTAGCTCTGTACTAGGCTCACGCTTGTCTCGCGCTTCCCTCTCACTGGTAACACAACGAATCCCGGCACGAGCCCTCAAAATGTTACCGGCCTCAAAATGGGAATTAAGAGAGCCGATAATTGTAGACGTGATGAGATAAGGTGATCAGCTTGGCGTAGACTGCAAAGAATCACACAAACAGCATGAGACAAGACCACTGGGTTTTATGGCTGGAGATAGTTTGACTTTTACATAACAATACATCTTTTACATTTTTATAATCACATGTTTATAACTATTAACAATATATAATACAGATTTTAACTGAAGTATTTTAAAACGTAGTTACACAAAAAACATTGTTATATTTTAATAACATATATATTCCTGTTATTCCGTGTTATAGATGATGATCTTTATGGTACACTTTAACTGTGCAATACTCATTTTGACAATGCCATGCTTTAATACAAACATTATTTCGGTAGTTCTCTTTTTTAACCACTAGATGGTGCACATGAAGCAATGCATAAGCTTTACATATAGGTTTTTCCTTAAGAATATCAGTTTTCAACATGTGCTTTTCTAACTTTATGGAACTTGTATAAACCAGGTTTCAATATTCCTATTTAGAACGGTTTAGTGCTTCTAATAGACATTTATTCTGACTAATGCAGTATTTTCATGTTTTTATGCCCTTTTCACTTGTTTCTCACACATGCTGTTCTAAACTTCTAATATCAGTAAAACTATAGAATACAGTCTGCTGGAACTTTCCCTGCATCTGCTTCAGATGTTTAAGAATCTTTCTATTATAGTTTAATGCAGATTAGGAATGATTTAGAGTACATACCTGCAAAGAATCACACAAACAGCATGAGACAAGACCACTGGGTTTTATGGCTGGAGATAGTTTGACTCCAGTCACATGGTGGGTGGCCTTATATAAACTCTGTTTGTGTACCTTCTCTTCCATCTACTAGTTCTTGATAGAATAGTAGGAAGGTATTTCTTTGCTAGAAATAAAAAAAAAAAATGAATATGTACTTTGCTTTGGGGTGTCTGTTTTGTGACCATATAAACCCCAGTCCGTCACAGTACCACCACTAGCAATCACCAACTCCCCAACAATTCATCCAATAATATCCCTCCCATCATTGATCAGGTTGATTAATGTGTCCCATGAGAAGGCCTCTAACCATTCTTCATCAGTTGATTCTATTGATGTTGACATTGGTTCATCCCCCAGTACCACACACACATCGCCTAACAAATGTCATCCCGATCCACAAGTAGATCCAGTCTGTAATGCACATACAGGTTAGTCCACAACCAGTACCACAGACTCCAACATTCTCATACCACCATATACTCCCATTCAGACCGATGATTATGTAGAGTTTGATCATTTGGTACCCTCCATTTCCTAATAGGTAAAGTCCTCTGGCGAGGGATCTTGATAGCTTCTCCAAAGAGGCTTTCTCACATACCAATTTCCATTCAGTAGATCGCTCCACACAGAGTATATTTGGCCCTATGCAAGCTTCCAACACCATGACCAATCATTTATTAGTACAGTCCCCGACAAGCCTTGTCAAAGAAAAAATAAAAGAGGTAGACGAGGAAGGCGAATCTGTAAGAATAAACAAAAAAGAAAGGTAATAAAGCTAATAACTACTGAGGTTACCATCAAAATCTTTAACCTTTCAAATCACCAACTAACTACAGCTGAACACTCACTTTTAGCAAAAGGGCTAGGATTTGCACCAACTATAGGACCGAACTTGGTCTTTTTAAAGATTAAAATAAGTTTATTAGAAATCTAACTGTAAAAAGATTTTAGATTATATACTTTACAACCTGTGCCAGAAACCGGAGAAAACATTGTAAATGAAGGATTGTGACAACTACTATGATGCCCGATAGTCAGCAGCTGGCAGATTCATCATTTATAATGTTGGGTCATGGCTGGATTAAGTGGTACTGCAAGTCCCATTCTGAAATCATTTTATAAATCCAATCGAATGAGACATAATTTGTATCTGTGTTCCCTGCTCACTCTGCTGGAGGCAGTAGATATTGTACATTGCAATTAAAGAGTTATATCACCATCTGCTGTTCATAATCTATAATGCAGGCAGGAGATTGCTTTCCATAAATCATTATATACTGCAGATTTAAATAATTAATGTTTCATTCTCTAATTCTTATCATTTATTATTGCTGTGACTTTATTTTGCTGCCTCCTGTGAGAGTGGATGAAATTTTCCTCTCCAGCAGATGTCTGCTGTAAAAAAAAAAATTGTATGTAATGTAATTACAGCATATTGAATTGAGCACAGCTATTTACTGGCATTGAGTCCCATTCCATTACCCTCAACTCTTTAACTGCATAATCTTACATTATACAATTGCTGATTATTGAATACACTTTAACATGTTCACATGAGTGATTGGATCAACTACACGGTCAAATGTACTTTCATCAGCACTACCGTGATGTGTTTGATAACGCCGTCATTCTAAAACATTTTATTTGTACGTTCACCCAACCATTTCATCAATTCCTACAAAGCTGTAAATGCCAATTTGTGTACAATTACAATTTTCATGTTTTTACTTTGGATCCATTCCCTTTTTTGTTCAGTCAATGTTGGGCCTCTTTCACAAAGACACCTAAAATGCTACATTTTTGGGCATTCAGATGGCTTTGTTTTTTTTTTTGCTGACTTAAATGCAACCCATGGCTTTTAATGAGTCTTAACCGCCTACCGACCGCCTCCTGTACTTATATGTCGGCAGAATGGCACGGACAGGCACATCAACGTACCTGTATGTCCCCTTTAAATGCCTGTCCGTGTGGTCGCGCACCACCGGCGACGCGCTCGCGACCCTGCCGCCATCCCCGTGAGTCGGACCGTGGGACCCGCGGACTCGATTGCCGCGGGGATCCCCGCGATCGTCTCACGGAGGTATAGAGCGGGGAGATGCTTGTGTAAACAAGCATCTCCCCGCTCCGACTAGTGACAATGACACAGATCTTGGCTCCGTGTACTCGGAGCGGAGATCAGTGTCATGTAACACAGAGCCAATCCCCCATACAGTAAGAAACACTATGCAGGGAACACTTAACCCCTACAGCGCCACCTATTGGTTAACCCCTTCACTGCCAGTGTCATTTTCACAGTAATCAGTGCATTTTTATAGCACTGATCGTTGTGAAAATGATAATGGTCCCAAAAATGTGTCAAAAGTCCTATGTGTCCGCCATAATGTCGCAGTCACAAAAAAAATCACTGATCGCCGCCATTACTAGTAAAAAAAAAAATGATTAATAAAAATGCCATAAAACTATCCCCGATTTTGTAAACGCTATAACTTTTGTGCAAACCAATCAATAAACGCTTATTGCGATTTTTTTTTTACCAAAAATATGTAAAAGAATACGTATCGGCCTAAACTGAGGAAAAAAAAGTTTTTTTATATATTTTTTGGGGATATTTATTATAGCAAAAAGTAAAAAATATTGAATTTTTTTCAAAATTGTCGCTCTATTTTTGTTTATAGCGCAAAAAATAAAAACCGCAGAGGTGATCAAATACCACCAAAAGAAAGCTCTATTTGTGGGGAAAAAAGGACGTCAATTTTGTTTGGGAGCCACATCGCATGACCGCGCAATTGTCATTTAAAGCGACGCAGTGCCAAATCGCAAAAAGGGGCCTGGTCTTTAACCAGCCAAAATGGTCCGGGCTGAAGTGGTTAACACAGAGGTGCGTAAACTACCGCTGGGCATAGATTACAGAAAAAAATTAAAATTTGTATTGCTGGACAGTATTTTACCCTGTATATGAAAAGACGCACATACAACACAGCCCAAGAAAAGCTAGAAAAATTCTTATGCCCGTGTTTGCATAACAATGAGTGAATATGCATGTTTATTACACAGCCCATCCCTGTGTTTTTGTGCAGGAATTTTCTGCCACAAATCTGATGTTCATACAACTGTACTGTGTGCAACATGGTTGGATCTAGGTGGGTGGTGGGGTGAACTGCACCCCCCCCCCAGACTTCAGACTTCAGTGGCGCCCCCTCAGGCTTCTCAGGACACAGGGGAGCGGGGAACTAAGCCTTCCTCCTGACATTGTGCTGCAGGATTCTCATACTGCACACAGAGCTTGAGGGAAGCAGAATGGTCAGGAAGAGGTTGGCTTTGCCTTGCACTCTACATGGTGCATCACTGCCCGATAACCCCCTCCTCACAGCTGCACTTAACTCCACAAATAAACACCCCCCTCCCCAGCTGCTTCAAACCCCCTGTACTGACCCACCCAACCCAAACATGTTTACCAGATAGGGTTGCCACCTTTTCTTCAAGCCAAACACGAAAACTTTAGCGCCCCAAGCCAATTAATTTTAAGGAGGAACACTGTGGACTCTGGTGTAAAGAAGAACTCTAAAGTGAGGGGGAACGCTGTGGACTCTGGTGTAAAGAAGAACTCTGATGTAAGGGGGAACGCTGTGGACTCTGTTGTAAAGTAGGACTCTGATGTGAGGGGAAACGCTGTGGACTCTGGTGTAAAGAAGAACTCTGATGTGATGGGAAACGCTGTGGACTCTGGTGTAAAGAAGAACTCTGATGTAAGGGAGAAAGCTGTGGACTCTGATGTAAAAAAGAACTCTGATGTGAGGGGGAACGCTGTGGACTCTGTTGTAAAGAAGGACTCTGATGTGAGGGGAAACGCTGTGGACTCTGGTGTAAAGAAGAACTCTGATGTGATGGGAAACGCTGTGGACTCTGGTGTAAAGAAGAACTCTGATGTAAGGGGGTTTCTGTTTACCAAAGATCCCACTTACTTTAGAGTTCCCACCATTTCCCCTTAAATCAGTGTAACACACCCGCCCTTCTCCTCCAGTCTTTGGCTCACTCACAGGAGCAAAAGGCACACGATGCCACCATGCCCGTAGCCTCTGGTTTGCAGAGGTTAAGCACACTTGTAACTTATGGGTCTTGCAGCGAGGTTCTCCGTAAAGCTGGTTCTCGTCCCCTAGAATGTAAAGGATAAGTCTCTATACCCCAAGTAACTCCAAGGTCCACACCAGTAGCAACTCCAACGTAGAGTTTATTTTTCCTTATACATGAATAACCACAAAGTTGAGAAGAGAGAAAGGTGTTAAAAAGGGTATATCAGATTCAGACACTCCTGGCTTCTTCGCCACTCGATCCCGAATGGGTATAGCTCACCCGGATAGTCACCCAATGGTACTAGCAGCCGGCATGTAGCTCAAACAGTCAATCAGATTCCCTTGATAGATGCGATCGGGAGATCCCCTGCCACAGAATCTATAGTGTCCCAAACCTCCTAATGATTACGTTGTTTAGATCCCTTTTCGGATGGATGACATCCCTCCAGAGAGTTACTGGGCCCCTTCCTTCACTGTGATCTTTCACCAGACCTTCGGAATGGTCCTCCCTCAGCCTCCTCTTCCAGATGCGGGTCCCCTTGCAAGGCGGCACCCTGAGATTCCTCCTCCCCGAAGTGGGCTCCAGCTAAAGGTGCTGGGCCCAGGGTTGAAGTTGCAGTCCCAGGACTAAAGGTGCCTGGGACTGAGGCGCACGTGGCCCCATGGCCTGGAGGGCCATGCACTTGAACCTGAACCGTAGGTTCCTCCTCCGGGCATGGGCCCCGGGAATTGCTTTTTGTCTAATGGCGTCTACCCCTTTTGTACCCTCTCCCGTCATGCACAGCGGGCTGACCACGCCCACTACATGGCTGCCAAGAGAGGACACCCAATCGCCACTCCATCACCTATGGTTCAACCCAGAGTACAAGTGACAGCGCCACCCACACTTCTAAGGGGAACTACACGCCAGGTGAAAACAGCACCAAGGCAGAGTCCAAAAAGAATTGGAAGATCCGAGCCAACTACCACTCGAATCACCCCTAAATTTAATATAGCAGCCCCCTAAATTTGGGACCCCCGCTACACACTCCCCTCTCTTGAAGAGACACTGTCCTCAGTGTCTGGAGACAAATTTGCACACTCAATCCTGAGCAGGCGCAAACTTACCTTCAGAACTATGTACAAAGAAAAAACATCTACCAGAGTGCCTGAATAAAAGCAGTGAATTTCAGCAAAGAGGAGAAAGACAGAAACATTTTTACAATACACAGTAAATTACATTCCCTCCCACCATCCTATCACAACTGAAGCCTCGTACACACGACCGAGTTTCTCGTCGTTAAAAACACGTTGTTTTTCTCGACGAGATTCTTGTCAACCTTGACGAGTTTCTCGTCAAACTTTCCATGCGTACACACCGACAATTCCAAATCTCGTCGTTGTTCTGCGTGGTCACGTCCAGCACGTACGACGGCAGTATAAAGGGGAAGATCGATTTCACTGGCGCCACCCCTTGGGCTGCTTTTGCTGATCTCGTGTTACGGCGTGTGAAGTAAAAGTTTGGGAAGAGACGATTCGCGCTTTTCAGTCTTCGTGCTTTCCGTTCATTACAGTGTGACGAATGTGCTATCTCATTTACGAAGGCTTGTTTTACCAGAAGAAGCGCTCCCGTCTCATACTTGATTCTGAGCATGCGCGCTTTTTGAAGAGTCATAAAAGCATACACACGAACCATTTTCTCATCGCAAAACAGGCCGACGAGAAACACAACGAGAAAATCTAGAATCCGGATGAGAAAAAAGAGAGCAGGTTCTCTATCTTTCTCGTCGAGATTCACAGCAGTTTTCTCGTCGTAAAACCATACACACGAACGGTTTTCTCGACAATAAAGCTCTCTCTGCACTTTTCTTGTCGGTTTTGGATGAGAAACTCGGTCGTGTGTACGAGGCTTAAGTCCCACACAATCTCCGGTGAAGTTGCTTGATGGTCTCCTGCATGGGAAAGAAACACATATCACAAAAAAAAAACCATAACATCCTATCACTACGGTATGTACATGAATCGAACCATCTCTCCTAGAAAAGATAATTCGCTTCATCTAACGCACACACTAAGCCTAGTGTATTTTAAATAGCAATACTTATGTAAGTGCTTATAAAAGTTCTGCAGACCACTACCACCTAGTGGCAGCATACACATATTTCTCTCAGCCTAAGTGCTCACTGACGCACCACACTACAAAGATCCCCTTGTTGATCTCAGCGGCTTTCAGCTTGGCCCTGACTAGCTCTACCCCAACGTTTTTTTTTCTTTGAAAAAGGAAGGGAACAAAAAAAAACAGTCCTTCAAAAAGTAAAAAATCCCCGGGAATAGAGTCAGCACAGCAGTTCAAGTCATTTTTCCTGAAGCGGTAATAACAAAAAAAACAAGTGCCACTTCAGAGATAAAAACTGGGATCAGGGAGATCAAGGTGTTTCCAGTCCTTATCCAAGGTCTCTATAGAATAGATCACATCGTCTCTGTCTTTACTGCAGATCACGACCCGATCCGCATGTATGTGCCTACCCAGAGTCCAGTCTTTTCGGCAACCCTTGTATCTCCCAATCATTACGGCCGAACATGAAAAGTACCTATGGCCTTTCTTTACCTCCAAATGTTCCCAGATAAAGTCACTGTACCATCGTTCCCGAGAGGCTTCGATCTCGAACAGTAAATTCTTTGGGACGTATGGGTACTCCCATCCATAGTCCGTAGCAACCTTTTGATTCAGCAGCCACTGTAATCGGGCCAAAGGCAGCATGGTCGCCCGATCTCCAGCTCCTGGCAGGACGATGGCGTCCAGAGATCTCCTAGGGCGTACAGGCTCCAACTGTGGCATAGGAGGCCTTAGTGATGAACGGGCCTTCAAAGCAGCAGGCACGGAAGACACTGGAGCACGCAAGGTGGACACAGGAACAACTTCTCCAGTAACTACAGGGGTTTCCACCCGGGGTGCAGTTTCCCCAGAGTCCATGGGTGATCCCTTTACACCACAGGGAGAAGTTAGCGAAATTTTGTCCCATCTCTTACTTGCAAGCAGTTCATCAATCTCCACATCATCTCCCAAATCAGAGGAAGAGTCTATGTCCGAAGAGTCCCACATCTCCGCTGGCAGACAAACTCTCGTGGACACAGTATCACCAGCTTTTAAAAGTTCCTTTGGGTCAGGCACCCAGGCATCCCTAATAGAACGGGCACTGACCTTTTTTCCTTTTCCCGGCCTACCTCGACCTTCACCCGTCGTAAATCGTTCGGAAGCTTCGGGACGATCCGGGTCAGGCTGGGGTGGGCCTCCACCGCGGCTGCGGGAAGCCTTTACGAGTCCTACTTTCCTTTTAGCAGGCGGAAGGGAGAGCTCCGTTGCGACCGAGGTAGTATCTGCTGGGTTCTCCGCCTCGAGTTCCTCAGCGGCCGGAGCCTCGGTTTTCACATCCGCCACCTCTGCGGGACGCCAGGTGAAAACAGCAGCAAGGCAGAGTCCAAAAAGAATTGGAAGATCCGAGCCAATTACCACTCGAATCACCCCTAAATTTAATATAGCATCCCACCAAAATTTGGGACCCCCGCTACATCAGGGTTCCCAAAGCCCCTCTTTCATCAGAGTCCCCCTTATCTTAGTGTACACACTTGCTCAGAGGCAGGAGAGAGAAGGGAAGAAAAGGGTGAGCTCACTCACTCGAGGATGAACGCTACAGCACAGACACCTTTCATCCACAATGTATCTGCCAGCTGCTGAGCTTCAAATTTCCAGCCCACGTACCCTTTCCCGAGCACAGAATACCAGGGATTGGAGTGTGGGTGGGCAGACAGAGGGGTAGGGGCAGGAGGAGCAGAAGGAGAGCAAACCCTCTCTCGTCTCCTCTCCATGTTTGGCGGTTGTGGTACTCCGTTAATTGGGGAACCGCAGTCCATTCTCAATGATGTGTCCGGATTTCAGGAGGTCTGAAACCTGGACACAATCTTCCAAATCCGGACTGTCCGGGCGAATCCCGGACGGGTGGCAACCCTATTACCAGACCCTTCCTAAATTAACACAGCAAATGATCGCTCCTCTGTTCATTCATCACTGAAGCATAGTAAATTGTGTTTACTATGTTGCAGTTTGTGAATGAATAGGGAACAGAGGCTTCTATGCATTCAACTGCAGTGCAGCTGAGACTACAGGGAAAGGAATTAAGGATTCTACCCTCAGTCCATTTCTCTGTCTCAGAAAAGAGTCATCAAGGGTCTTTTTATAACACAAATTAATAGAAAAAAAAAACATAGTAAGGCGTTGTTCATATGGGGCATACTAAAGCATACACCTATGCAAGGCCGTGTTTACTCACACGGGGATGCACAGGTGTCCTGTACATCCTCATGCAAACATTGATGTCATTTGGGAAGCAGCAGCTGCATGGTCAAAGCAACAGCTCTCAATTTGACATCCGTGCGGGTCCGTGTCCCTGAACTTACACTGTCCGCATTCTGAGCTGTGTACCCGCACCCACTCAGATGTCAGACTGGGTGCAACAACTGTGACTAAGCAGCTGTGACCATGAATGGGACTGCTTGCACAGTAAATACACTGGGGGGGGGAGAACCTCTGAGGGAATCTAGGATGGAAAATAACCTGGGGGTCCTAGTATATGATAGGCTCAGCAATGGCATGCATTGCCAAGCTGCTGCTAAGGAAACAAACAGAATATTGGCGTGCATTAAAAAGGGGATCAACTCCAGAGATAAAACGATAATTCTCCCGCTCTACAAGACTCTGGTCCAGGAGCACCTAGAGTATGCTGTCCAGTTCTGGGCACCAGTCCTCAGGAAGGATGTACTGGAAATGGAGCAAGTACAAAGAAGGGCAACAAAGCTAATAAAGGGTCTGGGGGATATTAGTTATGAAGAAAGGTTGCGAGCACTGAACTTTTCCTCTCTGGCGAAGAGACGCTTGAGAGGGGATATGATTTCAATTTACAAATATCATACTGGTGACCCCACAATAAGAATAAAACTTTTTTGCGGAAGGGAGTTTAACAAGACACGTGGCCACTCATTAAAATTAGAAGAAAAGAGGTTTAACCTTAAACTACGTAGAGGGTTCTTTACTGTAAGAGCAGCAAGGATGTGGAATTCCCTTCAACAGGAGGTGGTCTCAGAGGGGGGCATCAATAGTTAAAAAAAAAAACGATTAGATAAGCACCTGAACGACCACAACATTCAGGGATATACAATGTAATACTGACATATAATCACACACATAGGTTGGACTTGATGGACTTTTTTCTATGTTTAAACCTCACCTACTATGTAACTATGTAAATACGTCCTGTATACGAGCGTATGCATGTGACTGAGGCCTTTGGAAGGAATTTACCGGAAATGTGTAAGTTATGTTGTGTTTATGTGTGCTAATAAAGATTTACCTATATTTTTTGTGAAAATAGTGCAGGGATTGTACTGGCCTCAGCTTTGGTGTACAAATAACCTATAGCAGCAAGCTTTAGAATCCAATGTAATGCAATATAGTTGTAGCACCCTCTAGTTAGGTAGGTGCTAGAGTGAGTATTTTTCTGGAGAGTAGGACAAGTTGGACAGGCCTAGCTGGTGGCTAGGCCTGTTTGTTTTCATTCTGGGCTAGGAGTGGCTCAGGGCAGGGCTGGGTGACTCACAGGTAGCATCACTGTCACCTCTCTCTTCCTTCTAGAAAGTGTTGGAAGGAGAGGAGGGGAGGAGAGGTGGAGCTGCCTGGGGTATCTTGAGGAGCCTTGACCAATCCCCAACTTGGATTGGCAGGCCTCCTTAAATACCTGGGGTCAGCCCAGCTGGGGAGGAGTTGTCAGGTGGAAGAGCTGGAGTGAGAGAGTGTGGAGGGCGTTGGGACCCTGGGCTGGGGCTTGGGTGCATTCAGGAGGAGTGAAGAGATCCTGGAAGGAAAGGCACATGAGAAAGCAAGCAGAGGACAGCGGAAGATTACACTGAGAGACTCCAGGGAGGACAACTGGTCACAGCCAGGAGGGCTGGTAAATGGAGCACAGTCGGGAGGACTGGGGAGGCATGCCTGAGAGAACTGGGAGATTGCAGTTGTAGATGGGTGCAGAACCAAAAGTGAGGTCTGTGGGAAGGGCAGTGGAAAGAGGTCATTGCAGCCAGGCTGGCTGGCAGGGCTTGAAGAGAGCTATCTGGGAGTGGTAGCTGAGTAGAGGACAGTTAGCACCTGAACTATTTCTACACCACAGGGGCCTAAGGTCCATCCCCGCAAAAGGCAGTTCACTGAGGCCTGGCTGAATTCGTGTCAGGCCTAACCATGCAGTGATAGCTAGTGCTGGTGGAGTAACAGTCTGCAGCAAGTGAAGTGCTGGAGGAGTAACGGTATGCAGCAAGTAATGTGCTGAAGGAGTGAAAGATAACAGGTCTTCCATCCATGTTCAATCCCCTCAATAAAAAAAATAAAAATAAAAATCTTCTGGACTGTTCTATGTCTCTGAGTGTGTGAGAGATGGATGTCTGGCTGGGCAGGGTGACAGGGGAACCACTACATTCAGCTACCCCTACCGGGGTATGGCTACATAGTCAGCAGAGAATTGCAGGAGGTCCTTGACAAATGTGGTTCTTTCACCCCTGGAACATTGGATTTTCTTCATCCTTCTTTCTTTTTTCTTTTTCTTTTTTTGAAGAGTCTTGCTCTGTATTTTCTCTCATTACTCTCTTTGGGGTACTAACTTCCCATATGCATACACAACACCAGCAGCTACATGACTGAGTGGTACTCACTTTGCCTTTGAACATGTAAGTATTCTTTTGTCTATAGATTGAAATTAACAATGTGGCAAATGCTCTTATGCTTGATGTGATATGACATACTTGGATATTTGTGGCTATTTGTACTATAGCACTTTCTATATTTGATGAATACAGCGTTATTGCTAAGGCATTCTTTAAATGTTTAATATTTATATTAATATTAATAGTGTGTGACTGTGGTGGGACATAAGAGTGTAATCTCCTCTGGTGCAGAGACTGATATGATCAACTCAGTGTTTTCTATACAGCACTGCGGAATATGTCCGTATTTTGTATACAATTATATTAACCACTTACGGACCGCCCGCCGTCATTATACGTCGGTACTTTAAAGAGGGATATCGTTGTTATGGCAGCAGCTAGCTGCCATAACCCCGGTATCTTCTTCTTCTTCTTCAGAGGGTGGTCCACTTTCAGATGAAAGTGGTCTCTGCAGCTGATTCGCCGCAAGCTCACTTTTATTGGTCGCGGGAGAGGGCCCCCCATCCCGCCACGCTACGGTGCCCTCCGCTGCTTACCGCAATTATTTTAGCCCTAGACCTCCTCCGTAACTCAAAACATACAACCTGTCGAATTTTTTAAACGTCGCCTATGGAGATTTTTAAGGGTAAAAGTTGTTTTTGCCATTCCACGAGCGGGCGCAATTTTGAAGCGTGACATGTTGGGTATCAATTAACTGGGCATAACATTATCTTTTACAATATAAAAAAAATTTGGGCTAACTTTACTGTTGTCTTATTTTTTAATTTAAAAAAGTGAATTTTTTCCTAGAAAAGTGCGCTTGTAAGACTGCTGTGCAAATACGGTGTGACAGAAAGTATTGCAACGACCGCCATTTTATTCTCTTGGGTGTTAGAAAAATATATATAAGATGTTGGGGGTTCTACGTAATTTTCTAGCAAAAAAAAAACGTTTTGAACTTGTAAACACCAAATCTCAGAAAGAAGCTCGGGGCTGAAGTGGTTAATAATATTAGTGTTTGACTGCAGTGGGACATTAGAGTGTAAACTACAGAATAGGTTATAGATTCAGAATTGCTGTAGGTTTTTTTTTAAATGTGTTTTTGTTTTATTGTAGGTGGAGGAGATTGGTTGTTAAACACAAACTCTACCAAAAGCACAGTTACATGCATTTCTTATGTGTTTTTGAAATGCTTCAATTGAAGTCTGTGGAGTCAAAAACACACCATCTCGCATGTAAAAAAGTCCCTGCACATTTCCAAAAAACGCATTGCAGGAAACTGCATAGATGTAAATGAGACCCATAAGAAATAACGTGAAATAAATTGTAGTGTATTTCTGCCCCCCAGCAAACACTAAAAAACACATAGATGTGAACTTAGTCTTATATGTTTTCTGGGCTGTACAGTTTTATGCCCCACCTGTGGCACCACAGGTGCGGGAAAATGTGTTGTTTTTTCACGCTAGGCATATTTTTTGTCAGAAAATGCCTTCATTTCTACTAGTGCAGTTACATTGCTTAGTAATTAACATATTTGACCACTAGGGGGTGCTGTTTTTCTAAAATAACCTAATAGCATGTATTTTACTTGTTTCAGTATCTCAGAGCATTAGGCTAATGCCGCGTACACACGATCATTTTGGACGAGAAAAATGACCGTGTGTGGGCTTATTGTAATTTTTCCCGATGGGAAAAACGGCATTAATCACGACGAGAAAAATGAGAACATGCTCTAATTTTTCTCGTCGTGATTCCCGTAATTTTTTTCCGCTGCAGTTTTCCCATAGGGAAACACTGCCGGGGAGCCTACACACAGTCGTTTTTTTTGACCAAGAAAAAAAATGTCATTTAAAACGGCCGTGTGTAGGGGAACAAGCTGTTCCTCGTTTTTCACGTCGATTTTCTCGACGGTGTTTGCACCGTTGAAAAAATCGAACGTGTGTACGCGGCATAAGGATTCAAATCAAAGATGTGTGACAGTGTGTGTGTGAACCTCTCACTGCTGTACATCAAACAGTTAATGGCAATTCAGTAAAGTCCTATTTTTATTTATATTACTTGCTTTTGTTAATATGTGTGTCTGAAACTACCATATAGACTTAATTTTAACCTTTCCACAGGTAGTCAGTCTATCAGCGCCCACACAGAAAAAATGTGTGGCAGGGTTTACACTGCGTGTGTGTTTGGCACTGAAGGGTGTGATATCAACGGGTTAATGTGGTGTGTGTGTGTGTGTAAGTGACATGAATGTGTGTGTGTATTACAGAAGGGTTTAAGTGGAGTGTGACACAAAATGGTTAATGTAATGTGTGACATGGAAGGGTTACAGTATATTGCATAGTGTGGAGAAGGAATAGAACCCCTGTCAGATTTTTATTGTTGTCTGTCCCCATTAGTGAGATTCACTCCCACTAGTTGTCTTGTTTATTGTTATCACCAGGAGTGAAATAAAATCAAAATTTTGGGTTGTTACCAGAAAAGAAATAGGCGGGGAAATCTTCCAATAGGGACACTAGTTCTGGTGACAACCCAGGGAATCCTTCACTTTTTTGGATTTTCTCTCACTTCCTGTTTTGGCTATTGGACAGAAAGTGAAGGCAAATGTCCCCAACAATGAGACACAGATTGCAAAAAAGTAGGGCTTTTACTGATTAAAATTTTCGTGTTCGATTAACCGTTTTTTTTTTTTATCGATTAATCGACTAATTTTGATTAATTATAACGCACATACAGATCCAACTACTTTTAGCTGATCTCCTTGCAGGCTGATTCCCAATGCAGCTACCAACCACTGGAAAACGGAAAATTTATTACCAAATACTTACCGTAATTTTCCTTTCCTGATAGACTCCATGGCAGACTACGTGTGGGTTAACCCCGCCTCCTCTCCACAGCTATAGGACCCCTTACCCATAAATTTGAGCTCACCTCCACAGACAGGTGTTCCGTAACTAGCCGACTCACATTTCAACTCTCATATTTTTAATTCATGGGTGGGAACTCCGTCTGCCATGGAGTCTATCAGGAAAGGAAAATTACGGTAAGTATTTGGTAATACATTTTCCGTTTTCCTGACAGACTCCATGGCAGACTACGTGTGGGAAATAACTAGCCAAACCACACGGGAGGGTATGCTGAACAAAAATATATTTTAATCTTTCCCGTCAACTGACCGGATTTTTCGACCAAAATTAACAGAGGAAAGGGAAGCAGGCTCAATACAATAATGAGACATAAATGTATGAATAGAAGACCACGAGGCTGCCTTGCATATCACTTCAGGAGCCACGTGTCGAGCTGCTGCCCATGAGGCTGCCATGCCTCTGGTGGAATGAGCCGTAACCGCCTCTGGAGGAGCCAAGCCCTTTGCCCTGTAGGCCTGTTGGATAAATTGAACAATCCAGGCTTCTATTGTTCTGGAGGAAGCCCTCTTTCCTTTGTTGCCGCCAGTATGTAACAAGAACAGGTAGTTCAAGCTTCTAAAAAATGAAGTGACTCGCAAATATTCTTTCAGAGTCTCACCTACATCCAAGGGATGAACATCTACTGATTCTGGAGAATTGAAAGTAGGAAGGACTATTTCCTGACTCTCGTGATAAACTGACGTGACTTTTGGTTTAGACCCAAGCATGGGAATAAGGACCACACGGTCCGGCAAGAAAGTCAGAAAGGGTTCTTGACAACCCAGGAAGCTTATTTCTGAAACCCTTTTGGCTGAAGTAATGGCCACTAGAAAGGCCAGTTTGATTGATAAGTCCTTAATAGAAGGGTCCTTGTTGTTGAGTGTTGAAAGAGCATCAAGGACGAGCAGAAGATCCCATTTGGGAAATCTAGGTTTCCTCTGAGGCCTGATTCTCGAAGCCCCCCGAAAGGGATGAGTTGCCCATGATGTTCCTGAAAATGCCGAAAAGGCTGAAACTTGTCAATCAGTTCCCTCAGAGTACAAAGGAAGATCCAAGCCTGATTGTAGAAAACCCAAAACGTCTTGAACTCCAGGATTTCTGAAAGATTTTCCCGCAGAAGTCATGAAGCTGGTCCAGATTCTGTTGTAGGTTCTGTTCATGTTAGGCTTTCTGGAGCTCATAAGGGTAGAAAATACCCCTAAAGCACACCCAAGAGACTCTTGCGGGTCCCTGAAGCTCATCAGATTCAGGAGAGGAAACCATGGCCTGTTCGGCCAGTATGGTGCTATTGTTATCACTTCGCCTTTCTCCAATTGGAGCCGCAGCAGGAAATTTTTGCATGATCGGAGGTGGAGGGAAGGCATATGCCTTGTTGAATTTCCGTTGGCTTGTTAATGCATCTACTCCGAAGGCTTGACTGCACCGACCTCGAGTGTAGTATCTGTCTACTTTGTGATTGCAGGGGGATGCAAACAGATCCACTTCTGGATCGATTCCCAACGATAGGATCCACTTGAATGTCTGTGTATGCAGTGACCATTCGTTGTTGTCTAGGTTGCTGCGTGACAGAAAGTCCGCTTGAATGTTCTGTTCCCCTGGAATGAAGACTGCTGTTAAGTTGAGCAGATTCCTCTGAGCCCAGGTCATAATGGGCTCGACCTCTTGGAGAAGGGCAGAGCTCCGAGTGCCCCCTTGTCTCTTCACATATGCCACAGCGGTGGTATTGTCCATTTTCAGTAGGACCGACTTCCCTTTCAGAAGGTGGGAGAAGGCGTGAAGGGCGCACCATGCCGCACGCAATTCCAGAACGTTTGACCCTGGAATGTGGAGATGGGCATCCCATTTGCCCTGAGCCAGTTCTGCCCCACAATGTGCTCCCCAGCCCGCATTGCTGGCATCGGATGAAACAGTCATCCATTGGATGGGAGCAAGGGAGTGGCATGTTAACAAGTTTTTGTGTTGAAGCCACCAGAGAAGACTGTTCCTCATTGACTGAGTAATCCTGATCAGCTGATTGCGATCGTCTGTCTTCCATTACTGAAGGAATCCTGATTGAAAAGGCCGAAGCCTCCACATTGCCCATTTGACCATGGGGAACGTGGCCACCATCGTGACGATTATCTTCAGGCACTGTGACGCCCTTAGGTGAGAGTAGTCTAGGGCTAAAGATATTCTTACCCGAATGACCGGGATTTTTCTTCCGGAAGAGAGATGGTATTCTCTACTGTGTTGAATTGAGCTCCTAGGTAGGTTAGGCGTAGGGTCGGGTCTGGCTGACTTTTCTCTCGGTTTAGGAGCCATCTGAACTCTATCAATGTAGAGATCACTTGATCTTTGTGGATCAGCAGCTGCTGCTTGTCTTGGGACAGTAGTAGCAGCTCGTCCAGGTAATGATACAGACGCACACCCTGTATTCTGATAAGAGACACAATTACCAACAGTACCTTGGAAAAGACCCTTGGAGTGGTCGTTAGTCCAAATGGAAGACAAATAAATTGTAAGTGCTCTCGTTCGACCTGAAATCGAAGGTATTTGTGGAATTCTTCTGCCACGGGAACATGAAAATACGCGTCCCTAACATCTATTGAGATCAACCAGTCGCCTGGTTGAACGACTTTTTGGATGGTTGAGAGTGCTTCCATCTTGAATTTCTCGTGCTTTATGTACCTGTTCAGGAAAGTGAGATCTATAACTGGACACCAAGAGCCGTTCTTCTTTTGTACTAGGAAGTGGGGGAAGTATACCCCCTGGAATTCCTCGTCCTTTGGGACGGGCACCACTGCTCCTTGATCTTTCAGGGCATTCACATATGAAAGAAGAACTTGTTGTTTTTCTTCTGATTGAGGCAGTGAAGATTACACTGGTCTGCATGGAGGGACCTTGGTGAAGGACCATGCGTGATCTGTTGAGACTGTTTTGATGGTCCAATAATCTGAGATCAAGGTCACCCAGACGTGCCGGCAGAAATGTAGGCGAGCCCCCTACCCGACCCGCTTGGGCGGGCCCAATCTCAAAAGGACTTGGTTGGCTCGCGCCCACCGGGCGTCTGTTTCTTGCCAGATTTTTTGGAAAGATATCTGCCTATTCCAGTTCCAGCTTCTCCTAAAATCCCGTCCGGGCCTATAGGAGCGTGCCTCTCTTGAACGCTCTGTGCTGCGTTTCCACTAAGGCCTTCTTTGGTTAAACGGACGTTTGTCCTGAGGGAGGAATCCCGACTTTCCGCCTGTAGCCTTTGAAATAGCGTTATCTAGCTTGTTTCCAAACAAGGAAGTTCCTTCAAAAGGAATTTTGCACCATGCCTGCTTTGAAGCAGGATCAACAAGCCAGGGGCGCAACCATAGTGTTCGTTTGGCTGTGACCAAAGATAGCATGGATCTAGCCATCAAGCGGATGAGATCAATTGAAGCTTCTCCCAAGAAGGCAATAGCCAGTTTAAGTTCTTGCACTGCTGAACTTTGTGCCAATTCCTCCGAGACACCTTTCAGATCGGAGTCAACATTTTCCACCCAGGCCTCCATTGCTTTGGAGGTTACTGCAAGGGCAAAAGCTGGTTTGCATGCCGTTCCGGCCAGGCTATATATTCTTTTGAGGTCCTGGTCGATCTTCCGATCCAGACCATCTTTAAATGATACGGTGTCATCTAGCGGGAGGGTGACATGCTTCGCTAGGCGCATTACTGCTGCATCTACGAGGGGAGCATTCTCCAGATGCTTGACATCCTCCGATTTAAAGGGATACAGTCTAGAGGTTTTGCTTAGCATGGAAACCTTCTTATCTCCCTTGCTCCATTCTTCCTCAAACACTCCTTTCAGCTCAGAGGGAAGTGGGAAATTGGAGCGTTCTTTCCCCAGTTGTTTAAACAGTTTTCTTTGTTTTCTGGGGGGGCAGTGGTATCCTCCAACTTCAAAGTTTCCTTCACTGCCTTGATCAGCGGAGAGACTAAAGCGTAGTCGAATCCCACCGTAGAATCATCTCCCTCCATCTCGTCTTGCGAGGAATCATGGGAGGAATCACAGAATCATCTCCCTCCATCTCGTCTTGCGAGGAATAATGGGAGGAATCATGGGGCTGGAATTGGCCGGGATCCTCCTGGGCCTCGTCAGCCAAGGAGCCAGACAAGGTGGTGGACTGGCTCCTTGTGTGGGGGGGGCAACTATTTCTTTCATAGATTGCTGTACCACACGTTTCACAAGAGACTCAAGGTTTTGATTTTCGGTCTCTTTCTCACCAACCGCTCGGGCATAACATGGGTCGCATAGCGATTTGCCCTCCGGGATTCTGGTCTTGCATCCCCAACAGGCTCTGTAGTCAGAGCGATCATCGCGGTGGTGGTGGCGGTGACTAGAGGAGGAATGGGAACATCTCCTATGTCTAGAGGGGGTATGTGAACATCCCCTATGACGATGGGTCCTAGACGTAGTGTCGCGTCTAGACCTGGATGATGAGTGATGATGCGGCCTGGCAAGGTCCCTTTCTTGTGACCGATGAACTGAAGTTGCCGGGCTGTAAGAGATAATACAGACAGAGGGAGGGGGAGGGGAGGTGGGCAGGATGTAACCGTTAGCAACCACCAGCAGCATAAAAGACACCAACCCCCTACCCACTCCACACATACCTTGTGCGGGAGGGCTGGCCACACAGCGGTGAAGATGAGTCCATTACGAGGGAAACACAGGAGTACTACACTACCTAGACTAAGGATAAGCAAATCAATGCAAGGAAGCATAAGAAAAAGAATTTTTTTTTTTTTTAAACTGTCCCTTTAAGAGACACTTAAACAAAACAGGCATTACATTGCAATAGAAGTCCTTACCCCGTCCTAGCAGTCTTGAGGCTCCGGGAGGCTGCCGCTCTATGCCCACAGGTTATCCCACCTGTATAGGGCTCTTCAGCGGTTTAAATAAACCGCCGGAATGACGTCACGGCCGGTCCCGCTGCGCGCATGCGCCGATGAGACCAGACCCACTGCGCCTGCGCGGCCCCTGACCCCTCCGCCGCAATGCGCATGCGCGAAAACCAAGCCTCGGTTTCACTGTGGCTTGGCGCATGCGCAGATGCGCGGCGGACCGGGAACCAGGAAGAGATATGGCGTCCTGGAACGCAGAAGCGTTCCACAAGCCGCAACACACACGAAATAACACAAGGGAAAACAAAATAACATACACAAACTTGTCTGCCATGAAAGAAGAGGTGAATAAAATCTTCAGACCTTGCCAGCCGAGGATTCCTGCGACATCCGATCCGGTACTCTGGGGCCACATCCCTTCCACCATAGGGGTATTTTCCGGCCCTGAAACCACTCGCCCGCTCATAGCTGGGCCCTGGGTGCACCGCAGTAACTGTACCGATCGATCCAAGTAATCCACATCCTGGACATCGCACCGAATTGCATGATGAAGGTCCATGTGAGGAGGATAAAAAAGGAACACCTGTCTGTGGAGGTGAGCTCAAATTTATGGGTAAGGGGTCCTATAGCTGTGGAGAGGAGGCGGGGTTAACCCACACGTAGTCTGCCATGGAGTCTGTCAGGAAAAATGGATAGCAGGATACAAAAAACACACAAAGGCAGCGCTCGATGGGAATAGCATTAAAACTTTTAGTCTTCAAGTAGGAAACAAAATAAATATTGCACTGGAGATAAAATCGATGTAGCTACATAAACTGTAAAAATGGTGCGAGTAATACCAAATGGTAGCAAAAGCAGTCATAAAAACATGTAGCTAAGTATGATACTGGTATAAAAATGTGTACAACGATACCACTGCTGAATCCAGATGAGGAGGGGTTAACATCAGTCCGTCGGCATGTAGATGTCCTGTGAAGGGAACTAACACAACTCCCAGTGGATGGCTGTAGAATCCCAGGTTGATAGAGGGAAGTGATAGAGGGAAGTGTAACAGCCCTTGCGTGTGGCATATAGTAAGGTCCCGCCGGCATGCAGATATGAAGGCACAGCAAAGAAGCTTTTCAGATGGACACAGCAAGCTCCGCCGGTGTCCGTGACGTCACCGGATCTCCGACGGAACTCCCTGAAGACCCGGAAGCCGGTGGAGAGGTGAGTACCGATCAAAAGAATTTTGATAGATCAAAAAAATTTATCGATTAATCGAGGAATTAATAGTTAATTTCCACAGTCCTACAAAAAAGCAATACCCACTCCGTGCTAAATGAATAAAAATCCGTCAGGGGAATCCGTCACAGGGGGTATCCGAACTGCCTCCGCTAGTGGGAGTAGGTGGTTCCGATTCCAGGTCTTCAAAGGTCCCACCTTCCCTTCTGGTTTAAGTCTGTAAACGGGCAGGCCCGGTAGCCTCTTGCAAACAACATAAGGTTCAGGTCTCCATCTGTCTGCAAGCTTGTGTTTTCCAGGGACCCCCAAGTTCCGTAGCAAATCCTGAATCCTAACTTTCAGGTCAAAAATTTTCTTGTTGCGGGCCCCCCTTTGCTCCGAGGCCGCCTGGGCCTGTTCATAGGCCAATTTCAAATTGCGTCTGAGCCTATCGACATATCCCTTGTGGGAAGCAGCAGAACAATGGTCTATGGAAGTGCCAAAGGCCAGATCTACGGGTAGTTTTGCTTCTCTCCCAAACATAAGTCGATAGGGTGAGTACCCTGTAGCGTCACTGGTGGTGCTGTTGTATGCATGCACAACTGCTGCTATGTGGTTGCTCCAATGCTGCTTCTTTTCACTGCTTAGGGTCCCCAGCATGTTGAGCAGGGTTCGGTTGAACCTCTCCGGCTGAGCATCACCTTGTGGATGATAGGGGGTAGTTCTTGTCTTCTTGATCCCCAAAGAATCCAGGAGTTTCCGGATCAATCGACTTTCAAAATCCCTTCCCTGATCCGAATGGAGCCGTTGTGGTAGCCCATAGTGTACAAATTATTTCTCCATCAGCACTTTGGCCACGGTGGAAGCCTTCTGGTCCTTGGTGGGAAAGGCCTGGGCATACCGGGTGAAATGGTCGGTTACTACCAGAACATTTCCTAGTCCACTCAGGTCGGGTTCGAGGCAGAGAAAATCAATGCATACCAGATCAAGTGGGCTTTGACTTTGCAGATGGCCCATTGGGGCAGCTTGATTAGGTAAAGTCTTTCTCTGGATGCATCGTGCACATGAGTGGCAGTACTCCTCAACTTCAGCCCTCATGCAGGGCCAATAGAAACGGTTCCTAACGAGTTGGAAGGTCCTTTCCGCCCCTAGGTGGCCATGGTTGTCGTGCAGAGCAACCAGGACTGTCTCTCGGTGCTTCTCAGGCAAGAACAATTGCTATTTGTCTTCTAGGACAAATCTTTGTCTTCTAGGTCTTCGGTAGACCACTCCCTGATGCACCTGCAACCCACTCCTTCTTCAATAGGCGAGCCTCCTTTGAAGGGTGGCGTAAGAGTCTATTCGGATCTTGATTCTCTAGGGCCTCCAATCTCCCCATGGGGTCTTCCAATTGGTCAGATCTCAACTCTTTTTTTGACAACTTTGGCAAGTTATCTTCCCCCAGTTGGGTTACCCCACAGTACTGCTTGGGGACTCCGACTATGGTAACCCCTATCTCTTCTGCTCTTGAGCCACCACTGGCTTGGAGTTCAGCCCCTTGACAAAGAGCCCGCACCCCGTTGGGTGCCACTTGGGTCCAGTCTTCTGTATTGAAGGTGGAAACATGAGATCTTCTAGATAAGGTGTCTGCATCTCGGTTTCCAGCCCCAGGTCTGTACTTTAAGCTGAAATTGAAGGCAGACAGAGCCGCCAACCACCTATGTCCTGTGGCATCCAACTTTGCTGTGGTGAAAAGATAGGTGAGGGGGTTGTTGTCGGTTTTCACTGTGAATTCCGCCCCATACAAATAGTCTCTGAGTTTGTCAACTACCGCCCACTTAAGGGCCAGGAACTCCAACTTATGGGTGGGGTAGTTCTTCTCGGAGGGAGTCAGACTTCTGCTCACATACGCAACAGGCCTCAGTTGCTCTTCATGCTCCTGGTACAGCACTCCTCCCAAACCATCATCACTGCCATCTACACGAAGTTCGTAAGGCTTCTTAGGGTCTGCGTAGGCCAGGACAGGGGCAGTGGTTAATGTCTTCTTCAACATCTGGAAGGCATTCACACACTTCTCGTTCCACTGGTCCTTGACTGACTCCCCTGGTTTCTGGGGCCTGTGTCGTCCTCCTCCCCCTCCGTCTTAAGCAGCTCATTCAGAGGCCTGGCTATCCGAGCAGTGGTGGCTGGTGCTCAAAATTTTTGGGGGGGCGCAAACAAACTGAAAAAAAAAATCAATTGCCGCCACTGTGCCCATACGCCACCAGTTTGCCCCCTCAAATACAGCCAGTTTGTTTCCATATACAGCCAGTTTGTCCCCATATACAGCCAGTGTGCCCCCATATATATATAACCAGTGTGCCCCCATATATACAGCCAGTGTGCCCCCATATATATAGCCAGTGTGCCCCCATATATATAGCCAGTGTGCCCCCATATACAGCCAGTGTGCCCCCATATACAGCCAGTGTGCCCCCATATATATAGCCAGTGTGCCCCCATATACAGCCAGTTTGTCCCCATATATATAGCCAGTGTGCCCCCATATACAGACAGTTTGTCCCCATATATATAGCCAGTGTGCCCCCATATACAGTCAGTGTGCCCCCATATACAGCCAGTTTGTCCCCATATATATAGCCAGTGTGCCCCCATATACAGCCAGTTTGTCCCCATATATATAGCCAGTGTGCCCCCATATACAGACAGTGTGCCCCCATATACAGCCAGTGTGCCCCCATATACAGCCAGTGTGCCCCCATATTCAGCCAGTTTGTCCCCCATATACAGCCAGTTCCCCCCAAATGCAGCCAGTTTGTCCCCCATATAGAGCCAGTTCCCCCCAAATGCAGCCAGTTTGTCCCCCATATACAGCCAGTTCCCCCCAAATGCAGCCAGTTCCCCCCCCAGCCCTGCACTTACCTTCCTCGGTCCGCGCCATCCTCGATGTGTTCTCCCGCCCTCGATGTCGCTTCAGCCAATCAGGTTACCGGTAACCAGATCCGGTGAACCTGATTGGCTGAAACCTCCACAGTCTTCTCCAAGGAACGCACCCCCGTGCGTACCTGGGAGGAGTTTTTGGAAGCCGAATACAGCCTGAGAGCCGCTGGCTCTGATAGGCACTTCCAGAACACACCCACCGCCGGCCGCCGCTCTAATTCATATGGCCGGCGCTCACCAGGAGGCCATATGAATAGTGGGCAGTGCGGCAGCGGTGACAATACACAGATTCATGCAATGCATGAATCTGTGTATTGTCTTTCAGTGGCGGTGCGGGAGCGAGAGGGGGCGGCGCTCCGGCGCCCTCTATGGACGCACCGCCACTGTATCCGAGCAAACCCCTCCACAAACCTCCTGTAATAGGAACAGAACCCCAGAAAGGATCTGAGCTCTGACACAGTGGTGGGCCTGGGCCAGGAGGTGACTGCCTCCAATTTTTCGGGGTCTGTGGCTACCCCATCTTCAGACACTATGTGCCCCAGATAGTTGACTGATGACTGATAGAATTGGCATTTTTCAGGTGAGAGCTTGAGTCCTTCCTCACTCAGTCTCTTCAAAACTTTCTCCAGCCTCTCTTCATGTTCCTCCAAGGTCCTTCCGAAGACAATGATGTCATCCAAGTATACTAAGACTTCGATGAGGTTCATGTCTCCTACAGTCTTCTCCATAAGACGTTGGAAGGTAGCTGGGGCTCCAGACAGACCTTGAGGCATCCGATCAAATTCAAAGAACCCTACTGGGGTTATGAAAGCCGTCTTCTCTTTGTCTTCTGGATGCATCGGGATCTGATAGTACCCGCTCTTTAGGTCCATAACACTGAACCACTTGGCTCCAGACAAGCTCTGTAGGGCATCCTCTATCCTCGGAGTGGTATACTGGTCCGGTATGGTTCTCCTGTTGAGGGTCCTATAGTCTATGCACAGCCTCAATGACCCATTCTTCTTCCGGACCACGGCTATAGGGGAGGCATAGGGACTTCTAGATTCTCGAATCACCCCTGTTCGCTTGAGCTCGGCGAGCTGCTCCCTCAAGTCTTCGAGGTCTGCTAACGGAACCCGCCTAACCCTCTCCCTAAAGGGCTTGTCCTCCTGGAGGCGGATTCGATGGGTGGCACTCCTAGCACACCCCACATCGAACTCATCCTGGGAAAAGATCCTTTCCCACCTGGTCAACTGGGCCTTGGCTCTCTCTTTCCAAGCCCTGGGCAGGTTTGGATTCTCCATGGAAAGTTTCTCCCACACAGTACTTTCTCCATCTGTCTTCTCCACATCTGATGAAGCAACTGGGGTAGCTGGGCTCACCCGGCCCAGTAACAGCCTGGCTGGGATTTCCATGGGACTATCCGTGGTATTTCTGATGCTCACAGGCACTTTACAATGAGCCTTCTTCAGGGCCCTCACCGGGACCACTTCTGGGACTACTTCTAAGCCCGAATGTTCTTCCCTTGGGTCGGGTTCCAACATGACAAAAGGGCCAGGCTGCTCCCAAGTGAGTTTCACTGTGGCTTTCAAGCAGGTTACTTCACCGGGCTGCAGCACTACTCCCCTTCTTCCCAGCCTCCAGACCTTCCCTAGCCCCTCTTCCGGGGCCTTCTGTTCCAAGATCAGCCGTTGGTAGACTGTCTTCAACATTGGGTGGATCTCAGTGACTGTGAGGTCTTTCCTTCTTGTCAGAGGGGCCAGAAGTCTTCGGACCAGATCTGTGTTGGTCCCTATTATTAAGGAGCTCTTGTTAGCTCCAGGCGGTCGAGGGCATACCACGGCTAAGGTATCAAACACTTCAGCCTTCCCGGCTATGGACGGGTCAAAAGTCAGTTTTATAGGCAGATAGCCATCATAAGGGAAACTCTCTGTCCCAATTCCCCATATCTCCAGCTCTTCAATCTTCTGGATGGGTAGGTGACTTAAATGCTTGTCATAAAAGTCCCGGTACAACAGGGTCACTTGCGCCCCAGTATCCAATATGGCTCTTGTGTAGACTCCCTCCACTTGAACTGGTACTATCGGGGAGGGACCCACCAGCTTCTCTGGATATCGCTTCGAAGGGGTCTCTTTCTTTTGATCTTTGCATTTTCCCTTTTGACTTTCTTTCTTCCATTTCTCTTTGGACTTAAGTCTCTCTTATGCCTGGTATGCATTGATCTCCCTCCTTTTGATGGGTGTAACTACCCGCTGAGGGACACTACTCTCTTTCTTTGGGGTGCGTTCCTTCTGAGGAACCTTGCGTTTCTTCTGAGGGGTCTTGTCCACTCTTTTCATGTGCTTCTCATTCAGTTTGGAGCTCACTGGAGATGATGGGCACCCGGTTGACTCCTTCACCGGGGCCCGCTGAAGTTTTCCGGCGGCTTGCGGTTATTCATCTTTTTTTTCTTTGGACTGGCACACACTTTGGCGAAATGGCCAACTCCTCCACAATTGAAACAAATCACATCCCCCCAATCTTCCAGGGATGCGGGCGCTGAGGTGTTGGGAAACAGCTCCTTCCTCGGACTTTCCCTCTCTGGTTCCCTTGACTTTTTTTCCATTAGGGAGGTCAGCATCCCCAATACTTGGGACATCTGCAACTTCAAGGTATCCACCTCTGAGTCTCTTTCCAGGGTCATGGCCGTCCTGACCATCACTGGAGGAGGATTTACCGACTCAACTGGTAGGCTCCTCTTCTTCTCCTCCAGCATAGCTTCTTCCTCTCGGTACTCCAGGCTCCTCCCGTCCTGTCTTGTGCGTAGCTCCAATGCGATGGGGTCCAGGGGCTGAGATCCTCTCATCACCTGCTGAACACGGGCCTCATCCACCTTCCGTGGGTGAATCCCCTTCTTAAGAATCATCTTATGCAGGATCTTATCCAGGCGCCTCATGAACTCTGACAGTTTCTCTCCTGTCTTTTGGTAGCAATGCTCCAGCTGATAGGTGAGCTCAGTGATTTTCTCTGTTCCACCGAACACATTCTGCAGAATGTCCAGATAGTCCTGTGCATCACAGTCTGTCTTGCTCAGCTTGAGGTTGCGTATGGCCTCAAAAGCAGGCCCCTTCAAGCTCTCAGCATGTCTCTGCTTCTTTCTGTGGTCTGGGACTTCACATTCTTCTAGGGCCTGAGTGGCATCGTCTAACCACTCCTCAAACCCCTCTTCACCCGAAGGTACAGGTTTCCTTCCTGAGAATATTCTAAGTTTTCTGTATCCTGACATTTGGTAATCTGTAGGATCCTTCTTACACTGGGCTACAATCTCCCCTAGGACCGCGCACAGCTCTGCGCTGAGGGTGGCAGATGGTGACCCGGGACTCTCCCTTTTCTGCTGTTTTTCTGCTTTTGGGGTGGGCGATGGAGATAGTTTCGGTGTCTGAAACCGTCCTCCTGGCTTGAGCGGCAGCGCGTGTATTAGGCTATAAGTCTGATCATCTATAGCTTCTACACTTGGGTTCTTGAAATGTTCTGGGACTCCATCCTTCCACTCTATTAGTGCGTGGGTCAGTAAGGAATTCGTCCTAACATCCACCACCCAGGCTTTCTGATACGGTGACAGTGACATCACTAGCTGCTTCACCGCTTCTTCTTGCCAGATCCCTGGGAGTTCTATGACTACTACCCTGGCTGGATCTGTGCCGACCACTTTACACCACTGTCCTACTTCTAGTGGGTCCATGCTGGTACTTTTGGCGCGTTACTTGCTGCAACAGGATCCCGGACTTGAGAGCCCCCACGTGTAGCGCTACCCCCACTTAAGAGAGCCGCTGGATTTGTTTTCGGGCCCTGTGTACATCACCACCAACCCCTGACAATCTGCTCGACCCACTCTGGCACAGCTTGTCTAGGGGTTATATTTTTATCATAATCAATGGGTATCGTAAAGGCACCCTCCTTACAGTAAGACAACACACAAATGTTAAAGATTAAGTATAACAGTTTATTTTGGTTGTAAAAAGGCTTAAGCAGAATATAATACACACAACTGGCTTGCAGAGCCCTGCAGCAATCAATATAGCACACAATAATGGCGCTGCACGGTAATCCACAACGCGTAGCTATTATGGTATACGCGCCCTGTGGCGCACTAAACAATATCCTATATCCCCACCCTGGCCAGGCCTGACCCAGAATAAATCTCAGTCCTTCCTATAGGGATTTCTTTGCATGCAAACTTTCGGTGGTACACTTGATGAATGGTATTTGTAATCCACAAACTGGCAATCACTAAGATGAGCCACGGCAGTCTATAGGCCTAGAATCTGTAAAGTCTATTTGATTAAGCAAGTGCTCGCTCACCACTCCGGGCGCGATCCCAGCCCGGGACTTCCACCTGCTGTGTCTCCGCACACAGCGTCTGCAACGATCGGGTCCCCGATCCAACTGATGTCCTCACTCGACAAGTCAGATGCCACCCAGGCTCCGCAGTGGGGTGGAAGGCTCTTCGGAAGTTGCACAAGGCCCCAGGCTTCAGGCCTTGCACTGCAGCAGATCCGCACAGGAAGAAGCTGTTGCTTGCAGCGCGGTGTCCAAAGAGGCCGAGCTCCGCCTCGCCTCCTCCTTAAATAACACCTCCCATGAGTCTCTGCGGTGGCTAACTGCACTCTGGGTGCCGAACGTGGTTCTGGGTAACGTAGTCCCGGGGCCTTAAAGGAGACCCCGCTACATATATATATATATATATATGGGAAGGCCGGCTGGAGGCTGGCCTGAATTTGTAGGAGTAGTCGGGGGGTATTTAAACCCGCCCTCCTCCTCCATACTCCTGTCGGCCTGACGTCTTCTTGTTTACCTGCATCATTTCCAGGTGTTTCGTAACTTCCGGTTTTAGGCTCCTCGAGGACTCGGCGGCTGTCGGCTCTTCGGCTGGTCGCGGCAGGTTCGGCTCCGTCAGCGGCCTTCAGCTTTCGTTCGCCTCCTCTCTCGGATCCGCCGGCGACCCGCGGCAGGCTCTCGTGTTACCGGTGTATGGTACAGGTATCTTTGTGGGGGGGCTCAGGCCATCTGCTGATGCCCTTCATAGGTGGTTGGGAGTGTCATTTGTGCTGGTCAGGGTTTTTTTTACCTGTGTGGGGGTGACAGGAAAGGAGGGGGTTTTGATTGTGTCTTTTTGTCAGCACAGGTGGGTTTGGGGGGGGGGGCTTTCATGTCCATGTTACGCTGGTGCTGCTGCTGGGCATCTGTGCAGTCATCCCATGGCATTTCCCTACATACACTTCTCTGGGTTGCAGGTCAGCTGGTAGGGCCATGTGGGGGGAGGGGGGGAGGGCTCATGTGTGCATTTCACAGCTTGTCATTTCCTCATGTTCAGCATACCTGTTGTTTCTCTACAAGTGTTTGATGCATGTCTGTCGTTTTTCCTTTTCAGGACGTTGGTCAGGGTTTAAGTTTTCGTCAAATCTGTGTTTCTTTTTCAGGTTGCTTCAGTAAAGCCTCGTACACACGGCCGAGAATCTCGTCAGGAAAAAACTTGTAGTTTTTCTTGACGAGATTCTTGGACAAGAAACTTGTCCCGGCCGAGTGTACACACGCTCATTTCAAAGAACCCGCGGTTCTTTGAATGGAGCGAACACGGTGACGTCATCGACTACGAGGAGCGTGCGCTCATCACATTCGATGCCATCGCCGCCATCTTGCTACACCCTACCTATGCCTAGGAAGCTACCGCGCATGCGTCAAAGTCATTTTGAGCATGCACGGGTTTCCACGGCAACAGGTAAGTGTACACACACTCTGGTTTCTCGTCGAGAAACAGGCCGACGAGAAACCCGACGAGAAGATAGAGAGCAGGTTCTCTATTTTTCTCGTCGAGATTCTTGTCGGTTTTCTTGATGAGAAAACTGAAAGCCGCGTACACACGACCGATTACTCAGCAAGAAAGCTCTGCCAGCAAGTTTCTTGCTGGTTCTTGCCGAGAAACTCGGTCGTGTTTACGAGGCTTAAGTGTCATAAGTTTTTTTCATCCACGATCAGGGTGCTGGTTCCATTCCGGGGGTTGTTCTCAGGTTCACCAGGTGTCGGATGCACAAATGGGGGGGGGCGCCTTGGGGTGGGGCAAGGTCGGGCTTGCACAGGTGTTATTCTTCCTTCTCAGGCCTCATGAGTTTTAGGGGTAGTTGTTCCACTGTGGGGTCACCCACCACGTTTGTGGGTGTTAACGGTTTTGAGATGTTTCGTTTTAATTGACTTGGTCAGTGGCAAGTCTCCTCAACCTTTGGTTTTCACGTTTTAAGTCTCATTCATGCTCCACTTAACACACTCGGTCAGTTGCCTGACACGTTTTCAGGTCTCGTAGGGGGGGATCATCTGCTGTACTTTCGTTCTCGTTCAGGGGGTCTGACATGTTTTCAGTCCCGTTCGTACATTTTATTTCAGGGTGCACTTCGGGTGCCAGACGCAAGGTTTGCGGTTAGGGACGAAGGTTACGGTCAAGGTAAGTCAGGGTACTGGTGCGCTATTCTCTCATCGCTCTTTTATTTTTACTTAGGGTTTGTTCGCCACTGTGGTTTACCTATTTTGTTTTAGGTCTTAGCGGGTTGAGATGTTTCGTTTTTAATTGACTTGGGCAGTGGCAAGTCTCCTCACCCGTTGTCTCAATCCTTTGTTCTGTAGGTTTCGTCATATTATCATGTTCTTTACGTTTTAATTTTGGTGGACCTGTCACGTTTTGAGGTTCAGGAGGGCCTGAGTGTACGTTTTTAATTGGCCTCTTAGTTGGGAGGGGAGGTCGTTCTGGGCCAGTTAGGGTTTGTCGATCAGGGTTAGGAGGCGGTGGGGGGGGGGGATTGAGGGATTGTTTGAGGTTTTGATTGGTCTTGAGGTAGTTTCTGTCATGGTGTTTTCAATTGTTTTAATAATTTTTAGGGCATGTCTCAAGCAGCGGACATAGAGGACTTTGCCTCCATTTCCCCTTCTCCAGTGAGGGTGTCGGATCGGGGCGGCACGCCTTCTCTGAGGTCCTGGACTGTCCCAAGATTAGTGGCAGAATTACATCTCAGGGGTATCTCTTACCCGGTGTCAGCCCATAAAGCTGAGTTATTCAGACTGTTGTTTCCCTCCTCTTCAAGTTCTGATGCGGAGCAGGTCACCCTGCATTTCGGTGGCTTTATCCCTGAAGCAGATCCAATCCACCCTTAGTTCTCTGGCTCATTCCAGGAGTTACGGGCCCAGGGTGGAGGTTCTGGAAGCCAGTCCAATTTCGGCCCCGAAATTGTTCCTGTGGTTGCGGCAGGGTCTGAGGTCCCCGTGGTTCCTAGGCCATTGGTTGCAGGTATTAGTTCTAGTGTCCCTTCCGTCACCCCGGCCCATTTCATTCCAGGGAACATCAGGAAGGATATTCTTGATGGCAAAGATGTCAATCTGGCATCCTTGTTGATTGCCGCCCATGATGTGGCTGACAACAAGTCCTATGCCTGTGGCGATGTGTCAGTCATTATCAAGTCCAGGGACCACAGGTTGAACCGTAAACTCTCTATCCCTGAGTTTGTGTTAGCTTTCAGCATGTTTAGGGACATTGTGTGCTTGGTGAGTCCCCAGAGGAGAGAGGAACTGGACCATTACCTTTATGCGGTTGTCGAGTTGGGTCACAAGTTTGGGGGCTCTGCGTTTTACGACTACCACCGGTCATTCTCTGCCAAAGCCGCTGCCTTGTTGGCCCAACATCAGGTGGTCGCGGTCTGGAGCAGGGTAGACACGGAGCTTTTCTGCCGTCATTTTTCAGGGTTGAGGTCACCAGTTTGCGCTACATGCCAATCTTCGTCACACATGGCTTACTGGTGCCCCAATTCCGAGTTTCCGGTTCTCCCAGGCACTTCCAGGGCTTTCCCCAGTTCACTGCCAGTGCCGGCTCAGGCCGCTACCGTAGACAAGCTGGGTCGGCCTATCCAGTATCTGGGGAAATTGCCAATATGCAACAATTTCAACTACGGTGTTTGCAACTATAGTCAGTGCCGTCTGCTGCACATATGTTTCAGGGACCATCCAAAATCATCCTGCTCGCTTAGACAGGATAAGAATAGCTGACTGAGCCGTGTCAACGTGGGTTTTTGCAGGATTGCTTGTCCTCTCACCCTTCCCCTAGTTTATGTCCGTTTCTGGTGGAGGGGTTCACAAGGGGCTTCCACACTGGGTTTGTCACTTAACCTTCAAGCACATTTGAGAGTCCCAATCTTAGATCTTCTGCAGTGGATTTGGGGGCGGTGGACGTTTTACTCCACTGGACAAAGGGTTCATCATTGGTCCTTTTTCTGTATCCCCGTTCCAGCTTTGGAGGGTCAATCCTCTGGGGTTGGTCAAGGGAAAGTTTTACAATAAATTGAGATTAATTTACGACTTGTCTGCCCCTCATTGCTCCGCCGTACCTAGCCTAAATTCCTTAATCCTGTCTGAGGAATTTTCTTTGAAGTACGCATCAGTGGATCAGGCCATCCAGCAGATCATCAAGGTGGGGCAGGATGCTTGGCTGTCCAAAGCGGACATACCTGACGCTTTCAAACTTCTCCCGATCATGTCATCACTCTGGCAGTGGTATGGGGTGAAGTGGAGGAGTCTATACTATTTTGCCACCAGACTCACGTTCGGGTCCAAGAGTAGCCCATGGTTGTTTGATGTTTTCACCCAAGCGCTCAGGTGGATTCTCGTTCATGTGGAGCGTTGTCACGAGGTCATTCATTACCTGGATGACTTCCTCCTCATTGAGAATCCCCAGCAAGCCCCCATAGATTTACAGAACTTACTGTCTGTTTTCGCTGCTCTCAATGTGCCGCTGGCTACAAAGAAATTGGAGGGCCCGGCATCAGCACTCACCTTTTTGTTGATCCTTTTGGACACCAGGGCCATGCAGGCCAGTCAGCCGGCCGACAAACTCACCAGGTTTAGAGATTGCATCCTTTCTTTTTCCGTCTCTCAGGCTTGTACCAGGGTGGAGTTGTTATCTTTATTGGGCATGTTGAACTTCGCTATGAGGATCATTCCTCAGGGTAGATCTTTCATATCTAGGTTGTTAGCTCTGTTACCATCAGCTCCGGGTTCGGACTCACGGGTCAAACTGAACGCTGTGGCGTTGGCTGACCTTCGCATGTGGGACGAGTTCCTCCGGCGTTGGAATGGGATTGCCATATTCATACCCGCATAGTCCAGTTCCTCTCCTCAGGTGGTGATAGATGCGGCAGCCACCGTGGGTTATGCTGCCATTTTTGGCACCCATTGGTTGGCAGGGCCTTGGCCAGAGGAGATGTTGGCCATCCCAGGGTTTACAGATTCGTCTGCATTATTTGAGATCTTCTCTATAGTGGCCGCAGCCCGTTTGTGGGGTAGTTCGTGGTCAGGACAGACGGTGGTTTTCTTTAGGGACAACCAATCGGCCGTGGAGATTATCAACAAGGGTAGATCCCGGTCTTTGATCATCATGTCCTTTTTACGCAGACTAATTTGGTTATCCCTTCAGTATCATTTCCATATACATTGCAAATTTATCAGTGGTGTGGAGAATGTTGCTGCGGATGCTCTGTCTAGGCTCAATTATCAGTTTTTTTTCAATCAGGTCCCGCATGCCAACGCATGCGCCACACCATCTCCGCAGGCCTCTCTTCTGATGTTGGACTAGACTCCCATTTGCTTGACGTGGCAGCCCTGATCAATGCATCGTTGTCAATCAACACAAAGAAGGCTTACGCCTCGGCCTGGAAGACCTTTCAGGTTTTCCAGTCCCAATATCCATGCTTTGATGGCAACGATGTCCGTTATTTATTGGCTTTTGTAGATTTCTGCCATGCTCAACTGAGGTTGTCTCATGGTACTATTAAGTCGTATTTTGCCGGGGTTCAGCACCATCTATCTTTACAGGATCCGAATAGACTTTTCATCTTTGCTGCCCATGCGATTAAGGCTATTCCGAGAGGCATCCGAAGGAATTGTCCTCCTGCTTCCATCTGTAGACTTTCAGTTACGGGGCATATCTTCCGGGGTATGTCTGGTTTGCTGGACGGGTGGACTTTTGGGAGGCTCCTCAGTTTGGTCCTTAAAGCTGCTATTTATTTAGCCTTCTTTGGTTTCCTCAGGCCGGACGAGTTTACCCGTACCGGCCCTGGTTCCCGGGTACTCTCGGTCGGCCAGGTGGTCAGAGATCCGGATCATTTCGGGTTACATCTGTCTGCATGCAAGACTCAGCAGTTTGGGGCTGGCACGGACATCTTGTTCTTCAAGACTGGTAGTGCATGGTGTCCCGTGTCAGTGTTGGACCAGCTCATGGTGCTGGTCGGCAACAAACCCAGGGATAGTCCCTTGTTACCCTTCCCTCTGGCTCCCCTCACGATGGCACAGTTCTCCAAACATTGCCGTACGCTGTGGTCCAACTTAGGTTTGAACCCGGCAGGTCTGTCTGGTCACTCGTTCAGGATTGGGGCGGCCTCTGCAGCTTCTCTCCAGGATTCCTTGTTCATGTCATCAGGAAATTGGGGAGATGGAACTCGACTTGTTTCACTAGTTATGTCCCGGATCCTCATGTCGAAATGGCTCGGGCCTTCATGCATCTGGCTGATTGATGTTTTGTTACTGTCAATAAATCTGTTACTGATCTACACTATTGTCTTCTTTTTGGCCCCTTTTAGGCGTACTGACCACATGACCTTTGGCACACCCCAGGTCTTGTTCATATGTTCTTTACCACGTTCTTACTCTATCTCGCGTGGAGACTCTGAGTACAAATGGGAAGGCCGGCTGGAAGCTGGCCTGAGTTTGTAGGAGGAGTCGGGGGATATTTAAACCCGCCCTCCTCCTCCTTACTCCTGTCGGCCTGACGTTTTCTTGTTTCTCACCCTCCCGGTCCTTTTTATTTTGCTTCCTTTTTTCGTTATCTCTTGTTTGGGTATGCCCCCTTTTAGGCGTACTGACCACGTGACCTTTGGCACACCCCAGGCCTTGTTCATATGTTCTTTACCACGTTCTTATTCTATCTCGCGTGGAGACTCTGAGTACAAATATATATACTGTATATATGTACCCCTAATGCAGGGCTTGAATCACCCCATGCGCCAGGTTGCATTAGAGACTAGAATTAGTGGCCTGTTGCCTGGGCTACACTGCGGCAGGTGTGTGGTAACATGGCGCACCGGCTAGTAATTGAGGCCACGGGTTTGCACCCTGCTGGAGCGAGATGCAGCGCTCGCTAGGCTTACTGAGGGAACGGCCCTTATAATGCTAACATTGGCCGGGAAAACTGGTGCCCTCTTTTGGTGGCTGGGGCTGCGACAAGCAGCCACTGATGGCGCTGAGGGCTTCCACTGCCTGCTCTCAATGCCTCCCCACCTTTGACATCTTCTTCCCAATTTGAGAGCTGGGAAGAGGTTGAAGGTGTTGCGGGATTGATCTGGTGCCCTTTCCATAATGGTGAGTGGACAGGGAGTGTGGGGCAGCTGGTTGGAACGGCTTCAGTTCCATTTTTTCACCCCCCCCCCTCCCCCACAAAGATGAGAACAGTTTCCTATTTATTTATTTTTTCATTAAAATGTATTTGTATTTTTTTTTACTTTTTCATTCTCTTCAGTTTTGCACTCTCCCTGTCATGCCACAGCCGAAGGCCCCTTTCACACAGGCTGTTCGATCAGCTCTGCCTGTCAGTTTTTCAGATGGACCTGATCAGACCCTCAGTCTCCTCTATGGAGCAGCGGATGTCAGAGGACACATGTCCGCCGCCATCCATTCCGATCCTGTCCACCAAAAACAGACGGATGGTGGACATATTCCCCATTCGGCAGACCGGATCAGATGGCATCAGATGGAAACGGACAGGCAGTCCGTTTCTATCTGATTGCCCATAGAGGAGAGCAGGACTGCATCCGCTCTGCTATGCACACAGACCTGTCATCCGCCTGCTGATCGACGATTAGCGGAGAGATCCCCCACTTAGTAAGTGAATTCCGCTAGCGGAGGTGCCCGTGTGAAGGGGCCTAAGGTGGCACAATAAAAAACATACCACACAATACAAAACATTTAAGTGATCCTAATAACACAGTGTGAATTGAAACAAAAATAAATATGAAATGACAATGGTGTTCTGTGCTTACATACAAAAACAAACCCAGTTGTGATACAAAATGTTCAAAAAACAGATGAAAACAGGAACCCACTTCAATCTTTCAATGCTCTCTTCCATAAATAAATATTATGCATCTCGCAACAAAAAAACTTTCCACCCTCTGATAAATCTCCCTCCTGTGCACTGGCCCAGAACAATCCACAGTGATCCCTTTCACCACAAAGATCCGATCCACACTCCGCAGACTAAAATACCTTTCTTTCTCAAGAAGATGCACACAAGCGCATGCTTTCTCCCAAGGAATCCTCCTTTATCAGCATGGATGGCTGCTGGAGACTCCAGACTAGGGATGAGCTTCGTGTTCCAGTCGAACATAAGTTCGACTCGAACATCGGCTGTTCGATCGTTCGACGAAGATCGAACGATTTGGGCCGTTCGCGCCAAATTCGAGTGACGCGAACGGCCCACAATGCACTACGCCATCGCAGTGTCATCCAGGCGCTGTGATTGGCCAAGCATGCACTGTGACCCCGCATGCTTGGCCAATCACAGCGCCGGCAGCGAGAAGAGCAATGATTGGCCACAGGCAGGATGCCTGTGGCCAATTATTGCTGAGGGTGTTTAGTACACGCCCCACACTATAAAAGGCCGCCAGCACGGCGGCCTAGTGTAGTGTGTTCCGGAGCAGGGATAGAGCAGCATAGGCAGGGACAGTGACTTTTATTTCTTTCTTGCTTAACCTGGATTCCTTTAGTTTAGGGAAAGAGAAGGATAGGTAGGGAGAGTGTCAGTGTGTTTTGTGCTTGTGCTATATTGTGCTTAAAAAAAACATTTTTTCTAGGGACAGAAAACTGTAGGTAGGGAGAGTGTGTCAGTTTCTTTCACTGTCAAAGTCCTTGTTTCCAGGGACCTGGAAGGACAGTGAGTGAATTCTCCTTGTGCTAAATTGTGCTTAAAAAAAACATTTTTTCTAGGGACAGAAAACTGTAGGTAGGGAGAGTGTGTCAGTTTCTTTCACTGTCAAAGTCCTTGTTTCCAGGGACCTGGAAGGACAGTGAGTGAATTCTCCTTGTGCTAAATTGTGCTTAAAAAAAACATTTTTTCTAGGGACAGAAAACTGTAGGTAGGGAGAGTGTGTCAGTTTCTTTCACTGTCAAAGTCCTTGTTTCCAGGGACCTGGAAGGACAGTGAGTGAATTCTCCTTGTGCTAAATTGTGCTTAAAAAAAACATTTTTTCTAGGGACAGAAAACTGTAGGTAGGGAGAGTGTGTCAGTTTCTTTCACTGTCAAAGTCCTTGTTTCCAGGGACCTGGAAGGACAGTGAGTGAATTCTCCTTGTGCTAAATTGTGCTTAAAAAAAACATTTTTTCTAGGGACAGAAAACTGTAGGTAGGGAGAGTGTGTCAGTTTCTTTCACTGTCAAAGTCCTTGTTTCCAGGGACCTGGAAGGACAGTGAGTGAATTCTCCTTGTGCTAAATTGTGCTTAAAAAAAACATTTTTTCTAGGGACAGAAAACTGTAGGTAGGGAGAGTGTGTCAGTTTCTTTCACTGTCAAAGTCCTTGTTTCCAGGGACCTGGAAGGACAGTGAGTGAATTCTCCTTGTGCTAAATTGTGCTTAAAAAAAACATTTTTTCTAGGGACAGAAAACTGTAGGTAGGGAGAGTGTGTCAGTTTCTTTCACTGTCAAAGTCCTTGTTTCCAGGGACCTGGAAGGACAGTGAGTGAATTCTCCTTGTGCTAAATTGTGCTTAAAAAAAACATTTTTTCTAGGGACAGAAAACTGTAGGTAGGGAGAGTGTGTCAGTTTCTTTCACTGTCAAAGTCCTTGTTTCCAGGGACCTGGAAGGACAGTGAGTGAATTCTCCTTGTGCTAAATTGTGCTTAAAAAAAACATTTTTTCTAGGGACAGAAAACTGTAGGTAGGGAGAGTGTGTCAGTTTCTTTCACTGTCAAAGTCCTTGTTTCCAGGGACCTGGAAGGACAGTGAGTGAATTCTCCTTGTGCTAAATTGTGCTTAAAAAAAACATTTTTTCTAGGGACAGAAAACTGTAGGTAGGGAGAGTGTGTCAGTTTCTTTCACTGTCAAAGTCCTTGTTTCCAGGGACCTGGAAGGACAGTGAGTGAATTCTCCTTGTGCTAAATTGTGCTTAAAAAAAACATTTTTTCTAGGGACAGAAAACTGTAGGTAGGGAGAGTGTGTCAGTTTCTTTCACTGTCAAAGTCCTTGTTTCCAGGGACCTGGAAGGACAGTGAGTGAATTCTCCTTGTGCTAAATTGTGCTTAAAAAAAACATTTTTTCTAGGGACAGAAAACTGTAGGTAGGGAGAGTGTGTCAGTTTCTTTCACTGTCAAAGTCCTTGTTTCCAGGGACCTGGAAGGACAGTGAGTGAATTCTCCTTGTGCTAAATTGTGCTTAAAAAAAACATTTATTCTAGGGACAGAAAACTGTAGGTAGGGAGAGTGTGTCAGTTTCTTTCACTGTCAAAGTCCTTGTTTCCAGGGACCTGGAAGGACAGTGAGTGAATTCTCCTTGTGCTAAATTGTGCTTAAAAAAAACATTTTTTCTAGGGACAGAAAACTGTAGGTAGGGAGAGTGTGTCAGTTTCTTTCACTGTCAAAGTCCTTGTTTCCAGGGACCTGGAAGGACAGTGAGTGAATTCTCCTTGTGCTAAATTGTGCTTAAAAAAAACATTTTTTCTAGGGACAGAAAACTGTAGGTAGGGAGAGTGTGTCAGTTTCTTTCACTGTCAAAGTCCTTGTTTCCAGGGACCTGGAAGGACAGTGAGTGAATTCTCCTTGTGCTAAATTGTGCTTAAAAAAAACATTTTTTCTAGGGACAGAAAACTGTAGGTAGGGAGAGTGTGTCAGTTTCTTTCACTGTCAAAGTCCTTGTTTCCAGGGACCTGGAAGGACAGTGAGTGAATTCTCCTTGTGCTAAATTGTGCTTAAAAAAAACATTTATTCTAGGGACAGAAAACTGTAGGTAGGGAGAGTGTGTCAGTTTCTTTCACTGTCAAAGTCCTTGTTTCCAGGGACCTGGAAGGACAGTGAGTGAATTCTCCTTGTGCTAAATTGTGCTTAAAAAAAACATTTTTTCTAGGGACAGAAAACTGTAGGTAGGGAGAGTGTGTCAGTTTCTTTCACTGTCAAAGTCCTTGTTTCCAGGGACCTGGAAGGACAGTGAGTGAATTCTCCTTGTGCTAAATTGTGCTTAAAAAAAACATTTTTTCTAGGGACAGAAAACTGTAGGTAGGGAGAGTGTGTCAGTTTCTTTCACTGTCAAAGTCCTTGTTTCCAGGGACCTGGAAGGACAGTGAGTGAATTCTCCTTGTGCTAAATTGTGCTTAAAAAAAACATTTTTTCTAGGGACAGAAAACTGTAGGTAGGGAGAGTGTGTCAGTTTATTTCACTGTCAAAGTCCTTGTTTCCAGGGACCTGGAAGGACAGTGAGTGAATTCTCCTTGTGCTAAATTGTGCTTAAAAAAAACATTTTTTCTAGGGACAGAAAACTGTAGGTAGGGAGAGTGTGTCAGTTTCTTTCACTGTCAAAGTCCTTGTTTCCAGGGACCTGGAAGGACAGTGAGTGAATTCTCCTTGTGCTAAATTGTGCTTAAAAAAAAGCATTTTTTCTAGGGACAGAAAACTGTAGGTAGGGAGAGTGTGTCAGTTTCTTTCACTGTCAAAGTCCTTGTTTCCAGGGACCTGGAAGGACAGTGAGTGAATTCTCCTTGTGCTAAATTGTGCTTAAAAAAAACATTTTTTCTAGGGACAGAAAACTGTAGGTAGGGAGAGTGTGTCAGTTTCTTTCACTGTCAAAGTCCTTGTTTCCAGGGACCTGGAAGGACAGTGAGTGAATTCTCCTTGTGCTAAATTGTGCTTAAAAAAAACATTTTTTCTAGGGACAGAAAACTGTAGGTAGGGAGAGTGTGTCAGTTTCTTTCACTGTCAAAGTCCTTGTTTCCAGGGACCTGGAAGGACAGTGAGTGAATTCTCCTTGTGCTAAATTGTGCTTAAAAAAAACATTTTTTCTAGGGACAGAAAACTGTAGGTAGGGAGAGTGTGTCAGTTTCTTTCACTGTCAAAGTCCTTGTTTCCAGGGACCTGGAAGGACAGTGAGTGAATTCTCCTTGTGCTAAATTGTGCTTAAAAAAAACATTTTTTCTAGGGACAGAAAACTGTAGGTAGGGAGAGTGTGTCAGTTTCTTTCACTGTCAAAGTCCTTGTTTCCAGGGACCTGGAAGGACAGTGAGTGAATTCTCCTTGTGCTAAATTGTGCTTAAAAAAAACATTTTTTCTAGGGACAGAAAACTGTAGGTAGGGAGAGTGTGTCAGTTTCTTTCACTGTCAAAGTCCTTGTTTCCAGGGACCTGGAAGGACAGTGAGTGAATTCTCCTTGTGCTAAATTGTGCTTAAAAAAAACATTTTTTCTAGGGACAGAAAACTGTAGGTAGGGAGAGTGTGTCAGTTTCTTTCACTGTCAAAGTCCTTGTTTCAAGGGACAGAGAAGGACACCTGAAGGTAGCCCTTATTGCTTTTTTCCCATCTCCCTGCAGGCCATCTATTAGAATGTCTGGAAGGCAAACAAGGAGAGGCAGACAGTCAGGAGGCAATAAAAGAGGGCAAGCAGGCTCTGTGTCTGGGGGCAACAGTGCTGGTCGTGGACGCGGTGCATTGTCATCAGCACATGGCCATGGGACACGCTTGTCCTTCTTTTCGGCAGCTGGACATGTTGAGCCACATCATGCCGAAGACTTGGTAGAGTGGATGACCAAGCCCTCCTCCTCCTCCTCATCCTCTCTCACCCAGGCTCAGGGTACTGGAAAAGCAGCTGCCAAAGCGTCCTCTTCCCTGGTATCAATGTCAGACTCATCATCAGTCACTCCTTCCCTAGACCCACCATGTCCTCCTCCTGAGGAGTCCCCCGAACTGTTTCAGCACAGTGTTGGGTACATGCTCCAGGAGGATGCCCAGCGTTTCGAAGGGTCTGATGATGAAACCCAGCTAGAGGAAGGCAGTAGCGTGAGAGCAGACAGAGGGGATGCTCAAGAAGGACACCAATCTGGCAGTCATGTTCCAGCAGCTGCAGCATACTGCCAGATTGGCTCCAGTGATGAGGAGGGAGGTGATGATGAGGTCACTGACTCCACGTGGGTGCCTAATAGGAGAGAGGAGGAGGAGGAGGATGAGGAGGAGGCACATCTCCAACGAGGCAGGATGCCCTTTGGTGGCCAGCGTAAGGGCAGTACACCGACGGAATCACACCGCAGAGCTCCGCCTGTGCAGGGCGCTGCCTCTGCCCGTCATTCAAAAAGTTCTTTGGTGTGGGCCTTTTTTGAGGCTAGTGCATCAGATCGCACAGCTGCTGTTTGCAACATATGTCTCAAGCGTATATCGCGTGGCCAAAACATCAGCCGCTTGGGTACCACATGCCTGACCAGACATATGTTGACCTGCCATGCAGCTCGTTGGCAAGCCTACCTCAAAGACCCACACCAAAGAACAAAGCGGACCTCTCCTTGCACCGCATCAGCTGGGATCTCCAACCCCACTATAACTTCAGTCCTCTCTGAAACATGCACTGAGAGGAATGAAGGTGTAGAATTAGGTGTGTCACAGCCAAGTACTTGCGGCCACTCTGCTAGCAGTACACCGACGTCCGATTCTAGCAGGCAAATTTCCCTGCCCCAGCTGCTGGACCGTCGAAAGAAGTTCACTCCCAGCCATCCACATGCCCAGCGGTTGAATGCTAGCTTGGCTAAATTGCTAGCGCTTCAACTGCTGCCTTTTCAGTTGGTAGACTCGGCCCCCTTCCGTGAGTTTGTGCAATGTGCGGTTCCTCAGTGGCAGGTTCCCAAACGCCACTTTTTCTCACGGAAGGCTATTCCGGCTCTCTACCGGCATGTGGAAGGCAATGTCTTGGCCTCGCTGGACAGGGCGGTCAGCGGTAAGGTGCATATTACCGCTGACTCATGGTCCAGCAGGCATGGACAGGGACGTTACCTTTCTTTCACGGCCCATTGGGTCACTCTTTTGGCAGCTGGGAAGGATGCAGGACAAGGTGCAGTAGTGTTGGAGGTTGTCCCACCGCCACGCCTCCAAAATGCTACTACTGGTTGTGACACACCTCTCTCCTCCACCCCCTCCTCTTCTTCTTCCTCCATGGCCTCTTCCTGTGGTTTGTCCTATGAACCAGCGGTGCTCCGTAGCCGTTCACGGGGCTACGCAAGTACGCAGGCAAAAAGATGCCATGCCGTGCTTGCGCTGGTGTGTTTGGGGGACAGAAGCCACACTGGGGCAGAGGTCCTGTCTGCTCTGCAGGGCCAGGCCGAGAGGTGGTTGACGCCACGCCAGCTTAAGCCAGGAATGGTGGTTTGCGACAATGGCACCAACCTCCTCTCCGCCCTCCGACAGGGACAACTGACCCATGTGCCCTGTGTGGCTCACGTCCTTAACCTGGTGGTGCAGCGGTTCTTGGGCAGGTACCCGGGCTTACAGGATGTCCTGAGGCAGGCCAGGAAAGTCTGTGTGCATTTCCGCAGATCTTATAATGCCAGTGCTCGCCTGGCTGAGCTGCAAAAGGAGTTGAACCTGCCCAAGAACCGCCTTATATGTGACATGCCCACCAGGTGGAACTCAACGTTGGCCATGCTGCAGCGGCTGCACACGCAGCAGAGGGCCATCAATGAGTACCTGTGCGACTACGGCACCAGGACAGGGTCAGGGGAGCTTGGTTTTTTTTCTCCACGCCAGTGGGGCATGATCAGGGATGCATGCACTGTCCTGGCACCATTTGAGGAGGCCACGAGGATGGTGAGCAGTGACAGTGCATGCATCAGTGACACTGTACCTCTTGTCCACCTGTTGGAGCACACGCTGCGTGGAATAATGGACAGGGCACTTGAGGCAGAACAGAGGCAGGAAGAGGAGGACTTCCTTGCCTCTCAAGGCCCCCTTTACCCAGACAGTGTTCCTTCTGTCCCACCCATCGCACAGGAAGAGGAGGAGGAGGAGGAGGAGGAGGAGGATTGTGTCAGCATGGAGGTGGAGGCTGGCACTCAGCATCATCAGCAGCAGTCTTTTAGGGATGATTTACAGTCCCAAGAAACCAGTGGACTTGTACGTGGCTGGGAGGAGGTGGCTGCGGATCATGTCGTCCTTAGTGACCCAGAGGACTCCGGAGCGAATGCCTCAGCAAACCTACGCTGCATGGCCTCCCTGATCCTGCAAAGTCTGCGGAAGGATCCTCGTATTCTTCGGATCAAGGAGAGGGACCATTACTGGCTGGCCACTCTCCTTGATCCATGGTACAAGGGTAAGGTTGCGGACCTTATGTTACCGTCGCAGAGGGAGCAGAGGATGAGACAACTCCGGGAGGCCTTGCAGAAAGGTCTGTGCAACGCGTTCCCAGAGACTGGGAGGTTACAAACTCCTGGTCCTGGACAACGAGTTGCTGAGGCTTCGGCCAGTCAAAGAAGGAGCGGTGGGGAAGGTGGCCGTCTGACCGATGCGTTCAGACAATTCTTTAGTCCGCAGCCCCAAAGTATGATCGGTTCCAGCAACCATCGCCAGCGTCTGATAAACATGGTGCAGGAATATCTAGGGGCAAGGTCAGACTTGGACACCTTCCCCACCGAAAATCCTCTGGCTTACTGGGTCTTGAGGATGGATCACTGGCCAGAGCTTGCACAGTATGCAATTGAGCTACTGGCCTGTCCTGCATCCAGCGTTCTTTCGGAACGCACATTCAGTGCTGCTGGAGGATTTGTCACGGATCACAGGGTGCGCCTGTCCACCGACTCGGTTGATCGACTGACTTTCATCAAGATGAACCAGTCTTGGATCACCACCAGCTACCACACACCTGATGCTGATATAACAGACTAATTGATTTTAACATGTCACATCCCTTCAAGACTGATGCTGATGCTGAGTGCCTGTGCTGTTATGTTGACTGGCTATCCTCCTCCTCCGAGTCCTCAATGATACGATTGATGATGATAGCTTGGAAGATCATTTTTGTTTATGGGTGCCGCCACCAGTGGCTAAGGCCCAATTTTTCAGCCCCTGTTTTACAGGGGCGTGTAATTACAATTTTTTTAGCAATAATTTGCCATAGGGCTCATTGCTGTGCTCCAAGTACAGTATCTGTGAGGGGTTGGAGTGTTGTGGCACCAGTGCCTAAGGCCCAATTTTTCAGCCCCTGTTTAACAGGGGCGTGTCATTACAATTTTTGAAGCAATACTTTGCAACAGGGCTCATTGCTGTGCTCCAAGTACAGTATCTGTGAGGGGTTGTAGTGTTGTGCCACCAGTGCCTAAGGCCCAATTTTTCAGCCCATGTTCAACAGGGGCATGCAATTACAATTCTTGATCTAATAATTCACAGCAGGGTCCATTGCTGCACCCACCAAGAGTAACTCTGAGGGCTTACAGTCTTGTGGCAACGCCACCACCACCACCACCACGAAAGGCCCAATTTTTCAGCCCCTGTTCAAAAGGGGCATGTAATTAAAATTCTTGATCTAATAATTCACAGCAGGGCCCATTGCTGCACCCACCAAGAGTAACTGTCAGGGCTTACAGTGTTGTGGCACCAGCACCACCATCAAAGCCCCAATTTTTACTACCACTGTTCAACAATTATATGTAATTAAAATTCCTGATATAATAGTTGACAGCAGGGCGTTCCAGCACCAACCAAGAGTAACTGAGTGCTTACAGTGTTGTGCCAACACCAACAACTAAGGGGCCTATTTCTGCAGAGTATATACGGCAGGTCCCTACTTTCAAACATCCAACTTACAAACGACTCCTACTTGCAAACGAAAGAAGACAACAGGAAGTGAGAGGAAATCTACCCCTAGAAAGGAAAATTCTCTCCTGTAAGAATAAATATGGGAGAAAGGGGTCTCATCTGTACTGATGCTTTATCAGCAATCCTTGTTTCAAGAAAAACACCACATTTCAAAAACAGTTGTCATTGGGACGGAAAGTGAGGTGAAATGTTCTGAACAGGGGCACAGACAGCAAAACAAATGTTACAGGGGTGATAACCCTTACCTATGTTTCCCAAAAAGTTTAAAAATAGATTTTTGGGCTGGAGCTACACTTCAACAATGTACCTGTTCAAAATTACAAACAGATTCTACATAAGAACAAACCTACAGTCCCTGTCTTGTATGCACCGCCTGTATACGGCTGTTCAGAGTATATAGGGCCTTTTTTATTTTATGTGCGGGGTTCCCCTTAATATCCATACAAGACCCAAAGGGGCTGGTAATGGGCTGGGGTAGGGGGGGGGGTCATGGGGTAGCTATGCCATTTTTCTTAAAGAATTTCATCCATATTACCGGGACCAGACATTACATTAAAGCCGCAAGCAGTTTTAAATGGCTTTTTTTTCATTTAGAAGTGTCATTTTGTGCAGGGACAGTTCTAAACACGGGAAACACGTGGCACTTCACAGGCATACTTTAGACACCCCCCAGGTACGATATTTAAAGGAATATTTGACTTTTTTTTTTCACTTTATGCATCATTAAAATGACTGCTCCCGAAAAACGACCGTTTTTAAAACTTCTTTTTGCATTGATACATGTCCCCTGGTGCAGAACCCGGGTTCCCAAACCCTATTTATGACAATAACATGCATAATAGTTGTTATAATTAGCACTTTAGAATTCGAACGTTCGCATCCATTGTATTTAATAGGGTTCTAATGTTCGTTCGAACTTTCGGTCCGTTCGCGGGTTCTGGTGCGAACCGAACCCGGGGGTGTTCGGCTCATCACTACTCCAGACTGCAGTGTCTCCGCTGCTCAATAGAGTGAAAGCAGGATGAAGCTGTTTCTCAGGGAATCCTTCTCTGCCTATATAAAATTCTCACATAGTGTAACAAAGTCTTATAAAGTAATTTATTAAAACAACTGTTATACTCACAAGTTTCAAGTGAATAAAAGTAGGAATCAAGACATAAATCGGGTCCGGCCATCAATCAACGAAAAGTTCACAGGAATTAGCAGCTGGTTCGCTCTGTCTGTCTGGTTGGCATTTGCAGTGTGGAGGGGTTAAAATGAGGATCAATCGCGCTTTTTTACACCCCGAACACCACAACTACACTAACCCTTATAGTATAACTAAAGACACAACATTTATTTTTAGTTTTAGGGTAGAGGGAGATGGATTACAACACTTGTCAGGTTTTTTTTGCTGTCTGTGTCCCCCTTATGCCGTGTAAACACGATCGTTTTTTCCGATCAAAAAAGACCGATGGACTTTTTTCATCGGAAAAACGATTGTGTGTGGCCCTCATCGGTCTTTTTTCCATCGGTGTAAAAAAATAGAACATGTTTTAAATTTTACAGATGGAGAAAAAACCCTTGCATGCTCAGAATCAAGTCGACGCATGCTCAGAAGCATTGAACTTCATTTTTCTCAGCACGTCGGAGTGTTTTACGTCACCGCGTTTTGGACGGTCGGAATTTCGTCTGATGGTGTGTATGCAAGACTGACAGAAAAATCTATCGGATTTTATTCCATCGGAAATCCGATCATGAGTACAGGGCATTAGGGAGATTCGCTCTCTCTATTTGTCCTGTTTACCATTATGATTAAAAGTGAAAGTAAAAGAAAATCCCAAATTCTGGGATGTCCCCAGAAAAGTAATAGATGGGAAATCTTCTAATGGGGACATTAGTTCTGATGACCTGGGGGTCCCCAATAGATTACCTTAATTATCAGGGATTTCCTCTCATTTCCTGTTTCAGCTATGGGACAGGAAGTGAAGGGAAATCTCCCCAAAGGCGACAAAAATAAACTTTACAGGGCTTTTAACCCTCACTTACTCTATCCAATAGTAAAAAAACTGAAAATTTATTACCAAATACTTACCGTAATTTTCCTTTCCTGATAGACTCCATGGCAGACTACGTGTGGGTTAACCCCGCCTCCTCTCCACAGCTATAGGACCCCTTACCCATAAATTTGAGCTCACCTCTACAGACAGGTGTTCCGTAACTAGCCGACTCAAATTTCAACTCTCATATTTTATTCATGGGTGGGAACTCCGTCTGCCATGGAGTCTATCAGGAAAGGAAAATTACGGTAAGTATTTGGTAATAAATTTTCCGTTTTCCTGACAGACTCCATGGCAGACTACGTGTGGGAAATAACTAGCCAATCCACACGGGAGGGTATGCTTGAACAAAAAATATTTTAATCTTTCCCGTCAACTGACAGGATTTTTCGACCAAAATTAACAAAGGAAAGGGAAGCAGGCTCAATACAATAATGGGACATAAATGTATTAATAGAAGACCACGAACCTGCCTTGCATATCACTTCAGGAGCCACGTGTCGAGCTGCTGCCCATGAGGCTGCCATGTCTCTGGTGGAATGAGCCGTCACCGCCTCTGGAGGAGCCAAGCCCTTTGCCCTGTAGGCCTGTTGAATAGATTGAACGATCCAGGCTGCTATCGTTCTAGAGGAAGCCCTCTTCCCTTTATTGCTGCCACTATGTAACAAGAACAGGTAGTTCGAGCTTCTAAAAGATGAAGTGACTCGCAAGTATTCTTTTAGAGTCTCGCCCACATCCAAGGGATGAGCATCTGCTGATTCCGGAGAATTGAAAGTAGGAAGGACTATTTCCTGATTCTCGTGAAAAACTGACGTGACTTTTGGCTTTGACCCAAGCATGGGAATAAGGACCACTCGGTCCGGGAAGAAAGTCAAAAAGGGTTCTTGACAACCCAGGAAGCTTATTTCTGAAATCCTTTTGGCTGAAGTAATGGCCACTAGAAAAGCCAGATTGATTGATAAGTCCTTAATGGAAAGATCCTTGTTGTTGAGTGCTGAAAGAGCATCAAGGACGAGCGGAAGATCCCATTTGGGGAATCTGGGTTTCCTCTGAGCCCTGATTCTCGAAGCCCCCCGGAAGAATTGTTGAACGAGGGGATGAGTTGCCCATGATGTTCCTGAAAATGCCGATAAGGCTGAAACTTGTACCCTGAGGGAACTGATCGACAAAGGAAGATCCAAGCCTGATTGGAGAAAAACAAAATCAAATCGTCTTGAACTCCAGGACTTCTAAAAGATTTTCCAGCAGAAGTCATGAAGCTGACAAACCTGGTCCAGATTCTGTTGTAGGTTTTGTTTGTGTTAGGCTTTCTGGAGCTCATAAGGGTAGAGATTACCCCTGAAGCACACCCAAGAGACTCTAGCCCAGGGGTCTCAAACTGGTGGCCCTCCAGCTGTTGCAGAACTACAATTCCCATGAGGCATTGCAAGGCTAAACAGTTACAAGCATGACTCCCATAGGCAGAGGCATGATGGGACTTGTAGTTCCGCAACAGCTGGAGGGCCGCAGGTTTGAGACCCCTGCTCTAGCCTCTCCCTCTCAAGAACCAGACCATCAGTTTCAGTATTGCTGGACAGGGGTGCAGGGTCGCCCCCTGAGAAAGAAGGTCCAGCCTGACAGGAAGAGGCAACGGGTCCCTGAAGCTCATTAGATTCAGGAGAGGAAACCATGGCCTGCTCGGCCAATATGGTGCTATTGTTATCACTTCGACTTTCTCCAGCTGGAGCCGCTGCAGGAATTTTAGCCTGATCGGAGGTGGAGGGAAGGCATATGCCTTGTTGAATTTCCATTGGCTTGTTAATGCATCTACTCCGAAAGCTTGACTGCACCGACCTCGAGTGTAGTATCTGTCTACTTTGTAATTGCAGGGGGATGCAAACAGATCCACCTCTGGATCGATTCCCAACGATAGGATCCACTTGAATGTTTGTGGGTGCAGTGACCATTCGTTGTTGTCTAGGTTGCTGCGTGACAGAAAGTCCGCTTGAACGTTCTGCTCCCCTGGAATGAAGACTGCTGTCAAGTTGAGCAGATTCCTCTGAGCCCAGGTCATGATGGGCTCGACCTCTTGGAGAAGGGCGGAGCTCCGAGTGCCCCCTTGCCTCTTCACATTTGCCACAGCGGTGGTATTGTCCATTTTGAGTAGGACCGACTTCCCTTTCAGAAGGTGGGAGAAGGCAAGAAGGGCGCACCATGCCGCGCGCAGTTCCAGAAGGTTTGAACCTGGATTGTGGAGACGGGCATCCCATTTGCCCTGAGCCAGTTCTGCCCCACAATGTGCCCCCCAGCCCGCATTGCTGGCATCGGATGTAACAGTCACCCACTGGATGGGAGCAAGGGAGTGGCATGTTAACAAGTTTTTGTGTTGAAGCCACCAGAGAAGACTGTTCCTCATTGACTGAGTAATCCTGATCAGCTGATTGAGATCGTCTGACCTCCACTGCTGGAGGAATCCTGATTGAAAAGGACGAAGCCTCCACATTGCCCATTTGACCATCGGGGATGTGGCCACCATCGTGCCAATTACCTTCAGGCACTGTGACGCCCTTAGGTGAGAGTAGTCTAGGGCTAAGGATATTCTTTCCCGAATGACCGGGATTTTTTTTTTCGGCAGAGAGATGGTATTCTCTATGGTGTCGAATTGAGCTCCTAGATAGGTTAGGCGTTGGGTCGGCTCTAGCTGAATTTTCTCCAGGTTTAGGAGCCATCCGAACTCTATCAGTGTAGAGATCACTTGATCTTTGTGGATCAGCAGCTGCTGCTTGTCTTGGGACAGTAGTAGTAAATCGTCCAGATAATGATACAGACGCACACCCTGTATTCTGATAAGAGACACAATTAGCAACAGTACCTTGGAAAAGACTCTTGGAGAGGTCGTTAGCCCAAATGGAAGACAAATAAATTGTAACTGCTTTCATTCGACCTGAAATCGACGATATTTGTGGAATTCTTCTGCCACGGGAACATGAAAATACGCGTCCTTTAAATCTATTGAGATCAACCAGTCGCCTGGTTGAACAACTTTTTGGATGGTTGAGAGGGATTCCATCTTGAATTTCTCGTGCTTTATGTACCTGTTCAGAAAAGTGAGGTCTATAACTGGACACCAAGAGCCGTTCTTCTTTTGTACTAGGAAGAGGGGGGAGTATACCCCCTGGAATTCCTCGCTCTTTGGCACGGATACTACTGCTCCTTGATCTTTCAGGGCATTCACATATGAAAGAAGAACTTGTTGTTTTTCTTCTGATTGAGGAAGTGAAGTTTGCACTGGTCTGCATGGAGGGATCTTGGTAAAGGACCATGTGTGACCTGTTGAGTCAGTTTTGATGGTCCAATAATCTGAGATCGAAGCCACCCAGACGTGCCGGAAGAGACGTAGGCGCGCCTCTACCCGACCCGCTTGGGCGGGCCCAATCTCAAAAGGACTTGGTTGGCTCGTGCCCACCGGGCGTCTGTTTCTTGCCAGACTTTTGGAAAGATGTCTGCCTATTCCAGTTCCAGCTTCTCCTAAAATCCTGTCCGGGTCTATAGGAGCGTGCCTCTCTCGAACGCTCTGTACTGCGTCTCTGCTGAGGTCTTCTTTGGTTAAACGGACGTCTGTCCTGAGGGAGGAACCCCGACTTCCCGCCTGTAGCCTTTGAAATGGCGTTATCTAGTTTGTTTCCAAACAAGGAATTTCCTTCAAAAGGAATTTTACACCATGCCTGTTTAGAGGCTGGATCAGCAAGCCAGGGGCGCAACCATAGTGCTCGTTTGGCCGTGACTGAAGACAGCATGGATCTAGCCATCAAGCGGATGAGATCAATTGATGCTTCTCCCAAAAAGGCGACAGCCAGTTTAAGTTCTTGCACTGCTGAACTTTGTGCCAATTCCTCCGAGACACCTTTCAGGACCAAGTCAACATTTTCCACCCAGGCCTTCATTGCTTTGGAGGTGACTGCAAGGGCTAGGGCTGGTTTGCAAGCCATACCGTTCAAGTTATATATTCTCTTAAGGTCTTGGTCAATTTTTAGATCCAGACCATCTTTAAAAGATACAGTGTCATCTAGCGGGAGGGTGACATGCTTCGCTAGGCGCATTACTGCTGCATCTACGAGGGGAGCATTTTCAAATGCTTAACGTCCTCAGATTTAAAGGGATACAGTCTAGAGGTTTTGCTTAGCATAGAAACCTTCTTATCCCCCTTGCTCCATTCTTCCTCAAATACTCCTTTCAGCTCAAAGGGAAGTGGGAAATTGGAGCGTTCTTTCCCCAGTTGCTTAAACAATTTCCTTTGTTTCTCTGGGGGGGCAGTGGTATCCTGCAACTTTAAGGTTTCCTTCACTGCCTTGATTAGTCGAGAGACTAAAGCGTAGTCGAATCCCACTACAGAATCATCTCCCTCCATCTCGTCTTGCGAGGAATTATGGGAGGAATCATGGGGCTGGAATTGGCCTGGATCCTCCTGGGCCTCGTCAGCCAAGGAGCCAGACAAGGTGGTGGACTGGCTCCTCATGTGGGGGGCAACTATTTCCTTCATAGATTGCTGTACCACACGTCTCACAAGAGACTCAAGATTTTGTTTTTCGGTCTCTTTCTCACCGACCGCTCGGGCATAACATGGGTCGCATAGCGATTTGCCCTCCGGGATTCTGGTCTTACATCCCCAACAGGCTCTGTGGTCAGAGCGACTATCGCGGTGGTGGTGGCGGTGACTAGAGGAGGAATGGGAACGTCTCCTATGTCTAGAGGGGGAATGTGAACCTCCCCTATGATGATGAGCCCTAGAAGTAGTGCCGCGTCTGGACCTGGAGGATGAATGATGATGCTGATGCGGCCTGGCAAGGTCCCTGTCTTGTGACTGATGCACTGATATAGCCGGGCTGTAAGAGATAATACAGACAGAGGGAGGGGGAGGAAGGTGGGCAGGTTGTAACCATTAGCAACCACCAGCAAAAGCACTAAAGACACCAACCCCCTACCCACTCCGCACATACCTTGTGCGGGAGGGCTGGTCACACGGCAGTGAAGATGAGTCCATGATAAGGGAGACACGAAAGATCCAATACAATAGACTACCTAGACTAAGGATAAGCAAATAAATGCAAGACCAGCAACAACAAAAAAAAAAAAGTTTTTTTTTTTTTAAACTGTCCCTTTAAGAGACACTAAGCATAACTAAGCATTACATTGCAATGAGGTGCTTACCCTGTCCTGGTAGTGCCGAGGCTCCGGGATGCTGCCGCTATGTGCCCACAGGTTATCCCACCTGTATAGGGCTCTTCAGCAGTTTAAATAAACCGCCGGAATGACGTCACGGCCGGTCCCGCTGCGCACATGCGCCGGGGGGACCGGACCTATTGCGCGGCCCCTGACCCCTCCGCCGTACCGCTCATGCGCGAAAACCAAGCCTCGGTTTCACCGTGGCTCTGCGCATGCGTGGACGTTCAGCAGGCCGGGATCAGGAAGGGAATGGCGTCCTGGAACGCAGAAAGCGTTCCACATGGAAAACGGCGCTGCATGGACAGAAACACATGCAGAGAGGAAAAAGACATACTACACACAAAAACCATCTGCCATGGAAATGATATAGAGAAGTCTTCAGACCTTGCCAGCCGATATCCACCGTCCCTCATGGTACACTGGGGCCACATCCCTCCACCATAGGGGTATCCGTCAGCCCAAACCACTCGCCCACTCATAGCTGGGCCCTGGGTGCACCGCACAACTGGTACCTGATATGGCAGACATCCTGGACTGCACCTGAATTGCATGATGAAGGGTCCATGTGAGGAGGACACAAAAGGAACACCTGTCTGTAGAGGTGAGCTCAAATTTATGGGTAAGGGGTCCTATAGCTGTGGAGAGGAGGCGGGGTTAACCCACACGTAGTCTGCCATGGAGTCTGTCAGGGAAAAATGTTTGTCTATAGTTCTACTTTAACACGATGCAGTCAAACCAAAAATAAAATATTTTAGGTAAAACATTGAATATTCCATGTTGAATTTTTTTTAACAAATCACCTTCATGCCCGGTTTACACTGGTGCGACACGACAGTAGTACGACTGTCGATCCGACTTTACCTTGCGACATCGGTCCAACATTGATCCGACTTCCATCCGACTTTAATGAACGGGATATGATTTTGACCTGACTTTGAGAAAGTCTGACTTGTCCTTTGACCAAGCAAAACAATCCCAGTGTGACATGAATTCCTTTTCCTGGTGGTGTAATCCATGTCGGATGTCACAAGTCGGATAGTTAAGATGGTGATTTGACTTGGATACGACTTCAAATAGGGTTGCACCGATACCACTTTTTTAAAACCAAGTACAAGTACCGATACTTTTTTTTCAAGTACTCACTGATACGTTTTTTTTATGTCATATGACAGTGGCACTAGTATGCAGCATTGATGGGCACTGATAGGTGGCAATGATGGGCACTGATGGGAACTGATAGGTGACACTGATGAGGTGTGCACTGCGTCAGTATTTTTTTTTCAATGTTTTCTTTCTTTTTTTGGGGGTGGGGGAGTGGACGGTGTCAGTGTTTTTTTTAATTTTAATTACTTTTACAATTTAACCATTTAAACATTTATAATTCCTTCTTTTCTTTTTTTTTAATCAGCCATGTTGTGGGGGGGGGGGCTTTGTTGAGATATCAGGGTTCTAAACAGACCCCTGACATCTCCCTTTTGAGACACGGAATTGGACTGAGGACACAGATTTCCCAGTCCCTTTCTCAGCAGCCTCAGCTGCACTGACAGATAGATTCATAAACGGAATCACAGGTTCATACCTCCCAACAAAAGAATGTAGTCATAGGACACACACCCTGTCAAGCCCCCTTAAAGGAGAATTATACAAACAAAAATGATTATTTAAACCGACTAGTGCTTTTTTTAACCACTACTATTCCTTTATATTGGCTTTGGAAATTTACAAATGCAGCAATTTAGAAATTGGATGAAAGGTTTAGCACTGGGAAGCACTTTTTGAAAGATAAAAAGTGCATTTTATATACATCTATACAGATCAGACCAAAATTAGGGACACATGAGGAGGAAATAGGGACAGAGGGACATTGTTCCAAATCAAGGACAGTCCCTCGAAATCAGGGACAGTTGGGAGCTATGCAGTTTAAAATGCTTCAGTTACGAATGGACAAAGTTTCTGATCACTGAATGTTCATGTTCAGGAAGACACTGGTAAATGACAGATTTACCGGCTCCATCCTGACAGATCCCGGATGAGGGGGGACCGGAGGAGGACACCAGGAGCCAGAGGAGGACTCTGGGAGCCGGAAGAGGACGCAGGGGACAGTCGGGGATGGTCAGTGCGGCGGTGGGGGCAGTTATAGGCATCGATCTCCCTGTATAGATTTCAATAAAGCAACTGACAGCCACCGGAGGGAGAGGAGGAAAAGCGGCTGTCAGAAAATCTATACAGGCAGATCGGGGCTTGTAACTGCCCCCACCGCCGCACCGACCATCTGTGAGGCTGCCCGCCCCTGCGCGCTACGCTGAGGTCACCGGGTGTACTGGCCTCCTGCCGGGAGGTATCGGATCAAGCATCGGAGCATTTGCACGAGTATGTTGTATCAATGTGAACCGGGCCTCACACACACTGCAAACATTATTTCAGTTTTCCTGGAAGCTGTGAAAGTTACAATGTGTTATACATTTGTGTAATCTGTGACAAAGAGGGGTTAATACTGTGTATGTGACACAGAGGAGTTAATGTGGTAAATATGACAGTAAGGGTTAATGCAGTATCATTCAGAAGGTTTAATGACATGTGACAAACAATGAATGGTTATGTATGTAGTATGACACAGAAAGGTTGATGCTGCATGTCTGTGGCCGGGATGCAGGGAGAGTGACACCGAAGGGTTAATGTTGAATGCGCTGCGGGCTGGCTCAGTGCTGTAGTCAGCAGTTTCTCCTCCTTGGAATAAGTTTTATCTGGTGCGGTCTGGTCTGGCTGCACACAGCTATGTGGAATATACTGTATAGTAAGCCAGAATACGCCATCAGCCTGATTGGATCAATGGGGAGTTTCATATGGGGTATGAAAAAAGGCAGAATGTGTGAAATCTTCCTTCACCTGTTTATTATGTTCTGACGTCTCCCTTCTTCAGTTTGTGGATTGCCCGCATACTGGATCATTGGTTAATTGAGTAGATTTTATTTCCTGCTAACTGCTCCATGTTTGGGACAAATCCATGTGCTGCTAGGTATAAGTTTACTCTACTTATGTTATGCTGATTTCATTTTTAAATAAAAAGTTTCCACTTTTGTAGCGCCCTGCTCCTGATGATCAGGCGCTATGTTAAATTTAGTGGGTGTCTGAGCTGGTAGTTAGCTCAGACTTTGTAAATAATTAAGGCTAAATCAGCCTCTGTTCCGGCTATGGCTGTGTTGGAAGGACTTCCCACTGTTTGCCTGTAGGTGGCGTTACCACCCCAGGCCAGTGTTGGAATACAAGCAGGCCAGAGTGAATTAGGTACTTTCCCTCAGGAACAGCCCAGTGGAAGTGGTCTCCCCGCTGGGCATGCTGGGGAAGGGTACTTAAGGGGCAGACACCATTTTACGGGGCTCTCTTCGCCTCGTGGCCTTCCTGGCTCGAGGTGTATGTTACTGGAATTTCAGCCTCAGAGCCACGCTGGCCTGAGGCTGCATCTATGCCAGGTAGGCCCAGTTGTCCTAACTGGGGCCTGCACTTTGAAGGTGATCCTGTGCTGTCTGTCCTGAGGGAGGAAGCCACTCAATAGAGGAAACCAGGGGAAGACCAAGCGGAAGGCTGGTGTCTTGGGGACCTTATTGAAGGATAAACCATAGCTCAAGTTACCTTACAGTCTGCCGGGTTGGCTTAAAGACTCTTAGACTGTCAAGCCTCGTACACACGACCGAGTTTCTCGTCGTAAAAAACACGTCGTTTTTTTCGACGAGATTCTTGTTAAGCTTGTCGATTTTCTCGTCAAGCTTTCCATGCGTACACACTGACATTTCCCAATTTCCTCGTTGTTCTCCGCGGTCACGTCCAGCACGTACGACGGCACTATAAAGGGGAAGATCTTTTTTCTTGGCGCCACCCCTTGGGCTGCTTTTGCTGATCTCGTGTTACCGCGTGTGAAGTAAAAGTTTGGGAAGAGACGATTCGTGCTTTTCAGTCTTCGTACTTTTCAGATCGTTTTCTGCGGTTCAGTTTGTGCTTGTGGGTTCGTATCTTGACTTTCAGGGCGTCTAGGCAGGTCGTATCTGTTTTACAGTGCGTTCTTGCCTGTTCGTTTCTGTTTTTCAGTTCGTTATTCATAGGCCTTGCTGTTCTAAAGTGCGTTCTGTTCTGTACGTTCTGATAAGACGATCGTTTCCTAGCCATGTCGCCTGGACGTTCTCGTCATCGAGTTCGTGCTGTGCGTGCGCTTGGTGTTGGTCTGCTTGTTTTGGACCAAGACCAGTCCATGAATGGTGTGAGGAGGAGTTCATGGACCAAGAATTGGTTGCTCCAGCGGGACCAATTCTGCCACATGCCTCTGCTGCGGGAGATCGTCGAGAATAATCCTGAGGACTACAGGAATTTTCTGCGGATGTCTGACCCCGTTTTTCAGGAACTGTTGGCTTTGGTGTCCCCCTATATTACCAGGAAGGACACCGTTATGCGGGAAGCCATCAGTGCTGAGCAGAGGCTCATCGCCACCTTACGGTACCTGGCGACAAGGAGAAGTCTTCAGGACTTGAAGTTCACGACAGGCATCTCCCCCCAGGCTCTGGGCCTCATAATCCCAGACACCTGTTCTGCCATTATACAAGTCCTGCAGGAGGACTATATTAGGGTAAGTTTTCTCCTTTAACATCACATTTTATGTATTTCATGTATGCTAATGTATTGTATTTCTTTCATCCTTCCCTAATTACCATGATTGTAATATGCTGAGAATGTCCCCCTTGTCCTCATGTATGCTGGAAGCTTTAGATTGCCCCTTTTTTCTCCTCCATGCATATTTCCCTTCACTAACCTTTCCAGCAGGGGCGCCTGTTGCTCCAAATGTTTGGGGGTTCAAACCCCAATTTAGGAAATAAACTTCCTCCTTTTTTGCTCTGGTGCCTATTAAACGCCCCCATTTGTTCTCTCCAATGCAGCCATTTTGTCCCCTCCAATGCAGCCATTTTGTTCCCTCTAATGCAGCCATTTTGTCCCCTCCAATGCAGCCAGTTCCTCCCCAGCCCTGCACTTACCTTCTTGTGGTCAGTGCCATCCTTCTTCTGTCCTTGATGTCTTCTCCTTCCCTTGATGTTGCATCAGCCAATCATGTTACCATTAAACAGACTTGGTGAATATGATTGGCAGAGCAGCCTGTCAGTGTTTACCCAAGGAATGCCCCCCCCCCCCTGCGTCCCCTATTTAACTTTTCTGCAGCCAATTACATCCCTCAGGCTGTAATGTGCAAGACAATTTTCCTTACTGTTTCTGCTATGCAATTTTAAGCCCATAAATGCCGCAGTTCTTCATATGTCGGTCGCTTAACAGGGGGCCATCCACCTGAATAGTGGGCGGCACAGACAATACATAGGTTAATGCAAGGCATAAACCTATGTATTGTTCTGAGTGACGGGCACAGGAGAGAGGGAGCAGTGCTCCAGCGCCCACTCTGGACGCACCGCCACTGCAATGCTATCCTGTGGCCAAACACATCTCCCCCCCCCCCCCCATTATAATTTAATGGACCATCATAGGGGGTGATGAATATGATACATGAGCCTTCCATTATACTTATTTAAAACACCTTAATAAACGTAGACTTTGATTGATGTTGGCCTCTAATGTATTTTCTTACAATATACTTGTAATGTTTGATTTGTGTATTCTAATATTTTTTCATCTTGTTTGACTCCACAGCTTCCTTCCATGCCACAGGAATGGCAGACTGTGGCATCGGAGTTTGCCACGCGGTGGGACTTCCCCAACTGCGGTGGTGCCATAGACTGGAAGCACGTCCGCATCGTGCCGCCACCCCGTTATGGGTCCTACTACTTCAATTACAAGGGGTTTCATAGCATTGTGCTGATGGCAGTGGTGTCAGCACGGTATGAATTCCTCTATGTTGATGTAGGGAAGAATGGCCGGATGTCCGATGGGGGATCCTTCATCCAGACGGAGTTTGCCCTCCGTCTCCAGAGTGACGACCTTGCATTGCCACCGGATGCAGGGAATATTGAAGGACTCCCCTTTGTTTTTTTGACTGATGAAGCCTTCGGGCTCGGACCACATCTTATGAGGCCATTTCCTCAGAGGACCCTGACCCCAGAGAAGAGGGTGTTCAATTACCGGCTGGCCAGGGGCCGAAGAGTCGTTGAAAATGCCTTTGGCATAATGGCCAGCCGGTTCCGCCTTTTTAGGACTCGCATCCACTTGGCGGACTACAAAATAAACTATGTAGTGTTATGCTGCTGTGTGCTACACAATTTTCTTTGCCGCAAATCAAATTCATATATGGCCTCAGTTTTGCCAGAGGCTGGACTTTCCCCTGATAATCCCCTGCCGGGCCTGGAATCTGCCCGTGCTGGCTTGCCCCCCCAAAATGCCCATGAGGTTCGGGACAAATACATGGACTATTTCACGGGTCGGGGGGCAATTCCTATGCCAGGCTATGTCTAAAGATTGCTGTCTAACGATACAAATAAAAATCTTGTTTAAACTTCTAACTTTTCTTGGTTTCCTGTCTCCTAGTTTGTCTTAGTGCATTTGTAGTGCCAAGTGTATTTTCCTTTAGTAAATACCAACCATTTCAGTATGTAACCTTAAAAAATGTACCAAATCAGGTTAGAGCATATTAGAAAAAGAAGCTACACGTTGTTTGTGTTCCAATCTTTTACTATGTGCAAATTCACACACTTTTTTTTTTCATTTTTTGTTTGCCTGGCCACAAACCGGCAATTGTTTTCTTAGGAAAATACAAAAACAACAGTTGCATTCCAAAAATTACAAAATTGGATACCTCGGAGCAATCTGAGACATTCACTTACACAAACTATATGTCTGTATGTGCCCGTCCTAATATGGGGTCCTGCCACCCCTTGCCCAGCCAAAAATTGAATATGCACACAATTGGGATTATTTTCCTATAGGGATTTTAGACTCCTGATCCCTATTGTCAACATGTGCTATCTGCCATCAGGGGTGATCAATGGACGTGTTTTGGGGGTGCAACCCCTTTCTTCAGTTCACCTACTTTAGATACGAGGAAGGGGTTGCACCCCCAAAAGACGTACATGGATATCCCCTGATGGCAGATAGCACATGTTGACACACTGTGTGCAGATTCAATTTTTGGCTGGTTTGATTGTCAATTTTTTTTTTAAAAGTTGAAGAACAAACATGAGAAAAAAGGGGGTTGGGATGCCTTATTGAATTCTCCCCAAAACATTGAGAATGTCTTTAAATGTTTGATCCATCACATGTATTCTTTCTTTAATTTTGTCCAGTTCCGTACTACATTCCATCACTTGCTGGATGAGGCGGAGGGCACTGTCAGCAGAGAAACCTGTACTATCCTTCACCCCAACATTCACATCCCCTAAAAACAAAATAAAAAGGTATTATAATTCTGCAGGCCTACATCTCTTACCTGAAGCTGTGGTGACAGATACTGACCTGTTGTGGTGACCAGTTCCACAACGTCATCCACCTCTCCTTCCTGCACTTCTCCTTCCTCCACCTCAACTTCCTCTACATCCTTCGTTTGTGGGTCTTTGGGAGTTTGCGGTTGTTGTGAAGCTGTGGGGTTCTTGTGCTCCCTGGAGTGTCCTCCTCCCAGTCTTCTCTCCCCTATGAGAATCAAACAAAAGGTAGAGTTATCACACAGAAATTCTCTATGTTAAACCAAAAAACAGGCTAAATTGCTTGGAAGTGGGGTACAAGTGTGTGTTTGGGCGGAAGTTAAAGATGAATGCATTATTTCTGACCAAGAATATGCTTAGTATTCACCTTTGTCTGTCATTTTTTAGACATGTAGGCAACACAAAAATTCTCGGAAGCACCTGTGTGGGACACCCAAAAAAGGCGGGTCTGGTGGCCCACACTATAGTGCTCCAAAGTACAGATGTGGAAGCAGCTGCTGAGTGTCCTCTCCTTTACACTGACTAAAGTTTGCATTTCATTCTCTTTGCAAACACATCATCTAGGCTAAAACTTCGTGCCCCAAATTTGCGAAAAAATGGCAGATGTCTAATTACTTTTCTGGCTGTAAAATAATCCAAAACAGCGGATAGTGGCCGAACGAAGTGTCTGTAACGTAACGAACAATTACTGTGCCCAACCAAGTTCAAAATATAACATTTTGGAAGGGAGTCCAATAAGAAAAACCAAAAAAACCACCAACATGTCAGTTTAGAAAAGGATTAATAGCATAAAAGTGTACATTTTACTTACTTTTAGCGAGCATTCTCTTAATGCTCCTTAACTGCTGTGGCTCCCTCAGTTTGAGGTCTGACCACCTCTTTCTGAGCTGCTCATTTGAGCGTTTCACCCCAAAATTCGTCTTCAGACTCTTCACGACTTTAGTGAGGATTTTGGCCTTCCTTCTATTTGGTTTGCTATACGGCCCATGCTTTGCGTCATAATCAGACTTGAGCAAGATGTCCACCATCTCCGCTATCTCCGCAAAAGACATATTCGATGCCTTGAATCTCCTCCTTGATCGTGACGTTTCCTCGGTCTCCGGGCTTGTCTCCTCCTCGTTAGTTGCGGAATTATCAGACACCTGCTGTAACTCCGCCATATCTGTCTGCGCGCCGAAAGAGAAGGGGCGGGGAAAAGATGTTAGTTAGAACGTCATGGGCGGGCGATGTGTGCGGAGCGACGTGTTCGAATTTTGACGCATGCGTGGTGTGTATATAGCAAACACACATGTGACTATAGTACGTTCGGTGTGCGGAGAGAGGAGTTCAAGTGACGGACGTGCGAACGAAGGTATGTGATTTTGTGACTTGTACAAATTGTTGGCCTATACTGTTTTGAGAATGTTGTAGGATATATATGGTGACTACGATGTTAAGGAGGTTAGACTGTTTGCCTCACATTAGTTATATATTATTTCTTAAACTTGCAGATACAATATGAATGTCTTTATTAGCGACAAAGAGTTCCTGGCGGAATTTATTGACCGGGTAAGGGAGCTGCCCGCTCTGTGGGAGACGAAAAACCCCATCCATAAAAAAAGAGGGGTGAGAAAAGCAGCGCTGGAGAAGCTGCTCCCATTTGTGCATACCAAGGTGCCCACAGCCACAGCAAAACAAGTGGACACTAAAATTGGGAGCTTGAGAGGCACATACAGGACTGAACGCTCTAAGGTCCTGGCTTCTCAGAGGTCAGGAGCAGCAGCAGGTGATGTGTATGTCCCGATTTTGTGGTACTACAGCAGGATGTCCTTCCTGGATGACCACATTGAGGCAAGGCCATCACTCTCCACTCTTCCCCCCAGACTTCCCTGCAGCCAACCTGAGCCTTCTCTGGAGCAAGAGGAGGCAGCCATCCTGGATGATCCTGATTTGGCCATCTGGAGCCAGGTATAGTATTAAATGAAAATGTATTGGGATAAAATTAATGTTTGACAAATATGTCAAGATGAGAAACATACAATATTTTGGGTTCCACAAGTGAAATCAAGATCTCGAGACATTAGTCTGCACTTAATTGGGTGCTAAATAGTCAATCTGATGTAGGTGTAAATTATAAAAAAATATTTCTGGATTTACATTCTAATTGCTTCAATCATGTTTATAAAGTTTGATGCAAAGATTAAAACAACATATTAAACTATGTCCCTTTTTCATACACAGGATGAAATCAGCCAGGAGGAGGGTCTGGAAACTGTCAGGCAGGAGGAGGAAGGGCCCAGTGGCAGCCAGGAGGTGGCAGGGCCCAGTGGCAGCCAGGAGGTGGCAGGGCAAAGGAGAAGCACCAGATCCCAGGTGCCTCCCATCCGGCTTCCCAAAAGAGGCAGGAGGGACAGGACCACCAGTGAGGCAGCAATGGCCCTTATTAAAGAGGCCCATGCCACCCTCAAAGAGCCCACATCCCCTGAAGAGGCCATTGCCGGCCTAGTGGAGGCAAAGTTCAAGGTGATGAGCATGGAGCAACGCCTCCTATGCGAGCCCCTGCTCATTAGGCTTGTGCACAACGGAAAAATTTGTTCCGTTTCGGTTCGTTTCTTTCCGGTCCTGTTGATTCGTAATCATTCGTAATTTTGCTAGACGGGATTTTTCGTGTTCGGACTCATTCGTATTTTTGCAAGCGACATTTTTCGTTGAATTTTTTGTTGCTTTATAATTCGTACTTTCGGTAGAGTACGTTGTTTTTCGTTGATTCTGGACACAACTCCTACTTTAGTAACTTTTTTTGGGTTCGTTGATTCGTAATTTTCTGTGTCTCTCTCACGACGACGCTGACTATTATGCCTAATGTGCTTCGAATGGATTTGTACTTTTCGAAATACATAGCGGTTATTTGTAACGATTCGAAATCTCGTATATTTTACTTTCGTTTTTTACATGCGGCTATAGCCTCCGCCCCTGTACACCATTTTGAGAGGGTTCAGCACGGTGAGGGAGAAGCAGAGAGCAGAGCAGAGTGTTATTGTGCTTCGAATGGATTAGAAATCTCGTATTTTACTTTCGTTTTTTACATGCGGCTATAGCCTCCGCCCCTGTACACCATTTTGAGAGGGAGTTCAGCACGGTGAAGGAGAAGCAGAGAGCAGAGCAGAGTGAGTGTTATTGTGTTTCCAATGGATTTGTACATTCGTAAGTTTTTTCATAACGAATTATGCCGAAGACATTCGGGCATTCGCTATTTTGCGGTATAATTTATTTCGGATTCGGTTTTATTCGTAATTGCTTTGTTCGGAAATTCGAATGCTTCCGAATGTCCGAAAGTTGCTAAATTCGGATGAATTTCGATTCGTTACGAAACGAGTTGCACAAGCCTACTGCTCATCACCTTGCTCAACAAGGGGGTGATGGGAAAAATTACCCCCAATACCGCCATTTGTGAGGTGGCACAACTGTCCCAACCTCAACCTCCTCCTCCACCTCCACCTTCTTCTTCTGCCCCACCCCCTTCTCCTCCACCTCCACCTTGTTCTTCCGCCCCACCCCCTTCTCCTCCACCTCCACCTTCTTCTTCCGCCCCACCCCCTTCTCCTCCACCTCCACCTTCTTCTTCCGCCCCACCCCCTTCTCCTCCACCTCCACCTTGTTCTTCCGCCCCACCCCCTTCTCCTCCACCTCCACCTTGTTCTTCCGCCCCACCCCCTTCTCCTCCACCTCCACCTTCTTCTTCCGCCCCACCCCCTTCTCCTCCACCTCCACCTTGTTCTTCTGCGCCACCCCCTTCTTCTCCACCTCCTCCTCCTCCTGACAGGAGTACCCCTCCAGTGGCCCAGCCTCCAGCCAAACGAAGAAGGAAGGCTGCATGGAAGGCTTCAGGAAAGGTTGCAGGGAAGGTTGCCAGGAAGACGAGGAAGTGATGGCCTTGCTTCATTGTGGTCGGACAGAAGGCAGCCTGTTGTAGTACCACACACTTGGGACATATATATCACCTGCTGCTGTTCCTGACCTCTGGGAGGCCAGCATCAGATTGTGTTCAGAAATGTTGGCCTTCTCAAGCTCCCAATTTTAGTGTCCACACAGGGTTGCTGTGTGCTCTGGGGTCCCTGGGATGCACAAATGGCAGCAGGTTCTCCAGCGCTGCCTTCTCTTTATTTTAGTTCAAACATGAATAAATGTTATTTTTCTTTAAGTTCATACTTGACTATGTGTATTTGTAAAAATGTAAAATCTAGCTTTGGAGTAAGCAGATACATTTGACTGACAAAAAAAAGGGACAGATAACAACCCCCCAAAAAATAACTAAATCGTGTTTCCCAAAAAAGTTTGTAAAATTTAAATCATATATATTAAAAGATTCAATGGGAGATCACTACCAAAACATAGCGAAATTACAATTAACATCAGTTAGAAAAATAAGTAATTTTTAAATATTCCTAAAAACTTGCACGATATAATACACATAAATCTTCTTAAGAGCAGCATGAAAAAGGTTAAAAAAAGATAGTCATAACTCTGTGTGAATATCAGCAGCAAAAGAAGTTCATTCGTTTGGATTAATGTCACATTCTAACGAAGATTTCAATGCACAACATTTAAACGATGCAAAAATTTGGAGCGTGACGAATGTGCTATCTCCATTACGAAGGCTTGTTTTACCAGAAGATGCTTGTGAGCATGCGCGCTTTTGGAAGAGTCGTAAAAGCATACACACGAACCATTTTCTCGTCACAAAACAGGCCGACGAGAAACACGACGAGGAAATCTGGAATCCTGACGAGAAAATAGAGAGCAGGTTCTCTATTTTCTCGTCGAGATTCACGGCAATTTTCTCGTCGTAAAACCATACACACGAACGGTTTTCTCGAGAAAAAAGCTCTCGTGGCACTTTTCTTGCCGGTTTTGGACGAGAAAATTGGTCGTGTGTACGAGGCATCAGGCTGGATATCCGGGTACTAAAATCCTGTGGCAGAGGATCCATGAACAGTACAGCTTAATCGTTTTAAAGTCTGTGGCAGAGACTATTATTTCTTATCTGTTCATGCATCATCCCGGCTGCTAGGCCAAGCGAGAGGGGCCTATCCGGGTGAGCAATACCCACTTGAAGGAGAGTGGTGAGTGTGACTTTGAGACTTATAAGCTTTCCCCAGTGATCTGCTGTGTGTGCCTGAACCTTCCCCTAACCCTCCATCCCTCTACCCATGCAAGTTTGTTTGGAAATAAAGCCTGAAAAAAAATTATTCATAACTTGTGTGGACATTGAAGTTACTGTAGACTCTCATCCCCTAGACAACGAAGGTTGAGGTAACGTGCAAGGCCCAAATTAAACCAGCAGCTCCTACGGGGGTGTGCTACACTTTAATTTCATATATTAAATGTAGCGGTGTGTTGTTATGAGTTACTAACATCCACGCATATTCACCCTGCTGCCAGACATCCATACGTCACACTTGTAGACAATGAAAAGTCCTTTGCTTTGTTTTGTTGTTTTATTTGGGGGATTGAACTTGGTTGGGGGAAGGAATATGGGATGCCCACAGGATAAATTGGTATTTGCAATGTTATAGCTGTGCCCGCTTTACATTGAAAATGTCATTTAGATTTACTCATTACCTTTGAAAATTGAGTACTGTCCGTGATACTTTTTTTATTTGCACTAACATACAATTTTTCAGGACAAGCTTTTGGGGTATGACCCCTTCTTCAAGGTCCAAGCAGTACCTTGGACCTTGAAGAAGGGGACATACCCTGAAAGCTTGTCCTGAAAAATTGTATGTTAGTGCAAATAAAAAAATGATCACTCAATTTTCTCTGTCAAAATTGCACTAATACGGCTACAATCACGTCAAGTATTATTACCTTTGCAAATGTCATAGCGGTTATGCTTTACATTTCCTTGGATAGAACAAAAATGGTGGACTATAATCTTGACAGCGTTACTTCACCCCATTCTCCTCCTCTGCACTCTCCCTGCAGACTTCTACCTCCAGGACACTTCTCCTCCTGCGCATCACTTCATCTTGAGCTGACTAGGCCTCACTCTGAATAAGTGCTAGGTCTAGGAGTAGTTTCACTTGATGATTAATAGGCCAGGTGGCGGCAGTACCCCTACTTGATGGCCCTGAACATTTAGTTATAAAGAATACTTGGACTACTGTTCCCAGCAAGCCCGACTTTCAAATCATGTGCCCTCAGGCTGCAACGATTTGGCACAAATCCTCTGGCTCTGCACTAGGGTTGCCTCCTTTTCTTTAAGCCAAACCCGAACACTTTAGCAGCCTAGGACACCTTTGGGTGCCCCAAGTAGAGTAATAATGTGGTGCGCATAGTGTGTCATAGCGAATAGTGGGTGTGGCCAAATTGCTCTTGCTGACATTATCGCCCTGCCCCCCAGTGATGCCAAACCTGCCCCCAGACAGCCGCCCGCAGTGTGACTATTTTGGTTACTTGGGGAGCCACAGCCCGGTCTTAAAAATGTGTCCGGGTTTCAGTCTGCCTGAAACCCAGACACATGATTCAAAACCCAGACTGTCCTGGTGAATCCCAAACAGGTGGCAACCCTACTCTGCACCCAGCTCCCCTGGCATGCCTCTTCCAGATCTCCACTGTGCCTCACTTACCGACTCCTGCCCTGAGTCTTTCCAGAAGGATTTACCCGGACCGTGCAGACAAACTGATTCTCCAGCTCCTGTTCCAGGACACCACTCCATTAATGTGTAAGGAGAGGCTCCCTCCCAGCTCCCAAGCTCCTCTGCTGGATCCACCCCCCCCCCCCCCCCAGATGGGGGTGTTCGTCCAGCACGGCACGCAGTCTAGCACTCCATCCTCCGGTTCACCCAGCTGACAACAACTCCCCCAGCAGGCTGACTAAGAGTATATGTAGGAGGCCTGCCCCCTGCCAATCCTAGTTGGGGATTGGTCAGGGCTCCTCACTTGTACCCCATGCCACTCCAACTCTCAGCCCTGCCCCTCTTCCAGAACATTCTCACTGAAAGCAGGGGAGGTGCCCAAAAGCTGAAGTACATGTCAGTCACGCCCACTGCTACACTAACCACTCCCTGCCCCCAGATCAAAAAAAAAAAACAGGCCTAGCTTGCAGCATAAGCCTGCTTAAATTTACCTGCACTGACAGAACCTAAGTCAGCAGCTACAGATACTCTAGCTGCTTCACTTGCTTACTGGGCACTTAAACCCCCCTCCTGCCCAGACCAATTTCATACCTCCCAACTTTTGAAAATGCAGCTGCGGAACAGAAAGTTTTATCCGACATCAAAGTTGTTGTGCGGGGGGGGGGGGGGGTGCCGCAGATCTCCGACATTGCTGTTATAGGTGGATAAGCGGGAGGGAAGAAGGGTGACATCTTCTTACCTCCTCCTCCCGTGCTTCCTCCTCCTCCCGTGCAATTTTCAGTTTTCAGCGCTGCCACTCTTTGCACGGTCATACAACACTATACCCAAATTTAATTTTTATCCATTTTTTTCCCACAAACAGCTTTCTTTTAGTGGTATTTGATCACCTCTGGGTTTTTTATTTTTTGTTAAAAAAACGGAAAAAGACAGAGAATTTTGAAAAAAAATACAAAACAGATTTATATTTTGTTATAAAATTTTGCAAACAGGTAATTTTTCTCCTTCATTGATGTACGCTGATGAGGCTGCACTGATGGGCACTGATAGGGTGAGGGTGCCCTGATGGGCACCGATAGGCTGCACTGGTGGACACTGATGGGTGGCACTGATGGGCGGCACTGAAGTGCATTGATAGGTGGCACTGAAGGGCACTAATAGGTGGCACTGATAGCTGGCACTGATGGGCACTGATAGGTGGCATAGATGGGCACCGATGGGTGGGAGTGATGGGCACTGGTAAGTGACACTGATAGGCAGCAGTGCTAGGTGGCAATGATGAGGCATTGATAGATGGCACTCATAGGTGTAGCGGGGTGTTCCCCTTTAATGCAGAGAGATAAGAAGTTCCAGGTGAGAGGTGAGTCGGGAGGAAGTAAAGAGACATTACTGGAAGTGAAAGCAGAGGAGAGAAAGAGACTACATCTCCCAGTACATCTTGCAGCACCCAGGGTGCATTGCTCCAGAACAGAGACTGCTGGGGCAGACTTTATAAAGGGGAGGCGGAGTTTTGGTCGCTCTCTTTGGACCCCCCTCTCCTAGCAAGAGGATGTCTGTGCTGAACTGCTGTGTGCACAAGGCCTGAAGCCCGGGCCGTGTGCTCCTTTCCAAAGAGCCCTCTGCCAGCCTAGCAGAGCCTTAGAGACATCTAATCCTCCTTGCTGCAGTACACCAGAAGGATTGAAGACTTGGATGTCGGTGGATTCCTGTTCCTAGACGAATCGATGGAGGAAACGGACTTGGACTTGTCCAGGTGGTGAGAGCTGTTTAAAGACAGATACTTTATCTTTACTATTCGTTGGGATTACAAAGTTGTTCTTCAAGTGCACCACCGAGAGATTGCTAGCGAATATTGTTTCACTGAACTTCCATTTAGATCAGTCAGGCCTGACTGCATAGGTAGACATTGCTGGGTGTTAGTCTACCCATGAGGGGAAGTAGCTGTAAAAGGGCAGCGCTAGAGTTGCATAGCAATACTTTATTATTCTGATTACTCTGTTTATCTTTATTACTGTTTATTGCAGGGATCTGCAACTTGTTATACTGTTGTTTATTACTTGCCCATTAGCCTCAGTAAAATATATGGGTAAAGTACATTTGGTGTCAGTTCCGCTTACTTTAATAGGAGTTTTAAAGTATATTCTGTGTATGTTTGTTATAGGACTGCGTCACCAACAGTTGCGATCACGCGGTCCTATCTCTCTATCACCAGCTGTGCCACGGGAGGTTAGAGCCGATTGCCGGGGGTTGACAGCGGTGCACTGCAGGGCCCAAATCAATATCAGCGGCTCTCTTAACTGGGGGTAGCGCTACACGTGGGGGCTCGAGTCTGGGATCCTTGTACGTTGCACGCTGCAATCAAGCCGGTCAGAAGTACCAGCATGGACCCGCTGGCAATGTCACAGTGGTGCGCAGCGATTGGCGCCGATCCAACCGCGGCGGTAGTCATTGTACTCCCGGGGGAAAGATGGAAGGAAGAGGAGATAAAACAGCTCGTATTGTTACTGTCTCCGAGCCACAAAGCATGGGTGATGGATTTTAGGCCAGATCCAGTGATCTCGTTTACATACGCACTGGTAGAATGGAAAAACGAAATCCCAGAGCATTTTAAAAGTCAGAGTATACAAGCCATAGATAATCAGATCTATCACTTGATACATACGCTGCCAGTGAAGGAAGAATGGTTTCAGACACCAAAGCCATCACTCCCACAATTATCTCCACCACTATCCCCTAAAGCAGAAAAGCTTAAAGTGGAGCTCCACCCTAAATAGCAACTTTTGCTATTTGGAACCCTCCCCCCCTCCGGTGTCACAATTGACACCTTTCAGGGGGGAGGGGGGTGAAGATACCTGTCTAAGACAGGTATTTTCACCCACATCCGGGAGTCCTCTCTCCGGGAATCTGCGGGAGTTACGTCACTTCCCGCAGACTTCCCTTGGTGTTCTGGGAGACACTCGGCTCCCAGAACACAGGAGCACCAATCAGAACGGCGCAGCGCGACTCGCGCATGCGCCGTAGGGAACCGGGCATGAAGCCGCAGGGCTTCACTTCCTGGTTCCCTCAGCGAGGATGGCGGAGGGAGCCGCAGAGCGACGAGCGGTCGCTCGTCCTCTGCTGCGGACGTCGCTGGACTCCAGGACAGGTAAGTGTCCAAATATTAAAAGCCAGCAGCTGCTGTAGCTGTAGCTGCTGGCTTTTAATTTTTTTTTTTCCGGCGGAGCAACCCCTTTAAGGAACTATTAAGCCTGGGATCACCGCTGGCCGCTATAGGGCCTGAATTGTTGAATGCTCTAGGAGACCTTGTAATTAAGTGCCAGAAAAGCAGTACGGTGCATGTGGAGGCCGGTTACCGGAAGCTTAGCACCTTCTCAGGGAAGCTCCCCGTCCCTGCGGGGGAGGAAGATTTTGACACTTGGGTGGAACAGGCATTGCAGGCAGTAGAAGCATGGGAGGTGCCTGAGGCACAGAAGAGACAGCGAGTCTTAGAAAGTCTGAAAGGTGCCGCGGCAGAAGCGGTGAAGAGCTTCCGGTTTGGAAATGAAAACTGTACAGCTCAAGATTGCCTGGCCATGCTGCAGGAAGAGTTTGGTCAGCTGGAGAAGGTGTCAGAGATGATTTATCAAATTGAACACACTCTCCAGCAGCCGAATGAGAAACTGTCAGAATATGTTAGAAGGCTGAACAGGCAGTTATGCAAGATTGTACTGAAGAAGGGAATGCTGCCCAAAGATGCAGATGAAGCACGCATGAAGCAGATCATGAGGGGAGCGCGGCGCTCGGACCCGGTCTGGCTGCACCTGAAAACCTCAGGAGGAGGAATGTCACTAACCTACTCTGATCTAATAAAAATTATTAGGGACGAAGAGGCGCTGCAGGAAGATCAGCAGGTGGCCAAGGCGAATGTCACACCTGTACCAGTGTTGGTCCATTCGGTCAAGAGCCCAGAAAGAGATGCGGAGGTTGACACTCTGAAATCGCAAATGGCCCAAGTGTTGGAGATGCTGACCTCTTTGATGGAGAAAGATCAGAGAAGACGAGAGAAACCAAGCCCAAGAAAGGAGTTGTTCCCGAACACCTCAGCACCGGCCTCCCTACAGGACCGAGAAGAGGTGATTTGCTATAACTGCGGAGGGAGTGGCCACTTTGCTAACGTATGCTCCAGCCCAAAGAAGAAGAGAACAGATAATTGCAAGCCGGCGGGAAACTCCAAAGGGCCCCGGTGAAGGAGTCAACCGGGTGCCCATCATCTTCAGTGCGCTCCAAACTAAAAAAAAAGGCCAAGAATGGAGGAGACAAAACTCCTAGGAGGAGGAATAGTACACCCCCACCAAGATGTACCCCAGAGGGAGGGGGCAAGACCCCTCAGTGGAAGTACAGCACCCCAAAGAAGGAACATCCACCTAAAAGGAACAATAACATCCCTCAGCGGGTTTGTGCCCCCATTGAGAGGGAGAAAGTCAATGCATGCCAGGCTCAGGAAAAATTAAAGTCCAAAAGGAGCAGAGCAAGGGTCGAAAGCCAAAAAAAAGAGGTGACCCCAGTCCGGCCATACCCAAAGGAACTGGTGGGCCCGTCTCCTACTGTGCCCATTCAAGTGGAAGGAGTCTATACTAAAGCTCTTTTGGACACCGGAGCACAGGTGACTTTACTATACCGGGACTTCTATGATAGGCACTTGAGTCATCTGCCTATCCAGAAGATAGAAGAGCTGGAGATATGGGGACTTGGAACCCAGAGTTTCCCTTATGATGGGTACCTGCCCATAAAGATGACTTTCGACCCATCCGTGGCTGGGAAGGCTGAAGTGTTTGACACCCTGGCAGTTGTGTGTCCCTGGCCGCCTGGAGCCAGCAAGATTTCCCTGATCATTGGGACAAACACGGATCTAGTCAGGAGACTCCTGACCCCTCTAGTGAAAGAGAGAAACCATTCAGCCACCAAAATCCATCCCATGCTAAAGACGGCCTACCAACGACTGGTCTTAGAGCAGAAGACCCCGGGAGAGGGGATAGGGAAGGTGTGGAGACTTGGCAGAGAAGGAGTAGTGCTACAGCCCGGAGAAGTAACCTGTCTTAGGGCCACTGTGAAGCTTTCGTGGGAACAACCTGGCCCCTTTGTCATGCTGGAATAAGACCCAAGGGAAGAGTCCTCAGGCCTGGAAGTGATACCAGAAGTTATTCCGTTCAAGGCCCTGAAGAAGGCCCATGGCAGAGTTCCGGTGAGTGTTAGGAACACTACGGGAGGACCCATGGAGATCCCTGCCAGAGTGTTGCTTGGTCAGGTGAGCCCTGCTGCCCCAGTCACTTGGTCCGAAGTCAAGGGGACGGGTGACGGAGGAGATGTTTGGGAGAAACTGTCCGTGGAAAACCCGAACCTACCCAGGGCTTGGAAAGAAAGAGCCAAGGCCCAGCTGACCAGGTGGGAGAAGATCTTTTCCGAAGATGAATTCGATGTGGGGTGTGCAAGAAGTGCCACCCATCGGATCCGCCTCCAAGAAGATAAGCCCTTCCGAGAGAGGGTCAGGCGGGTCCCCCTGGCAGATCTGGAGGATCTGAGGGAACAACTTGTAGAACTAAAGAAGACTGGTGTGATCCGGGAGTCTAGAAGTCCCTATGCCTCCCCAATCGTGGTGGTCAGAAAGAAGAATGGGTCGTTGAGGCTTTGTATCGATTACAGGACTTTCAACAGGAGAACCATCCCTGACCAATACACCACGCCAAGGATAGAAGATGCCCTACAAAGTTTGTCTGGAGCCAAATGGTTCAGTGTGATGGACCTCAAGAGTGGGTACTATCAAATCCCTATGCACCCAGAAGACAGGGAGAAGACAGCCTTCATAACCCCGGTGGGATTCTTCGAATTCAATAGGATGCCTCAGGGTCTGTCTGGAGCTCCTGCTACCTTTCAACGCCTTATGGAGAAGACTGTTGGAGACATGAATCTTATAGAAGTCCTTGTGTACTTGGACGATGTCATTGTCTTTGGAAGAACCTTGGAAGAACATGAAGCCAGGTTGGAGAAAGTATTGAGAAGACTCAGCGAAGAGGGACTTAAGCTTTCCCCCGAGAAGTGTCGGTTCTACCAGTCTTCTGTGAACTATCTGGGGCACATAGTGTCTGAAGAAGGGGTGGCCACAGATCCTGAGAAGTTGGAAGCAGTCACTTCCTGGCCACGACCCACCACAGTAACAGAGCTCAGATCCTTCCTGGGGTTCTGCTCCTATTATAGGAGGTTTGTGGAGGGGTTTGCTCGGATTGCCCGCCCGTTGAATGAATTGCTAAAGGCAGAAGGGGAAGAGGATGACTCAGGGCCCAGGAGGCCTGGTGAGTCAGTTCAAGATCAGTGGAACCCAAGGTGTGAAGAGGCCTTTCATGCTCTGAAGAGGAGCTTAACCACTGCCCCAGTCCTGGCCTACGCCGACCCTACCAGACCTTATGAATTACATGTGGATGCCAGCCATGAGGGTCTAGGTGGTGTACTCTACCAAGAACATGAAGGACAACTGCGACCAGTGGCCTATGTGAGCAGGAGCCTGACCCCCTCAGAAAAGAATTACCCCACTCATAAGCTGGAATTCCTGGCCCTCAAATGGGCGGTAGTAGACAAGCTAAAAGACTACTTGTATGGGGCAGAGTTTACTGTGAAGACAGACAACAACCCCCTGACCTACCTCTTCACCACCACGAAACTAGATGCCACCGGACACAGGTGGTTGGCCGCATTGTCTGGATTCAACTTCAGTCTGAAGTACAGACCAGGAGCCGGAAATAGGGATGCAGATGCCCTGTCCCGGAGGTCTCATGCCACGACAAATGACTGGGAAGATTGGACCCAAGTGGCACCGGACGGGGTGCGGGCCCTTTGTCAAGGGGCTGAATTCTAAGCCAGAGGAGGCTCCAGAGCAGAAGAAATAGGGGTTACCATGGTAGGAGTCCCCAAACACTATTGTGAGGTAACTCAACTGGAGGAAGACAACCTACCGAGACTGTCCAAGAAGGAGTTGAGGTGTGACCAATTGGAAGACCCCATGGGGAGATTGGTCCTCGAAGCCCTGGAGAATCAGGATCCCAACAAATTCCTACATCACCCCTCAAAGGAGGCTCGCCTGTTGAGGAAGGAATTGGACAGGCTACAGGTACATCAGGGAGTGGTCTACCGAAGGGGCCCCTCTGATGACTCAGAAGATAAGTGGCAGTTATTTCTTCCAGAGAAGCACCGAGAGACTGTACTAATTGCCCTGCATGACCATCATGGTCACCTAGGGGCAGAAAGGACCTTCCAGCTTGTCAGAAATCGGTTCTATTGGCCCTGCATGAGGGCAGAAGTAGAGGAGTATTGCCATTCCTGTGCACGATGCATTCAGAGAAAGACCCTACCCCATCAAGCTGCCCCAATGGGCCACTTACAGAGTCAAGGCCCAATGGATCTGGTATGCATTGACTTTCTCTGCCTCGAACCCGACCTGAGTGGATTGGGGAATGTTCTGGTAATAACCGACCATTTCACCCGCTATGCTCAAGCTTTCCCAACCAAAGACCAGAAGGCATCCACCGTGGCCAAGATACTTATGGAGAAGTATTTTGTCCATTACGGACTACCACAGAGACTCCACTCAGATCAAGGAAGGGACTTTGAGAGTCGGTTGATCCGAAGACTTTTGGATTCATTAGGAATAAAGAAGACCAGAACCACGCCTTACCACCCACAAGGAGATGCTCAGCCGGAGAGATTTAACCGGACCCTGCTCAACATGTTGGGAACCTTAGAAACAGAGAAGAAGCAACACTGGAGTCAGCACATATCAGCCCTAGTGCATGCCTATAACTGTACCACAAGTGACGCCACTGGCTACTCCCCTTATCGACTTATGTTTGGGAGAGAAGCAAGGCTACCTGTGGACCTGGCCTTTGGCACTTCTATAGACAATACCTCAGCTGCATCCCACAAGGGATACGTGGACAGACTTAGACGTAGCTTGCAGGTGGCCTATGAACAAGCCCGGGCGGCTTCGGATCACAGGGGGGCCCGCAACAAGAGAAATTTTGATCTGAAGGTTCGAGTGCAAGATCTGCAGCCCGGGGACCGAGTACTGCTACGCAATCTGGGGGTCCCTGGAAAACACAAGCTTGCCGACAGGTGGAGATCTGAGCCCTATGTTGTCTGTAGGAAGTTGCCCGGTTTGCCTGTCTACAAACTAAAGCCAGAAGGAAAGGTGGGTCCACTGAAGACGTGGCATCGGAACCACCTGCTCCCACTTGCTGAGGCAGTCAGAATACCTCCCGTGAGAGACTCCCCTGAACCGGCCTCTATCCTGGATATTCCTAGGCCGAACACTCGGTCCCAGACCTCTCGAGCCAAAGATGGGGAGGCCTCCCAATTGAGTACAGAAGAAGGTGGAGAACTGGACTGGCTGTGGCCTCCCTCGACTCTGGGAACGTCCGCCATAGATCTCCCAAATGGAGGGGATACCCCAGATGCAACGCTGAATTCGGAGGCTACTGAATTCATACCCTTCAGTCCCTCAGCTGATTACTGGGAAGATGTTCCTGACACTTGCGCAGAGGAGGACTCTAGAGATTCCATACGTCAGTCGACTTCTGAATCAGAGGTTCCAGAACCAGCAATGTTACCTGAACTTACTCCTGAAGAAGAGCCTGTGGTGCCAGAGTCAGAAGCACCAAGAGAGCAGAGGGCTCGCAGAGTCATCAGGCCTCCCAAGAAACGAACTTACCCCCAAATGGGGACGAGCTCAGAGGACTCTGTTGTAACGGCTAGGAGAAGTGTTGAACAACCTGATCCTTCCACCGTCCATTTGGTGGAGGGCAACCCCAGCTCACTCTCTGGCACAGTTAGGCAGGCCACTCATGGTAGTGTGACCTGTGGGCAAGAGAGTTCCATCCCAAAGTTTTGGTGGGAATTCCCTATGCCAACATCATGCTCGACATTGTCCAAAATGGTAAACAGTATTTGTTGAAGTTTATCTTTGGGGACCAAAGAGTTCAAGTGGGGGGAGTGTGTAGCGGGGTGTTCCCCTTTAATGCAGAGAGATAAGAAGTTCCGGGTGAGAGGTGAGTCGGGAGGAAGTAAAGAGACATTACTGGAAGTGAAAGCAGAGGAGAGAAAGAGACTACATCTCCCAGTACATCTTGCAGCACCCAGGGTGCATTGCTCCAGAACAGAGACTGCTGGGGCAGACTTTATAAAGGGGAGGCGGAGTTTTGGTCGCTCTCTTTGGACCCCCCTCTCCTAGCAAGAGGATGTCTGTGCTGAACTGCTGTGTGCACAAGGCCTGAAGCCCGGGCCGTGTGCTCCTTTCCAAAGAGCCCTCTGCCAGCCTAGCAGAGCCTTAGAGACATCTAATCCTCCTTGCTGCAGTACACCAGAAGGATTGAAGACTTGGATGTCGGTGGATTCCTGTTCCTAGACGAATCGATGGAGGAAACGGACTTGGACTTGTCCAGGTGGTGAGAGCTGTTTAAAGACAGATACTTTATCTTTACTATTCGTTGGGATTACAAAGTTGTTCTTCAAGTGCACCACCGAGAGATTGCTAGCGAATATTGTTTCACTGAACTTCCATTTAGATCAGTCAGGCCTGACTGCATAGGTAGACATTGCTGGGTGTTAGTCTACCCATGAGGGGAAGTAGCTGTAAAAGGGCAGCGCTAGAGTTGCATAGCAATACTTTATTATTCTGATTACTCTGTTTATCTTTATTACTGTTTATTGCAGGGATCTGCAACTTGTTATACTGTTGTTTATTACTTGCCCATTAGCCTCAGTAAAATATATGGGTAAAGTACATTTGGTGTCAGTTCCGCTTACTTTAATAGGAGTTTTAAAGTATATTCTGTGTATGTTTGTTATAGGACTGCGTCACCAACAGTTGCGATCACGCGGTCCTATCTCTCTATCACCAGCTGTGCCACGGGAGGTTAGAGCCGATTGCCGGGGGTTGACAGCGGTGCACTGCAGGGCCCAAATCAATATCAGCGGCTCTCTTAACTGGGGGTAGCGCTACATAGGCATTGATAGGTGGCACTGATATACACTGGTGGGCACTGATTGGTGGACACTGATATGCACTGGTGGGCACAGCTACCTCATGAGGTGGCTGTGCCTCTTCCTCTTTGGGGCTCGTAGATGGCACTGATAGGTGGCATTGATAGGTGGCACTGATATACACTGGTGGGAACTGATTGGTGGGCACTAATATGCACTGTAGTCACTGGCAGGCGGCACTGGTGGGCACAGCTACCTCATGAGGTGGCTGTGCCTCTTCCTCGGGACCAAGAAAAAAACAAATACCGATCTTCTGTTTACATCACGGGATCAGCTGCCATTGGCTGACAGCTGATCACGTGGTATGGGGCTGGGATCGGCCTCTTACTCCGATCTGTGATCATCCGAGTCTCAATGACTCATTGATCACAGAGCTCGCCGCGCGCTACCTGCAGGGGGCGCGCGGGGAGCGTACAAAGGGGAGAACGTCTATTATCGGCCTCCCGGCAATGTAGGTCCGCGCTGTAGCCAGTTTTTGGCTAAAGCACGGACGCAAAGAAGTTAATATGAGGACACTTAGGGATTCCCCAATGTTGGCACCCCAAGCCGATTCATCAGTTGCCCTCAGGTGCAGGCGCTGTCTTTGTAAGTAGGGGAAACGGGCCGTGAAGCCCTCAGGCTTCATGGCCAGTTTCCTACTGCGCATTCACAAGTCATACTGTGCTTTTTGAATGGGCCGGCATCTCCTGGGACCTGTGTGTGTCCCAGAAGGCAGCGGGGGGAAGGAGGAGCCAGAAATGCACATAGATCTGCTAACTTACCCGGAAGTGGGAGCGGGTACCTGTCAACACCAGGTACCTGCCCCCCCCAAAGTGCCAAAATGTGGCAGTGGAGGGGGGGGAGGGTGTGAACAAGCGGCGGATCCCCATTTACGTAGAGCTCTGCTTTAAGTCTATGTTCTTCTCTATGCAATGAAGGCATGGCTGGTGGGAGGGGCCAGCAGGGTGCTGTACACAGCTTCGTAAAAACATCACAGCACTCTGCCTCAGTACTCCTCTTAAAGCGGAGTTCCAGGCTTTTTATGTTTATTAAAAGTCAGCAGATACAAAAAGTGTAGCTGCTGACTCTTAATAAACAGACACTTACCTGTTCCGCGGTCCAGCAATGCAGCCGAACGGAGCATCGCTCCTCTCCCCCTCCTCTCCGCTGGCGCCTCCATTGCCACTCTAGGCACCCAGCCGTGACAGCTTTCGGCTTCACGGCTGTGCATGCGTGGCACATGTGCGAGTCACGCTGCGCTCCCGGAATGGACAGGCGATCTCCTGGGACCTGTCACGTGTCCCAGGAGATCGCCTAGAGGGAGGGGCCGCCTAAGGCGAGAGAAGGAGTCGCCTAGGCGGTCCCTGGGCGGAAGGAGGAAGTGGGGCAGGAAGTCCCACTCCTAACGAAGCCCCCACTCCCCCCAAAAAAAATGACATGCCAAATGTGGCATGTAAGGGGGCGAGGAGTGCTTAAAGCGGAAGTTCCACTTTTGGGTGGAACTCCGCTTTAAGAGCTCTCAGCTCTGTAGGAAGCAGTGGAAGGAGTTATGCAAATATAAAAATGCATTGATGTGTGGCTGTCGGGATAAAGGGAGCACAGACAGCAATAAAAACCTCTAATCCCTCTCCTAATCCCTCTCCACCCTATTCGAAATTAGAAGAATATACTGTATGTTGCCTTTAGTTATACTGTATGTTAAGGGAAAATTGGACAAGCATAATTCTTTCTGACACAGTGTACCAAAATGCACAGTAGCGTGTTACCAATGTATTGTGAGTTGCTGCAACACATGTGCAGAATGGTTAGACCCTCAGTCAAGTTTTTATTGCTGTTTCCCAGGTAGGAAGATTCATTCTCTCTTGTTCTGGTGACCTTTCTCACTCAGTGACAATGTGATAGAAAATCTAAAATTTTACAGTTATCATTCAGAACAAGGTAAGGGTTGCATTTTGAATGGAGACACCAACTCTGGCACTGACTAGAGAGGATTTCCTCACACTTTGTAGAGATTTCCTTTTTACCTACATAAGTTGTGTATGGAGATTTGGGACATGTCTATGATAATTGACCTAGGGGGAAAAGTACAAGAAAAAGGCCTCTCCTTGGACATTCCTGTTTTCAGTAAACAAATACCGTATATTGGGGTTTATTGATCAACGTTTTCACCCAAGATTCACATATTTTTAATTTGAGTTTAAAATGTGTGAATCTTGGGTAAAAACATGGATACATGGACTCCATTATTTCCTAATAATGCTTATTGGCTCAGTATGATTGGGTGGGCCATAGTAGGTGCCCATGAAAGTGGAATAGTGACAGCGGTATTCAGAAAGGCTCTTGTCACCTTCTCTTGTAGAATGATGAGAGCCCTGAGCGAGGTGTATGGAGAGCTCACAGATGGTGATGTGACGTCACCTCCTCTCCAGTTATATGCAGCCACTAGAGAGATCTCCACTATACATTATTCCTTCTCATTTTACATGTGAGGAAAGTGAACACTGCCTGGCAGACTTAAGTATGAAAGCAATCAGTGAAGAGAGATCAAGCCAACGCTCAGAGCGGAATAATTCATGTATAAGAGGGTGATCTGTAGCTGCACGTTCCCACAGGAGGGGGGCTGCCTGCAGGAAGAGGGACACACAGATTGCTGGGAATGTAGAAGCCAGATATTGGGCCTCTTTACAAACCTATGTAGCGGCCTCACCCTCTCTCCATCTTTATCGGTTACACACCAACTCATGTCTAGGGGTTCCTGGGTTGTGAGAGTGAGATGCGCCACGGCCCATGTCCTCCCCATTGTAGTAGGGAGGTGAAGGCCTCTTACTGATGTTTCCTCGGGCCGGTGTGTTCTGTGAATGCACTGAGTCTGTAGTTGCAAGCTCACCAGCCTCCCCTTTGCTTCCAGTAACTGAAGTTCACACACCGGAGAAAGGTCCAACACTTGTTTATTTGACACTCCAATACGCAAAGCACAATAAACAGTTCTTTTGCAGCAAACTGGTTGGGACCTATAACCAGGGCCGGCCCTATGATGGGACCGGGTGGTACCATGGTACCAGGCGGCACTGTTAGGGGGGCGGCAAACTGACGCCCGCCAGCCAACTCCGCTGCCTGTGAGGAGCCCCTGCGCCGCTGAGGACACTCACAGGCGGGGGGGGCAGTCAGCGAGTGAGCAGGCATGGGCAGGCGCCGCTCCCTGTGAGGAGCCCGGTGTACCGGCGCCGCTGCCTGTGAGGACACTCACAGGCGAGGGGAGGGGGCAGTCAGCGAGTGAGCACTGCAGGCACCGCTCCCTGTGAGGAGCCCGGCGCCGCTGCTGTTGGTGACAGGGGCGGACAGAGCACTCGCAGGGGGGGGGGTTGAGAGGAGCAGTCAGCAAGTGAGCAGGCAGCGGAGCAGAGTGATGATGTCATCTCTCCCCGCCGCCCTGCATCACCACAGTTTCACCCTCACTGTGCAGCCATGGGCAGCAGAGAGATTATATCATCTCTCTGCTGCCTGCCTTCACTTTGGGACACAGCAAGTGACAACCCGCAACGTGTGACAGGTGATGTCGTGACAATCCGCAACGTGTGGCAAGTGACAATACGCAACGTGTGGCAGGTGACGCTTGGCAAGTGACAATCCGCAACGTGTGGCACGGGACTATCCGCAACGTGTGGCAGGTGACGCCGTGGCAAGTGACAATCCGCAACGTGTGGCAGGTGACGTTGTGGCAAGTGACAATCTGCAACGTGTGGCAGGTGATGTTGTGGCAAGTGACAATCTGCAACGTGTGGCAGGTGATGTTGTGGCAAGTGACAATCTGCAACGTGTGGCAGGTGACGTTGTGGAAAGTGACAATGCGCAACGTGTGACAGGTGACGTCGTGACAATCCGCAACATGTGGCAAGTGGCAATACGCAAGGTGTGGCAGGTGACGCTTGGCAAGTGACAATCCGCAACGTGTGGCACGGGACTATCCGCAATGTGTGGCAGGTGACGTTGTGGCAAGTGACAATATGCAACGTGTGGCAGGTGACGCCGTGGCAAGTGACAATCCGCAATGTGTGGCACGGGACTATTCGCAATGTGTGGCACGGGACTATCCGCAATGTGTGGCAGGTGACGTTGTGGCAAGTGACAATATGCAACGTGTGGCAGGTGACGCCGTGGCAAGTGACAATCCGCAATGTGTGGCACGGGACTATCCGCAATGTGTGGCAGGTGACGTTGTGGCAAGTGACAATCCGCAACGTGTGGCAGGTGACGTTGTGGCAAGTGACAATGCGCAACGTGTGGCAGGTGATGTTGTGGCATGTGACGTGGCAAGAGACAACCCGCAACGTGTGGCAGATGACAATCCGCAACGTGTGGCAGGTGACGTGGCAAGTGACAATCCGCAACGTGTGGCAAGTGGCAACCCGCAACGTGTGGCAGGTGACATAAGTGACCATGCGCAACATGTGGCAGCCGACAATCCGCAACGTGTGGCAGGTGACAACCCGCATCTGGTGGTGGAGTCCGAAGCAAAACTGTAAGTACAAACACACATCACAAGTTGTATGAGACATGAGAGCCTCTGAGAGGGACTTGCCTTGCCCAGCCCTGATTAACCACTTAAGGACCGGAAATATTTGCCCACTTAAAGCGGTTGTATGGCTTTGTTTTTTTTTGTTTTTTTAAATAACAAACATGTTATACTTACCTCCACTGTGCAGTGCGTTTGGAAAAGAGTGGCCCCGATTCTCTGGTCCCTCGGCGGCTGTCTTGGCTCCTCCCTGCATCAGCTAACCCCCTTCTGGGAAGCACTCTCCCAAGGGGGTTAGCTTGCGGGCGCGCTCCCTGTTATGCACGCTGCGTCCATAGACACAACGTGTATGACTCGTTCCCGCCCCCCCCCCCAGGGCCCGGGTCATTGGATGTGATTGACAGCAGCGCGAGCCAATGGCTGCACTGCTATCAATCTAGCCAATTAACGGCCAGACTCCGTGGAGAAGAGGACGCCGGGGGACGTGCACAGCAAGTGAACGGGCTCAGGTAAGTAAAACAGGGGGGCTGGGGGGCAGTCATTGCCAGGTGTTTTTTCACCTTGATGCATTAAGGTGAAAAATCACGAACCTTTACAAACCCTTTAATAACCAGGCCATTTTTTGCGATACGGCACTGTGTCGCTTTAACTGACAATTGCGCGGTAATGCGACACTGTACCCAAATAAAATTGGCGTCCTTTTTTTCCCACAAATAGAGCTTTCTTTTGGTGATATTTGATCACCTCTGCGGTTTTTATTTATTGCACTATAAACAACAAACGAGCAACAATTAAAAAAAAAAAACAAACAATATTTTTTACTTTTTGCTATAATAAATATCCAAAAAATGTATAAAAAAATAATTTCTTCATCAGTTTAGGCCAATATGTATTCTTCTACATATTTTTGGTACCAAAAAAAACATAATTAGCGTACATTGATTAGTTTGTGCAAAAGACATTGCGGCCGCCCGCCATGCACAGGTCCCTTTATACTCCTATATACATGTATAGAGCCCTGACAGGTCCTTTTATACACCTATATGCACGTATAGAGCCATGACAGGTCCTCTTTATACTCCTTTATACATGTATAGAGCCATGACAGGTCCTCTTTATACTCATTTATACATGTATAGAGCCACGACAGGTCCTCTTTATTATCCTTGTATAGAGCCATGACAGGTCCTCTTTATACTCCTTTATACATGTATAGAGCCACGACAGGTCCTCTTTATTATCCTTTATACATGTATAGAGCCATGACAGGTCCTCTTTATACATGTATAGAGCCACAACAAGTCCTCTTTTTACTCCTATACATGTATAGAGCCATAACGGGTCCCCCCTAGTTATCATGATATAAAATAATGAATGTGGGGGCCTTTTGGTGGGCGTGATTATTTTTTTTGGGGGGGGGCAGCATTTCATTCTTGGTCCCAGGCAGCACAATGTCTTGGGCCGGCCCTGCCTATAACCTTGCCAACGGTGGGGCGAGCAGATCGAGGCACTTCCTAAAGTCTAAGTTCTATGCCACTGTACTATGACCAGCGGCGCCTAAGCCAATCCGGCTGTTACAGAACAGGAAAGATGGGGTCTCTTCCAGCAACCCCTATGAACAGCAATGGAGCCCTCTTCGATACGCTGTGGCCCCTATCAGGGGGATGTGTCCTCCCAAGAGAGTTCCCAGAGGCCCACTGTCACCGGGTTGGCGCTGCTCCGGGTCTCCAGTGGGTAACCTCTCTGGCCTCCTCACCTCAGATACGAGTCCCTCCGCTCAGGGACCCTCGGACAGTCCACCCTAGCGGGACCCAGTCGAAGGTACTGGGCCCCAGGCCTCCTCGATAGTACCTCACCCCAGGCTAAAGGTGCCTGGGATGGACGCCAACATGACTCCGGACCAGGCCATGGGCACCTGGACCAGACTCCTGGATCTCCAGCACCCAGGCCCGAGGGCCCTGGGTGCGGACCGCAACCCTCCTCCTCCGAGGACCTCCTTCTCCGCAAGACACCTCGTGGTAAGGGCGTCTCCCCCTTTTATCTCCTCCCATCAACGGCCCGGCGGGTTCCCCGCCCCAGCCATACCATCTCCGGGAAGGGACAAAACAGGGAGCACTGCAGGAGATGATTCTACCTGAAGCCTGTGGGTACCCCGCCACCCACAGGCAAAAGGAGAATACTACATCCTCCAATCCTCCACGAAACAAAAAGGGGTCTGAACCCTAACACAATTATACACCTGGGTCACACTATTCCCCAGGTGTATCCCATCAATTTGAGGACCCCGCTACACATTCCCCCCTGTGATTGGACGCTGGTTCTCAGCGTCAGGTGCACCCCCATGCCTCCCATAAAGTGGTGACATGGAGTGAAACCCCTGAGGCAGTTCCTCTAAATTTTTCCCAAGTGCCAAGACCTGCTCAGGGAATGGGGAACATATAAAACAACTTATGTCATAAAACACTTTAAACATCTGCATAATCACAACCCCTCTCCCACACTGTCTAAGAGCCACCCACTCTCAATGGTCTTGATTGACGATTCTCCTGCAGGGGAAAGAAAAAAAAATAACATCCTAACATAATTTCTTGTCATTTGGCATGAGTGGGCCCGTCAGCCGAGAGACCCACTCACTCCAACAAGCAAGGTGATGTGTGTGTGAAACATTTTCAAACATTTGTTGCGCAACACTGCCACCTGGTGACAACGCCGCGGTCATGACACTCAACGAGTCTTCGTTCTTCCAGCTTTTTCCTACTCTGCCACTATTCCCAAATGTCCTTGCCTTTGGCACATGAAGAAAAGGGGAAACACAAAAAAACACAACAGCCCCAAGTCTCCAATGAGAAAAAGAAAAGCCCAAATAAAAACAAAAGCAGGGCACAGTCCTGGGTGTCTGGGAATGGCTCTTCCAGAAAGTTCAAGTGCACAAAGGAAATAAACAGGAGTTCTTTTCTCCTATAAGTAAAACTTTGGATCCGGCAGATACAGGGGTTTCAGGTGTTTGTCAAATGCTTCTATCGAATACTCGACATCTTCTCCTTCTCTTCTGCAAATGACTACCTTGTCAGCATGGATATGGCGCCCCAATCTCCATTCAGCTCTGCAGTCCTCAAACCTCTTAGACACTGCCGGCACACATTCCAGGTACCTGCGAGCATGAGGCACCTTCAACTTGTCCCACACAAACTCGTCATACCATCTTGCTCTCCAGACTTCCACCTCAAACAGCAAGTCCCGGGGCAGATACGGGTACTCCCACCCATATTCCCGAGCTACTTTGTGGCAAAACAGTTTGTCTATCTCGCCAGTCGCCATCATCTCCGCAGTCAGACAGCGACTCTAGGTCGGAGGTGTCATACATCTCCGCAGGCAGATATCTTCCGGTGGACACAGAATCATCCTCCCTGGGGGGCTCCACCTCCAATGGGCCCCCGACACCTCCAACCACCACCACAGTCCCAGCCCCTGGCTCACCTGACCCTTGTAGAGGACTGGGATGTCCGGGACTTCCTTCTCGACCGGCGCCATCCAGGCCAGGCAAGCAGCGGGGTGAAGCTCGACCACGTCCATAGGATGCCTGTACTAGGCCAACTTTCCTCTTCGGGGGTGGGAGCAGAGAACTTGTGGCGACCGAGGCAGCATCCTCGGATTTTTCTCTGTTGGGCAGTCCATCGCCCTGGTCAGCGCGCACGGGAACCTCGACAAAGGCCTTGATCTCCCCTTCCGGAGTAGCGGTACCCGTGAGGTGGTTGAGGCGAAGGGCCCGGGGCCTTGCTGTGGACGACTCGACCTCAAAAAAAAAGAATTCTCTGCACTCCTCACATCGCCCGAATGGCTTCAGGGTGACCACCAGTCCCGAGCAGCCGGGACAGATCACACCGAGGGCCTCCGTGTCTCTGCAAGTGTACAGAGCCAACCGCCCTCGGGGCCTAAGTCTTATCCCCGTGTCTGTGATGGGGGCAGCAAAGGAAGTCATTCTCGTGGGGTGAGGAACCATAATCCACGGGGCACTTGAGGTCATCCCGACTATCTGCTGCTCCATCATGCACTGACCCCGCGCCGGAGTCTCCACGTGTATCCCCACACTTGGCCAGACTCCTCCCATGAGCTGTACATTTTCGCGGGCTTCCTCTTGACTCCGCCCACGAACGATGTCGCCATGGGGTGCCTCGTGGCGCAGTGCGTTAACAGTCCCCACGTGCAGTACGTCACACGGCTGGACTTCTCCCTTTTTCCGCTCCTCCGCATGGGCCTTTCCCGTGTTAGGGTCATTTCCACAACTCCGAGCAGGGACGCACTTTGGCCAGTAATATGGCCGATCTGCTCGGAACTCCTCTGGGCAGCAAAGTTCAAATGTAGACATTCTCAAGTCCATCTTTAGAACACACTCTATCCCGGACGAGCCCCCACGTGTAGCGGCCTCACCCTCTCTCCATCTTTATCGGTTACACACCAACTCATGTCTAGGGGTTCCTGGGTTGTGAGAGTGAGATGCGCCACGGCCCATGTCCTCCCCATTGTAGTAGGGAGGTGAAGGCCTCTTACTGATGTTTCCTCGGGCCGGTGTGTTCTGTGAATGCACTGAGTCTGTAGTTGCAAGCTCACCAGCCTCCCCTTTGCTTCCAGTAACTGAAGTTCACACACCGGAGAAAGGTCCAACACTTGTTTATTTGACACTCCAATACGCAAAGCACAATAAACAGTTCTTTTGCAGCAAACTGGTTGGGACCTATAACCTTGCCAACGGTGGGGCGAGCAGATCGAGGCACTTCCTAAAGTCTAAGTTCTATGCCACTGTACTATGACCAGCGGCGCCTAAGCCAATCCGGCTGTTACAGAACAGGAAAGATGGGGTCTCTTCCAGCAACCCCTATGAACAGCAATGGAGCCCTCTTCGATACGCTGTGGCCCCTATCAGGGGGATGTGTCCTCCCAAGAGAGTTCCCAGAGGCCCACTGTCACCGGGTTGGCGCTGCTCCGGGTCTCCAGTGGGTAACCTCTCTGGCCTCCTCACCTCAGATACGAGTCCCTCCGCTCAGGGACCCTCGGACAGTCCACCCTAGCGGGACCCAGTCGAAGGTACTGGGCCCCAGGCCTCCTCGATAGTACCTCACCCCAGGCTAAAGGTGCCTGGGATGGACGCCAACATGACTCCGGACCAGGCCATGGGCACCTGGACCAGACTCCTGGATCTCCAGCACCCAGGCCCGAGGGCCCTGGGTGCGGACCGCAACCCTCCTCCTCCGAGGACCTCCTTCTCCGCAAGACACCTCGTGGTAAGGGCGTCTCCCCCTTTTATCTCCTCCCATCAACGGCCCGGCGGGTTCCCCGCCCCAGCCATACCATCTCCGGGAAGGGACAAAACAGGGAGCACTGCAGGAGATGATTCTACCTGAAGCCTGTGGGTACCCCGCCACCCACAGGCAAAGGAGAATACTACATCCTCCAATCCTCCACGAAACAAAAAGGGGTCTGAACCCTAACACAATTATACACCTGGGTCACACTATTCCCCAGGTGTATCCCATCAATTTGAGGACCCCGCTACACCTATAATGTGCCATATCACCACTCTCTTCATGGGAAATTCCATTCCTATATAAAAATCTGCTCTGGGCACCCAGTTTGTTAAAGAATTTTTGCTAGTACTTTACACCACTATGAAGAAGTCATCCTTAATAATAACACAAACTGTGCGTTAAGCGTGGATGTGCATTGGTATGCTTCTTTGCGTTGCATTTTAACCTGCACTTTTCCCCTCACTTCCTGGAAATGCAAAGGGTCAAATGGCATAACAAAGGAGCCGAATGTGCGCTTGCCTGGTTTTTCTGTCCGTTAAGGCGCATTGCATTGCACAGATACATGTGTAGCGGGTATGTACTTTTAAATCTGGTGAGGACACCAGTGATGCATAGTTCCCTGCGGCCCAGCAGGTGGCGCTGTCACTTTGGGCCGGGGTTGAACCATCACTGCAGTGCCGTGCCCTTTGTGACCTCTCGCAGCGGTTGTATGGCGGGGCGGGGAACCCGCCGTGCTTGCTGGGAGAGGGTATAAAGGGGGCGGACATCTTAGCCACGAGGTTCGGAGTCCCAGGCACCTTCAGCCTGAGGGCTGCTGTGCGGTCGGTGTCCAGGCGGCCTAGGCCTGGACACTTGGAGTTCGTGTTCCACCCCAGACACCTTCAGTCTGGAGTGAGGTGCTCAGCCGGAGGCCTGGGGCCCAGTGCCTTCTGCTGGGTCCCGCGAGGGAGGGATTGTCCTAGGGGGCCCCGGGAGTGGGGCACCTGAATCCAGAGGCGCAAGGGACCGGAGGAGGGACTCACCCGAAGACCTGGTGCAGCAGATTGCCAGTGCCGGGTGAACCTCTGGAGACCGCCCGGAGGGATATCTTTCCCGAACAGGGGCCAAGTTCAGAGAGGAAGGTGGTTCATGTTCAATGACCGGTGGCAGCGATCCAACGATTCCAATCAGGTCAGTGGCAGAGACATGCTATTAGGCCTGTGGCAGGGGCCTCAACAGTTCATCCGGTCGGTGGCAGCGACCAAAACTCACGGTCGGTGGCAGAGACCGTGCGCCAGGCCTATTCGCTAGCAAAGGAATAGGAGAGTTCAGTTGTGTCTGGGCCTACTCGTACCCACACCCCCCCTTGTTCGTCTGTTATTGGAAGTTCAACTGATTGTGTTCACCGTATTGTACGAGAAATAAAGGAGTGTTGGACTTTCGATTGGTGTGGGGCTCTATTATTGGCAGACACATCTCCACAGAACAACTAAATGCCCGTACACACGATCGTTTTTAATGTAATTTTTTAAACCAACGTTTTTCTCCTCGTTTTTTTTCATGTTTCCTCTCAAGCCTGCCTTGCGTACACACTATCATTAAAAAAAACGATCAAGCAAAGCGCAGTGACGTTCAACACGTACGACGGCACTATAAAGGGGAAGTTCCGTTCGAATGCCGCCACCCTTCATGTTAGTAAAGTTTGTTGAGCGACGATTCGCGCTTTTCAGTCCGTTACTGTGTAATGAATGTGCTATCTCCATTACGAACGCTAGTTTTACCAGAACGAGCGCTCCCGTCTCATACTTGATTCTGAGCATGCGCGTTTTTTTTCACGTCGTGAAAGCATACACACTATCGTTTTTCACGTCGTTAAAAAAAACGACATGAAAAACGACGTGAAAAAAGAGAGCATGTCCGGAATTTTTAATGGCCGTTTTTCACGTCGTTAAAAATGCTCTGGAGCCTACACACGATCATTTTTAATGGCCATTTTTTTAAAATGGCATTTTTAACGGCATGAAAAACGATCGTGTGTATGGGGCATTAGGCTTCGTATGCAGTGGACAGACCCGGAGGTAATTGAATTAACTCTGCTCAAACCTCATACACATACGAGGGGAGAGCTTGGCGTAGTGTTCCTGCACTCTCCTCTCCCAGGTACCCCTAGACACAAGTCCCTCACACGAGGAAGCACAGGGAGGGGGGGTGAGGCTCTGCTACACATGTTAGGATGTGTTGTGCTAAATAAAAGTATGGCGTGCTCTACATTTTTTCTACTGCAAACCAGTGCATATTAATGCAACACACCAGTGTGACCTACTCTCATTCATATACCTTATTTTTTACAAGTTCTTGTGTTAGCGTGGGTTAACAAAAAATGTCCCAATACATTTGGTGTGATTGGACTCCAATGCCTCGTACACACGATCAGTTTTCCCGACAAGAAAAGTGTAATGTGAGTTTTTTGTCAGGAATTCTGACCGTGTGTAGGCTCCATCACACTTTTTCTGTCAGAATTCCTGCCAAGAAAAGATTGAGAGCTGGTTCTCTATTTTCGTGACAGGAAGAATTCCTATCGGGAATCGTGCTCGTCTGTATGCAATTACGACGTGAAAAAAAACACGCATGCTCAGAATCAAGCAGAAGAGCCGAACTGCCTATTGAGCTTAATTTTTCTCAGCTCGTCATACGTGTTGTATGTCACCGCGGTTTGTTTTTTTAACATAAAAGTTTGTTTATTGACAAATCAGCATTACAATAGGTCCAACATTCAACATTCAGGGGTTTTTCATTACACAGTCAGTTTAAAATATGCATTACAAATGTATCATGCAAGTCCAGTATGAAGGCCGTCTACCATTTCTCCATCACAGGCTCCTAAGTATATTCCCCTCCAATACCCACCCTCAGAAAACATTAGGATATACCATCACTTCCCCGCAAGAGACCATTAGGTACCTAGAACGAGTGTAAGTTTCATGTAATCAGAATATCTCACTCTACGTCACCGCGTTCTTGACGTTCGGAATTTCAGACAAGATTTGTGTGACTGTGTGTATGCAACACAAGTTTGAGCAGTTTTCCTGCTGAAAAAAACACACGGTTTTCCTGTCGGAAAAACTGATCGTGTGTACGAGGCATAAAAGTTTCCTTTAAAGGTGCACTGCAGGCAAACAGCTAAATACACAGATAAATACATGCATTGTATAGGGGCTGTTTTACCTAGGGTTGCCACCTTTTCTTCAAGCCAAACCCGAACACTTTAGCGGCCTGGGGCACTTTGGGTGCCCCAAGGAGAGTAGTAATGCGGGGAACAGTGGGTATGGCCAAATTTCTCTTGCTGATGTTATTGCCCTGCCCCGCAGTGATGCCGAACCTGCCTGCAGACAGCCATCCACAGCTTCCGGACGGCAACAGGTTTGTGTGTGACTATCTTGGTTACTTGGGGAGCCACAGCCCGATCCAAATAATGTTTCTGGGTTTCAGTCCGCCTGAAACCTGGACACATGATTCAAAACCCAGACTGTCCAGGTGAATCCCGGACAGGTGGCAACCCTAGTTTTACCTGCCATAGGATTTGTATTTTGTCTATCCAGTACTGCATACAACTCTGTCACACAGCCCAGCCCTGCCAAGCAGGGGAGGAGACCTGATCATTTTCTATCAGCCCACTCCTTGCTCTGGAACGCATGGCTGCTGGTGTGTGCTGGGAGGAACAGTGCCAATGCGCTGATTGCAGTTCATCACAGTGTTTATTTTTTATTTTTGTTAGACCTTTATTGAAATGTCACAAATGACATTTCATTCATTTCTATTTACCACAGCTGCGTTGTTATTTGGTAGATTTCATTGGAACATGCTGTGCTGAAAAAAGTACTGCATGCTGTAATTTTGTCAGTTCACATTACCACAACACGGTGGGGTAAATTGACTAAATAGGACTGGGACTGTGCCGGGCAACCTGTTAATACATTATCTTAATTAATCTTATTAATTCATTTATTTGTGTATTTTATATCATGCTGGAATTTACCTTAAAAGAGAAGTATTTTTTTATTTTTATTGGCCAAGCATACTTACCTAGGTGGATGCAGCATCTGTCACCCATCGCCGATGGCTTGGTTCCCTCTCCTCCCCGAGCGGAGAGCTGCTGACTGTCAATCAGCAGCTCTCCTGCTCTGCTCCTCCACGCTTACTGGATCACTGAGCTGTGGAAGGGCGGGGAGCAGCCATCTCAGCGGCTCGCTGAGAGGCTGAGACTGCCATCAGTCCAGGCACCAGGCAGATCTAGACTTCTAGAGTCGGGATGATGCAGTGCCTGGACCGATCTTGGTGACGTCAGCAGAGAGCGTATCTCAGACCGCTGAAAATGGATCTCAGACCGCTGAAAACGGGTCACAGGAGTGCAAAACAAATTGCACTCCTGTTTCCCAGAGGCGAAGTCCAGCCAAATGAGCTCAGGCTGAACTTCGTCTTTAAGGGCTCTTGAACAAATGCATAAGCCTGGGTTGCTGCTCAGTACTTTACATGCACAGATACCCCCTTTTTTTTTTTTTTAGACCACATTCACACAGTTGTAAAAAAAGAAAAAAAAAACATTTACAAGCGGATCTGAATGCAGCTGTATTGTTTTCAATGGAGACATTCTCATAGATTAATAAACATGCATTGCCTTCAGATCCAAAAATCTGCACATGAGGACATGCCTGTACACATATACAATGTATTAAGGCATTGAAAAAAAAAAAAGGAAAATTTTACATATTTAAAATGGATCTAAAAGTATAATTTACACAGAACCTTTTGGTACAGAAAAACATCAGTATGATTTTTCCCGCCATGTGAATGTAGCCTTATGCGTGTGTAGCGGGCATTTACTTTTTAGGGGTATGTGCCTAAATTTAGGGGTTGGTCTGAGCTGGTAGCCAGGCTCGGATCAATTTGATTGCTAGGTATTTGCTTCTGCCTATGTGATGCTGCCCGGTGTATGGTTCCCTGTGGCCTGTGGGTGGCGCTGCCATGTCAGGTCAGGGTGGAGCCAGGGGTGGCATTGCTGGCCTTAGGGTGTCCTCTCTCGGCAGCGGTACAGTGGGCGTGGGCGGTCTGCTGTGCATGCTGGGAGAGGGTACAAAAAGGGCAGACGCCATCTTATGGGGGGGGGGGGAGTTGGAGTTGGAGCGGAGTGGAGTGGAGGAGCCGGAGGGGTGTGCCCCTCGGGGGTGCGGTGACTGGCGGAGAAGTCTTGGGCACCTTCGGCTCGAGGCTGCAACATTCCAGGTAGGCCCAGTACCTTTAACTGGGTCTACAATTCGCCCATTGGAGTCCCAGGGTGCCCGGGTGAGGGTACCCGCTCTGACCGTGAGGAAGCCAGGGGATGATCGGTCCCACTAAGGAGATGAGTAATAGAAGATTGCTGTCTCGGGAGAGGCCTGGTGACCTGTCAGAGGGAAGGATTCCATGTTTGTGAGGACTAACCTGTTGAGTGCCCATTGGCATTATCCTGTTCTTAAAAGTCTACAGAGGTTAGAGGACTTCCTGTGCCTGTCCCTGGAGGGGATAGGGTGACAGAACAGTTCGAGCTCCACACCGGCTGCTAGGACTGTGAGAGAGGACTATCCAGGTGAGCTAAACCCACTCGGGATCGAGTGGCGACGAGGTTACTAGTTGTGCCTGGATCTAATCCCTCACACTTATTCCTTCTTTCATCCATCTGTCTCTATCTACTACGCAGCAAATAGAAAATAAACTCTCCGTTGGAGTTAAAGTGTTTCTGGACATTGGTTTCTTTGGGGAAGAAATAGAGACTTGACCCCATACTCTGGGGAAGAGAACCAGTGGAGAAAGGTAACTCGCTGCAGGACCCAAAATTGTGAACACCGCTTAACCTCTTCAAACAGGAGGGTACGGGCATATAGCACGGTGTGCCTTGACTTGCAAGTGAGCCAGGCGAGAAAAAGGTTTGTGTGCTACACGTGTGTACGTCTATTTTACGTGAATACGTGCATATACACATGTAGCTTTCTGACAGGAATATCTGATGTTTATGCTTCAGGACGGTATGCAAGAACCTTTAGGTTGGGTTCACACCATCGCCGCATGCGGCTCCCAGCAGGGGTCCAGTGCGTCCTGGTTCACTGTCTCAGGTCTGATTTCAGCCCGAACTTTTGGCTGAATTCAGACCTGAAACAGACCAAAAGATACACAGGATTCCTGTGCAAATTCACACCGGAGCCGCAGCGGAGATGTGTGAACCGGCTCCATAGAAAGCCGGTCAAAATCTCCTGCTATTGCAAATTGGATGCTGGGAAACGACATCCAATTCGCAATGGTGCAAACCCAGCCTTAAGGGGGATGTCCAGGATCGAGCTAACTAAGCTTAAAGCGATATTAACCACTTCAATACAGGGCATTTTCACCCCCTTCCTGCCCAGGCCAATTTTCAGCTTTCAGCGCTGTAACATTTTGAATGAAAATTGCGCAGTCATGCAACACTGTGCCCATATGTAATTTTTGATAATTTTTTTCCCCACAAATAGAGCTTTCTTTTGGTGGTATTTGATCACCTCTAAGTTTTTATTTTTTGCGCTATAAACAAAAAAAGAGTGCCAATTTTGAAAAAAAAAAATATTTTTTACTTTTTGCGATAATAAATATCCCAATTTTTTAAAAAAAAATGTTTTCCTCGGTTTAGGCTGATATGTATTCTTCTACATATTTTTGTAAAAAAAAATCACAATATGCGTATATTCATTGGTTTGCGCAAAACTTATAGGGCCTACAAAATAGGGGATAGATTTATGTTTTTTTTTTTTTTTTTACTAGTAGAGGCGGCAATCTGCGATTTTGTCAGGACTGTGATATTGAGGCAGACAAATCGGACACTTTTGACACTATTTTGTGACCACTGACAGTTATACAGCGATCAGTGCTAAAAATATGCACTGATAACTGTATAAATGTCACTGGCAGGGAAGGAGTTACCACTAGGGGGCGATTAAGGGGTTAAATGTGTTCCCTAGGGAGTGATTAACTGTAGGGGGAGGGGACTGACTGGGGGAGGTGACCGATCAGTGTTCCTATATACAAGGAACACACGATCTGTCGCCTCTCCCCTGACAGGAAGTGGATCTGTGTGTTTACCCACACAGATCCACGTCCCTGCTCTGTAACAAGCAATCGAGTGCATGCCCCATCAAAACATTCTCTGCAGCTATTACCTTTTGTACCACCCCCCCCCCCCCCCTTTAGAATGTAAGCTCTACGAGCAGGGCTCTCCTGTACATTCTGTATTGAACTGTACTGTAATTGTGCTGTCCCCCTCTACATTGCAAAGCGCTGCGTAAACTGTTGGCGCTATATAAATCGTGTATAATAATAATGATAATAATAAATAGACGGCCAGGAAGCCGAGGACGTCATATGACGGCCGCCTGGGATTTACACTGACCACTAATGTAATGGAGATTTACACTGACCACTAATGTTCACAACAACCACCACTAATGTAAGGAGCGATTTACACTGACCACCAATGTAAGGGGGACCTTCACACTGCCCACTAGTGTGATGTAAAGTATTGTACACCAAGTCCCAATGTAATGAGAAGATTTACACTGACCACCAATGTAACTGAGACATTTAGCCTGCGTTCACATTTGTTTGTGTCGGGAATGCATGCAAAATCGCTTTCCTGACACCACAGAACCAAGCTGCCCTTTAGCAGATACACAGCAATTCTATTAATTGTTAATGACACCCTCACACATCGGCTGAGATGTTCGTATTCACATGCACCAAATTTCACAGTGCTGTGACACCATGCTATTTTGAAAAACGGTTCCACCTCCAATTTGCTTACCTTTGCAGAACAGGCTGATGTTAGGCTTAATGACCACAGTTGTAAGGAGGACTTTCAAGCATGCTCTGTACCTCCCCAGTGGGAAGCATTCAGCAGAAAAGATAGTGGATATGACCTCGGGGGCACGATCTACATGCCGCCTCTATTTACACATCAATGTCGCGGTCTTTGACTCTTTACATAATAATGCTGATGCTATTTACATATCAATGCAGGTTATTTACATGTAAACACAGGATCTGCAGGTGAGCCATTTTTACACCACAAAAGGGCAGACCTGGGCAGCATTAGTAACAGAACTTCACACTGAGATATCAGGACACAGCATGGGACTAAAACTTCAAGGGATAGGGGAAGTATGAGGCAGCTGCATTAGGCCCCACAACAATGATGGAGCCCAGGGCAGCTGGCCCTTTTTCCCTGCATTAAAGACAACCCTGGGAAGGAGTTTCCTATGGGGGCACATAGAGAAGAGGAAGAGCCAAGAGTGCTGGTGTCGGACCCCAGAAGAGGAGGTTCAGGGCCACTCTGTACAATATCATGATGAAAATTGGGTAACTATAACAAGTTTGTTTTTGTTTTTCAATGCTCGTTTACAACCGTTTTAAGCTTAGTTAGATCGATCCTAGGCTTCTATTAGAAGATCAACTTGTCTGGACAATTACTTTTCCTGGCAGAACACAGCCCTGTAGGTACATTGTAGGCTAATAGGATGAGGATCAGGATGTGTAGGAAGATACAGTAAGAAGTATTTCCAATTGATGGAAAACTTCATTATCACATAGAGGTTTTCCAACTTTTTAGAATAGTAATGTGTTCTTTTCTCTGAAGAAAAGTGAATGTCTTTTTTGTTGTATTAAGAGGTCAGAGCAGGTTCCAGGAGTGCAACTATGTATTTTAGGAGAGGTATATTCTGCTTTTCTATGCTGTCCCCATTTTCCACCTACCCTGACTCATCAAGGTACACATGTAGATTGCCTTCCTCATGTTCTGATCAGTATTGTCCTTTGTGTGAAGTGTGTGCGTGCCATTCATTGTCTGTCTCTGGTCCCTTATGTCCAATTATCTCACAGAATATATGCTGTGCGTTTAGGGAGCATCGTGGTGACGCTGAGGGCACACCCCCAGTTTACCATATGCAAACCATTATCATCTCTCTTCGTTTCACTGCCACTGTAAGACAAAGCGGTCTCCTCAATGCCACATAAAATCTACTCTGCAGCAGACCTGTCAGTAAAAAATGTTAACACAGCATGTTAGTCCAAAACTAAAGACATGAACACGACATATTGTACATACAGGATTGTACAAAGCCACCTGAAATCAAAATCATAAGCAAAATGATTTCAAGACTTATGGCTCTACAACATTTGGCTTTTTAAATTACTTGCCTGAGATTTACCTGTAGCGGGTATGTACTTTCCCGGGTGTAATTTTGAACTTGACAGAGACATTGGTGATGTGTAATTCCCTGCAGCCCAGTGGGTGGCGCTGTCCCCCTGGGCTGGGGTTGAATCATTGCTGTGTGTTGTGCTCCCTTTTTGTCCTCCCTCGGCAGCGTTATGGTGGGGCGGGGAACCCGCCGTGCTTGCTGGGAGAGGGTATAAAGGGGCCGGCCATCTTTGTCGCGGGGTCGAAGTCCCAAGCACCTTCAGCTTGTGAACGGTGGTTCGTGTCGGTCCTCTGGGTGGCCTAGGCCTAGAGGACAATCGGAGGTCGTGTTCCATCCCAGGCACCTTTAGCCTGGGGTGAGGTACTCGGATGGAGGTCCGGAGCTCAGTGCCCAACACTGAGTTCCGCGAGGGAAGGAGATCCTAGGGAACCCCGGGAGTGGGTACCCGAATCCGGAAGGCGCAATGGACCGGGGGGAGCTCCTCACTTGAAGACCCGGTGCAGCATATTGCCGGTGACAGGTGAGCCTCTCGTCGGAGACCGCCTGGAAGGAAATTCCTCCTTGTGCGGAGACAGTAACCCACTTTCAGGAAGGAAAGTGGAGAACTACATTGTGTCTGGGCCTATTCGCATCCACACCTCCTTTTCTGTTCTGTTTCTATCAAGGGAGTTCAACTGATTGTGTTCATTCGCAGAAGAATAAAGGAGTGTTGAACTTTAATGGTGTGGGGCTCATTTCCTGACAGATATTGTTCAAGGTGACTCTTGGAGGGAGGATCCAGGTGCACAGCACTGACCCGAAGGTAATACAAGAACGTTGCTTATACCGCACTGACACATGTGGTGGAAGCCAGGCGTGGTGTCCCCGCTCCCTCCCCTCTAAGATACCCCTAGACAAAAGAAAGACGAGACAAGAGAAAGAGGGGAGTGAGGAGGGCGCTACACGTGGGGGCTCGTCCGGGATAGTGTTTGTGCACCACAGAATTGAACGTGTCTGTTGGAAGAGTTAAGCGAATAGGCAGGCCTTCATTGGCCGAAGTGCATCCCTGCTCGAAGTCGTGGACATGACCCAATGAAGGGAAAGGCCCGCGCAGAAGAGTGGAAAGAGGGGGAAGTTCAGCCATGTGAAGTACTACACGTGGGGGCTTCTATTGCACTGCGCCACCAGGCACACCCCCATCGCTTAGTTCGTGGGCGTGACTCAGAAACAGGAAAGAAGAAAAGCCAGCGAACTGGAGCAAAGGGGAGGAGTCCAATACGTGTGAAGGACTACACGTGGGACATTGGCGCAAAAACTTTGCAGTGTGCGATGGATCAGAAACAGGTCGCCATGTTCGGACATACATCGTGGATTCCAGTTCACCCTTTCCACCACGACATTGACTGCTGCTGCTCCGGTAACAGATACGGGGATCCGGCTAAAGCCAAGGGGTCGATTCGCCCTGTACACGTGCATGGACGTTGAGGCCCTGGGTGTGATTTGTCCCGGCTGTTCGGGACTGGTGTGCCAGCTGAAGCCATTCGGGCGATGTGAGGCCTGTGGGGAGTTCCTGTTTGAAGTGGATCCGGCGGTTGAGAGGCCGAGAACCATTTACCCCGGCCGTGCTGCGGGCAACACCACTCAGAGAGGAGGAATCACTGCTGTGAGAGCCATCCCTACGCACACTGCAGCGACCGCGGAGGAGGTCGTAAAACCCCAATGGGAGAAATCCGAGGATGCTGACTCAGTCACCACTGTCTCGCAGCGTCCGCCACCGAAGAGAAAGACCGGCATGGTAGCCCCGACCAGCGGTTGTGGTGGACCGTCTCGTCCGCTTACGCCCGGCCTGGATGGATCCGTCGACAAGAGTTCCGGACGTCCCGCTTCAAGTAAAGGCAGAGGTAAGCCAGGCGGAGAGACGTGGTGTGTGGTCGGAGGTGTCGGGAAGTCATGGCCTAGCGAGTCCGCGGGAGGTGGTGGCTCCGTTTCTACAACCGGCTACATACCCGGAGGAGTGTGACACCTCTGACCTGGAGTCGCTCTCAGACATGGGAGACGACGTTGCCATAGACGATTTGTTTGCCGAGAAGGGCTGGGACAAAGTACCTCTCGCTTCATCTCGGAGGATCAGAGATCCACCCATGTCAACAGGGGAAAGTACACCCCGGGTGGAGGCACCAGCGCCTGAAGAGAGGTCCCATCCCCAGCCTGCTTCTACATCCCTGGTGCCATCTGTACCGAAGGCCGGGGAAAAGAGACTGTTGCTGCGGGCACCTATGCCCAGATCAGATGTGATCAAGGTCCCTCGCCACCCGGACTCGATAGTATTGCCTGGCGAAGGGGACAAAGCCACCATGCCTCCTTTGGCGAGATTACAACGCCTATTTGGCCAGAAGGTTGCTGCAGACTACGGATGGGAGTATCCGTACTTATCGAAGGAACTGCTGTATAAGGAGGAAGTGTGCCGGGAGCGCTGGTACAATGACTTTGTGTGGACCCACCTTCAGGTTCCCCACGCTCGCAGGTACCTGGCATGCTCTCCAAAGGCCTCTCAACGTTTTAAAGACTGCAAGGCAGAATGGATGTTGGGACGACACATCCATGCAGATAAAGTGTTGATCCGGCGCAAAGAAGGAGAAGATGTGGAGTATCATCTGGAAACCATGGATCAGCACTTGAAGCCACTTGTTCTGCCGCTTTCCCGCTTTTACCTGTAGGAGAGAGAAAGACTCCGTTCTTATCATGCTGCTGAACTTTCTGGGGCCCGTTGCTTTTGTGCCTTAAAGAAGTGAAGGACTGTTCCTGTTATTTTTTCACTTTCCTGCAAGAGATTATGGACTCTGGGGTAGATAGGGCCAAAAGAAAAGAGGAAAGTTCAACGAGTGCAGTTACCGCGGTGCTGTCACCAGGTGGCAGTGTTGCGCAACGTTAAAAAACACTTTTCATGCACTCACTCTTTGGAGAAAAGGGATTTCTTCTCGGAGAAGTTTCTTTTCCATTACACGAATACAGGTGTCAGGGTTATATGTGTTAATCCTTACTTTTCTCTCTGCAGGAGAACATCCCATCAAGCCAACTGAGGATGGGGTGGGTCTTAGTCAGGATGGGGGGGGGGGGAAGTCAAATGTGAATATGTGATTCAAAGTTATGAGTCAATTATGTTGTTTCTCTTTTGTCTTATTCCCTTTTCTTTACAGGGCTCAGACACAATGTTTTAGTTGGATAGTTTTTTCGAAAGTTTTATATTTTTGTACAATTGTTAGTCGGTTTCTGGATTGGATTATGTCAGCCGTTGAGGGCATGATCTACTCCAGACACTGGGGACCAGTGTCAAACCACCAGGGGGAGAGTGTAGCGGGTATGTACTTTCCCGGGTGTAAATTTGAACTTGACAGAGACATTGGTGATGTGTAATTCCCTGCAGCCCAGTGGGTGGCGCTGTCGCCCTGGGCTGGGGTTGAATCATTGCTGTGTGTTGTGCTTCCTTTTTGTCCTCCCTCGGCAGCGGTATGGTGGGGCGGGAAACCCGCCGTGCTTGCTGGGAGAGGGTATAAAGGGGCCGGCCATCTTTGTCGCGGGGTCGAAGTCCCAAGCACCTTCAGCTTGTGGACGGTGGTTCGTGTCGGTCCTCTGGGTGGCCTAGGCCTAGAGGACAATCGGAGGTCGTGTTCCATCCCAGGCACCTTTAGCCTGGGGTGAAGTACTCAGATGGAGGTCCGGAGCTCAGTGCCCAACACTGAGTTCCGCGAGGGAAGGAGATCCTAGGGAACCACGGGAGTGGGTACCCGAATCCGGAAGGCGCAATGGACCGGGGGGAGCTCCTCACTTGAAGACCTGGTGCAGCATATTGCCAGTGACAGGTGAGCCTCTCGTCGGAGACTGCCTGGAAGGAAATTCCCCCTCGTGCGGAGACAGTAACCCACTTTCAGGAAGGAAAGTGGAGAACTACATTGTGTCTGGGCCTATTCGCATCCACACCTCCTTTTCTGTTCTGTTTCTATCAAGGGAGTTCAACTGATTGTGTTCATTCGCAGAAGAATAAAGGAGTGTTGAACTTTAATGGTGTGGGGCTCATTTCCTGACAGACATTGTTCAAGGTGACTCTTGGAGGGAGGATCCAGGTGCACAGCACTGACCCGAAGGTAATACCAGAATGTTGCTTATACGGCACTGACACATGTGGTGGAAGCCAGGCGTGGTGTCCCCGCTCCCTCCCCTCTAAGATACCCCTAGACAAAAGAAAGACGAGACAAGAGAAAGAGGGGAGTGAGGAGGGCGCTACATACCAAATAAAAGATCCCAGGCGTATATAAAATACAACAAAGTGTTTCAGGAGTCAGATAATCTGCTTCTATAAATCTCATAGGCTGCATTCACAGTTCAGCATTTAGAATCGCAGGCAGATTAATTTGAATGACGCCTAAAATCACGGTACTGGTCTGCTACGATTATCGCACGATAAATTGCGCTGCAATAGTGGCAGCCCGCATTGCGTGAGGCATTTCGCCCAAAAGTAGCTCCTGAACTTTTTTTGGGCGACATGCTTTACGCGATGCGGGTTGCCATGATTGCAGTGTGACAATCGTGGCATACAGGAGTGGACGTGTTGAAGGGTTGGCATTCTTGTTTCGGTGAAGCCTTGATCATTTGTTTGTTGTGATTGGCGCTGGACATCAGGACTGACAATGGATTTTTTTATGTGGGAGTGGACATTATTTATCTATTTATTTTTAACAAAGGGCTTGTTTATTTGTGAGAGGTACTATGTACTCCTTACATATTCACGAAGGGAGAAGACCAATATCTGGACTCCCCTTTATCTTAAAGGCAAGTTTAGGGCATCCCCCATGTATAGTATTGTTAATGTTTAGCTTTTAGCATTATTAACCACTTCAATACTGGGCACTCCCTTCCTGCTCAGGCCATATTTCATGCAACACTTTACCCGTATGATTTTTTTTTACACAAAAAGAGCTTTCATTCGGTGGTATTTAACCACTTAAGGACCAAGCCTCTTTTTTATACACTTGTTGTTTGCAAGTTAAAATCTTTTTTTTTGCTAGAAAATTACTTAGAACCCCCAAACATTATAAATATTTGTTTCTAACACCCTAGAGAATAAAATGGCGGTCATTGCAATACTTTCTGTCAGACCGTATTTGCGCAGTGGTCTTACAAGCGCACTTTTTTTGGAAAAAGTACACTTTTTGGAATAAAAAAATAAGACAACAGTAAAGTTAGCCCAATGTTTTTTATATTGTGAAAGATAATGTTACGCCAAGTAAATTGATACTTAACATGTCACGTTACAAAATATCTACAGGTTACCAGTTTTGAGTTACAGAGGTCTAGGGCTAGAATTATTGCTCTCGCTCTAACGATCGTGACGATACCTCACATGTGTGGTTTGAACACCGTTTTCATATGCGGGCGCTACTCGCGTATGCGTTCGCTTATGCGTGCAAGCTTGTCCTAATTAAGATATTAAAAGAATGTTTTTTTTAAATTTCTTCCATACTGTCATGGGTGCAGTACAGTATTATCATATAACTGGTGTGTCGGTGATCAGGGACACAGACTGTTGACAGTATGTACAATATATATATATATATACACACTGAGCAAAATGATGTCACATGAAAAGATATAATAAAATATTTACAAAAATGTGAGGGGTATAGTGTATACACTGTATAGATATATATTTTTTTCAATTTTCTAAATATTTTTTTCTTTTCTATTACTTTTCTATTACTTCTAGTAGCATTGTGGCATTATAGTAACACTATACTACTCTGGGGAGGTGATCAGGTTTTTTTTCTTTTACAGTTATAAGCAACCATTTTTTCTGGATGAAAACTATTCAATCAGTGTTTACTATTGAAATTAGCTGTCATTGGCCCAGTCTGTACCATGTGATCGATGTGACCAATCACAGAGCTCATCACAATAGTACACAATGAAATGCATGAATCAAAGCCTTTCATTGGGTACAGCAATCACATGGTACCGGCAGCAGGCCGATACAATGATCTGTCATTGGCTGTGTCCAGCGGGTGACAGATCCCACCAGAGAGGGGCCCATCATATGATGTCCTTCCAGGATAACAGGACTTCTGCTCGGCCATCATATTACAATAGGCTGGATGGGAGGGGGTTAAAAGAGATGCTCCCCGCTAAATAAAATTTCTTTAAAAAAAAAAAATTCTCCAAGGACAGTGCTCAGCTCCCAATGTAGGCTAAGGGGTAGGGGAAAACCCAGGCGATAGTCACCCGTAGGGAAGACAGGGTAAATACAGTGGTTGAGAGGGAGTAATATAATGTTAGCCATTTCAGATACAACAACGGAGTCTATTCAAAGAATTAAGCAGCACCACTCACAACCATGGACAGAACTCACAGCAGGAAAGCGGTACACCGAGGCCGGCACCTGGCACAGGGGAGTTAGGCAAGCAAATGCAGCAAGCACAGTAGTGGAAAAGTTTCCCAAAAAGTCTGTGACAGTCCCTACGCTGTCTCTCCTCCTATCCAAGGTTACTCTCCCTGTCAAGCGGGTTCCTGCCCCTAACTTTACCACACGTAGAATGTGCGCCAACTGCAGTAAGCCAGGGCTTTTTGTAAGCTCTGCTCTTACCAAAGATGGCCACAGAGGTCACCTGGGTGGCAGTGTCCAATTGGACAGCAGCCCACCCAATGACACATATGGAGGCCTAATACCTTGTACACACGAGCGGAATTTCCATTGGAAAAAAGTTGGATGTTTTTTTCCGATGGAATTCCGCTCAAGCTTGGCTTGCATACACACGGTCACATAGTTACATAGTTACATAGTTAGTCAGGTTGAAAAAAGACAAAGTCCATCCAGTTCAACCATAAAAAAATAACTAAAATAAAATAAAAAAATATCGTGCAATCCCATATACCCAATTCTATACCCACAGTTGATCCAGAGGAAGGCAAAAAACCCCAGCAGAGCATGATCCAATTTGCTACAGCAGGGGAAAAAATTCCTTCCTGATCCCCCGAGAGGCAATCGGATTTACCCTGGATCAACTTTACCTAGAACTGTTAGTACTCAGTTATATTATGTACATTTAGGAAAGTATCCAGGCCTTTCTTAACCACTTGTCCACCGCCCACTGTCAATTGACGGCGGGCGGAGGATACTCTCGTTCTGGGAGGACGTCATATGACGTCCTCCCTTTAAAACGAGCTAGAAGGCGCGCGCTCGCCGCCAGCGGCGCACGCGCACGCCCGCCGCGTTCACAAGGCCCTGGTGCGCGTGCCCGGCGGCCGCGATTGCCGCCGGGCACCCGCGATTGCCCGGGAAACGAGCAGGAAAGTGGGTCTCTGTGTGTAAACACAGAGATCCACGTCCTGTGAGGGAGAGGGGACCGATGGTGTGTCCCTTGTACATAGGGACAACCATCGGTCACCTCCCCCAGTCAGTCCCCTCCCCCCACAGTAAGAACACATTGAGGGAACATATTTAACCCCTTCCCGCCCCCTAGTGGTTAACCCCTTCCCTGCCAATCACATTTATACAGTAATCAATGCATTTTTATAGCAGGGATCGCTGTATAAACGTGAATGGTCCCAAAAATGTGTCAAAAGTGTCCGATGTGTCCGCCGCAATATCGCAGTCACAATAAAAAAATCGCAGATCGCCGCCATTACTAATAAAAAAATAAAAATGCTATAAATCTATCCCCTATTTTGTACACGCTATAACTTTTGCGCAAACCAATCAATACGCGCTTATTGCGATTTTTTTTTTTTACCAAAAATATGTAGAAGAATACGTATTGGCCTAAACTTAGGAAAATTTTATTTAAAAAAAAAAAATGGGTATTTATTATAGCAAAAAGTAAAAAATAGTGTTTTTTTTCCAAACTGGACGCTCTTCTTTTGTTTATAGCGCAAAAAATAAAAACCGCAGAGGTGATCAAATACCACCAAAAGAAAGCTCTATTTGTGGGAAAAAAAGGACACAAATTTTGTTTGGGAGTCACGTCGCACGACCGCGCAATTGTCATTCAAAGTGTGACAGTGCTGAAAGCTGAAAAATGGCTTGGGCAGGAAGGGGGTTTTTGTGCACAGTAGGGAGGTGGTTAAAGCAATCTACTGAGCTGGCCAGAACCACCTCTGCAGGAGTCTGTTCCACATTTTCACAGCTCTTACTGTGAAGAAACCTTTCCGCATTTGGAGATTAAATCTTTTTTCTTCTAGACGTAAAGAGTGCCCCCTTGTTCTCTGTGTTGACCGTAAAGTGAATAACTCATCACCAAGTTCCCTATATGGACCCCTTATATATTTGTACATGTTAATCATATCCCCCCTTATTCTCCTCTTCTCAAGAGTGAATAAATTCAGTTCCTCTAATCTTTTTTCATAGCTGAGCTCCTCCATGCCTCTTATCAGTTTGGTTGCCCTTCTCTGCACTTTCTCCAGTTCCCCGATATGCTTTTTGAGAACTGGTGCCCAAAACTGAACTGCATATTCCAGATGAGGCCTTACTAATGATTTGTACAGGGGCAAAATGATGTCTCTCTCTCTGGAGTCCATACCTCTCTTAATACAAGAAAGGACTTTGCTCGCTTTGGAAACCACAGCTTGGCATTGCATGCCATTATTGAGCTTATGATCTACCAAAACCCCCAGATCCTTCTCCACTACGGATCCCCCCAGTTGTATTCCCCCTAGTATGTATGATGCATTCATATTCTTAGCCCCCAAGTGCATAACTTTACATTTATCAACATTAAACCTCATCTGCCACATAGTCGCCCAATTAGACAGGGCATCGAGGTCGGCTTGTAAATTGGAGACATCCTGTAAGGACGTTATTCCACTGCATAGCTTGGTGTCATCTGCAAAGACAGAAATGTTTCTTTTGATCCCAGACCCAATATCATTTATAGAGATATTAAAAAGTAAGGGTCCCAGCACTGAACCTTGGGGTACACCACTGATAACTTTAGACCATTCAGAGTAAGAATCATTAACTACTACTCTCTGAATTCTGTCTTTTAGCCAGTTTTCTATCCATTTACAAACTGATATTTCCAATCCTGTAGACTTTACCTTACACATGAGCCGTGTGTGGGGAACTGTATCAAACGCTTTTGCAAAATCCAAGTATACCACGTCCACAGCCACCCCTCTGTCCAAGGTTTTACTTACCTCTTCATAAAAAGAAATCAGGTTTGTCTGACAACTTCTGTCTTTCATGAATCCATGCTGTCTGTTGCTTAAATAGTTTTTTTCCAGCAAGAACTCATCTATGTGGTCTTTTATTAATCTCTCCAGTATCTTCCCAACTATGGAAGTTAAACTAACAGGTCTATAGTTACTTGGTAAAGACTTTGTTCCCTTTTTAAATATAGGCACCACATTGGCCCTGCGCCAATCCAGTGGTACTATTCCTGTCATTAATGAGTCCCTAAAAATTAGATACAATGGCTTTGAAATTACAGAGCTCAATTCTTTTAGGATCCGTGGGTGTATGCCATCTGGTCCAGGTGCTTTATCCACCTTTATTCTGTCTAAATATTTCTGGACCATATCACTTTTGAGCCATTGTGGATTTGGGGCTGTGTCACTACCACCCCCGTTATGGACATGAACTCCCCTATGCTCCTTTGTATACACAGAGCTGAGAAAGTATTTAATAAATTAGCCTTCTCTTTGTCCCCAGTCACCCACTCTAGATTATTTTGTAAAGGGCCTACATGCTCAGACTTGACCTTTTTTACTATTAATATATTTGAAGAATTTTTTGGGGTTTGTCCTACTATCTTTTGCAATCTGTCGTTCGTTTTGAATTTTTGCATCCTTGATTTCCTTTTTACATATCCTGTTATATTCTTTGTAACATTTAAACGACACTAGTGTTCCTTCATTTTTATATTTTTTAAAAGCGCTTTTCTTATTGTTTATAGCTTTTTTAACTTTAACTGTGAGCCACATAGGTTTTATTGCCCATGGGAATATACTTTGCAGTGAGTTCACAAACAGTCTTTTTGAAGAATTCCCATTTATGTTCTGTGCCCATTGATGCCAATATTCTCTCCCAGTCTAAGTCCTGGAGAGCAGCCCTCATCCTTGGAAAATTTGCTTTATTGAAATTAAGTGTTTTTATCCTTCCTGCATGTATTTCTTGCTTACAGCTAACATCAAATGAAATCATGTTATGGTCACTGCTACCCAGGTGTTCCTTTATCTGAACATTAGTAATATGCTCTGCATGGTTTGAGATTACCAGGTCCAACAGAGCATCATTCCTAGTTGGGGCCTCAATAAACTGGACCATAAAATTGTCCTGCAATAGGCTTATAAATTTTTGCCCTTTAACTGTCCCAGCAGTGCCATTACTCCAGTCAATTTCTGGGTAGTTAAAATCCCCCATTATTATCACGGTCCCAGCCCTTGCAGCCCTTTCCATCTGTGCAAGGAGCTGAGTCTCCACCTCCTCATTAACATTGGGTGGTCTATAACAAACTCCAATGATTAACTTTGAACTACGCACATCTGTATGCAGTTCCACCCATAATGCTTCAGCCTCATCACACTCTCCATCAACCAGGTCCTCTTTCACACTCGCTTTGAGATCACTTCTCACATAGAGACAGACCCCGCCACCTTTCCTTTTTGCCCTGTCTCTCCGAAAGAGTGCATAGCCAGGAATATTAATAATCCAGTCATGTGAGGATTGAAGCCACGTTTCAGCAATACCGATTACGTCATAGCTCTCCTCATGCACCAGAGCTTCCAACTCACCTATTTTGCTTGGCAGACTTCTGGCATTGGTGAACAAACACTTTAATGTATTACATTTTTCTCTGGTGTTTTTCATATAATTTTTAGTAGTACAAATGGCACTATAGCTTCCAATGGCTGTTTGCAACATGGGAACTTTCTTGTCACCTGCCATAACCCTCCCCCCATCTATCCCCATTTCACTCTCCATTAATGTCTGACCACTAACTGACCTGTGTGCCCGATGTAATTCTAGTTCACCCTCCCCCCTCAAACCTAGTTTAAATACTCCTCCAGCCTTCCCATAAACCTCTCCCCCAGCACAGCAGACCCCCTTCCATTCAAGTGCAAACCGTCTTTAGCATATAGGTTGCACCCCAATGAAAAGTCAGCCCAGTGCTCTAGAAACCCAAATCCCTCCTCCCTACACCAGGTCTTTAGCCATGCATTCAGCTCTCTAATCTCCCCCTGCCTTTCCTGTGTTGCGCATGGCACAGGCAATATTTCAGAGAATATCACCTTGGAGGTCCTTGCCTTCATCTTGCAGCCTAGTTCTTTAAATTGATTCTTAAGGAGCCTCCACCTTCCATGTATACTGTCATTGGTTCCAACGTGGACCAAGACAGCTGGGTCATGCCCAGCCCCTCCCAGTAATTTATCCACCCGGTCCACCACATGCCGAATCCTGGCACCAGGGAGACAGCAAACCATTCGGTTGAGGCGATCCTGGCGACAAATTATTCTATCAGTCCTTCTGATTATAGAATCCCCTATAACCACCAACTGTCTTGGCCTACCTGCACTCCCCTCACCACCTCTACTAGATGGGTTGCTCTCCCGGCTGTTAGGGGTAGCAGTGACATCTAGGGCTGCCACCTCTGTGTTTGCCACCTCCACATCTTCACCCAACGTGGAAAATTTGTTTTGATGCACAAATACAGGACTGGCCTTCCTTTTCTGCAAGCCCCTTCCACTCCCTCTAACTACATTAACCCATCTTCCTATCTGATAATCCTGACTTGCCACTCCACCCTCCACATCAGCCCTACTGACCACCTGCTCAGCGAGCAGAGGACCCCTTTCAAGGTTGTCCTTTCCGCCCAGTGTTGCAACTTGCTCTTCCAGATCTCTAATGCGAGCTTCCAGAAGGGCAACCTGCTCACATCTGTCACAGCGGTATCCATCCTGGAGCTGTTGCACCAATTTTGCATACATGTGGCACACTGTGCACTGAGCAAAACCTTCAACCCTGCTAGCACTCATTTCCCAGTTACAATATAATTACTTGTAGGAAGTTTATAATGTTACTCACAGTTTAGAAGACTCCTGTCTTAACTCCTGGTTTTTAACTCTCCACTGTAGTTCAAAATTCCACTGATGTTCACAAAATCCACATGCAAGCCACCATCAGCAGGGAGCCAGCTCCTAAGGGAGTTTGTACAGACACTTATATACTCACCTGTGAACAATTAACCACTCCCCTTAATTAGCAGAAAGAAAAAAAGCTGTTTAAAAAGTGTCAGAGAAAGGAGTGGGGGGGGGGAACACACTTCAGTTCTCTGAACTTTTAAGCGTTAAGAACGCGGTGATGTACAACACAACGACGAGGCAAGAAAAAGAAGTTCAATGCTTCCGAGCTTGCGACAAATTTTTTCAGAGCATGCGTGTTTTTTTCCCTGTCGGAAATGCATACAGACGAACGGATTTTCTGATAGGAATTTTTTCAGTCGGAAAAATTCAGAGCCTGCTCTCAAACTTTTGCTAGCGGAAATTCTGACAGCAAAAGTCCGATGGAGCATACACACGGTCGGAATTTCCGATGAAAAGCTCACATCCGACTTTTGCTGGCGGAAATTCTGCTCGTGTGTACGGGGTATTAGAGGAATGGCTCTTCCTCCTTTCCTCCACTCTCCCTATATGGTGGATGCAACAGCGCTACCTGTGTAGGGAGGTCAACCTGCAACCGCCTACACCCATGCCTTTTGTTTATTAATCCCTTACCTATTAGTCATGAGAATTCGACTCACACTGACTTTAGTGGGGTTCAGATTAACATTTGAACCTAGGAGCAGTTTGACAAACATCCCGCACATCGAACAAAGGTAGATTTCACTAATCAGTGCTTTCCAGCTACCACTGAATAAAGAATAAATAAAAAAAAAATGGAATCCCCAAGCAGGTCAGCTGTTCGCCCTGTTTTTTTATCTCAAAGTTTTGCTTTAACTGGAGTTTACCTCTAACAGAGTATTAGAGAACAGAATATAGCAGAGGAAGACAATTCAATGCGTACGCGAGGAGGCCGTATTATAAAGCAGAAAAATGTGTGCCGTCGTCTTATATAACTCTCGTACTGCCCCTCAGCCAGCTTCAACCTTTTCTGTCTCCTTCCGCTGATCCTTTCCGACTAGACACACAGAATATGGTGCATGCAGAAAGCAATGTTTTCTGTCTTGTCTCTTCTCTGCCGCATGAGCATTGTGCCTAGACCTGTCACTCCAGACAGAGGGGGAATTTATCAACCAATTCACTGGCAGGTATGGCACCTATCTATCATAGACCCTGCTGCCTGCCATTTATCAAAGGTTTTCTAGTATGTGCATCTGTGGCCCCTGTATTTGCAATCCCAGACATCTGACTGCGGCAGTGTTGTAAACATGCGATAGTTAATTGTTGAACTTGTAACAGTTTATTACATAAAGCAAACACATGTGTAAGAAGTGGTAAAGTGGTCCTGATTTTTATTCATGTAATGCTACTTCTGAGCAGCAGAGGGGGAAATAATGAAGCTCTATTCTTATAGAAACGATTACATGATTGTGGCTTGCTGGGCAGCAGAGATGATAATCTAACCCATTATATTCTCTTCTGTGTGACAGGCAGTGGTGTATTTAGGTTTTGTGCTGCCCTAGGCCTGACTAAACTCACGCATCCCCCTAATTTAAATATGACATACCCCTTCCTGTCAAAGCCACACCCCTTTCTGTTTAAGACCTGCCCTGAAATTTTCGAGTGGGGACACTAGTTCTGAGGACCTGGGGGTGGGGGGGGGGGCAATCGCTTCCCCTAATTTGCATAGATTTCCTCTGACTTCCTGTTTGGCTACGGGGCAGGAAGTGAAGGGAAATCTCTGCAATGGGACAGGGATGGTTAAAAATAATCTGACAGGGGCTATAACCCTCCCTTACTCTATCCAAGCTGGCGGGGACTCTTTCCGTGCTGCCCCCCTGCAAAGTGCTGCCCTAGGCCTGGGCCTTGTTGGCCTAGGCCAGGATACAGCGTTGGTGACAGGTGAGGGAAGAAGCACAGCAGGTTTCCTGGGAACTCAGGAATCCAACTTTTATATCACTGATCGGGATATACATATTTCCAAAAATAAAGGCAAAGAAAGTGAATACACCTCAAAGCTGAACAGTATATGACAGGAAACACATTCCATATAAAAAACGACACAACATAATGCAGTGGGTGTTAATTACAATGATGTTATAACAAAACACAACTACAAAATACATATAAAAATCCTTTAAAAAAAAGTCCTATCCACCCAACTGCATTTTTGCAATGTCTTGCAATGCACATCAAATGGTCATCACTGATGGTACTGACTGCAATAAACTCCTCCAGCACTGGTTTTAATAATTGTAATAATAACCGCAGGTTATATGACAGTAAAGGCAATCATAACCCCCAGCATTGGTCTTAACTGCCTCAATAATATCCTCCAGCATTGGTGTCAGTGGATGCAATAATAACCCTCAGTATTGGTGTCAGTGGATGCAATGATAACCCCCACCATTGGATTCAGTGAACGCAATAATAAACCTAAGCACTGGTGTCCGTGACTTCAATAATAACCCTCAGCATTGGTGTCAGTGGCCTTAATAATAATTCCCATCATTGGTGTCAATGACCACAATAATAACCCTCAGCATTGGTGTTAGTGACCACAGTAATAACCCCAACATTGGTGTCAGTGACAATAATACCATCCCCCAGCGCTGATGCCAGTGACTGCAAAAAAAAAAACTACAGCAACCAGCATTGGTGTTAGTGAGTGCAATATTAACCCCCAGTGTTGGAGTCCTTGCCACAATAATCACCCCCAGCATTGGTGTCAGTGACTACAATATTAACCTTCAGAATGGGTGTCAGTGGCAACAAAAATAACTTCCCAATCTTAGTTTCAGCGTCTGCTATAATAACCCCCAGCATTGGTTTCAGTGACTGCAAAAAGAAAAAACCCCAGCATTGTTGTGAGTATCCGCAATAATAACTACCAGAATTGTTGTCGTTGTCTGCAATAATAACCCCCAAAATTGGTGTCAGTATCTGCAATAATAACTCGTAGCATTTGTGCCAGTGGCAGTACTGTTTTTGCCCCCTCTTCACTCAGTAGCAGTGCTGTTTAACCCTCCCCCACCCCCAATTGGTGGTCACTGGCAGTATTTATTTACCACACTTCATCTGTGTTCAGTGCCGTGCCAAGCACATTTAACCCCCCCCCCTCCTCATTTGGGAACAGTAAAATGGTAGTGAAATTTAACTACCCCAATTAGTGGTAAGTCCAGTGGCATCTGATCACATCCTTCTGAGTGACTCTCTCTTTCTCTCCCTCTCCCCAACAAGGGGTTGTGGGGAGTCACTTCAACATAGCCGCACACCCAACCTTAGAAGGAAGCCAGAGGATAGCAAAACAAGGGTTACGGAGGGGTGCAATGACACATGTAGCGGGGTCCCCAAATTTAACCCCGCTATACCCAAATTTAGGGGAAGGTTTGAGCTGTAGTTGGGCTCAGACCACCTTAATTGTTAGGACATTCTATTTTACACCACAGGTAGTATACTGGTGTGTAGTTCCCTGTGGCCTGTAGTTGGCGCTGCCATAATGGGCCAGGGTTGAACCGCTGGCATAGTGCTGTGCCTTGGATGTCCTCTCTCGGCGATTGTGCGGTGGGCGTGGTCGGCCTGATGTGCATGCCAGGAGAGGATATAAAAAGGGGCAGACGCTGCTTGTGGGTCATGGTCGGTTCCGGTTCGAGCCCAGGGGGCCATCGTGGAGCGTAGTACCTGGCCCTCCTGGCTAGGGGCCCACGTATGCATCAGTCCCAGGCACCTTTAGCCCTGGGGCTGCAGCAACAGCCTTGGGTCCAGCACCTTTAGCTGGGGCCCATGTCCTGGAAGGAGAAATCCCAGGGTGCCTCTGGCATGGGGACCCGTTCTGAGATGAGGAGGCCGGGGGAGGACCCTTCTGAAGAACCGGTGAAAAGTTCACATAGAAAGAAGGGCCCGGTAACTCTCTGGAGGGATTAGATCCATCCAACACTAGAGGATTGGGATTAACGGTTCTGTGGCAGAGAATCTCCTAGTCGCATCTAAAAGGGGAAAACTAAAGAAACGTCCAAGCATCACTTCAGCTGCTAGGATCGGCTTTCATAGGGAACTATCCGAGTGAGCTAAGCCTACTTGAGGAACGAGTAGTGAATTCATGATTTGTCTTGTGCCTGGACTCATATCCAAACTCTTACTGTCTTGTCTTCTATCCACCCTTTTCTATCCATTGACTTTGCATATAAAGAAATAAACTCTACGTTGGAGTTTACTACTGGAGTGGACCTTGGAGTTACTTGGGGATATAAAGACTTGTCCTTACATTCTAAGAGACGGGAACCAACTAAAGGGAGAACCTTGCTGCAGGACCCTAGTTTATGACACCGCTCAACCTCTTCATACAAGAGGGTACGGGCACATAGCATGGTGTGCCTTTCCTGCAAGTGAGCCAAAGGCAGGTAAAGGATCCGTGTGCTACACACACTAAAGAAAAACTTTCAGGTTTCAGTATGGGGGGTGACAATCTAACTCCTGAAATTATATATTTACTAAAATAACCAGCATCCTGGTAAATGCAGCATGCATAAATAAATAAAAAAGAACAGGGGGCTCTAATCACTATGGAATCCTTTATCGCAACATTAAAATACATATTTGGGGCTTTGGAAATGAATGCAGTGTTTATGCAGGATTGTCATTTGACATGTAAAACAAGTGTTTTGCAGTCCTCCAGGACTGTAAGGAATGGGTCAAGCCAAAGAATACAGCTTTAGGCACAGACTGTGGCAGCAGAACCTGTAAAAACAATTTAAAAAAAATTATATATATAAAAAAAAAGCAGTATTGTTCATTGTACTCACATTGCTCCCATATTAGGTATGGTACGTACATTCAGAGGTCTCATTATAAGGTACTGTGCGTAGTACATACATTCAGGGGTTCCGCTATTAGGTACTGCCCATAGTACATACATTATGTAGTCCCTGTTATTAGGCACTGTCTGGGGTAGGTACATTCAGTGGTCCTGTTATTCGGTACTGTCCCTGGTACATACATTCAGAAGTCCCGTTATTAGGTATTGTCTGTGGTACTTACAGTACATTCAGAGATCCTGTCGTTTGGAACTGTCCGTGGTATGTCCATTCAGTGGTCCTGTTATTAGGCTTTGTCTATGGTACATATATTCAGTGGTTTTGCTTTTAGTTATTGTCTTTGGTACGTACATTCAGTGGTCCCATTATTATTTACTGTCAGTGATACTTAGATTCAGTGGTCCTGTTACTAAGTATTGTCTATGGTCAGGGTCAGGACAAGGGGTGGGCAGGAGGGGCAGCTGCCCTGGGCACTGTGGCATCATGTGAGGTGGGGGGGCTGTGAGGAGATGGGGGGGGGAGTTGTGTTGGGTGGGGGAATTTGGGAGGGTGGCAGGGGGTAAGAATTGTTCTAGGAAGGGAAATTTAGGTGGAAGTGCTGGGACTGGTGATTTAGGGGGATTTGTGTTGGGGTGGGAGATGAGGATTTGTGCTAGGAGGGGGGATTTGGGGGGTTTGTGCTAGAAGAGGTAATATGGTTGGAGGGAGGGGAAATTGTGCTAGTAAGGATGATTGGGGAGTATTTGTGCTAGGAGGGGATTTTTTTTTTGGGGGGGGGTGGGAGTTAGATGTGTACTCGGAGGGGACATTTGAGGGGTGGAAGATTTGTGATAGAAGGGCTGATTTTTTTGGGGGGGTGGATTTGTGTTGGGGGGGTAAAGATTTGTGCTGGGAGGGGGGATTTCAGCAGGGGAGGCAGATTTGTCCTGGGAGGAGGGGAATTTATGCTTAGGGGGTAAACATGCAGATTCGTGTTCAATTTTTGCTGACACATAATGCTCATACATCTTGTGGGGGCGCAGTTTGGCATGTTCGCCCTGGGCTCTATCTAGATGACCTTGTCCTGGCACTGTCTATGGTACATATATTAATTTGTCCTGGTAATAAGTATTATCTGAGGAACATGCATTCGGTGGTCCTGTTATTCAGTACTGTCCCTGGTACGTACATTCAGAGGTCCCTTTATTAGGTATTCAGGTATACATTTAGTGGTCCTGTTATAAGGTATTTTCTATGGTACTTGCATCCACGTTCCTACACATTCCTGTGTTGTAGAACCAATTGTTTTATTGTCTTGGTGAAAATGTTAACAAAGATATATTTAACCTAAAAATGATCATTGTTTATGGTACACAGAGCAAAATAATTGTTAGCTAGGGGTTATCTTCTTTAACCACTTGCCTCCCCGCTCCTGTTGATATACTGCGGTGGGGTGGCACTGGGTCTGCTCCCCCCTGCCAAACTGTGCTGTCATTACCTACAACAAAAGTTTGTCAGAAGGTCCCGGACAATAATTTTTGGCTGTAGCCAATCACAGCATTGTCCTGTGTCTGTTTTGTACCACCCACTGATAATGGGGTACTTTGACACAGTAGTGGGCTTAGCACTATATGGCCACATGGTGTAACCAAATCCCCATATTTTTGTACTATTCTGGCATTTCAGGGCCTTCAAATCTGTGATAAAAAAATTACACCCTTTGAAAGCCTTCAGGCTTTCAAGTGGTCTTTGCTTTTGGGCTCTCGTAAAAAAAAGTCTCCCCATATTCAAGAGATATAGCAGAATGTGTTTTGGGGTGTAATTCCACATATTCCACATATACCCATGGCATGTGTGTGAAATATCTCATTAACCACAGCCCCAGAAGAATTTACCCCCTTCCTGACCAGAGCACTTTTTGCGATTCGGCACGGCGTCGCTTTAACTGACAATTGCACGGTCGTGTGACGTTGCACCCAAACAATTTTTTTTCCCACAATTAGAGCTTTCTTTTGGTGGTATTTGATCACCTCTGCGGCTTTTATTTTTTGCCCTATAAACAAAAATTTATGTGGATCAGTGCACAAAGCAAGGTCCATAAAGACATGGATGAGCGAGTTTGGGGTGGAAGAACTTGACTGGCCTGCACAGAGTCCTGACCTCAATCCGATAGAACACCTTTGGGATGAATTAGTGTGGAGACTGTGAGCCAGGCCTTCTCGTCCACATCAGCGCCTGACCTCACAAATGGGCTTCTGGAAGAATGGTCAAACATTCCCATAGACACACTCCTAAACCTTGTGGACAGCCTTAACAGAAGAGTTGAAGCTGTCATAGCTGCAAAGGGTGGGCCAAACCAATATTGAATTTTTTTTAGTGAACTCCGCGACAAAAAATATTAATAAATAAAAAACCCAGGTCGAATGAATCGACCTCAAAACTAAACTAAAGCTGCTCCCCTGATTTTCACATTCAATTCCTCTGAGAGCCTGCAGCCCCAGTGCCGGGATTAGGCACTTTTATATGTGAGTAGCCATTTGGCTCTTTTTATGTTCTTTTAACGGATTAATAAACGGTTTTACACTATGGAATGTTTCCATCTTAATTTTCCGGTCATGACACTATGAGGAGGAAGGATTTTTCCCAGGTCCAATCCATGTGAACAGGCACCACCCTGTACAAGCGATTTTGACTCACTTTTTAGTTAAAGTGGTCAACTAGTTCTGGTAAGCAGGATTTACTACAGCGCTTTGGGTGTATGTTTTTCCTTGGTGAAGGAGCACAATCCACATCACTTCAAGCTATTGGTTGTCAGCACTGAGTTGTCAGCACTGAGTATTGGAGTCACCTGAAAACTTGAGGATTTCTTTTTCAGCAGCAAATTTTGGACTTTTTTTCTGTTGAACTTTTGTACCTATATTTAATATATTGGGACACTAATTTACAGTATTCAACATTGCTATTTATATCAATTGGGATATTGGTACACGCACAACTAAATAATCACTATTGGTTTTTACTTGCACTTATTAGCGCCCCCTATATTTTTTCTATTTATCACTGGGAGCTATTCACTTCTCAGGGGAGCAGCTTTAGTTTAGTTTTGAGGTCGATTCATTCGACCTGGGTTTTTTATTTATTTAATATTTTTTGTCGCGGAGTTCACTAAAAAAAATTCACATTGGAGTATCTTGCTCACGGGTTCGATATCTTACCACTCACGCAGACATGGATGTGTTCAATTATATGAAAGAAAGACGTATCAACATAGAGGATATTTTTCAACAAACTCCTAGTCCCAATATAGACCTCGAAAGGGGTTTTAAACAGTTACAATTTGACATGGAAAAACAAATTAGGCTATGGTGGGACATAGCCTCGTTTGAAATGTATATTGGAAAAAATCTTACTCCCAGAAGGTTAAGGTGGGATGTCAGTCCCAATGATGGGATTGAAGACCTCCAATTGCTGGACGAATGGTACCAGTTTTTTAATGCATGTGAGCAAAAGCTCATGCAACTCATGATTAGGAGACGAAAAAACAAAAACGTCATCCTAGAGGCCAAAATAGCAGACCTCAAAGAAAGAATGGAACCATTTAAAACCAACAATGAATATGAAGAGAAAGCAAAAAGTTTACAAAACCATCTAATTAAATATGACGGGGAAATCAAAAACAAAAAATAAAAAAAATATCAGAGAGGTATAAAGGACTTTGAGGACAACAAAGTTTATAAATGGCAGGACACGATAGCTTCTGCCCCTGTATCGGAATTATCAATAGAAAGGGAAGCTGAGGTCCCCACGACGGTAGCCCCAAAAAACAAACCAAGAACCTCGAGCACCCCTAAAAAGATCATTAAAACACTCAATCATATGCCAAAGAATTCTTATTATCCACAGCCTAGTTCATATCCTTATCCAACAGCTCATCCAGCACACACCTACAATAGGTTTGCACCACTGGAAAATAGGGGGCCGGATTATGGATACTATGAACAGAATAGAAACTACTATCCACCTAGACCCCCACGTGGATCTTTTAGAGGTAACTTTAGAGGAAGACCGGGTCCCTATCAGAATCCCTACCAGGGGGGGGGGATGGAGAGACTGGAAGGAACCTTACCGTATCCCATCCAGCACTCCACAGGTCCCCAAAGACCCCATAGACAAAGAGGGCGACGAGCAGGAAAGAGAAAAGAAAAGAAAAAGGAACAGATAAACGGAGGAATTTACAATTTAGCTGGGGTAGCTTTCACTGATCAAGAATGGGAAGTGTTAAATCAAGGGCTAAAATTTGCACCTGATAAAAATATGGACAAATTTGAGTTGTTCATAGACATTGAAAAATATGTCCACAAATTGAATATAAAAAAACACTATGCAAATCTAAGATCTGGAACAGGAGGGGACACCACTGACCAGCAGTATGTGCATAGTGAGTTAAAAAACAATTCAGTTTTCAATCCTGGTAAAGGTAAAAATCATCACATAGAAGTTTTCAGGACTATGGTGCAAGATGAAGCCAGGGAACTAGCTATTCAAAAACATGGATCTAATAAAAAATATTTCGGAAGGTATTAAACTATTGGAAGAAAATAAACAAATAGTGGTGAGACCAGCAGATAAGGGGGGAGGTTTGGTGTTACTTACTCGTGAATATTATTACCAAGAAATTGAAAGATTACTTAACGACACAGCTAAATATAAAAAGCTAAAGGGAGACCCTACAATCAGATTAAAAGAAGAATTTAATCTTTGGGTAGAGGAGGGAATATCCAAGTCCCTGTTAAACCCTAAGGAAGCAAACTATATTAAAATACAAGCACCAAAGGTCCCGGTACTCTATATAGTGCCTAAAGTACATAAGAACAAGGAGTTTCCACCAGGCCGACCTATCATCAGTGGGCTGGACTCCTTGTTCTCTAGGTTGGGGGAGTACCTGGATGGTTTTTTCAAACCCCTAGTGTCACAAAGCCCTTCTTACTTGAAAGATAGTAAAGACCTCATGGTTCTTCTGAATGAAATTAAAGCCACAGAAAATACCATTATGGTTACAATAGATATTGAATCATTATATACTAATATCAAACATAAGGATGCCCTGTCAGCTATGCAATGGGCTCTTTATAGAGAATCTAAACTCAAAAAGGCCCAGATTAACTATCTGGTTAGGGCCCTAGAGTTAGCTATGGGCAACAATTTTTTCTGGGCTAGGGATGACTTCTACAACCAGACTGGAGGCGTGGCCATGGGGGCACGGTACGCCCCTAGTGTGGCAAATGTAGTTCTCAATAGGTGGGAACTTGAGACCATCTTTAAAGACCAGAATAGATCATTGATCTTTTATAAAAGATATATTGATGATGTCATCTTGCTATGGGATGGACATATGTCAAGTTTGACATCATTCATAGAAAAAATAAATGCAAATGAATATAGTCTGAAATTCACGGCAGAATCTAATCTTAATAGTGTAAACTATCTTGATTTGACTATAACCAAGAACCATGGGATCTATGAGACAAAAACCTACTTCAAGGCTACGGATAGAAACGGGTTTGTCCCAACCCGCAGCTGCCACCATCCTCATTAGATAGGGACAGTTCATGAGACTCAGGTGCAATTGTGCCAATGATGCTGATTTTTATGAACAAGCCGAAATACTTAAAGCAAAGTTCCTAGAGAAGGGATACCCCATGGGGGCACTCACCCTGGTATTAACACTAGTATCCGCCATGGATAGAAAATCCCTCCTAGAAACTAAGGAAAAATCTGAATTTAAAGGGGAAGTAGCTTTTGTGTCAGGATTCAACAGACAGTTTAAGCAGGTCGAAGCTATTATCAAAAAACATTGGCCAATTTTGCTTAAGGATCCTGATCTGAAATCCACTATTCCTGCAAAACCCAAGTTTATTTATAGAAGAGCTCCAGGGCTCAGAATAAAAATTGCGAAGAATGTACCGGATCCCCCAAAAAAAAACTCCACTTTCCTTGATAGTGTAGGCTTTCACTATTGTACTAGGTGCAAAGCCTGTAAAACGACTAGAAAAGCAGGGGCACCTAAAAAAAATTCAAACTTTCAGTCTAAAGTTACTCATGAAAATTTTAATATCAAATCTTTTATTACGTGCAATTCAGATCATGTGACATATGTGCTGGAGTGTCCTTGTTCCCTCCAGTACGTAGGCCGCACTACAAGAAATCTGAGAATTAGAATAAATGAACACCTTAAAAATATAAAAAACGGCTATCCTAATCATAGTGTTTCAAGGCATTTCAAAATGTTTCATAATAGTGACCCCTCATTATGTAAATTTTATGGGATCGACAAAATTGCTAGACACTGGAGAGGCACACATATGACCAGAGAGGTCTCACAAAACGAGACCAAGTGGCTCTATAGACTAAAGTGTATGCATCCCCTTGGTATGAATATAGAGCTAGATCTCAATTGTTTCCTCTCCAATGATTAGCAATTTTCTATATGTTTTGATATTTGCTCATATCACTTTTGATCCATTTTTTCTGCATATGTATATATATATATACAATTTAAAAAAAAGAGACTGATGGAGTTTTTTTCTCGCCTCTATATATGCAGTTCTTTGTGGTGACTTTCTTTGGCACCAATCTGAAGAGGAAGGGTAACCTCTAGTATTTCATCCTAAGGCATCAATATTCCTGGTATCTGTTAGTTAATATCTAGACTATCCACCATGGCTCATATTTTTTATGGAAGGATTTTCTATACATACGATCTTCCTTTATATATGACTTTTTCCTAAATGGCTACATGAGGTAGCACACTTCCAACAAATCTGGCTTTGGGTGAAGTTTGTAATACCTACACTAGGGGACACTAGAGCACCTATCGTGTCCTGTGGTTAAATAATGATGAGCCTGAATATTCTCTGAGGGGAGTGTTCAGACTATTAATCATTGTTATATCACATAATAACAAATGTTTGGTTTAGGTTGGTTATGTTGCCATTTTAAATCTATTCATCCAGTATACCTATTGTGACAGCAGGAAGGTAAAGTCACCTGGTTGCATCCAGGGGGGTAGATATATTTCGCCCAGATTCAGGCTTTACGCCGACTTATACAACTAGGTGGAGAGTTGTATAAGCCCAGCTGAGGCTAGTGGGCTCATGGATGACTCATACCTCTAGGGAGAGTGTGGGGCGTCGTGCAGACAGGGAGTTGATGAGACCAGCTGAAGCTTGTCAGCTCATTTAGGCCTCTATAAGAACTCCCAGCTTCATTAGGTGTTGGCTCATGCCTGGAACCAGACCTGTGTGGACTGTCTAGGGAGAGTGAACACCTGTGCGGTGAGACAAAGCCTGTGTGGCTATTTGCTTGGACATTTAAAACCAGGGACTTAGGGACTAGGACAGCACTAGGCTGATCCCAGTTGTTAGTTAGGAAACCTGTATGTTTAGTCAGAGGTCAAGTTGACCAGGATTTATTTTGTTTATGTTTCTTTTGCTTTGCTGTGTTTTGTCACTGTAAATAGAAAATAAACCGCACCTTTTTGATTTTGAAAACCACAACCTCCGTTTGCTGGGCCTGTTTTTGTGTGGGGAGCCCATCCCGGGGGTCACACACACCCGCTGCCGAGCTAACCCCCTCACAGTTGGTGGAGAACCAGTGGCAGTTTTTTTTAAGCCAGCATGGAGGAGATACTGAAACAGCTGGCTCTAGCAAATGCCAATCAACAGCAGACAAGTGCAGGTTTGCAAAGGAGCCTTGCAGCCCAGCAGCAAGCTCATCAACAGAGCCTTGCAGCCCAGCAGCAAGCTCACCAACAGAGTCTGGAAGCTCAGCAACAAGCCCAGCAGCAATCTGAGGCCCGCTTCATAGACCTGTTACAGAAGCAAGAGCAGAGACTACAACAAATGGAAGCAGTAATGCAGCAACGTCCGCAGACCAGTGAGGAAAGCCGTCCCACTAATACCGCGTCCTTTGGGGTGAGTCGTTTATTGACAAAAATGACTGGAGAGGATGATCCAGAGGTATTTTTGACCACATTTGAAAGGACCGCTGAAAGAGAAAAGTGGCCTGAGGAGCAGTGGGCTGGACTGGTGGCTCCTCTGTTAACTGGTGAATCGCAGAAAGCTTACTATGACCTAGAGCCTAACCAAGCAAAAGACTATGTGATGCTAAAAGCTGAAATTTTGGCAAGGCTGGGTGTCACCCAGGCTGTCCGGGCTCAGCGTGTGCATAACTGGACTTTCCAGCTTGGAAAACCCCCCAGGTCTCAAATGTATGATCTCATTCACCTGAGCAGAAAGTGGCTACAGCCAGAGACATTGTCCGCACCAAAGATTGTGGAACGTGTTGTAATGGATCGGTTTTTGAGAGCTCTTCCTACTGCCATCCAAAAGTGGGTAAGCCATGGAGACCCAGAGACGGCCGATGGTCTTGTGGATCGTGTGGAGAAATACTTGGCTACAGAGAACCTGACGGCCTCTTCCAGAGACACTCGGACTTTCCACCCTAAGACCAGACCATCCCCAGGGGCGGATAAGAGGATTCCAAGGGGTGAGGGTGGAGAGAGTGAGAGGGTGGGAGCTCTACCCCAAGTTTGGCGAGAACAGCCTGGGAAATCAGCGGCTCAAGAGGCGGCAAGAAGGATCGTTTGCTACCGCTGCCGGCAAGCGGGACATATTGCAGCCAATTGCCCGGTTGTGGAGGAACCCATGCAGTGTGACTTTCTGACGGGCAGACGTCAGTCGCTGTGTGCGACAGTCGCATGCACTGCCATTCGAGGAACTGAGAAACATTTATGCAAAATGTGTGTTAATGGTAGAAATGTTGTGGTATTGCTGGATTCAGGTAGCCTTGTGACCCTGATAAAGGCTGAATTAGTTAAAACAGAGGTCTCTGGGAATAGCAAGGTAGCTGTTATTTGTGTGCATGGGGACACCCGAGAGTATCCAGTGACTACAGTGTGTTTCGAGACCCCCAAAGGTACCCTCTCTCATCCAGTGGGGTTAGTATCTCAATTACCGCATGATGCCATTGTGGGAAGGGATTTTCCGAAGTTCTGGGAACTGTGGGATGATCCTGAGCCCCCCACTGGTGCCCCTATGTACCAGGAATGTGATAGCCAGAACTCCTCTGAGAGTGGTGAGGACTCTCCAGAATTTCCCTTGTCAGTATTGGCAGGGGAGACTCAAGAAACTGGAGAGGAGCCCACCTCCTCAGACGAAAACCTACCGTCTGTGGAGTTTTCTGATCTGGAGGTTCACAGGGAAAATTTTGCCACAGAACAGTTAAAAGACCCCGCCCTAATAAAGGCACGGGAAAACGTAGTGGAAATAGATGGCGAGTTAGTGAACCCAGATAATACCTGAACTTACCCATACTTCAGCGTAGAGAAGGACCTACTGTATCGGGTGGCAAAAAGGGCAGAAGAAACCGTTGAGCAGCTTGTGGTGCCCAAACCTTACAGGAAGTTGGTGTTGGAGTTGGCCCATAGGCACATTCTTGGAGGTCATCTGGGGACAGAGAAAACCCGAGAGAGGGTATTACAGAGATTCTATTGGCCTGGGGTGATGAAGGACATAGAAAATTATTGTTCCTCCTGCCCTGTGTGTCAGAGGTCGGCCCCGATGCCACATTTCCGTAGCCCGCTGGTCCCTCTACCCATCATTGAGGTCCCGTTTGAGAGAATCGCAATGGATTTGGTAGGTCCTATAATCAAGTCCGCTAGGGGGCACCAGTACATATTGGTTATAATGGACTATGCCACCCGTTATCCAGAAGCGATCCCTCTCAGAAATACCTCGGCCAAAACCATAGCCAAAGAGCTATCTCTTGTTTTTAGCCGGGTGGGTATTTGTAAAGAACTGCTTACGGACCAAGGTACACCCTTTATGTCCCGGGTTATGAAAGAGCTGTGTAAATTGTTCAAAGTGACGCAATTGCGTACATCTGTGTATCACCCCCAAACCGATGGGCTGGTTGAAAGATTCAACAAAACCCTAAAACAAATGTTGAAGAAAGTGGTGGATAGAGACGGAAAGGATTGGGACTGTCTACTTCCTTATTTGATGTTTGCTATTAGGGAGGTGCCCCAATCCTCTACGGGATTCTCCCCCTTTGAGTTACTGTATGGGAGACACCCAAGAGGGCTGTTGGATATTGCCAAGGAAACTTGGGAAAGTGAGAGTTCTCCCCACAGGAGTGTGATTGAGCATGTCGCCCTGATGCAAGACCGAATTGCACAGGTAATGCCCATCGTGAAGGAACATTTGGCCCAAGCGCAGTTAGCACAGCAGAGAGTGTACAACCGTGGAGCCAAGACCCGTACCTTTTCCCCGGGGGATAGGATACTGGTACTTGTCCCTACGGTTGAAAGTAAATTCCTTGCCAAATGGCAAGGCCCCTATGAGATAATGGAAAAAGTGAGCGAAGTGAATTACAAGGTCAGACAACCAGGAAGGCGAAAGCCCGAACAGATCTATCACGTTAATCTGTTGAAAGCCTGGAGGGATAGAGAGTCCCTAGTCGCAGACACTTGGTCACCAGCTCAAACTGGTTGCGTGATTCCTGAGGTTGGAATAGCAGCCACCTTGTCACAACCCCAACAACAGGAGGTTAAGGAGTTTGTGCTTCGCAACAAGGAGGTATTCTCTGAGCTGCCGGGACAAACATCTGGGGTAGAGCATGACATCATTACCCCGCCCGGTGAAAGGGTGAAGTTAAAACCCTATCGGATCCCAGAGGCCCGACGGGAGGCAATACGGGAGGAAGTACAGAAAATGCTGAACTTAGGGGTGATAGAGGAGTCCCAAAGTGATTGGTCTAGTCCCATTGTGTTGGTGCCTAAACCGGATGGGAGCTGGCGATTTTGTAACGATTTTCGTCAGTTGAACAAAGTTACAAAATTTGACACCTACCCCATGCCACGTATAGATGAGTTGATCGACCGGCTGGGAACAGCCCGATACATGACGACTCTTGACCTCACAAAAGGGTATTGGCAAATCCCCCTGGCCAAGTCGGCCAAAGAGAAAACCGCATTTGTAACCCCAGACGGGGCGTTCCAATATAAAAGAATGCCGTTCGGGTTACAGAATGCGCCGGCCACATTCCAGCGGAAAATGGACCAGATGCTGAGGCCCCATCGGAAGTATGCTGCGGCTTACCTGGATGACGTAATTGTCCATAGCACAGATTGGGCCTCACATCTGCCAAAAGTGCAAGCAGTCCTGGACTCTGTTCGGGAAGCGGGGTTTACGGCTAACCCCAAGAAGTGTACCATTGGGCAGGAGGAGGCCAAATATCTTGGGTACACCATTGGGAGGGGAGTAATAAAACCCCAACTCAACAAAGTCGAGGCCATCCAGAGTTGGCCACGTCCCAACAGCAAGAAGCAGGTACGAGCCTTTCTGGGAATCGCTGGGTATTATCGGCGATTCATTCCCCACTTTGCTTCTAAGGCTGTGCCCCTAACCAACCTGACGAAGGGGAAAGGGTCGGTCATGATTAAATGGACCCCCGAGGCTGAGGCAGCATTCCAATTCTTGAAACAAGCCTTATGTAGCCAGCCAGTGTTGTACTCACCCGACTTCTCTAAAGACTTTGTCGTACAAAGTGATGCGTCAGATGTGGGGTTAGGAGCAGTATTGTCCCAGGTCTGGAACGGGGAAGAGCACCCAGTCATTTACCTCAGCAGGAAGTTGAAGTCCCATGAGGTAAATTACGCCACCGTTGAAAAGGAGTGTTTAGCGGTGAAGTGGGCTCTAGATTCCCTTCGGTACTACCTGCTAGGTAGGCACTTTGACATGGTTACGGATCACGCTCCGTTAAAGTGGATGGCTCAAAACAAGGAAACAAATAGAAGAGTGAATAGGTGGTTCCTGGCCCTCCAGGAATTCAACTTCACAGTAAAGCATCGCCCTGGCGTTCAAATGGGGAATGTGGATGCTTTGTCTCGAGTACATGAATGCCTGATTGCTGGTGTTCCAACCCCGAGGTTAAAACAAGAGGGGGGGGGTATGTGACAGCAGGAAGGTAAAGTCACCTGGTTGCATCCAGGGGGGTAGATATATTTCGCCCAGATTCAGGCTTTACGCCGACTTATACAACTAGGTGGAGAGTTGTATAAGCCCAGCTGAGGCTAGTGGGCTCATGGATGACTCATACCTCTAGGGAGAGTGTGGGGCGTCGTGCAGACAGGGAGTTGATGAGACCAGCTGAAGCTTGTCAGCTCATTTAGGCCTCTATAAGAACTCCCAGCTTCATTAGGTGTTGGCTCATGCCTGGAACCAGACCTGTGTGGACTGTCTAGGGAGAGTGAACCCCTGTGCGGTGAGACAAAGCCTGTGTGGCTATTTGCTTGGACATTTAAAACCAGGGACTTAGGGACTAGGACAGCACTAGGCTGATCCCAGTTGTTAGTTAGGAAACCTGTATGTTTAGTCAGAGGTCAAGTTGACCAGGATTTATTTTGTTTATGTTTCTTTTGCTTTGCTGTGTTTTGTCACTGTAAATAGAAAATAAACCGCACCTTTTTGATTTTGAAAACCACAACCTCCGTTTGCTGGGCCTGTTTTTGTGTGGGGAGCCCATCCCGGGGGTCACACACACCCGCTGCCGAGCTAACCCCCTCACACTATCTATATAAATGCGATCATTGGTTTTGTTCAGTCCTTACCGAGACTGAGGCTGCGCAATCCAATTTGGTTTTTCCCAGGTATTTTAGTAAACACACTATATAATACGTGACCTTCAGTGACCAGATACGCTTCCTGATGATGTAGCATCTTACGAAACGTACGTCGAGGCGGTATCTGGTCACGTGTTTGTACGCCCACATCCGGCCTGTGTGGTTAGCGGAAGGAGGGAGGTGGAACGCACGCCGTCCATGGAAGTGGACCGATCGCAGCGGATTTTCACATTCAATTCCTCTGAGAGCCTGCAGCCCCAGTGCCGGGATTAGGCACTTTTATATGTGAGTAGCCATTTGGCTCTTTTTATGTTCTTTTAACGGATTAATAAACGGTTTTACACTATGGAATGTTTCCATCTTAATTTTCCGGTCATGACACTATGAGGAGGAAGGATTTTTCCCAGGTCCAATCCATGTGAAAAGGCACCACCCTGTACAAGCGATTTTGACTCACTTTTTAGTTAAAGTGGTCAACTAGTTCTGGTAATCAGGATTTACTACAGCACTTTGAGTGTATGTTTTTCCTTGGTGAAGGAGCACAATCCACATCACTTCAAGCTATTGGTTGTCAGCACTGAGTTGTCAGCACTGAGTATTGGAGTCACCTGAAAACTTGAGGATTTCTTTTTCAGCAGCAAATTTTGGACTTTTTTTCTGTTGAACTTTTGTATATATAATATATTGGGACACTAATTTACAGTATTCAACATTGCTATTTATATCAATTGGGATATTGGTACACGCACAACTAAATAATCACTATTGGTTTTTACTTGCACTTATTAGCGCCCCATATATTTTTTCTATTCAACCCAATATTGAACCCTATGGACTAAGGCTGGGATGCCATTAGCGTCATGTGTGTGTAAAGGCAGGCGTCCCAAGACTTTTGGTAATATAGGATGGTGTGTATGAGAGGGGTATACAGGATGGAGTATATAGGAGGGGTATATATGATGGTGTATATATAGGGGGTATGTAGAATAGAGTATATAGGAGGGGTATATAGGATGGTGAACTTTATATAGGGTGTTAATGGGATGGTGTATATAGGGGGGTATGTAGAATGGAGTATAAAGGAGGGGTATATAGGATAGTGTATATGGGGGTGTAACAATACCCCCAAAGGAGCTGCTGGTTTAAAATTTCAGGCCTATCGTTACCTTTTCTGTTCACCACACTCGTCTCAGGGGTTCCCTCTTGAAGAGCTTCCATGAATGTTCACACCAACACTTGGTTTCTTTTTCTTCAAGAGTTTTATAATACCAGTTCCAACAGAGGGATAGAGGGAGAGGGGAGGTTCAGGTACCTTGCTTTGCGGATCATGGGCACAATCTCAGATCCAGAGAACAAATCAGTTCCACGCTGGATTCAGCAACCACCGGATAGGCCTACTCTCACCGGCCTAGCAACCGCCGGTGCGAAGCTCGCTCAATGTCTCTGCCACAGACTTGATGAGTGCCGCTGAGTCTTTCCACAACCTTCTGCCACAAGATCGTGTAACCACACTGACACTTTGCAAAAGTTCCTTCAAAAGTACATAGCTCCGAATCTTTCAGCCAGCCGGCAGCACCGTGAGGCAAACTGGCCAGGATGCGCCCTTCAATTGAGTCCCCAATTGTTCCGCTTCTTCCCGCAGGCAAGACCACATAGGACCATCCCTGGACTAGTAGGCCCCAGTAACTCCTGGGCCTACTTCTCAGTTGCAGAGCCTCGGGCCAGCAGGCCCCGAGGCCAAGAATTGCTCGCACATCCCTGAGGCCAGGAGGGCCCTCAGGTCAGAATCCGGCAACGAACCCAGATAGAGCGGTTTCTGTCTCTTAAGTACCCCCTCCCAGAATGCACAGTGGGTTGACCACACCCCCTGAGCCACTTCTGGGAAAGGAATACCTAATACACCCAAGGGGTTAGGGCCCCCTCGGATTCCTCCACCCTCGCAGAACTCAGTCGAAGGTACTGAGCCCCAGGCATCTGCCATAGTACCTCACCCCAGGCTAAAGGTGCCTGAGATGGACTCCATCTCCGCTCCGGCCAGGTCAAAGGCACCTGGGCCCAGAACACCGGGACGCCAGCACCCAAGCTGAAGGTGCCTGGGTGCGGCCACGTCCTCCCACTCTGCGCTCTGAACCCCGTGGTAAGGGCGTCCACCCCTTTTATCTCCTCTCCCTTTGCGTCACAGCTCCAGGGGAGGACAAAAAGGCACAGTCTTGCGGTGTGAGTTCACCTCCGGCCCCCGGCAACAATGCCACCTATAGGCCCAGGAAACCTCACACCACCAGAGTCCTCCAAGAACCATAAAAGGGCCTCAGATTCCCTAGCAATCAGTGCATCTGGGTTACACTACCACCAAGATGCTTCCCCTAAATTCAAATACCCGCTACACTCTCCCCCCGGTGATTTGACACTGGTCCCCAGTGTCTGGTGCAAACCCATGTCTCCCAAGAAGCGGCAACATAAGTCTGACCCAGAGACCAACTACACAATTTAACCCTGAATTGTGCCAAGACCTAAAATGGGAAAAGGGAAAATAGAAATGTAAAACAATAAAACTTTCAATAAAATACTCTTTAACATTTACATGTACGATTCCCCCCCCCCCCTTACTATCTAAGGACCACCCCATTCTCAGCAGCCTTGACAGACGAGTCTCCTGCAGAGGGGAAAAAAAAAGAACACACATCCTAACATCATATATGTGTTTGCTTGGAATGAATGGGTCTGTCCGAGAAGAAACCCATTCACTCCAATGAGTGTTGCATAGTGTTTAACTACTTCCCACCCGGCCACTGTACATATACGGCTGGGTGGGTGCTCTCTCCTTCTGAGTGGACGTTCCTGAACGTCCCTCAGAAGGAGGGGGATCGCGTGCGCGCCGCCGGCGGCGCGTGCCCGCCGCGTTACCAAGGACCCGGTGCGCGTGCCTGGCAGCCGCGATTGCCGCCGGGCACCCGCGATTGCCCGGGAAACGAGCAGGAAAGTGGATCTCTGTGTGTAAACACAGAGATCCACGTCCTGTGAGGGAGAGGAGGCTGATGGTGTGTCCCTTGTACATAGGGACAACCATCGGTCACCTCCCCCAGTCAGTTCCCTCCCCCCACAGTTAGAACACATTGAGGGAACATATTTAACCCCTTCCCGCCCCCTAGTGGTTAACCCCTTCCCTGCCAGTCACATTTATACAGTAATCAATGCATTTTTATAGCAGGGATCGCTGTATAAATGTGAATGGTACCAAAAATGTGTCAAAAGTGTCCGATGTGTCCGCCACAATATCGCAGTTACAATAAAAATCGCAGATCGCCGCCATTACTAATAAAAAAAAATAAAAAAAAATGCTATAAAACTATCCCCTATGTTGTAGACGCTATAACTTTTGCGCAAACCAATCAATACGCGCTTATTGCGATTTTTTTTTTATACCAAAAATATGTAGAAGAATACGTATCGGCCTAAACTGAGGAAAATTTTAATTGAAAAAAAAAAATGGGTATTTATTATAGCAAAAAGTAAAAAATATTGTGTTTTTTTTCCAAACTGGACGCTCTTCTTTTGTTTATAGCTCAAAAAATAAAAACCGCAAAGGTGATTAAATACCACCAAAAGAAAGCTCTATTTGTGGGAAAAAAAGGACGCAAATTTTGTTTGGGAGCCACGTCGCACGACCGCGCAATCGTCATTCAAAGTGTGAGAGCGCTGAAAGCTGAAAAATGGCTTGGGCAGGAAGGGGGTTTTAGTGCCCAGTAGGGAGGTGGTTAAAAAAACAAACAATCGTTGCGCAACACTGCCACCTGGTGACAATGCCGCGGTAAAGACACTTATCACTTCCAGATGAACTTCTCTCTCTTGGTCTTTTCTCTGTGACCCTACACTGACTAAAAACCCCAAAGTCAATGATTTCTCTGTAGTGCAAGGAGAAGGAGGGAGAACAAAACAGTAACAGCTCCCATTTCTCCAAAGAGTAGAACGACCAAATACAAAAAAAAAAGTAGGGCACAGTCCTTGTGTTCCGGCAAAGGCACTCCGGAAAGTTCAGCAATGAGCAGCAAGAAAGAACACACAGGAGTCTTTTTCTCCTAAAGGTAAAACTTTGGATGCGGTAGGAACACAGGCTTCAAATGCTTGTCAAAAGCCTCCACGTTGTACTCAACATTTCCTCCATCCTTGCGACAAATCACCACTCTGTCCGCATGGATATGCCTTCCCAGCATCCACTTAGCTTTACAGTCCTGAAACTTCTTGGTGACCGTTGGTGAGCAAGAAAAGTATCGGCATGCTTGAGGTACTTTGAGTTTATCCCAAACAAAGGTATTGTACCACCTCTGGCGAAAAACTTCCACCTCGTATAACAATTCTCTAGGCAGGTATGGGTACTCCCACCCATACTCTTGGGCAAACTTCTGGCTAAAGAGACGCTGCAGCCTGGCCAAAGGTGGCATAGTGGCACGGTCTCCTTCTCTGGGCAACACAATTGCTTCTGGATGGCGAGGTGCGTTCACCACCTCGGTAGATCTGGGCACAGGAGCCCGCAGTGACTGGCGTGGCACTCCTGCAACAGGAGCAGGTGAAATGGAAGTTGAATCCAGAAGAGGGATTGCAGACAGTGGACCAGATTCTTCCCTCGGCGCCGAGGCCTCCACCCGGGGTGTACTATCCCCAGTAGACATAGGTGGGTCCCTTGTGACACGGGATGAGGGTAACTTCATCTTGTCCCATCCCTTTCGGTGGAAGATTTAGTCTATCTCCCCATCATCGCCATTGTCAGACAATGAATCCAGGTTGGGGGTGTCATAACACTCAGCGGGCAGATAATTCCCAGTCACGGAATCATCCCCCTTGACGGCCTCCACCGACTGTGGGCTTCCGCCACCTTTAACCACACAGACAGTCCCAACCCCTGGCTCACCTGGGCCTTCAGAAGAACAGGGATGTCCAGGGCTCTTCCCTCCGGATCCATCCAGGCCAGGCAAGCGGCGGGGCGAAGCTCTTCCACGACCACACGAGGCCATCACTAGGCCGACTTTCCTCTTCGGTGGTCGGAGCAGGGAGCTGCTGGTGACCGAAGCAGCATTTTCGGATTTTTCTCTTTTCACTTCTGTTTGGGCAGTCACTTCGCCCTGGTCAGCGCGCACAGGAATACCCACCATGGCATCGATCTCTCCCTCCGGAGTGGCAGTACCTGTGAGGTAGTTGAGGTGGAAAGCGCGAGGCCTTTCTGTGGATGGTTCCACCTTGAAGAGAAAAACTCCTTGCAGACCTCACATCGCCCGAATGGCTTTAACTGAACCACCAGTCCCGAACAGCCGGGACAGATCACACCGAGGGCCTCTATGTCTCTGCAGGTGTACAGAGCCAATCGCCCCCGGGGCCTTAGTCTGATTCCTGTATCCATAATGGGAGCAGCAAAGGAAGTCATGTCCGTGAAAGAAGAAGAAGCTGAAATCCACTGAGTATTTGAAGTCATCTTTCCTGTTCGCTGCTCCAATGCGCACCGACCCACCAGCGCCGGAATCTCCACGTGCGTATGTCCACATGGCCAGACACCTCCCACACTTTGCACTTGTTTGCAGGCTTTCCCTTTTCCACGCCCACGAACTACGCAGCTATGGTTTGCCTCGTGGTGCTTTGGCCAATATGGCCGACCTACTCGGAACTCCTCCGGGCAGCAAAGTTCAATTTCAGACACCATACACATCCCGGACGAGCCCCCACGTGTAGCGACCTCACCCCTCTCACCCCTTCTCATTCTCACCTTGTCTTTCTTTGTCTAGGGGTGTTAGTGCTGGGGGGAGGGATAAGATACACTACGGCCCATGTCCTCCATAGTGACGAGGTGAAGGCCAGAAAGATCGGGCTTTGTGTAGGTGTCCTAGAGTCAAGTCCTGTACTTCGTCCCTGACTCCTTTGCTCCTAGTAACCAGAGTTCCACACAGTGAATAGGTCCAACACAGTTTTATTCTTCTCAGCGAATAAACATACAGCACAGTTAAGTTGGATTCTTTTGCAACAACTTAGTCTTAATGGGAATAGGTCGAGGCACAATCCTTTCCCTTCTCCTACCAACCACTGTGGTATCACCAGTGGCGAATAGTCACTGCCACTGACTATGTAAAATAGAACGTGAATTACCTTCGCTAGCACGGCCCCTGTCAGGGGAAGGATATCCGTCCAAGGGAGGTACCGGAGGCCTCTCTGTCACCAGCGATGCTGCGTCAGACTCTCCAGAGAAGTTCTGCACACCAGACCTCACGAACTCAGACACGGGCACCCAAGGAGTTAGGGCCCCCTCGGATTCCTCCACCCTCGCGGAACTCAGTCGAAGGTACTGAGCCCCAGGCATCCGCCATAGTACCTCACCCCAGGCTAAAGGTGCCTGAGATGGACTCCATCTCCGCTCCGGCCAGGCCAAAGGCACCTGGGATCGGAACACCGGAATGCCAGCACCCAAGCTGAAGGTGCCTGGGTGCGGCCGCGTCCTCCCGACTCTGCACTCTGAACCCCGTGGTAAGGGCGTCCGCCCCTTTTATCTCCTCTCCCTTTGCGTCACAGCGGGTTCCCCGCCCCGCTGTACCAGCTCCAGGGGAGGACAAAAAGGTACAGTCTTGCGGTGTGAGTTCAACCCCAGCCCCCGGCAACAACGCCACCTATAGACCCAGGGAACCTCACACCACCAGAGTCCTCCAAGAACCATAAAAGGGTCTCAGACTCCCTAGCAATCAGTGCATCTGGGTTACACTACCACCCAGATGCTTCCCCTAAATACAAATACCCGCTACAAAGGATATAGTATTTAGGAGGGGTATATAAAATTGTGTATATGAGAGGGATTTATGATGGTTTATATAGGAGTATATAGATTGGTGTGTGTATAGGATGGTGTATATCTGGGGTACATAGGATGCTGTATATAGGATGATGCATATGGGAGGGGTATATAGGTTGCTGTATATAGGAAGGATATATAGGATGGAGTATATAGAAGGGGAGTATATAATGAGGGTATATAAGATGGAGTATATAGAAGGGGAGTATATAATGAGGGTATATAAGATGGAGTATATAGATGGGGTATATAAAATAGTGCATGTAAGATGGGAGGGGTATATAGGATGGTGTATATAGAATATATAGGGGATGTGTGTGTCAGTATACACAGTGCGGGCCAGTAATATCAGTGTCAGGCAGTGCGTTGCCTAGTGACGGTTCTAGGACCCCGCCCCCTCCTCTCCCGGGCTGTAATCGGTGATGTGATCGGGAGGCGAGGACTGAGCTCCGGATCAGGTTTGTGCTATCGCTGTGTATGGGGGGGGCATGATGTGATAGTACATACCTCCCTCCTCCTCCACCTGTACGGGGTGGGGGATCGCGCGAGCCTGTAAAATTGTATACTCCTCATCGTGTCCCGTGCCGTGCGCGGGATTTTCTTCATTATACTCCGGATTGGATTTCACGAGTATGGAGGGAAATGATCACCCCTCCCCCCCCTCTTTTATATATATGTATAGACCAGTCACCCTCATAACCTATATATATATTCTGTGTGCCCCTCCCTCATACCTCCTGTATACCTGGGAATATATTCTGTGTGCCCCTCCCTCATACCTCCTGTATACCTGGGAATATATTCTGTGTGCCCCCCCCCTCATACCTCCTGTATACCTGGGAATATATTCTGTGTGCCCCTCCCTCATACCTCCTGTATACCTGGGAATATATTCTGTGTGCCCCCCCCCCCCCCTCATACCTCCTGTATACCTGGGAATATATTCTGTGTGCCCCTCCCTCATACCTCCTGTATACCTGGGAATATATTCTGTGTGCCCCTCCCTCATACCTCCTGTATACCTGGGAATATATTCTGTGTGCCCCCCCCTCATACCTCCTGTATACCTGGGAATATATTCTGTGTGCCCCCCCCTCATACCTCCTGTATACCTGGGAATATATTCTGTGTGCCCCTCCCTCATACCTCCTGTATACCTGGGAATATATTCTGTGTGCCCCCCCCCCTCATACCTCCTGTATACCTGGGAATATATTCTGTGTGCCCCCCCCCTCATACCTCCTGTATACCTGGGAATATATTCTGTGTGCCCCTCCCTCATACCTCCTGTATACCTGGGAATATATTCTGTGTGCCCCTCCCTCATACCTCCTGTATACCTGGGAATATATTCTGTGTGCCCCCCCCTCATACCTCCTGTATACCTGGGAATATATTCTGTGTGCCCCCCCCTCATACCTCCTGTATACCTGGGAATATATTCTGTGTGCCCCCCCTCATACCTCCTGTATACCTGGGAATATATTCTGTGTGCCCCCCCTCATACCTCCTGTATACCTGGGAATATATTCTGTGTGCCCCCCCCCCTCATACCTCCTGTATACCTGGGAATATATTCTGTGTGCCCCCCCCCCTCATACCTCCTGTATACCTGGGAATATATTCTGTGTGCCCCCCCCCCCCTCATACCTCCTGTATACCTGGGAATATATTCTGTGTGCCCCCCCCCCCTCATACCTCCTGTATACCTGGGAATATATTCTGTGTGCCCCCCCCCTCATACCTCCTGTATACCTGGGAATATATTCTGTGTGCCCCCCCCCTCATACCTCCTGTATACCTGGGAATATATTCTGTGTGCCCCCCCCCCTCATACCTCCTGTATACCTGGGAATATATTCTGTGTGCCCCCCCCCCTCATACCTCCTGTATACCTGGGAATATATTCTGTGTGCCCCCCCCCCTCATACCTCCTGTATACCTGGGAATATATTCTGTGTGCCCCCCCCCCCTCATACCTCCTGTATACCTGGGAATATATTCTGTGTGCCCCCCCCCCCTCATACCTCCTGTATACCTGGGAATATATTCTGTGTGCCCCCCCCCCCCTCATACCTCCTGTATACCTGGGAATATATTCTGTGTGCCCCCCCCCCTCATACCTCCTGTATACCTGGGAATATATTCTGTGTGCCCCCCCCCCTCATACCTCCTGTATACCTGGGAATATATTCTGTGTGCCCCCCCCCCTCATACCTCCTGTATACCTGGGAATATATTCTGTGTGCCCCCCCCCCCCCCTCATACCTCCTGTATACCTGGGAATATATTCTGTGTGCCCCCCCCCTCATACCTCCTGTATACCTGGGAATATATTCTGTGTGCTCCCTCATACCTCCTGTATACCTGGGAATATATTCTGTGTGCCCCCCCCCCCCTCATACCTCCTGTATACCTGGGAATATATTCTGTGTCCCCCCCCCCTCCCTCATACCTCCTGTATACCTGGGAATATATTCTGTGTGCTCCCTCATACCTCCTGTATACCTGGGAATATATTCTGTGTGCCCCCCTCCCTCCCTCATACCTCCTGTATACCTGGGAATATATTCTGTGTGCCCCCCTCCCTCCCTCATACCTCCTGTATACCTGGGAATATATTCTGTGTGCCCCCCTCCCTCCCTCATACCTCCTGTATACCTGGGAATATATTCTGTGTGCCCCCCTCCCTCCCTCATACCTCCTGTATACCTGGGAATATATTCTGTGTGCCCCCCTCCCTCCCTCATACCTCCTGTATACCTGGGAATATATTCTGTGTGCCCCCCTCCCTCCCTCATACCTCCTGTATACCTGGGAATATATTCTGTGTGCCCCCCCCCTCATACCTCCTGTATACCTGGGAATATATTCTGTGTGCCCCCCCCCCCCCCTCATACCTCCTGTATACCTGGGAATATGTTCTGTGCCCTCTCACACCTATCCCCTGTATACCTGAGAATATATTCAGGGCACCCCCCTTATACACCTAAAATGCCTGGGATAATATTCAGTATACCCACCCCCCCATACCCCCTGTATGCCTGAGAATACATTCTGTTGATCTCCGTGTGCTCAGAAATATATTTTGTGTATAGGAGATAGGGGTGCAACGGATCAAAAAACTCATGGATCGGATCCATCCTCGGATCAGAGTCACGGATCGGATAATTTTTCGGATCGGCAAAAAAAAAAAAAAAAGACAAATCTTGTTCCACCGACCGGGGTTTTCGATTTCACAGTTATTTTCAACACAAAACGGAGCTTATCTGCTTAAATACAGTATTTGTAAATCTTTCGGACTCTTTACATGTTCAATTTTAAAAGCAGCAGCAAACCTGCTGACCTTACATGATTGCTAATGTGACAGAACACCTCTGATTTTCACATTTAACTAAATGTTAAATGTGAAAATCAGAGGTGTTCTCTCACATTAGCAATCATGTAAGGTTTTCTGCTGCTTTTAAAACATAACATGTAAACAGTTGGATTTCCAAATACTGTATTTAAGCATATAAGCTCCGTTTTGTGTTTGAAAATAACTGAGATCTAAAACTCCGTTGGGTGTAACAAGATGTCCGCTTGGCCACTTCTCACTATCATTACTGTGCAGGAGTGTGAGGTGGAGCAAGATGGCGGCGGCGAAACGTCACTACAGCGGCCGCCGGGTGTACTAAGATGGCCGGAGCTAGGCCGAAGCCGCAGCCTTCCCTGTGGCCGAGGCTCCGGAGCGCTCCGTGCATCGCGTGGTGTGCTGATCCGAACAGGGTGACCCGTTCGGATCACGGATCGTGACGATCCGTTGCACCACTAATAGGAGGCAATCCCAGAGTGCCAATACTGCACAATCCTCCCCCCACCAATCATAGTTCTGTCCATCCTTTTACCTGTATATGCCTCCCTATAATCTTCTGCCCATCTCCCTCTCTCTACCCCCCCTTCTTATTTCACCCCTTTTTTTTTATTTATTTTTTTTACAAGCCCACATTTTCTGCACACACACACTCACACTCAAGCCTCGTACACACGACCGAGTTTCTCATCGAAAAACGACAAGAAACTTGCTGGCAGAGCTTTCTTGCCGAGTAAATCGGACGTGTGTACGCGGCTATCAGGTTTCTCATCAAGAAAACCGACAAGAATCTCGACGAGAAAAATAGAGAACCTGCTCTCTATTTTCTCATCGAGATTCTCGTCAGCCTGTTTCTCGACGAGAAAAGTGTGTGTGTGTGTACTTACCTGTCCTCCGGGAAGCCCGCGCATGCTCAAAATGACTTTGACGCTTGCGCGGTAGCTTCCTAGGCATAGTTAGGGTGTAGCAAGATGACGGCATCGAATGTGACGAGCGCACGCTCGTCATAGTCGATGACGTCACCGCGTTCGTTCCATTCAAAGAACCACGGGTTCTTTGAATCGAGCGTCTGTACACTCGGCCGGGACAAGTTTCTTGTCCAAGAATCTCGTCAAGAAAAACAACGTGTTTTTTCCTGACGAGATTCTTGGTTGTGTGTACGAGGCTTCACACTCACTCACTCACACTCACTCTTCTCTCCCTCCTTGCCCCCTTTTTATTATCCCTTATTATTTTTACTATGACTTCTCAGGCTACAAGATAACAAGGTGGATAGGGGATGAGATAAGATATATTGTGAGGGTAAAGTATATAATAAAGGGTGATGGGGGGGGTTGAGACCAGGTAGGGAATATATACAGTATCTCACAAAAGTGAGTACACCCCTCACATTTTTTGTAAATATTTTATTATATCTTTTCATGTGACAAGAAGAAATGACACTTTGCTACAGTGTAAAGTAGTGAGTGTACAGCTTGTATAACAGTGTCAATTTGCTGTCCCCTCCAAAATAACGCAACACACAGCCGTTAATGTCTAAACCGCTGGCAACAAAAGTGAGTACACCCCTAAGTGAAAATGTCCAAATTGGCCCCTTTCCCTCCCCGGTGTCATGTGACTCATTAGTGTTACAAGGTCTCAGGTGTGAATGGGGAGCAGGTGTGTTAAATTTGGTGTTATCGCTCTCACTCTCTCATACTGGTCACTAGAAGTTCAACATGGCACCTCATGGCAAAGAGCTCTCTGCGGATCTGAAAAAAATAATTGTTGCTCTACATAAAGATGGCCTAGGCTATAAGAAGATTGCCAAGACCCTGAAACTGAGCTGCAGCACGATGGCCCAGACCATACAGCGGTTTAACAGGACAGGTTTCACTCAGAACAGGCCTCGCCATGATCGACCAAAGAAGTTGAGTGCACATGCCCAGCGTCATCTCCAGAGGTCGTCTTTGGGAAATAGACATATGAGTGCTGCCAGCATTGCTGCAGAGGTTGAATGGGGGGGAGGGTCTGTCAGTGCTCAGACCATACACCACACTGCATCAAATTGGTCTGCATGGCTGTCATCCCAGAAGGAAGCCTCTTCTAAAGATGATGCACAAGAAAGCCCGCAAACAGTTTGCTGAAGACAAGCAGACTAAGGACATGGATTACTGGGACCATGTCCTGTGGTCTGATGAGACCAAGATAAACTTATTTGGTTCAGATGATGTCAAGCGTGTGTGGCGACAACCAGGTGAGGAGTACAAAGACAAGTGTGTCTTGGCTACAGTCAAGCATGGTGGTGGGAGTGTCATGGTCTGGGGCTGCATGAGTGCTGCCGGCACTGGGGAACTACAGTTCATTGAGGGAACCATGAATGCCAACATGTACTGTGACATACTGAAGCAGAACATGATCCCGTCCCTTCGGAGACTGGGCCGCAGGGCAGTATTCCAACATAATGACCCCAAACACACATCCAAGACGACCACTGCTTTGCTAAAGAAGCTGAGGGTAAAGGTGATGGACTGGCCAAGCATGTCTCCAGACCTAAACTCTATTGTGCATCTGTGGGGCATCCTCAAACAGAAGGTGGAGGAGCGCAAGGTCTCTAACATCCACCAGCTCCGTGATGTCGTCATGGAGGAGGGGAAGAGGGCTCCAGTGACAACCTGTGAAGCTCTGGTGAACTCCATGCCCAAGAGGGTTAAGGCAGTGCTGGAAAATAATGGTGGCCACACAAAATATTGACACTTTGGGCCCAATTTGGACATTTTCACTTAGGGGTGTACTGAATTTTGTTGCCAGTGGTTTAGACGTTAATGGCTGTGTGTTGAGTTATTTTGAGGGAACAGCAAATTTACACTGTTATACAAGCTGTACACTCACTACTTTACATTGTAGCAAAGTGTAATTTCTTCAGGGTTGTCACAGGAAAAGATAGAATATATTTACAAAAATGTGAGGGGTGTACTCACTTTTGTGAGCTACTGTAAGTTCCCAGTTTCTTATGTCATACTGGTACATATTCAATTATTTTTACTTTTCGCTCCTCTTCTCCCTGTAAAATTTTCTTCTTCCCATCAATAGAAATGAAGTCTGGAATGAGAGTCTTTGGATGTGAGTGTCCCTTGGCATTGTAGGTCTGTCTGTGCCACTCTGATTCCATCTCCAGGCATTGGGCACCCAGTCTGTGCAGCCTGAAGGTTTGTCTGTCTTTGAGGTCTTGTAGCATCTTCAGATATGGGACCAGTTTGTAGTTTCTGTAGGGACTGGTATGCAGTCCATTTCTGTAGGTTCAGTTAATTTAAAGCGGGTGTATACCGCAAAACTTTTTTTTTTTTTTTTGGTCAACCTGCAAGGCAAAGGTATAATGAGCTAGTATGACTAGCATACTAGCTCATTATCAATCACTTACCTTAGATCGAAGCCCCCGCAGCGGTCCTCGGACGCGTCCTCCGTCAAATCCATAATACCCGGAGTGACTTCCGGGTATCGCCGCTCCGGCGCTGTGATTGGCCGGAGCGGCGATGACGTCACTCCCGCACATGCGCGGGGAACGGCACGATCCCCGCGCATGCGCAAATTTCCGGCAGTGTCCGGCAGGCTCCCATTCAAGAGCCGCCGCGCTCAGTGCACCTGCGCCGTTATCTACAGCGCGCATGCGCCGTAGATAGCGGTACAGTCTTTTTTGCAAATATCTCCGAGACTGTGTAGGTCTCGGAGATATTACAAGCACCTACAGGTAAGCCTTAATGTAGGCTTACCTGTAGGTGCTTGTACAAAATTTGGGTATACAACCACTTTAATCTATTCTCTGACATATTTTTAATTGTTCATTATGTCTTATATTTGAGATTTTGTCAGGTTGCATCATTGAGAGTTTTGGATGGACAAAATGCTGAGATGTTGATGCAGACTGCACGGTTAGAACTGGTCCTTGTTGGTCAGAAAGGCTTTATTTATATTTATAGTGATAATTACGGCTGCTGTTTTTGTAGGTTGTCCCGGTATGATAACGCCCTTTTCTGTACAGCGAGCAGTAGAGGGAATCCACCCAGCTCATCCTGGCAAGCATTACTGGAAGTGTCTAATGGGCTCGGAAGTATTGCCTGCAAAATTCTAAATAGAATACGGTATTTCTGTTGGGCTGCATTCCTAGCTGGGTTGGTTTGGGTAGAGGACAGGGCCCCAACTGTCACTGGTATAAGCCCAGGTTCACACTGGGCTGCGGGAGTGAAGCCGTGCGAGTTCAGCCGAACTCGCACAATTTCACTCTCGCTGGCAGTCCAGATTTCAGCCGCGATTACAAAGACATCTGTGCAGGTTTCTGCACAGATGTCAATGTAAATCGCGGCCGAAATCGCAAAAAGTAGTACAGAAACGACTTTTTGAAATCGGTGCAGCGCCGCAGATGCGGCGTCGCACCGATTAGGACGGGGCAATTTGCGGCAAATATTTCTGTTTTGACATGCGATTTGGCATGCCAAATCGCATGTCAAAACGCACCAGTGTGAACCAGGGGTAAATGAGGATTGGGATAATGACACTAACAAATATTTTAAGCATGGCTCTTTCCAGTGGCTTTAAAGGGGTTGTAAAGGTTAGTTTTTAGTTTTTGTTTTTTTTTTCTAAATAGGTTCCTTTTAAGCTAGTGCATTGTTGGTTCACTTACCTTTTTTTCCTTTGATTTACCTTCTAAATGTTTTTTTTTCTTTGTCTGAATTTCTCACTTCCTGTTTCTCCTCACTAAACTTCACACCATCATCCGAGTGGTGTGGAGTCAGCCAGAACAGCTTACTGAGGAGGAACAGGAAGTGAGAAATTCAGACAAAGGGGAAAAAAAAAAAATTAGAAGGGAAATCTAAGGAAAAGGTAAGTGAACCAACAATGCACTACCTATTTAGAAAATAAAAAACGAACCTTTACAACCCCTTTTAAGTTGTACAGCTGTCTTCTGATGGCAGAGAAGATTCTGCATACCTTGTGTCTATTGAGGCGTTATTATGGTTTGGATGGTAGGAGGAGGGTGGAAGGAATAACTCCTAGGACATTTTTAGGGGTGTAAGATAAAATACAGAGAATCTTGTCACTTATCTTTCTTTTATCTGGACTTTCTTTTTCCTTTTCTTTTTTCTTTCTTTCCCGCTTCTCTATCTCCATCAATAAGCTTTATTGGCAGGACCAAACATGTTGGCATTGCCAAAGCAGTTGAGTTTGTATAAGAAAAAGGGAGGTGGGGATAATATAAAGGGGAATGGACATAAGTCTGTGAAAGGATTTTTAAGTCCTCAGTTTCTCATGTCCCTCTCAGTCTGTGACACGCTGTCACATATTGGGCAGCTATCTTCGCCATTGGTTCCTCTTCTCCCAGTATAAATTGGAGTTTTCTCTTCTATAGAAGTGGAGAGTCTCTGGAAGTGAGTGTCCCTCACTGATGAGTACTTTGGGCAATGAAGCAGGAAGTGGTCCTCATCCTCCGGGACCCCCTGGTCACATTGCTGGCACAGTCTACTCTCCCTGGGCTTGTAGGTCTGTCTGCCGTCCTAATTCTATTTCCAGACTGTGGGCGCTCAGTCTGTACAGGCTCGTCTGTCTGTCTGTCTGTCTGTCTGTCTTTGGGGTCTTGTAGCACCTCCAGGTACGGGGCCAGTTTGTAGTCTCTCTGCAGTGACTGGTAAACAGTTAGTTTTTTGGAGTTTGTTTTTTCGTATCTCCATTCTCCAACATGTTTTTCTTTGGAGTCGTTCATTATGTTTTTTATTTGAGATTTTGTCAGGCCGCATTGTTGAGAGTTTGGGATAGACAAGGTGTTGATTTGTTGCAGGCCACATGGCTTGGACTGATCCTTACTGTCCAGTAAGGCTTTATGGTGGTATTGAGTTGGGACTGCTGTTTTGTAGGTGGTCCCAGTATGATAGCTCCCTCTTCTGTACTGCGAGAAGTAAGGGAAATCTGCCCAACTCGGACCGACAAGCACTGTTGGAGGTGCTCCGATGGACTTGGAGGAGTTGCTTGCAGAATTCCAGATGGAATATTTCTGTTGGGCTGGGGTCCCATTTGGATTGGTCTGGGTTGGTGACAGGATCCCAAACTTCACTGCCATAAAGAAGAATTGGGGTGATGACGCTATCAAATATTCTGAGCCAGATTGTGTCTCTCTCTCTCTGCCTCTCTGTCTCTCTCTCTGCCTCTCTGTCTCTCTCTCTGCCTCTCTGTCTCTCTCTCTGCCTCTCTGTCTCTCTCTCTGCCTCTCTGTCTCTCTCTCTGCCTCTCTGTCTCTCTCTCTGCCTCTCTGCCTCTCTTTTCCTTCTCTCTGCCTCTCTTTTCCTTCTCTCTGCCTCTCTTTTCCTTCTCTCTGCCTCTCTTTTCCTTCTCTCTGCCTCTCTTCTCTCTGTCTCCTTTTTGTTTTTTGGTCTATTTCTACACTTACTGTACATGCTATTACAGTCCAGTCTCCTTGCCTCTCTGTGTATTGGTACAGTCTTTGTGTTTATTCTGCGTTGCTATGAGAATAAGATTTTCTGACAGTCTGTGCCGCATTGATGTACAAAGGTCTCAGTGCTTTATGGTGCACAATTGTGATACTCTCCTTTTTTTTTATTTTATAAGTTTTACTAATGAAACTCCATACTTTGAATACCACTGACAGCCCTCACATTTCCTTGCCAGGTGCATTCTGCTGTGTAGATGTGTATGGGCTTGTTTTTCAGGGCTGGCACAAACAAATGGGGCTCACTGGTGCCTGAAGCACCCCATCATCTGGAAGTTCTCTACCAGCTTTTATTCAAGCTGTTCTTACCCACCATACTGCTGTATAGGGCTTATGGATTTTCAGAACCTTCATAGGGTGTGCTTCTGTAAATATTTTATAAATATTTTGTTCTGTGTGTATAGGATAGAAAACTCCCATTACATGGTATGGTGCTCTGGCCATTCGCAGAGAGGGACATCACTTGTAAGCTAAAAGGCATACTCATTGCAGGTAACTGGGAACCTTCTATGTGTCTGATGGATAGAGAAATACTTCATTCATACATATTGTACAGCAGTCATGTTGGCAGAGGGTGCAATCCAAAACTTTAATAAAGGGGTTGTAAAGATTAGTTTTTTTATTTTCTAAATTGGTTCCTTTTTAAGCTAGTGCATTGTTGGTTCACTTACCTTTTCCTTCAATTTCCCTTCTAAATGTTTTTCTTTGTCTGAATTTCTCACTTCCTGTTCCTCCTCAGCAAGCTTGCCCCCATCATCCGAGCCACTGAGTGCCTCCCTGCAGGGATGTAGTCCCAAGGGAGGGGGCAAACACGCTCACTAACCCCCAGCCAGAACGGCTCGGATGATGGGGGCAAGCTTGCTGAGGAGGAACAGGAAGTGAGAAAATCGGACAAAGGGAAAAAAAACATTTAGAAGGGAAATCGAAGGAAAAGGTAAGTGAACCAACAATGTACTAGCTTAAAGGAACCTATTTATAAAATAAAAAACGAACCTTTACAACCCCTTTAATTTGCCTCCTTAAAATGCTGTCATAAATAATTTGTAAAAAAGAAGAAAAGGCTGCACATCCAAAGTTTCCAAAAGACTAGGTTCACACTGGGCTGCGGGAGTGAAGCCATGCGAGTTCAGCTGAACTCGCACGATTTCACTCCTGCCCGTCAGTCCCGATTTCAGCTCGATTACAGAAACACAGATTTCAATGCAAATCGCAAAAAGTAGTACAGAAACTACTTTTTGAAATCGGTGCAGCGCCGCAGATGCGGCGTCGCACCGATTAGGACGGTGCCATTGCCCGCAATTTGCGGCAAATTTCGCCGATTTGACATGTCAAGTCGCACCAGTGTGAACCAGGGCAAAGTGCCTTTTTTTTTTTTTTTGCAGACAGTCAAAATACACCAGGGACACCAGGTGTTAGTCACGGAGGCGGGCCGGGGCTAGCACTCCTACTTGGTTCCAATCAAGGTATTGCACACACCTGGAGCAGCGGATTCCTCTTCTCTTGATAAATAATTTGTACACAACCTGCACAGCTCGAGCTGTTGAGGGGTTACAGGTCTCAGCATGTCACATCAGTATCCGGCTGGCTGGAGAGAATTTGTGAATAGCCAATGCTCCTAGGTAGGGCTGCACTAATCCCAAGAGTCAGGTTGGCAGTGTGTTGGAGAGCACCAGATGTTGCATAATTCTTTTCTCTCATTGCTAACAAAAGACTGTGATTCCCCCTGATCCTTACTGCCTTCTCACTTCTACATTGAGGGAATCCTTCCATGTTTGTAAAAGGAAAAAAAAAATGTGACGTTACAACCTCCTAGAGTACACTGTGCAAATGTTGTTTAGAGCAGAGTTCCTCCTCAAGTTTATTATTGTTGCCTTCACCAGAACTGAGTGTTCTGGGCATGGCGTGTCATGTATACAGAGGAAAGGTGTGAGCTCGGGCACAGAGCCAGTAGGAAGTATGAGAAGTATAATTTCCTATTGAGAGAGGTGAAAGGGTGTAGGAGAGTGAAAGTAAATAAAGGAGTGGATGATGTAGTTGTGACACGGGTCCACCATGTTCTTAGAGAAGTGACATCTCCCACAGTAATGGGCCAGCTAATGCAGATTGCAGTGTAGTGACAGAGATTTGATGTCACAGCAGCCATAATGTTAGGCCACTGACTGGAGAGGAGGCATCTGATTATGGGCTTGTTGTACTGTAATAGAGGAGTGCAGAAAGCGTGATCAGCGGTGTGCAAAGTCTCGTGCTGCTTGTGAAATAGAACACTTCCACACACTTCTGATCGTTGCCTGGAGCTAAGGAATTGCTTCTCACAAACGTCAAGTATGAAAACCCAACAGATTGGGCTATACATGAAGCAGATAATGCTTGGCCTCCTTGCTGCTCGTTAGCCTCTGTCCTCACAAATAATCTACTGTTTCATAACAAGTGCACTTTATTCCAAAATCTGGGATAGGTTGCCCCCTTTTCACGTGGACACTTAACTCAAAGGTTAACTATGGCTAGATGGACGACTTTTGATTTGCATAAGAAAAAAGTGACCAAGTTAAGTGACCATCTATGATCTTCCACCAATCAGTAATATTTTTATTTTTTTAAAAGAAAGTGTTATTATCTATACTCAAAATGATATAAAGTCATGGCAATAGGTAACTACATGCGATAAGTCATTGTTGCCCATTTAAAGGAATAAATTAATTATTTCAATTTTGTCTAATTTTGAGCCCTGTCTTAATGTCTGCCATCGCTAACATGATCACATTGCTATATGTTGCCCATGAACTTTACCAAATAAAGAATACAATCCCCTATGTAGCTCTAGCCTTATGGAAGGTCTGGGGGTGCAATATTTATAACTATAGCAAACAACAATTTTATCTGAAAATATCATAAAGAGCAGCTAGAATTGTATGTTTCATCTCGGACATCTTATAAGCATTGTGAAAATAAAAAAAATCTCATTAAAACAACACAAAAATGTTAAAGTGTAGCACGGCAGTAAGCCATAACAACATTACATTACATATTAAAGCATAAAGTTGTGTGTGTGTGTATATACAGTAGAGCTGCACGATTAATCGTTATAAGATCGCGATTTCGATTCACCCCCCGTGATCTCCAGGCTGGATTAGCTCGATTTTTAATTTTTTTTTTTTTTTTTTTTTTCGTATTTCCGCGCCGGAACCAGTGTCGAACGCAAATGGCGCCGATTGGAACTGAAGTCAGCAATAGGAACTGACGTCAATCAGCAGATAGCGTGATGCGCCGCAGCGCCGCTGGATGATGCCTGGGCGTGGGCGGTACCACCATGTTTTTTTCGGCCAGGAAACGAAACACCACAGTGAGTGCGCATTGCACACTGTGAGTCTGTGTGTGCACCAGCATTGATCCGATGATTCCAACACATGTGAGTACCGGCAACCACTGGCGCTGTCCCTTATAAAATATTATGAATATTACCACAGTCTGAGTCAGCTACCCATATTATGAATATTACCACAGTCAGCTACCCCAAACTCTGGGGTAGCTGACTGTGGTAATATTCATAACATGGGTAGCTGACTCAGACTGTGGTAATATTCATAATATATTATAAGGGACAGTGGTTGCCAGTATTTTAAGTCCACTCCTCACATGCCCCCCTTTAATAGCCTGTCTGACTGTCACCTGCAATGTCTGGTGCCAATAATGGCCAACAATAAATTTATATTTAAATTTATGTTATTAAAAAGTCGAATATAATACAATTTTATATATAAAAATACAAATATTTTTCAAAAACTGTTTTTTTTTTTTTCTGTATAGTTTTGGTTTTCGGCCTAGTGTATCCCTTCATTCTCGGTTTCGGCACCAAAATTTCCATTTCCATTTCCAGGCATGTGCTTTCCCAGTCTGCTTTTTATATATTTTTTATTCATTGATAATCTTATTCGGTTTGAGATCGTGAGCCACCTCAGACTGTGGCCCACGGGTTTAGTACCCCTGGTCTAGATAGATTGATAGATAAAATGTATTATATACAGTACATCTTTGTGTTACAACTCCCCCCAGAAAAGAGCACTTGCAAAAAGCAGGGCCAAAATAGATGACCCTAAACCATCATGCCACCCTCTCCCAGGGCAGCTGCCAATGGGGTGGACTCCCCAGTGCCAGAATCTGCCAAGGCAGGTGCGACCATGCCAAAAAATTGCAATATATTAAGGTGCATCTAAGTGAGGAGATTTTCCTTCGCTTCCTGTCCAGACTCCACAGAAAGTGAGAGAGGATATTTTCCAATGTGAGGAATAATCCCTCTTACAGAAAACAACCAATCAATTACATTGTACCCTGTGGACTATAGAACACCCTTTCTAGTAATATGGAGACAATAAGAGAGGTGGGTTTTAAATAGTTCTTTCCTAGGGTGACAACACTGCTGTTTTAGGATAGATAAGTTTGTTTGGAAGGATCAGCAGGTGCTAAAAAGGAAAAAAGCCCTAAAGCGTATTTCTACTTTTGTATTTGCAGTAAATTCTGATACACCCCTCTCAGCCCATGTTCACATTGTGCCGGTTTTTTGACATGCAGTTTGACATGTGAATAAGGCTGTAAGCCGAAACGCGTCTTTTTTTAATTTTTTTTATCTTGACCTTATGTAGCAAATAAAGATTTTCATGGGATTCTGGCGTTGCCGGCTACATTTTTCTTGGAGTTGACTTGCATGCCAAATCGCTGTCTATTTCCGGCAGCGGCACCGTTCGAATTGGTGCTACACCGGTTCCCAAAAGTAGTCCTGCACTATTTTAGACGACTACGAGGACAATTTGAATAGACATCTGTGTATGAACCCGCACAGATGTCTGTCAACCTGCCCTTGAAGTCAGACTGAAATGCCGGTTTGAAATTGTGCGAGCTCAGCTGAACTTGCACGATTTCAAACCCGTCCTCAGTGTGAATGTTTATACCCATACACACAGCATGTCCTCATTAATGTACAATGAGAGCCCCTACACCTTTAACCCTTTATCAGAACAGACAGTGCTCAAATCTAGTTAAAATTAATAATAAAGATCTGCCTGCAGAATACAGGTTAATTATGGTAAGCCCAGCCCCCTCATACAGTGAGAACTATCTAAGATTTGTTTTCATGCTGGTTCAATATAAAGCATCTAAACGGTAAGCTGCCATTTTTAAATATTTTCCTAAGTTTTTGGTATGTGAATGGGGACATATAACAAATATAAAGTAGGCGTTATCCCAAACTGATGCATCCCCATATCGAAGGACAGGTAAGCTGCAGTATATTTCATCTTTGTTCTTGGATTTAGATATACTTTAGTTATTTCTGTTCTTTTGATATATAAGAGGTCCCATCATTGTATAAAATTAGTTTGTTTGTCCGTAAGGCAGGCCATAGAAGGTGCAAATTTCATTCCTGTAACCACGGTTTACAGGAAAGAAATTGCACGAATCCCCCATCAACACCGACAGTGCTGACAGGGGGATCCCTCCCGCTGAGCAATAGTCTGCTCCCCACCGGAAGAAGACAGTGATTATTGCTAGCAGCTATAGCATATTCGCAAGTGAATCCGGCAGGCTGTTTGTACCCAAGTTGATCGATCAACTTGGTACAGTCAGCCTGCCCATTAACGATTCAAATCCTCCTGATCCGGCCAAGATTTGAACCGTCTATGGCCGGCTTAAAGTGTTTGTTAACCCGAAAAAAAAAAAAAAGGAGATCCTGGTCCCTTTTAAAGCAGATTAAACCGCACAGTGCTTATGCTGTGTAATCTGCCCCTCTCTAAACTAAAAAAACCTGGCTGATCCTGCCACTTCCTGTATTCCCCCCCCCCCCCCTCTGCTCTGACCATGAAAATCAGGGCTGCTGAGCCCTGACCACCGTGGTCAGCGTACGTCCCTCCGTCATCCGTAGCCTGCTCTCAGCTCTCCCTCTTACCCCCTCATCCCTATGTCAGCTCTGTGTCTCTGTCTCCGCCCCCCCCATCCCCGCCACTATTAGTAGAAATAAACTTTTATATATGGTAACTGCCAGACCCTCTAATATAGGCAGGCATAGCACATTCTATTAGTCTTTTGTAAAAAATTAGGCTTGTAAATACCGCTTTAGCATGATCTTCAGGCCAGTCACGTGACTCTCGGCTGATTTCCAGGGCTACTGCAGGAAGGGCTGAGCGGCCATGTGACCTCCCCGGCTGATGTCAGAGGGAGATCTTGGCCCTTCCTGCAGTAGCCATATATCGGAGATGTAAAGCGGTCATGAGTCACGTGACCGGCCTGAAGCTTGCTCTAAGTCGATATTTACATACCTTGGTTTTATAAAAGACAGTATGCTATGCCTGCTTATAATAGAGGGGCTGGCAGTGATTTTGTATACAGTATTTGGGTTAATAAACACTTTAAGTCATATCTGGAAATAGTTGTCATGTTATGGTCTTGCAGATTCCTTTGGATCAGTGAAATGCCCTTTGTAATCCCACTGCGGCGACTGAGTCTCAGAAAGTCTGGGGACCCATCTGCAGCAAGGCTCTAACAAGTTCTCTTCTGAATAATAGAGAGGGTATTGGATATAAACAGTGGCTTTGTGGAGATGATGATGTTTGTGGCTGCCACATTCAATATATTGTTACGTTTCCCTGTAATGGCTGTGGCAGGCTCTGCTTTCATCGCTAATGCTCTTCCTGTGTTGACTCATTCACACGGGTTGGTATTTAGTGTTATTTTCTTTTTGCGCTTTTCTGCCTACGCTGATGAGCTTACAACTGCCTTTCCACTTTTAGCATTTATATTACGCTTCCCAGTTTGAAATTCAAATGATGTGTTATCTGAAGAATCACCTAGAAGTCTGAATTGATGTTTATGGTCTCAGAGCACAGTTCTCACTCGCTGCGGGCTGTGGCGTATACAGAAGATTTCTGTCTGCACGGAACAAAGGCTGACTGATGTTTATAAGAATTGTGTTCTGGGTGTGAGGTGCCAAATCTTAAAGAAGAACATCACTCTATAAAAAATTTCTATACTGTGTATGTATAAACAGCGGGGAAAATAAGTATTGAAAACGTCACCATTTTTTCTAGGTAAATCTATTTCTAAAGCTGCTATTGACATGAAATTCACCACGTCGGTAACAACCCATGCAATCCATACATACAAAGAAACCAAAATAAATTAGGTTCTGTGTAATAAAATGGAATAACATAGGGAAAAAGTATTGAACACATGAAGAAAGGGAGGTGCAAAAAGACATGGAAAGCTAAAATACCAGCTGAAATCTATCAGTAATTAGAAAGCAATCCTGCCCCTTGTCAGTGCAAATTAATATCAGCTGGTTCAGTCTCGACTGATGGCCTAGAAAAAGGTGTCTCATTACTAAGATGTCACACAAGAAACATCTCATGATGGGTAAAGGCAAAGAGCTCTCTCAAGACCTTCGCAACCTTATTGTTGCAAAACATACTTATGCCATTTCTAAAAGTTCCAGTGAGCACTGTTGGGGCCATAATCCGGAAGTTGAAAGAACATATTTTCACCGAAAATTGGCCACCACCAGGTGCTCCTTGCAAGAATTCTGACAGAGGATTGAAAAAAATTATCAAAAGAATTGTCCAAGAGCCAATGACCACTTGTGGAGAGCTTCAGAAAGACCTGGAATTAGCAGGTACAATTGTTTCAAAGAAAACAATAAGTAATGCACTCACCCGCCATGGCCTGTATGCACACTCACTGCGCAAGACTACATTGATGAAGAAAAAGCATGTTGAAGCTCATTTAGAGTTTGCTGCACAACTTTTAGACAAGCCTGTGAAATAATGGGAGAATACAGTATAGTCTGGTCAGAGGAGACCAAAATTGAACTCTTTGGATGCCATAATACACACACTATGTATGGAGGTCACATGGCACTGCACATCACCCCAAAAACGCCACCATACCAACAGTGAAGTTTAGAGGTGGGAACGTCATGGTGTGGGACTGTTATTTAGCATACTGTACTGGCAAACTTCATATCGTTTAAGGAAGGATGAATGGAAAAATTTACCAAGACATTCTTAATAAAAATCTACTGCCATCTACCAGGATGATGAAGATGAAACGAGGGTGAACATTACAGAAAGACAATGATCCCCAACACAAAGCCAAGGAAACTCTCAATTGGTTTCAAAGACAGAAAATAAAGCTGGTAGAATGGCCCAGACAATCCCCTGACTTGAATCCAATAGAAAATCTATGGAAAGAACTAAAGATCAGAGTTCATAGATGAAGTCCACAGAACCTTCAAGATTGGAAGAATGGGCCAAAATCACACCTGAGCAATGCATGCGACTCGCTTCTCCATAGAGGAGGCGTCTTGAAGCTGTCATTACCAACAGGATTTTGTACAAACGATTACATAAATTTCAGTTCGTGTGTTCAATACTTTTTCCCTGTGTCATACCATTTTATTACACATAATGTTATTTCTGAACTTATTTGTTTTGGTGTCTTATATATATATATATATATATATATATATATATATATATATATATATATATATATATTGCATTGGGTGTTGCCTACATGTGGTGAAAATGTCATGTCAATAACGCCTTTAGAAATATTACTAGAAAAATAGTAACATGTTCAATACTAAATTTATATACTCAAAATCAGTGACTGAAGTAGTACTCCTGTGCACTAAACAAAAGTGTATTCCATTATTGCCCTACGCTCCACTCTGCCCTTCCAGCACTCACTGGAGTGCCAGGCTGTGGAGGGGGGCATTCATTTCGGGCTCTGGTTCTCAGATGGGTGCTGAGATCTGAGCCAGCTGCCAATCAAGCATCTGGGTGTATTCCGACAATATGATCTGGATTCGCCTAGAACGACTCTGTGCTATCAGAGTATAGCAAAATTTTAGCCCACTATCAGCTGATTCTGGGTCACAAGAAAACATAAGTGAAGTATGGCCAAAAAGCTTTGGCTGTACTTCTCTTTTAAAGCCTTTTTTGATAATTGCCCCTTTTAAAGCCTGTAAGTACCTAAAGTGTGTGTGTGTGTGTGTGTGTGTGTGTGTTCTCTGTATCATATTTAAAAAAAAAAATTATATCAGCTACTAACGAAGAGCAGAATCGGTGGGATTAATCGACACAGGAGTCCAGCTGAACATAAAATATAGGTTTCCACCTGTGACTCATTTCAAACATGACATAACACATTGAAAAGCAGAAAGTAAATCCTGCTTATTTGAACATTAGCAAACACTTTAAGACCCTGACTAATCATTATGTCATATTAATATAAAAACACACTGTATATTGGCAGTAGAGCAAAGACTTAGTTTGTGGCACAGTGCTGCTTTCCCCTTCTGAGCTCAGAGACCCCTGCAGTGGACTAATCAGCAGAGCTTGTATAGTACAGCTTTGTCCTAAGAGGACCTTTCCAGTCTTCCTCTCACAGTGTAAATAATACAGTCCTTTACCTAGTCTCAAGGCTCCCATAAACCCGTAGCTGCTGTCCCAACTATGCTTCATGTTTCAGTGTCAGAAATAACGGTGGAGGTGAGGCACGGACTCCCAATATTTCATGCACATGTAACAAATTCTTCTTGGGAGATGTTTTCTTTTGCTTATCAGCAATTCACAAAGACAAATTTTTTAAAAGAGAAGTTCAGGATTAAAAATAAAATGAAACCTTTTTATTTACCTAAGTGGAAGCATCGATCCAATGCAGCATCTGTCACCCACCGGCTTTGCAGTGAGAACTGAGCGATCAAACACTGCTAATCACTAAGTTTCTTCTCTCCGCTCCGAGCAGAGAGCCATGACTGTTATCGGCGCTCTGCTCTCTCCTGCGCTCACTGAGGCAGGGGGCGATAGGGGCCAGCTCAGACTCTCAGTGGATCGCTGGGAGGCTCAGCCAGGTGCCAGTTCAGGCTTCTGGGTTTATCCTGACCATATGGCTGGGATTTTTTCAAGGCCTGGACTGGCTCTGTGACACCAGCCAACAGAGGGCTTCAGCCCGCTGTCAGCTAAAAACAGATCACAGGAGTGCAGAATTGAATGTACTCCTGTGATCCATAGATGAAGTACGGACAAAAAAGCGTCGGCTTTACTTCTTTAAACCTGGAAAATCTGGGCTATTTTACTAAAGGAATAGAAGGGGCTGAACTTCCAGCGAAAGGAGCTGGAAGTGGGAGGGGGGGAACCTGTCAAAACCAGGTACCTGTTCCCCCCCCCCCCAAAAGGTGCCAAATATGGAAGGGGGAGGAGGCAGACAAGCGGATTTTCCGCTTTTGGGCGGAGCTCTGTTTTAAGCCTTGCACACATGGGCCGAAAATTGCCTGAAATAAACTCTCTGCCTGTGCGAACAGCTTCTGTTGAATGGGCATACTGGAAAACCGGCATCCAACCCGCTGGCTGCCAGCACTGATCTGTTTGCTGAACTTTGTATCATTTTCACACCTTTTAGACCTGGCTGAATCTGTTATTTTCAGTGGAGATATTCTGGAGAAGCGTGATTTACCTTTTTTTTTTTTTCTGTCTACTTTTCACCATTTTGCATAGTTGACATCATAGCTCAGCTCTTCATTGTGGAGTGGAGCAGAGAATTCATGGTATTCCTGCCGGAGTGCATACATTGAACTGAGAGACCTAGGCAGCTGCAGATATCACTGAACTCCGTGCCCGGCTCATTGTGTTCCTTGTTGCTCTGGCTCATAATGTTCTTTCCTATTTGTATACTTTGTGTCTGAGTCATTTGTCTGGTTTCAGATCTCAATGGACTTGTAAACACAATCCATTCATAAAATTAGAAAAACCTTTTTGCGGCATGAAAACACAAACAGGTTATCGCTGTGAAACAGTAATTTCTATAATATAAGTGAACCACTAATCGGATTAATAAAACCTAACCCCAAACCTCACCCCCAAAAGTAATCCCTATCCTGTAAATCTAGCCCTTACAGTGTAACTAAACTTTTTTTTTTTTTTTCCCATTTTTGTGTGGAGCATAAGGGAGGGTTATAACCCCTGTCAGGTTTTTTTTTTTTTTTTGCCATCTGTGTCCCATAGACAAAACAGGAGGTGAGAGGAAATCCCTCCAAGGTGAGTGAATCCCGGTGTGTCACTCAGGTCACTAGAACTAGCGTCCCCATTGGAAGATTTTCCCTCTACTCCTGTTCTGATGTCAACCCCAATGTGTGTGTGTTTTTTTTTTTTCCTTGTCCTGATTACCGTGAAAGTTAAAGAAAAAGTAGAGCGTGTAAATCTCGCTAATGGGAGCACAGAAAGCAATAAAAACGGAGTGTTGTAACCCCTCTCCACTCTATCCAAAACTAAAAAAAAGTTTTGACTTTAGTTACATTTTTACCTTTAAAGTGATTGTAAAGGATGTTTATTAAAAAAATAAAATAAAATAAAGTTTTACTTGCCTGCTCTATGCAGTGGTTTTGCACAAAGCAGCCCCAATCCTCCTCTTCTCGGGTCTTTCGCCGCCGCTCTGGGCCTCTCCCCCTTGCCGAGTGCCTGCATAGCAAGCCACTTGCTGTGGGGACACACAGGCGTGCTCGCTTCCGAGTCGGCTCTCTGCATTCATAAGACACAGAGAGCATGGCTCAGATTAGAATAAAATGCATGAAGGTAAAAAACCTTCAACCTTTACAACCAATTTAAATCTGACCTCCAGCTTTCCTTTCAGTCTTTGACAGTTGTGCAGGTTTTCTGTCGAAATGGCAAATTCATTGAGATCTCGAATTCGCATCACTTCCGGTTACTCTAAGCAGGGATCGCCAAACTACGGCCCTCCAGCTGTTGCAGAACTACATGTCCCATGAGCCATTGTAAAACTCTGGCATTCACAGACATGACTAGGCATGATGGGAATTGTAGTTCCTGAACAACTGGAGGGCCGTCGTTTGGAGACCCCTGCGTCTAAAGCATCAGTAATTGGAGATTTTGACAAATTGCTGTTTTGACACAACACCGGCAAGCGTGTACACTCCGGTACATGAAAAGTTTGCTGATTTGACAGAACAGACGCTAAGGAGGAAAAAGTTGTCGCCGCCTTGGAGGCGGCCATGTTGACTAACAATGTTTGCTCATAATATCGTCTACCGACTGTGTTGTGTCAAAACAGCAACTCGTCTAAATCTCCAATTACTGATGCTTTATAGTAACCAGAAGTGACGTGGTTGGAGATCTTAATGAATTGGCTATTTTGACAGAACACAGGCTCTTTATTCTGATGTCACTTCACACTGTGAGCCCACCTCATTTCCTGGTGGGAGGACGTCCAGCATCATCTAGCTCAGGGGTGTCCAACCTTTTTACCTTTTGTGGGCCACATTGGAAGAAGAGGAATTGTCTTGGGCCACACATAAAATACACTAACAATAAGGATAGCTGATGAGCAGAAAAAGTCGGGCAGATCACAAGGTAACGATCACTGATCTAGATAATGTACTCTTCTGAGTAATGAAACTTAATTTTTTGGTAATATTTTTAATATAAAAGAAAGAGGGCAACATAAAACTAGTGTGATGATTGACACTGTTTATGATAAACTAACATATCAATATCTGGATGGATGGATGGAGTAGCAATTCTCAAGGTGCCCCTCAGATATTTTGGTTCTATCTTTGCCCTTCGTGTGCTTCATCCTTGAAAATAGTTGCTCACAAATATAGGTATTGATGACCTGAATAAGGCAGAATTGTGAAGGGTGGGACATTTTTCCTATAAAAGTCCATTAAAGGGAATTTTTTCTTTTGTGTGTGTGTGTGTTTACTAAGAGCCGGTTCACACCAGGGCGACGCGGCACGACTTGTGGGCGCGATCTCAAGACGACTTGAGACGCCCGCCGAGGCGATTTGCATAACACTTCTGTATAGAAGTCAATGCAGGTCGCCTTGGGTCGCCCCCAAAAGTAGTACAGGAACCTTTTTTCTAAGTCGGAGCGACCTGAGTCGCTGTTACTTGGAACGGATCCATTGAAAATCGTGGGACGCGACTTGTCAGGCGACTGAGTCGCCTGACGAGTCGCCCTGGTGTGAACCGGCTCTAAGTGTAAACTAAACTAATTTTTCCCCCAAAAAATCAACGTTTTTAAGTTTACAATTTTGTGTTGGGACGCAGAATGGACACCTCTGATCTCCCTGGCCCGTCTGTTTCATTACTGGATTTCAGTTCTTTCATCCGTGGAGGCTCAAAATCATGTGGGTGTTACTTAGGCTGACTGCATTTGCATGCACATTACCCGAAGGGTCCTTTCACATGGGGCGGTCAACCCGATGGACTCCGCTTTGCTCAGCGAGAGGGTTGGTCCGTTGATCTCTGCTGAGCAGGCAGATGACAGGTCCGTCTCTGCTCACTGTGCAGGGACGGACCTGTCAGAGCCCCGCTCTCCTCTATGGGGAGATCGGATGAAAATTTACCGAAAACTAGAATGTGATCGGCATCCCATCAGCGCTGGCAGACAATTTAATAATGTGTGATGGACCTTCTTGTTAAAAAAAATAATGTGTGATGGATGAGTTTGCCTAAATTGAATATTGAAACAAAAAAGGGGGACAGAGGGGACTTTAGATGAAGCACGCAGGTGTAAAAATTCAAATTTGGCAATGGACCTTACCAGGTCACCGCCTCATTTAAAGTCCCAATGTTCACTTTCTTCATTAAATTGAATATTGGATGTGCTGTACGTAGTTGGGTTATGCGTTTGCCTGCAGGTGTGTACCTATGTAAATGAATACGTATATCTGTCTAGGGTTGTTATTGTACTTTCTTCTCTGCGTTGCTACGAAGGAGTTTCCAGCTGATGGTGTAGTTGTGATGGTAGCATGTGGTGTGCGGTCCTCTCCGGAGAATTGCAGGGCAGCCTTGTTTGTATTAATATTTTACTGTAATGTTGGTTGCTTACATAGATCTGTTTTCCATGTATTGTGCTGATTGCTGGGATAATGAAAGACACCATTCTATGACATACAAAGTTGTGAATTAGATATATCTATGTAGAACAAAGTCCGGTACAAGTATACCGGCTGCCTGGCCTTCTTTATTCCAACATATACTGCATCCGAAATTATGTATACAAAGTGCAGAAAATAAATTGATCTTTTATTGCAAAGTAAGCAGCCAGATGATGTGCTTCATCTTTCCAGGATATGGAATGGACGCCATTACTTGCTGTGCAACTATTTTGTCCTTTTCATTGCTCAGCTCTTAAAGCGGGAGTAAACCTAACACTAAAAATGTAATCTATTTTAGCTTACAAATCATTTGATGCAGGGTGGATTTGATTTAAATCAAGTTGTTTTTAAATCATGATTTAAATCCACTCAATTTAAATCATAATTTTTAAAGAGCAACTGTCATTTCTGTCCTGCAGCGGCTCCTCCTCTGACCCGCTGTTGACTCACCGACAGTCCCATTCACTTTAATGGGACGGCTGGTGATGCGGCAGTAACACAACAAGGTGAGGAACGTGGCAGGAGCAAGTGAGTGGATCCCCGCTAACAGGCGCTGCCCTGATGGATCTGAAATGACAGGTGCTTTTTAAATATAAGCACTTAATCTTGCTGGTAGTTAGGAAACCTTCATTTTATTTGCAAATATTAAAGATTCTATTTAGAATAATAAGCTTGTCAGATTAGTAAAACAGCGATATCAGAACCGATTCAATCATACAGTTTGTAGTGTACATAGATTTGCAAAACAATGGGATAAAGGAATATTCCTGAATCTTGTTTTATCTCATGGTTACTGTGAAATCGTATAAATGCATCAATGCAGTGCATGTTATCTCTGTTTGCAGAGCTTGGATTCATTGAGTGAATTTACCAAAAATGTATGTAGCACACGGACCTTTTTCCTGCCTGGCTCACTTGCAAGTCAAGGCACACCGTGCTATATGCCCGTACCCTCCTGTTTGAAGAGGTTAAGCGGTGTTCACAAATTTTGGGTCCTGCAGCGAATTGCCTCCTTCCACTGGTTCTCATCCCCAGTGTATAGGGACAAGTCTATATTTCTCCTCCCAAGAAGGCCAATGTCCAGAACACTTTAACTCCAACAGAGAAGTTATCAGAGTCAGAAGGCAGATTCAGGCACACACGCCTTAGTCACTCGATCCCGAGTGGGTTTAGCTCACCCGGATAGTCCCTATAAGAGCAGCCCTAGCAGCCGGTGTGGAGCTCGAACAGTTCTGTCACCCTATCCCCTCCAGGGACGGGTTCAGGAAATCCTTTAACCTCTGTAGAATTTAGAGAACCGAACGATGCCAATGGGCACTCTACAGGGTTAGCTTTGCGGAGTAAAGAATCCTTCCCTCTGACAGGTTACCAGGCCTCTCCCGAGACAGCGATCTTCCATCACTCATCTCCTCTGTGGGACCGATCCTCCCCTGGCTTCCACTCGGTCAGAGCGGGTACCCTCACCTGGGACTCCAGTGGGCTGATTGTAGACCCAATTAAAGGTACTGGGCCTACCGGGAACGTTGCAGCCTCGGGCCAAAGGTGCCCGGGACTCCTCGGCCTGTCAACGCACCCCTGTGGGGCACATTCCCCCTGGGACTCACTTCCCTCCAACTCCTCCTGTGAACATGGCATCTGCCCCTTTTGTAACCTCTCCCGGCATGCACAGCTGGTAGACCACGCCCACTGCATTGCCGCGGAGAGAGGACTCCCAATACTGCCACTGTGTCACCTATGGTTCGACCCCAGACCTGGGCAACCGCGCCATCCGCAGGCCAAAAGGGGAACTGCACACTAGACAACAGCAGCGCAGAGTCCAATATTAAATTAGAAAGTCTGATCAAACTATTGCTCAGGCTATCCCCTAAATTTGGGCATAGCGACCCCCTAAATTTAGGGGTCCGCTACATGTAAATATTGCAGAATATACAGCCTCATGCTACATAACTAAGCTCCATTTCATGCTGAATAAACTAAATTATAAATGTATCCTAAATAGAAAACTATCTTTAGATAGATTTTTGCTCCAAAAGCATTTTATTAAAATAAATTTGATAAAAATCCATTATAAATAAAAAATCCACTTTAAATAACTTTTTTTTTTTTTTTTTTTTAAACATTGATTTATATCCACCCTGATTAGATGTGGCGGCTGCATTAGTTTCCTTTTTCTTTTTGTCTTTTCTTCTTTCTGTTTTCACCTGGTGATCTGGCCAGTAACCCACCTCCCATATTAGCAAGACGCAGCTCTGGAGAAATGAGTACCGGAGGCACAGCAGACAGTAACATTGTCAGCCTGGGGGGGAAATGGGAGTGTTAAATATATTAGCAGATTTAGATGCACTAACAAATTGAGGCCAAAATCCAGCTCACACTTAATAATCAGTTACAGCAAACCTTTTTTTTTTTTTTTTTTTTTGGGATATAAGTTTTACATAAATAAAAAGGTGATTGACTTATACATTCCTGCCAGCATTAAGTGGTTTTGTCTCATCCATTTAAACTGATATATTCTGCTGGAGAGCTTGTGAAAAACAGACTTGCTGGTCAGATCACCAGATGAAAATAGAAGAAAGCCTAAAAAAAAAAGGCAAGCTAATGCAGCCATCACATCTAGGAATTGGTAAGATGCAATATAAAAAAAGGTTGTTTTTGGGCGCACTTCTTCTACCAGTATTGTGGCTGCGAAGCAGCAGGGTGCCAGGAACCACTGACCTGTGACTTTACCAGAGGGGCAGGCTTTCTGGATTGGTTGCCAGATAGCAGGTTCTTGATGACCAGCCTGACTCTTACAAGTACCATAGATAAGAAGAATATATGGAGCAGCGCCCTGATGTAATCATAAAGGGGTCTCTTCCAGAAGGGGGGGGGGGCAAATATCAGGTATGTTGAGGCTTGCTTCATTACAAAAGGTATGCGGAGCACCCCTTTAAAACATTGGCATCCATGAATGATGTAACTGCAGAAAGCCTCCTGATAAAGACTTCACAGTTTCCAGCTTCTTTTTGTGATACAAGATGCTGCCAGATTGTTCTTCCCATGATCCTTTTCTTTCAATTGCTAAGTGTGTTTGTGCGATGAATGCGTCACGCTGGAGTCGGAGCATTGTGTGAGATTATATAGAGCCACATGGATGCTGGTTTTGGTGGGAACTGCCTGAGATTGCTGGGCTCGGCTCCCACCGCTCCTATTCCCCATCTCCTGCTCCAGCTGAATAACATTCTTGGCTGAATGCAGCTGAACGTGACCTCACTGCTCTCTCCGCATCCATTGTTGTGTTCACTCCCCCTGCTGCTGGAAGCACCACGTTCTCCTTCACAGCCTGTTCCCATCTCTTTTCAGCATGTGAGAATGAAATGCGGGATGCAGCACTCTGGACAGAGCCAGGAACAGGACGCCATACTTGTTCTGCGGATGCCCGCTCAGCGTCACTGTGAGTCTGCGTGAGCGCCTTCGTCCTCCATCATCTGGAGAGCCCTGTGAATGACATGTAGGAGAGAAGGTTAAACACACAGCACCTGGAGAGAGACCTTTCCGGTGATTCTGGACTCTAGGAATACGCCCCATCAACTCAACTCTTCTAACCCCCCCCCCCAGTGCAAAGGATCTCGCCATGATTCTGCCTTAGGAGAGAGCGTGTATTGTATTTTCAGTAAGTACACTTTTTACGTCTTTATTGTAACATTTGACGTTCTTCGCATGTTTGTCGTTCCATATTTTCATAGTAGTATTCCTACACAGGTTTATTGGTCCTACCTCTATTGGTTATGTCTAAATCTGCAGTGTGTTTGGGAGCCCTGCTAAAATTACAGGATAAGTCAAAGATATTGTTTTTGATCGGTATGAACAAATTGATAGACTTGCATTGGGAGAAGGGAACTGTTAAGCGCAATAACTAAGGCTGGCCATACATAATGCAAGTCTCTTTCCTTCAAATACGGGTTGAAGGAAAGAAAATCGCTTGACTTCCCCATCAACACAGTCAGTGTTAATGGGGGAATTCCTCCTGCTGTGCTAATGAATTCTGACAGCAGGAGATTTCCCCGCCATAAGAATACAATGATCACCGCTGCCGGCTAAAGCAACTAGCAGTGATTTGTATGGGAAAAAAAAACCCAGACTAGTCGAGAGAATGACTTCAGTACAACAAGCCTGCCCATAGTTGGATCAAAATTTGAACTGTTCAATTTTCGATCCGTCTATGGCAGGCTTAAAGGATCACTAAAGACAAAATGATTTTTATTTTTTTAAATAACAAACATGTTATACTTGCCTCCACTGTGCAGCTCGTTTTGCACAGAGTGGCCCCGAATCTGGTCTTCTGGGGTCCCTCGGCGGCTGTCTCGGCTCTCTCTCGCATCGTGATGAGTTCTTGTGGGCGCGCTCCTGTGATACAGCCGGCGGCCGTAGCCGCTCACTGTATCACTCTGCCCCGGCGCGCCGCGTCATTGGATGTGATTGACAGCAGCGCGAGCCAATGGCTGCGCTGCTTTCAATCCATCCACTGTAGCCAATCAACGGCCAGGCTGAGCGGCGAAGAGGATGTCAGGGGCGAGCTCAACACTTTCCAGGGCTCAGGTAAGTAAAACGGGGGGAGGGGGGGCTGGGGGGCCGGTATTGTTGGATGTTTTTTCACCTCAATGCATAGGATGCATTAAGGTGAAAAAACGTGTACCTTTTTAGTGTCCCTTTAAAAAAAGAATCAGCCTACATGTGTATTGGACAAATCTGGTTGTTGTCTAGTACCTAGTATATGCTATTTAATATAACCTAGACATGCAAATAAGGTTTATAAAACATGAACACTCATGATTTATGCCTACACTAACCAGGCCTCATTGAAATATAAACACTGTAGAGTCCCTTCAATAAGTGACATCCAGATGTTCCCTCACCTTGGCTTCCTTGTTTATTCCCAGGCCTATATAGGAGCCTGTCTATTTTATTTCATTTTATTACAGGTATTTAATGTTTATGCAGCAATTTACATTTTGCACGTTCACATCAGTCTCTACACTTATGGAACTTGCAATCTAAGGGCCCTATTTCTTATACAAACACATACTAGGGCCAAATTACTAACCGGGATGTCATTGGAGTAAATTTGTTATGACAGCTGGTAAAATATCAGGACCCTGAGCTGTGTCTGCTAGTTTTTCACATTCCCTTATTTTTGCCTTTGTTTACCATGTACCCTTATATTTGTCACCAGTATGCATTATGAATGTTTCTTAAATAACTGAAATATCTGCATGAATTTGATTAACCACTTGCTTACTGGGCACTTAAACCCCCTTCCTGCCCAGGCCAATTTTCAGCTTTCAGCGCTGTCACGATTTGAATGACAATTGCGCAGTCGTGCGACGTGGCTCCCAAACAAAATTGACGTCCTTTTTTTCCCACAAATAGAGCTTTCTTTTGGTGGTATTTGATCATCTCTGCGGTTTTTATTTTTTGCGCTATAAACAAAAAAATAGCGACGATTTTGAAAAAAAACACAATATTTTTTATTTTTTGCTATAATAATATCCCAATTTTGAAAAAAAAAAAAATTTTTCCCTCAGTTTAGTCCGATACGTATTCTTCTACATATTTTTGGTAAAAAAAATCGCAATAAGCGTTTATGGATTGGTTTGCGCAAAAGTTATAGCGTCTACAAAATAGGGCATAGTTTTATTGCATTTTTATAAAAAAAATGTTTTTACTAGTAATGGCGGCGATCAGCGATTTTTTTATTGTGACTGCGACATTATGGCGGACACATCGGACACTTTTGACACCATTTTGGGACCATTGTCATTTTTACAGCGACCAGTGCTATAAAAATGCACTGGTTACTGTAAAAATGACACTGGCAGGGAAGGGGTTAACACTAGGGGGCGAGGAAGGGGTTAAATGTATTCCCTAGGAGTGATTACTACTGTGTGGGGGAGGTGACTGACTAGGGGAGGTGACCGAGCTGTGTCCCTATGTACAAGGGACACAGCATCGGTCCCTCTCCCTGACAGGACGTGGATCTCTGTGTTTACACACAGAGATCCACATCCCTGCTCTGTGTACACGCCGATCGCGGGTACCTGGCGGACATCGCGGCCGCCAGGCACGCGCATCGGCATCTCAGTGATGCGTCGGGCGCGCGCGCCCCTAGTGGCCAGAATACCCGAGGCCGTATAATGACGGCCTCCCGGATTTCTAGATCCACATTGAGGCCGTCATTCGTCAATGGCCCGGGTCTCAAGGGGTTAATATATAATTTAGCACTTCATAAAGCTTTGATGGCAGTTAAAGTGGACGTGCACCAAAAACCTAACACTCTAAATCTACTCACAGCTACATTCTAAAACTAATCTATCTAACCCTACAAAAAATTAATAAAATGCTATACATACCTTTTCTGAAGCTGATTCGGTCCTGTCTCCGGCAGATGCTGTGTGCAGGAGCGAATCGACAACGGCTGGGATATGCCAGGAAGTGACGTCACCCATAGAGTTACTATGGGGCTTCAGTTGTGGGCTGCCTGTCTTGCACATGCCTATACAGGCGGTCCCCGGGTTACAAACAAGAGGTCTGTAGGTTGGTTCTTAAGTTTAATCTGTTTGTAAGTTGGAACAGGTAAATTTTTTAAGTGTAGCTCCATCCCAAAAATCTTTTTTTAAGCTTTTTGGATAACATAGGGAAGGGTTATCACCCCTGTAACATTTGTTTTGCTGTCTGTTCAGAAGATTTCACCTCACTTTCTGTCCCAATGACAATTGGATTTAGAAAATTTTGGGTTATTAGGGAAACAAGGATTGGTGATAAAGCATCAGTGGAGACACCTTTTTCCCATATTATCTCTTATGCCGCGTACACACGATGGGAAATTCTGACAAGAAAAGTTCAATGTTAGCTTTTGGTCAGAAATTCCGACCGTGTGTAGGCTCCATCGGAATTTTTCTGTCGGAATTTCCGCCAAGAAAAATGTGAGAGCTGGTTCTCAAATTTTTTCGACGGGAAAAGTTCCCATCGGAAATTCCAATCGTCTGTATGCAATTCCGACGCGCAAAAAAACACGCATGCTCAGAATCAAGCAGAAGAGCCGAACTGCCTATTGAACTTCATTTGATCTTGGCTCGTTGTACGTCACCGCGTTCTTGGCGGTCGGAATTTCCTACAGGATTTGTGTGACCGTGTGTATGCAAGCTAAGTTTGAGCGAAATTCCGTCGGAAAAACAATCCAAGGTTTTTCCGACAGAAATTCCGATTGTGTGTATGCGGCATAACAGGAGAGAATTTCCCTTCCCTTCCAAATGTGGCATGTAAGGGGGCAAGGAGTGGTTTAAGCGGAAGTTCCAATTTTGGGTGGAACTCCGCTTTTAAGTGATTTGGTAACCGTTCATGGGCCATATTAAAATTTAAGTGGTTCAGATTTAAAAAAAAAATGTTTTTAATTGCATTATGAATAATTTTTCTCCTGCAGCCACTGAATGCTGGCAGAAGGGAGAGGAGAGAAAGCTGGCTTTCAGCAGGTGCAGGAGGAAAATGGAGAGGATCAGTTCCTGTATATTCCGCCCCCTGCAAATGTAAATTAGCCCTTACTGTTTTGAGCCCCTTATAAGGCTGCTTTCACACTGTTGCGCTGCAGTTTACCTTTACCACGGTTGCAGCATCGTGCATCTGTGGCTTTCCTTTGCCATAGACTTCTATTGTATCTTGCAGGTGTGTTGCACTTTCTGAGAAAACACTTAGTCCTGGTTCACACCTATGCAGGTAGCAGTTTGCATATATCGGGTGCATTTTGCGTTTTTCAATATACGGTATGTTTTTTAACCATTGAAGTCCGTGGAACCAAAAAAGCAGAAAAAAGTCCCTGGCCCTGTCCATAAATGGGAAACCATGTTAAATGGACTGTAGTGTGTTTATGCAAAACTGAAAATGCACTAAAAAATGCATTGGTGTTAATCTGTGTGTGTGTGTGTGTGTGTGTGTGTACATTGTACACCTCTTCATGGAAACGATATTCCCTTATGGCAGTGAGCAGGATTATGCGCCCTGTCACACTGCAAGAATGGTTCACGAACGGTTTGAGGAACAAAACAATGAGCTTGAGGTGTTGATTTTGCCTCCAAATTCTCCAGATCCCAATCCAATCGAGCATCCGTGGGATGTGCTGGAAGAACAAGTCTAATCCATGGAGGCCCCACCTTGCAATTTACAGGACTTAGGCTAAATTCACACATGTTTTGCTGCATTGTAAAATGCCTATCACTGCAAGGACACACAGAAAACACACGATTGTGTGCGTTCCTTTTACACTTCAGTGAAGCCCAGATGCAGCGTGCTGCAATATAATGGGGCATGCTGTATTTTATAGTAGTGCACCGTGCAGAACCCGCATGGCTTTGTGCATCGTGCTGCTGTACAGCAACATGAATAAAGTGTACTTTTGTACACTTCAAATAAAGTATGTACAAAAAAGGGAGCTGTGTCAGATGCGCTGATTTGCAAACCACACCGCCCCTTCAACAGTTGGAACGGACAGCTCCTGAAGTGGTAAAGCACTCCGGCAGCTGTCTGTTCCAGTGTGAATTCAGCCTTAAAGGATCTGCTACTGACAGCTTGATGCCACCACAACATGCCTATAGAGGTTTATTGGAGTCCATGCTGCGACGGGTCGGAGCTGTTTTAGCGGAAAAAGGGGGCCTACTCAATATTAGGTGGGTGGTCATACATTTATGGCTGATCAGTGTATTTAACCACTTCTCCACTGAGGACGTCATATGACGTCCTCGACTTTGTGCGGTGATGCCTGTAGCTGCAGGCATCATTCAGATACCACTGTTTTCTGCCGGCAATTCTGTGCACAATAAGCACGATCATAGCGGCAGTTCCGCCGCTTGACCATTCTTATAGGCGGCAGGAGGGGATGCCTCCTGCCGCCATCCGGTGCTTCTCCGGGCTCTCCCGTGCCATCGGGGGCCCGGAGAACGAATCAGCCGGCGCCGGCTCACGACGATAGAGATTTCCGGTGACCAGATGGTCACCAGTCATCTCTATGATCGTCGGAGGCCCGGGCGCGACGTTGTAACGTCACGCCCGGGTACCCGGAAGTAAACAAAGCCGCAATCGCGGCTGTCGGCATGAGATCGGTGAATTTTTTTTCACGATCTCATGCTTTCAAGCTAGGACGAGAGATGTGGGGTCTTATTGACCCCACATCTCTCCATAAAGAGGACCTGTCACAATGATTTGATTTGTAATAGGAATAAAAGTAATCAAAAAAAAAGTGTAAAAATTAATAAAATTAAGTAAAAAATAAATTAATAATAATAAAAAAAAAAATGAAAACGCCCCTGTCCCCGGTAGCTCGCGCTCAGAAGCGAACGCGCATGTAAGTCCCGCCCACATATGTAAACGCCGTTCAAACCCCACATGTGAGGTATCGCCGCATGCGTTAGAGCGTGTGCTAGTTCTAGCACTAGACCTCCTCTGTAACTCGAAAATAGTAACCTGTAAAAAAAATTAAAGCGTCGCCTATGGAGATTTTTAAGTACCGAAGTTTGCCGCCATTCCATGAGTGTGCAATTTTAAAGCGTGACATGTTGGGTATCTATTTACTCAGCGTAACATCATCTTTCACATTATACAAAAAAATTGGGCTAACTTTACGGTTTTGTTATTTTTTTAATCCATGAAACCGTTTTTTTTTTCCCCAAAAAAGGCGTTTGAAAAGTTATTGCGCAAATACCGTGCGAGATAAAAAGTTGCAATGACCACCATTTTATTCCCTAGGGTGTCTGCTAAAAAAAAAAAATATAATGTTTGGGGGTTCTTATTAATTTTCTAGCAAAAAATTATGATTTTTACATGGAGAGAAGTGCCAGTGGAGAAGTGGTTAAATAAGATACTTTTGTGCCCAGTTCAGCGTTGATATTTATGTGGGTAGAATCAACAATATGTTTTATTAAGTACTGCAGTTAGATTCAGGCTGGGTTCACATATGTGAATTGGATGCGGAATTCTTGGACCTGAATTGCACCTAAACTGGTGCACAGGGATGTGCTGGACCCCATGTTGTGAACCACGGCAACCCATATGAATGGGTTGACAGGACTAATCTGTGTACCACATGAGCACATACTGTAGCCAGTCTGTGGGAGACAGAATTATTGTTGGTTGATAGGAGATCAAATACTTTTTTTTACTCACTGAACTGCAACCCAATTTATAACATTTGTATCAAGTGTTTTTTTTTTTTTTATATATTTTTCATTGATATTCTGTCACCATCATTTAAAATACACCTGTAGCACTGCCCCCGTAGGGATTGCTGTGTGTAGACTTCCCTGGGCTTTTCCCCTTCTTATCTTGCAGCCAGTTACTAAGGGTTTTCACACAACCGCCTGTACTCTCATCCGCACGTTTCCAATAATCAATCCAGGGATTTGTTTTTTTGGTATTTATTGTTAGAACTTGGATAGGAGAAGGGAATAGTTGGATAGTCCAACTGTAACTAAATACAGATTAGGACAACTCTCACTTGCCTCACCAGGTTAATTGTGGTAATAGACTTTCTTTTATACCATACAGCACTTGTATGGGAAGAATAAATCCTTTGCTTGTTCTGGCAGCAGACTTAGTGAAGCTAATTTTCTTCAGGACACTCACTAGCATCCCCCGTTGACTGACACCATCCACTAACTACTAGCTGAAGGGGTGGCCCTCACAGGACAGGCCCCATGACACCGATCTGTACTGTAAGCCTAAACGGATCCTTCCTGGCGTGCCTCCCTTCCAGTCAGCTCTGCAGGACATCTGGGTTGCAGCTTTTCTCAGACTCAGGCCCTCGGGTCAGCCACCTAAGGCCGAATGGCAGCTTCTACAGAGGGGAAGTCGTCCCCTTCCCTCCGGGGCCCCGCTCTCCAGCTGAAGACCCCGAGCACATGTGCCCTTGGCATATGTACAATCATCCAGCATGCACTGAGGCACTTTCCTCTGCCAATGGCCAGGGCTGTAACTATGCATGTGCTCTCATTTGTCAAGTTTCCTCCCACTATCCAATACACCCCATCCTATTGGACCAGTGTGAAACATTGAAACAACATGAGCAGCACCTGAGCACCATGAGCAGACCCTATCAATAGATCCCTGCTCCCTGGTAGGCAGAGAGCATCTAAATTTACTTGACAGCCTTTCTGGTAAGCAGAAAGACCCAAAAACTATATTCTTCGCTAGCACCTAACTAGGAGGGTGCTACACACCTATGATAAAAATTTATAGAACATTCATTTCTTTGTAAGTGGGCAAACTTACAAAATCTGCAGGGGATTAAATAATAATTTCCCCCACTGTATGTATCAATGTAGTCTAACTAAGAATTTGGTTACAGCCACCAATCCAGCTGTGAGCAGGTTTAAATCTAAATGATGGCTGGCTGGGAAGTACCTCCATTTATTAGTAAGGGCATGTCAATACATCAGGCTGTGGGTACCTTTTTGATCCCAGTACAACTTTCCTTTTTATATGAATTGTGCATGTGCAGTATTAACTTGTTTGCAATTTTCATAATAAAGAGCATTTCCCTTCTCCCCTCATAATAAATCTATTCATAGTGTGGTAAATGTGATGCATTTACTCAGTTTTATTTTAAAGTTTAACCAGCATGTCCATTTATTCTGGACCTGAGAGGTGATGGGAGAGCTATTACAATAAATTGGACTATAGATGTGCCTTTGACCTTTTTCATTACAATGTACATCCAGTGAAGGTTTGCCGTGCCGCTGATTGCATCCCATAAAACGTACATACCAGCAAATCAAATTATTCTGATACGAGAGGAAGTGAATATTAATAAAGCGGAGCCGCTGTCTCCAGCATTTTGTAGGTTTCCTCTCGGCAAAGTCATTAAACTGTTTTCAGCTTTGTGTCGGCTGTTTGTGCTGTTCCAGTCGATGTGCGGTTTTACTTCTGAGGTTTGGATTTTAAAGTATGGCCTCTGGAAGTGATCTCTGTGGCAGAATGCACAGGGTTTTCGGTGCTCATTAATCCTCTCATGTAAACCTGTTTTCTCTTGCTTGTCCCTGAAGGGTTTCCTTATGGGTTTTCCACCTACATTTTAATAGTGCTCCTACCCTTCCAAGTATAATGGGGGTAATTTGTAAAAAAACAAAGCTTTTGCCCATAGCAGCTAGTATCCTTGTAATATGCGGCAATACATAGTCAACAATGATATTTTATGTTTCTGCTCAGTCTAAACTTATAAACGTTGAGTTCTGGTTCCTGTAGGTTGAAGCACTTTGCGCATATTTATTATTCCTTGTGCCACATTTTTTGTTTTTGAATGGGTCTATTATAGAATAACTGCTTTAACTAGATTTACGGCCTCCCATTTAGAAAAATGTGTTGCAGTACTAAGTTCATCTGCACGTAGTCTTCCTTTAATCCACTAGCAGGACCTACAGGTAGAACTTTTCAAGGGAAGTCCACCTGATTCTGAGCAGAGTTGCCACTCATGTAAGCTGTGCCTGCACTACAGGCAGTCCCAGAGTTACGTACACTCGAGTTATGAACGACTCTTACTTATGAACGGCCTCAAATGCCAGCCACTTGTGCTCCACGCTGGTCCTGGGTACTGCCGGACACATCCCACACTGCAGTACTACATGTACTGCATGGCCAGAGGAGCCCCAGATAACATAACAAGCCGGAACATCCCACATCCATGCACAGGCAGAAGTTACACTTACGAATGCAATGTTGCGACTTACGAACAACTTTGACTTGCAAACAAACCTACAGTCCTTATTGTGTTCGTAACTCGGGGACTGCCTGCACTACAGTGGAATGAAAAGATGTTGCGGGTGGTGTGGCTATCAACCTGTACATGGTCAATCAGTAGCTAGCCACATCAAACCCTGCTCACTGCTTTCTTCACAGCATTGCCCCTGTTGCTGAAAACCTCCCAATGTGAGCTGCAGTGTCTGGGAGGGAGAATGTACGATTTGTCTCAGTCGAGGGTCATAAAGAACCCGTTTTCTTAGACACGTAGTAACTGGATTTGGGCCCTATTTAGGCAGCCTCACAGGAGCCTTTAGCTTTACTTTCAATTTCAAGAAAGGTCAATAGGAGGAGACAGGGCAGTGTATTTTTTTTCTTTCCAGGTTGGGTAAACCAGAACCCCTGTACGAACCTTACACATTTCCTGATTGGAGAACAATGCTCTGAGCCGATATATTGCTGAGCAGGATGAAACATCTGTGGTGGCTATAAATAGGAAGATGTCCCGGAGAACAGTGGGCATTAAGATGTTGGCCCCATCGAATCTAAATTGGTTCACAGATTATTGTGTTGCATTCTTCACAGAAAATGGAAGGACTGGTGTCCAATTACTGATTTTTAAAGTCTGATCATGATAACAAGCAATTCCGATGATGGCATGCCTTCGTTATGGTCCTCTAGAAAGGTTCCATATATCCAAGCCTCCTCTTGTTTGTATGGACTTACTCCTTAAAGGTGTTTACCATGATCAGATGGAGGCTCTACTTGTTACCACAGACCTGAGCTTGAAGCCTGGTTCTACACGTAAAATGTGAGTTGCTCTGTAGTTTGAAATTAACCTTTTTGTTTTCAAATGTCTAATTTCAAGCTCATTTGTGATGTTGATAAGGTAGCTGCCAACAAAAGGTTGAATTGTTACTAAACCCAGGACCCTGCACTCACTATATCTGGTCTCCCACAGTACACAGAGCATGGAAATTCAATAGTTTTTTTTGGTAATTATAAACTGCTAAATACTTTTTTTTTATCAGCAGTTAGAGCAGTCTTGTGACTTCTATCAGTGTCTGGTTAAAGCTTGTAGGAGTAGTTTTATTTCTGCTCTGACTGTCCTATCAAGCTGCAGGAGCCCTGACCCTATGTCTGGACACTGCTGATTGGCCATATGCTGATTACATGCACTCGCCCAAAGAAAAAAAAAACTCTCTAGCAATACTCACTTAACTGAGCATGTGCAGCTTGCCCCCAAGGCTCTGTTCTATCTGCAGATAGGCTGAGGACTGTGGAAGAAGGGAAGGAACAGAAGACAGGATCAAGAAGCCTTTTTACACAATGCAGATGATTAACCCCTTAGGTTCCACAGTGAATATAACAAGCATGCTTTACTACATATACTGAGTGATTTTACTGTTGTGGGTTTAGTAACACTTTAATTTTAAGAGTAAAGAAATATGTAAGTGGGACTTTTAATATGGCGCTGAGAGTCAAATGGCACAAAATAAAATACCCTTAAAAACAAACAATAGTTTTATTAACAGGATTCATATATAACATTGTCCTCGGACATATACAACAGCTATTAAAATCAAACAGGTTGTTTTATGTGACAATGAAGATGGTACAAATTGGTCTACGCGTTTTGCATCAGGACCATATGTATTGTTTTTACAGAATTGTTCAGTCTCTGGTGTAATCTACTTGTGCTAAGAAGTAAAAAAATTGACATTGAATAGCAACAACATACAGCCTAACATCACAACAACACATAGGGTATGTTTTGTTCCCTCTTCCCTATCACACTGAGGACAACCCCGCACCATCCAGGGGGAACGCAAACAAGTGCCCGCCAGCCTGTGGTAATGCCCCAGGAGCCAAGCCATTAAAAAGGGTACAATAAACCCACAAAAAATACTAATCAAAGGCCATATACAGATATCTAAATATCTCTAATACCGTATATACTCGAATATAAGCCGAGGCACCTAATTTTACCACCAAAAAATAGGAAAACGTATTGACTCGGGTATAAGCCTAGGGTGTCCATCTGCATGCCTCACTGTGCCTCACTGTGTCCATGTGCCCATGCCTCACTGTGCCCAATCTCCCTACCTGATCTCCGGCGCTGTGTCCATCTGCAGCCTTACGATCTCCCGGCGCTGTGTAATTCAGTCTAGTCAGCGGCCGTGCAGTGTAACAAAGCGCCTCCTCGTCCTCGTCCGTGATGGAACACGGACTCGGTTTCCCAGCAGTAAGTCAGTGTTCCGCCCTATCGAGGAGGAGGCGGGGGCTTTGTTACACTGCACGGCCGGTGACTAGATTGACGTCACAGCGCCGGGAGATCAGGCACACAAAGGTGAAGATGGACACAGACTCGAGTATAAGCCGAGGGGGGCATTTTCAGCACAAAAAAATGTGCTGAAAAACTCGGCTTATACTCGAGTATAGACAGTATATATTCCCAACCTCAAGAAAGGGAAAATAATTAATCCCAAGCTCCTGGGTGATAAATACTCTCCTGTGTAGTCTAGGCCAGTGGTCCCCAACCTTTTTGGCACCGGGGACCGCTTGCGTGGAAGAAAATTGTGCCAAGGACCGGGGGGGAGGGGGTCTCGATTTTTCACGGGCAATGGCTGGTGTTAGCGCTTCAATCGTCACGGCACCATGCTTAATATGGTGTCAGGGTGATTGAAGTGCATTATTTATATTATTACATTGTAGTAATAAATGAAATAGTTCAACTCATCATAATGTAGAATCAGTGGGAGCCCCGAGCGTGTCACGTGCCACTGTCGCCTGCTACCAGATGTGGATAGTCACTTGCCACGCTGCCTGTCACCAGATGCGGAATGTCACTTGCCACATCACCTGCCACAAGATGTGTAATGTCACTTGCCCCATCACCTGCCACGCTTACTGCCACAAGATGTGTAATGTCACTTGCCACATCACCTGCCACGCTTACTGCCACAAAATGTGTATTGTCACTTGCCACATCACCTGCCACGCTTACTGCCACAAAATGTGTATTGTCACTTGCCACATCACCTGCCACGCTTACTGCCACAAGATGTGTATTGTCACTTGCCACATCACCTGCCACAAGATGTGTAATGTCACTTGCCACATCACCTGCCACGCTTACTGCCACAATGTGTATTGTCACTTGCCACATCACCTGCCACGCTTACTGCCACAAAATGTGTATTGTCACTTGCCACATCACCTGCCACGCTTACTGCCACAAGATGTGTATTGTCACTTGCCACATCACCTGCCACGCTTACTGCCACAAGATGTGTAATGTCACTTGCCACATCACCTGCCACGCTTACTGCCACAAAATGTGTATTGTCACTTGCCACATCACCTGCCACGCTTACTGCCACAAGATGTGGATTGTCACTTGCCACATCACCTGCCACGCTTACTGCCACAAGATGTGGATTGTCACTTGCCACATTACTTGCCACAAGATGTGAATTGTCACTTGCCACGTTGCATGTCACCAGATGCAGAGTGAGTGGAGCGCCCCTTGTGGTATATCAGGCAGACAGCTGAGGGGGTGAACTACAAGTTCCAGCACACCTCACCTGTACTCCCACACACAGCTTACCTGTCACTGATGACGTCACATCTCTGTGGGATCTGGATATAGCAGGGTGTCTCCTTTCTCATGCTGCAGCCGGTCTCCTTCGGCTGTCACTTTCTGGCTCCACCTCTCTGCCATGCCTGATTAGCTGTCCGGGGGGGGCAGGCAATCTGCGCCGCTGAACAAGTTCTTACAGCGAGGAGCCGCAGGAGAGCGGTGATGCGTGGCGGGCAGTGTGAGATGATGTCATCTCTCTGCTCCCCGCCCCATCTGACACTGAGACAGAGCACTGACTTTGAGGGCGGAAAAACTGTGATGCAGGGGGCGGAGAGAGATATCATCTCTGCTTGCCTGCCCGCTCGCTTCTTCCACCCACCCAGCGCTCTCATGCCGGCAGCTCAGCACAGCGTGTCTCTTGACGGCCGCCCGCACCCGCGGCCCGGCTGCAGAAGAGCCACGGCCCGGTAGTGGGCCGGGGACCGGGGGTTGATGACCCCTGGTCTAGGCTGTTGTTTAAAGGGAGGAATGATCGGTCTGTAGGTGTTTGTAGGAGTTTTGGTTACATGCCAACAGGTTGAACTTCTTGTATATCTCTGGCTCTTGTATTGAGATCTCTGCATTGGGGTTCCCAGCTCCGCCTACCTGCTGATGCCATTACAGATTTATATTACTTCCTCAATATGGATGGTCCCTGGCAGGAACATCCCTCAGCTGAAGTAAATGTTGGATTATTGAGCCTGTCTGCATTCACCAATAACCAAAACTTCAGACTTGGTTGTACTGGCCCTTTAATTGTGGACATAGTTGTTATTGGCAGGAAGGGAGGAGGCGGAGACCGAGTTGTATAGCTTTATGTGCAGGTTCATTTTCTTTTAGGGATTTTTTTTTTATGCAGGATAGTGCAGCCCTCAAAATTTTCACTCGCCAGCTTGCATTTGGCGAGTGAAAAAATGAGGGTTGCGAGTGTGGACAGGGCTATGGTGTCCTGGGAATGTATAGCCAATGCCCCCCCACCGCGCACAGGCTCGCAGCGCGGCAATTTCAATAGGAGTCAAACAGCCCAGCCGCCTGGGTCTGCCCCCTCCACCTCCCTCCTGCCGCACATCCCCGCCCAGATTAGGCACACTTCGTGGGCTTTCAATGGGATCAAAACAGCCGCCTGGGTCTGCCCCCTCCACCTCCCTCCTGCCGCACAGCTAAGGAGTGAGGCAGTGCATATCTCTGCAGGGCAGTCTTAAGTGGGCGGGCTGGAACACCCCCGGTCCGCCCTCAGTGAGTACCATGCTTGACCCCCGTGGCAAAAGCAGGAGAATGGTAAATAATAAGACTGTGATTGGAAGCACCCCCCCCCCCCAATCTGTTATGCCTCCTATTCCACCCCGTTCCATCATACTGTATGATAGATTAGGGGGAGGGGGTGCAATTGGAGGCATTGGTATAACTGATTAGGGGAGAGGGGTGGAATTGGAGGCTTAGGTATGATGGGGTGGATCTGGAGGCATAGGTATGATGGATTGGGGGAGGGAAATTATAACCAAAGATGTGCTGGATTGGGGAGGATTAGAGGCATAGGTGTGCTGGAGAGGGGTCGTTAAAAGCACAGGTGTGCAGGGGGGTTGTTAAAAGCACAGGTGTGCTGGGGGGGCGTAAGGAGGCGGAGATATGCTGTGAAGAGGAATTGGAGGTAGAGGTGTACTGGGGGAGGAGAAACAAAACCAGAGAAATTCCTTTCTTAACTTACTAACCAGCCTACGAACCAACCACATTTTCCTGTCTGATGAGGCTGCATTGATGGGCACTGGTCAGGCTGCATTGATGGGCACTGGTCAGGCTGCATTGATGGACGCTGGGGAGTCTGCATTCATGGACACTGATCAGGCTGCATTCATGGGCACTGATGGGGCCGCACTGATAGGCTGCTTTCCTGGGCACTGATAAAGTTGTTGTTAATATTTATTTTTGTAACTTAATTTTGCATAAAACATTTAACAGTGTAATTTCATGAGATATTTATGAGGACGTGTATAGGGGCGAAATCTGGAGCAGGGTAGGGGTTGGATGGGGCAACTGGTGGCGAGTAACTCCCAAGACCTGGCTAGTAGCTCAGGACTTGAAATTTTGAGCCCTGGGATAGTGTACAAAATAAAAATCCATCAATTCCTGGGCTGGAGATTCAGCTGCAGCATTTGCTGACATCTCATTTTTTTCTTTCCCCCAGGCTCATTTAGTGAGCATTTAATTGCTCCACAACAGCCTTGCTTCACTGACCTCAAAACTGCGTTTTGTTGACCGTTCGTTTACTTGCATTGACTGTTAAAAGCCTCTTTTAGGAAGCAATGTTTCATTCTGCTTCTTGTTGCTAAATAGATATCGATCAGACGGGCAGGAAGACTGGCCAGGGCAGTGGGCCATATCTCTCCAGCAGATCCTGTTCAGTAGGACGTCAGCGCTGTAAATTGCATTGGATAACTGGACCTATATGCCGCCCCCCACATTAGTGGGGGGGCTTCTCCATGTATTCTGCAAACCTGTGTGTTGGATGTAATGAGCCGTGTCTCCCATCCCTTGTACTCGTGTTATATAAAATTATCAGCCTGTTTCCTTCTCTTTTTCCCTCCTTCTCTTTGTCTTTTTCTCTGCATCTGATTTATTCTTTTATATTTCCTTCTCTTTGTGCTGTTTGATCTCTCCTCCATTTTTTTTCTTTCCGCTCTCCTCTTCCCTTTTCTCATTCTATCTCCTGTCATCTTCATTCCTCCTCTCCTTGATGACACGTTGGATTGCACTGTGGGTAAAAGTGCAGGAATTGGTTGGAAAATTGGCCTTGTATTAGTCTGACAATTATTGAATTCTATAGCTGATAATAATACAGCTTAGTTGGAGGCAGGGCAGCAATCAGAAATTTTTGGGCCCCTTACACAGCTTTAGGCCTGCCCCCCCTCCCCCCGAGCCTAACCACCAACATTCCCCAGGGCTTGCCCACGGGCCATCCTACCGAATCCACACACCACACCTGTACGCACTCAGCCCCCCCTCAATCCTGTATATATGTCAGTGCCCCACACACACACCTGTATATATGTCAGTGCCCCACACACACACCTGTATATGTGTCGGCGCTCGGCCCCACACACACACACCTGTATATATGTCAGTCCCCCTCACACCTGTATCGTATCTATGTCAGCCCCCCACGTGTGTGTGTGTGTGTGTGTGTGTGTGTATATGTGTATGTGTATATATATATATATATATATATATATATATATATATATATATATATATATATACATACACATCTCTATCTATCTCTCTCTATCACAGTGGGTATGGAAAGTATTCAGACCCCCTTAAATTTTTCACTCGTTGTTATATTGCAGCCATTTGCTAAAATCATTTTAAGTAAATTGTTTCCCTCATTAATGTACACACAGCACCCCATATTGACATAAAAACACAGAATTGTTGATATTTTTGCAGATTTATAAAAAAAAAACTGAAATATCACATGGTCCTAAGTATTCAGACCCTTTGTTCAGTATTTAGTAGAAGCGCCCTTTTGATCTAATACAGCCATGAGTCTTTTTGGGAAAGATGCCAGAAGTTTTTCACTCCTGGATTTGGGGATCCTCTGCCATTCCTCCTTGCAGATCCTCTCCAGTTCTGTCAGGATGGATGGTAAACGTTGGTGGACAGCCATTTTTAGGTCTCTCTCCAGAGATGCTCAATTGGGTTTAAGTCAGGGCTCTGGCTGGGCCATTCAAGAACAGTCACGGAGTTCTTGTGCAGCCACTCCTTCGTTATTTTAGCTGTGTGCTTAGGGCCATTGTCCTGTTGGAAGGTAAACCTTCAGCCCAGTCTGAGGTCCTGAGCACTCTGGAGAAGGTTTTCGTCCAGGATATTCCCTCTCCTTGGCCGCATTCATCTTTCCCTCGATTGCAACCAGTCGTCCTGTCCCTGCAGCTGAAAAACACCCTCACAGCATGATGCTGCCACCACCATGCTTCACTGTTGGGACTGTATTGGACAGATGATGAGCAGTGCCTGGTTTTTCTACACACATACCGCTTAGAATTAAGGCCAAAAAGTTCTATCTTTGGTCTCCTCAGACCAGAGAATCTTATTTCTCACCATCTTGGAGTCCTTCGGGTGTTTTTTTTTTTTTTAGCAAACTCCATGCGGACTTTCATGTGTCTTGCACTGAGGAGAGGCTTCCGTCGGGCCACTCTGCCATAAAGCCCAGACTGGTGGAGGGCTGCAGTGATGGTTGACTTTCTACAAATTTCTCCCGACTGCATCTCTGGAGCTCAGCCACAGTGATCTTTGGGTTCTTCTTTACCTCTCTCACCAAGGCTCTTCTCCCCCCCGATAGCTCAGTTTGGCCAGACGGCCAGCTCTAGGAAGGGTTCTGGTCGTCAAACCGTCTTCCATTTAAGGATTATGGAGGCCACTGTGCTCTTTGGAACCTTAAGTGCAGCAGAATTTTTTTTTTGTAACCTTGGCCAGATCTGTGCCTTGCCACAATTCTGTCTCTGAGCTCTTCAGGCAGTTCCTTTTGACCTCATGATTCTCATTTGCTCTGACATGCACTGTGAGCTGTAAGGTCTTATATAGTCAGGTGTGTGGCTTTCCTAATCAAGTCCAATCAGTATAATCAAACACAGCTGGACTCAAATGAAGGTGTAGAACCATCTGAAGGATGATCAGAAGAAATGGACAGCACCTGAGTTAAATATATGAGTGTCACAGCAAAGGGTCTGAATAGTTAGGACCATGTGATATTTCAGTTTTTCTTTTTTAATAAATCTGCAGAAATGTCAACAATTCTGTGTGTTTTTCTGTCAATATGGGGTGCTGTGTGTACATTAATGAGGAAAAAATGAACTTAAAATGACGACGACAGCAGAAGCTGTGAAATCGTTTCTGTAATGCACAGCACGGCTCCCCTTCACCTGTCCTGCCTTCTTCTGGCCCTGGCGGGCCCCTTACAGTTGTGATGGCTGTACCCCTCTGATGGTGGCCCTGGTTGGAGGTATACTGCAAAAAAAAAACATCAATCTACTCAGCGTTACATTATCTTTCACATTCTAAAAAAAAAATTCGGCTAACTTTACTGTTGTCTTATTTTTTAGTTTAACCACTTTCCGCCCAGTCAATAGGAGATTGATGTCCGGGAAGTGGTTGCGTTATCCACACTGGACGTCTATTGACGTCCTGCAGGATAATGCCTTGCGCGCGCCGATCGGGGACGGCGTGTGTCCCTCGGACACAGCGCTTCCCCGATCATGGTAAACAGACAATTTCATTGGCTGTTTACCATGTAATCGGCTGTGTCAAAGTCACAGCCGATCACATGTCACAACAAACGCGGCGGCGCGCTCCGTGCACGCCGCCAGAGGCTTGCAGAGTGGGGATCGGGGAAGGCGAGTGTCCCTTGGACACAGCGCATCCCAGATCAGGGTAAACAGCCAATGAAATTGGCTGTTTACCATGTGACCGGCTGTGTCCAATCACAGCCGGTCACAAATGAATAAACAAACCGCAGGAGTTACTACCTGATCCCTGCTCTCTCCTCACACACCGATCTGTGAGGAGAGAGCAGAGATCAGTAAGTGAGATCAGTGTAGTTTGTCTACATTCGTTTACTGTGCACAACACGCCCCCCCCAATAAAGAGGACATGTCACACAGCCCAGCACATCAATCAGCCCATCTGTCAATAAATCAATCAGCCCATCTGTCACAGGCCGACCTCCATCTGTACCGCCACACAGGCTACCAGTACCGCCACTAGTACCGCCATCAGGCCCAGCATCTATACTTCCAGGCCCGCTACCAGTATCGACACTAGTGCCGCCATCGGTACCACCGCCACCCGTACCGCCATCGGTACCACCGCCATCGGTACCACCACCACCCATACCGCCATTGGTACCACCACACAGGCCCACCACTAATACCTCCATCGGTACCACCACACAGACCGCCACCACTACCACCAGCAGTACCATTACACAGGCCCACCAATAAGCACTGCCATAATGTCCCAAAGGGTTTACACACCTGAGGAGGCATATGCCATTCTTGCCATGTCAGATGAGGAGAGCAGCGGGGAGCTCCCATTATCCGATTCTGGTTCGGAATACGAGCCAGTGGAGGATAGTGGCTCAGAGTCCGAGTCCCCGGAGGAAACCGTCCCTCCCAAAAGAATACGATCAGGACCAAGATCAGGTCCAAGATCAGGAGAACTGCCCACCACCAGCAGCGCCATACCCCAAGAAGAGGAGCCCAGTACAAGTAATGGAAATACACACAGATCAGAAGAATCCAGCGCCAGTCCTACCTTCCCGATGCCCTGGCAAACCCCTTATGGTTGCCTGCCAACTCAGGATCCGCTATCATCCCCCCTTTCACCGCACAGCCAGGTGTGCAGCCGGACACTACAATTTTTTTTAAATTTGATTATTTTTGTTTATTTTTCCCACAAGATTTGCTGCAGAATATAGTGGATCAAACTAATCTGTATGCATCCCAATTTATTGCTGCCAACCCCAATTCTTCCTACGCCCACATGTTCCAGTGGCGGCGTCTAACATTTGACAAATTTTAATTGTTTTTGGGCCTTACGTTCAATATGGGGCTTACAAAAAAGTACGAATTCCATGCATATTGGTCCAAACGCCCCATCCAACACATGCCCATATATTCCGCTGTCATGTCCAGGAAAAGATACAACATGATTATGCGTTTTCTCCACTTCAATGACCATTCACAGTGCCCTCACCAAGATCATCCCAACTACGACAAATTGTACAAGATACGCCCCCTAATCAATGCCTTTTCCCAGCGATTTTAAGAAGTTTTCATCCCAGACCAAAAAATTTGTGTGGACGAGTCCCTCATACATTTCACTGGCCGACTGCAGTTCAAGCAGTATATACCAAGCAAGAGAGCCAGGACTGGGTTAAAATTAAATAAATTATGTGATCGAGCCACTGGATACGTCTTCACATTCAGGATCTTCGAAGGCAAAGACTCCCAGCTCCAGCCCCGTGATTGCCCCACATATATTGGAACCAGTGGGAAAATTGTCTGGGTGTTGGAATACCCCCTGTTCGGAAAAGGTTACCATTTATATGTTGACAATTACTATACCAGCCTGCCCCTTTTTCGCCACCTTTACTGTAAGTAAACCCCGGCCTGCGGTACCTTAAAAAAAAAAAAAAAAAACGGAAGAGATTCCCACAATTTATTGACCAAAAAATTGCGACCTGGAAAATCGGCAATCATGAGGAACGAGGAGGTGTTGGCCATGAAGTGGAGGGACAAGAAAGATGTCCACATCCTCTCTACGATCCACAATGACACCGTGGTGGAGATCCAAAAGAAGACGCGGCCCCATTGTAAAGCCCAAATGTGTCCACGACTACAATTTGTACATGGGGGGGGGGGGGGGTCGGATTTAAATGACCAGATGCTACAGCCCTGCTTATCAACCAGAAAGTCCCGTTATTGGCACAAAAAAGTTGCGTTACATCTGTTTCACATGGCCATTTTTAATTCGTTTGTCTGCTACCAAAAAGCAACTCAAAATCAACAACTCCCCTACCTCCATTATATCGAAGATATCATCGATGCCCTCATTTACCAACAAGATCCCGCCCCAGGAAGCATTCGCTCTGATAGTGTGAGTCGGCTTCACGAGCGACACTATCCCTTTAGCATCCCCCCCACAGAATCTGGAAGAATACGCCAAAAGAAATGCCGTGTATGCAGCAGAGGAGGAGTAAGAAGAGACACCACCTATTATTGTCCTGATTGTCCCTCCCAACCTGGCCTGTGCATCGGAAATTGCTTCAAAAATTATCATACATCCATTAGTTCCCCTTATTATTAACAGACTGCCATTTCCCCATTTGCCTGCTACCATGTTACTAACTACCTTCCATGTTAATTAACTGACCCTGGCCTGTTTACCGACGATGTCTTTGCTTGCCGATTTAAACCACATTTCTGACTTCCACGTGTACCGACCATGGCCTGTTCATCGACCATGTTTTTGCCTGCCACTTGGACTGATCTTTTGGCCATCTACTTTTAGTACACAGGGGTCTCACATATGTGAGGGGCTTCAGAATAGCGTTCTGAGTAGAGAAAACCTGTTTTTTTGTTTTCTGTGCTCCAAGAACAGGGTTTGGGTGGGAGAAGCCTCTACCCCTGTCCCCCTGGCCCAAAGCTTGATGGTCCTTCCTGCTGCCTGGACCAATACTTTGGCTGTGCTGACCATATTACTGCCTGTAATGACCCATGACATTATGGACCATGTTTCTTCCTGCTGCTTGGACCAATACTTTGGCTGTGTTGACCATATATCTGCCTGCTGCCTCTACTGACTTTGGACAGCATTTCTGCTGGGACACCTCTGCCTGCTACCTGGACCTGTGCTTTGGCTGTGCTGACAGTATCTGCCTGTACGAACTATGGACAGTATTCCTGCCTGCTGCCTGGATGATTGCTTTTGCTGTCGCTGACCTCATCCCTGCCTGCTGCCTGGACCGATGCTCTCCTCTGTGGACCACTGCACTTCTAAAACCACAGGTAATCTTTTGTTATTTGGTATGCACCTGCTATGTGTTAGATATATGAAGGGCCTTCAAAAATGTGATCGGTAGTCAGAAAATGATATGTGCAATTAATGCTGCTAGAATGCCTGGAGGTGCTACTTGGATGTTGGGCCTCTGTGTGGCCAGGCTGTGTAAAAGTCTCAAACATGGGGGTGTGGCCTGACATAGCATGGAGTAGGACGTGCATGATTTGAGCTCCGTCCAATACTCCTGTACAGCCCATCCTGATCTTCAGTGTCATCCTGTACCAGCCCAGCGGGACCCCCTGGGGACCCTGAACATCCGTGGCCGCAAATCCACCATCCTCCGCTCGTACGGCGGCCTCCGCAGGGCCGCGATCCCGATCGCGGGTGCCGCATTTAGGAAAGCCCCCGGCTTCGGCCTAGCCCTGGAAGTCGGCGGCCATCTTGCTCCACCCGACCTGCCGCCTGTGCTGCTTCCTAGCCCTTCTGCTCTCAGGTAACAGCCTGCAGGGGCCCACCGAGTCCCCCTGAGGACCCCTCACACCCACAGAGGCGGATACATCAGCCTCTGACTGCGCGGCCGCCGCGTTCAGGAAAGGCCCCGGCTTCGGCCTAGTGCTGGTCGGCGGCCATCTTGCTTCACCCGGCCTGCTGACTAGTGACTCTTCCCGGCCCACCAGCCCTACAGCTCCCTACCATTCGGTATAGACTGAGCTGCCTGCTTTGGAGGGGGAAGGGAACACAGCGGATACATGCCATGACTCCGCCAAAAACGCCAAAGGCCACCCTGGCGAAATTGGACCAGTACCGCCGCCAGGAGGAGGAAAGAGATGGCGGTGCCGTAGGCGGTGAGCAGGACGCTACGGGAGGCGACACAGCTAAACTGCTCGAGGCGATCACATACTGCCGGACGTCCCTGACGGCGCAAATAGAGGGGGTCAAGGTGGACCTTTCACTCATGCGACAAGACTTCCAGAAACTTCGTGAGCGTGTCACGACTGCCGAAACCCGCATCGGAGAGGTGGAGGACACCGTTACGCCGCTCCAAGTCAGCTCCGATCGAATGCAGCTCCAAATCAATCAGATTCTAAGCAAGCAAGATGATATGGAAAATAGGCTCCGGAGGTGCAACCTCCGTTTCATCGGGCTCCCCGAGGGAGCTGAGGGCAAAGATCCTACCACCTTCTTGGAGAAACTCCTTGTTGACACCTATGGCCGCGAGGCCTTCTCCCCCACCCTGGCGGTGGAGAGGGCTCATCGTATGCCTGCCAGATCTCCTCCTCAGGGGGCTCCCCCCCGCACGTTTATAGCAAAATTCTTGAATTACAAAGATAGAGATGCGGCGCTGCGCATGGCCAGGGAAAAAGGTAACATCCACCTTGGAAACTCCAAGATCGCTATCTTCCCCGACTTTTCTGCCGAGGTGCAGCGCCGCCGCCAAGGCTTCATGGAGGCGAAGAGGAGGCTCCGGATACAACATCTTAAATACTCTATGCTATTTCCAGCTCGTCTTAGAGTCGAAAGGGACGGCCGTGTGTTCTTCTTTGAGGATCCTCAAGAAGTCATTGCCTGGTTGGAGCGTCCGGGGCCCGCCAGAGGGGCGGCGGAGTGACCTGACCGAGCATGTTCATCAGCACTATTGATTGCCTGTCATCATCACCAGCACATTATACGCCGCAGCGGGAGTCTGTAAATCCTGGTATGTTACCCCCCTTTTTTTTGTCTCCCCTTTACTGCCCGCGGCGCATACCCTATTGCTCCTTACCCCTGAGACCCCCTTTTGCCTTCCCCTGCTATAATCCTCTTTCAATTGTAACCTGCATAGGGGGTCTCCCATACTCAGGGCCCCCACTGACTGGTTGATCCATGTAACTACCCTGGAGACTGTAATTGCGGAGCACAATCAGTCCTACACTCCACATGCCTAACACAGCGAATTTTCGCCCCCCAGCAACCGGAACACGCATCTCTTTATTATGTGACTGTGGAACTTTCCATACCACCGACCCCGCACTGTACTTCTGGTTCACAGTACAAGAAGAGCCTGTTGCTCTTTATTTGCGGGCATTGAATCTTCCACACCTCCCATGTGAGGCGATCGCTGCAGATCTTTTACGTAACAGCAAGATATTTTGGTTTTATCTGCTACCGGTTGTTACTTTCTTTTGGTTTTGGGAACATACCCGCATCAGTTGGGGAAGATGCAGGGTGGGGAGGGGGGAGGGGGAGGTTTGTTTTTTCTTGATGGACTGCAATACAACGAAGTGCATGCTAACATTGATACTGCATAGATGGCAAACCTTGTATTCATGTAATGCTACTGTCCCACGATATGTTTTAATGTTTGAACTATGGCATCGATAAAACTGCTCACTTGGAATGTGCGTGGGCTTGGGGACAAGGTAAAGAGATCTGCAGTTTTCTCATTTCTCAAAAAACAACGAGCCGACATTGTGGTGTTAGTGGAGACACACGTTGAGGGTCGGCTCCAGATGGCACTCCGCCGGCCATGGATTGGGTGGGCATATCATTCATCCCACTCGTCCCACGCCCGCGGAGTCTCAGTTTTGATTGCCAAGACGGTACATTTTGAGCTGTGTGATGTTCAGTCTGACCCACAGGGGCGCTATGTCTTTCTTTCGGTTAAATTGTATGGTGAACCTTTCCTACTGATGGCATTCTATGTACCTCCACCATTTAATTCTACTATAGTCACAGAGGGCTTGCTATATATGACTCGTCATCCTTCGATTCAGGCGGTGTGGCTGGGGGATTTTAACGCTACGTTGAACCCTACATTAGACAAACTGTCGCCCTCGCCATTATCTACTACAGCTCCAACCCACACTAGATTCTCCCGACTTATCTCTTCCTTTAATCTCACTGACACCTGGCGTTTTAAATTCCCGCTCACTCGAGCTTACTCCTGTTTCTCAACTACCCATAACACGATGTCCCGTATAGATTTTATATTCATTTCTAGTACCCTTGCCCCAAGATTACTGGGAGCTGAATTTGCCCCCAGATTACTTTCAGACCGTAGCCCATATTTCATTAGCCTCTCCATCCCATTAGACAAACCGCCCCGTACGTGGCGCCTGAATCCGTTTTGGCTCACCCTGTTGTCGGAGGATGACGAGCTTGGTAACAGTTGGAGAACTTACTTTTTAGAGAATGACGGATCTGCATCCCCAGACGTAGTATGGGAAGCCTTCAAACTGCATGCACGTCTGACTCTGACCTCCTTTATCAACAGGCTGAAGGCTAATTCATCAGCCATACTGAACGGGGCAATGCGGGATCTGTCCTCCTCTGAACAGGGATACATGTCGAACCCCTCTCCTGATGGAGCTGCCCGACTCAGGTTACAAACCAGGGTGGTTAATCAGCTACAACACGAGACGGCCAGGAAAAAACTTTTCTTTGCCAGACAAAAATTGTATGAACATGGGGAGAGAGCAGGTAAACTGTTGGCCTACTTAGCACATAGTGAGGATAGACCCCCTACTGTCATTTCCCTCACTGGTCCTAATGGGGAAAAGATTACGGAACCCCAGGCTGTCACTTCTAAATTTAGGGACTTCTTTTCTCAACTCTATACGTCCCAGGTTTCTACCACTGACTCTCAATTGGAAGATCTACTGGCGGAAATCATCTTTCCACAGCTAGACGATGCCCAAATGGCTATGCTAGACGCACCTCTTACACTCGACGAAATAACCACAGCGATTGGGAGCTTCGCCAGATCCAAGGCCCCGGGTTCAGATGGGTTGCCCATAGAATTTTACGCCCAATACATCGAGATACTTGCCCCCAAGTTATTGTCCCTCTTCAACCATCTATTTGACAATTTCACCTTACCCCCATCGATGGGCGAGGCGGTAATTATCCTCATACCTAAGCCAGGCAAGGACCCAGGCCTCCCGGAATCTTATAGACCAATATCGCTCCTCCAGGTAGACATAAAGATTCTGGCTAAAGTACTTGCCCTACGCCTTAACCAAGTGATTCTAACCCTGATTCATGCTGACCAAGCTGGATTTATGCCGGGGCGTAACACCTCTTTCAACCTCAGAAAATTGTATATTAACTTACAAGCGACACATACTAATGTTGGGTCCCGGGTGGTGGTGGCTTTGGATACTGCCAAGGCCTTTGACTCAGTGGAGTGGCGGTACCTTTGGGGATGCCTCCGTGGCTTTGGTTTTGGACCTAAATTTATTAAGTGGGTTCAATTATTATATCTGGCACCCAGGGGTAAAGTAGTGGCCAACGGGAGGGCCTCCCAGACATTTGACTTATCCAGGGGCACTAGACAGGGCTGCCCACTGTCTCCGCTCCTCTATGCCTTGGCGGCGGAGCCCCTTGCAATCTCCATTAGAGAGGACCCCGAGATTCAGGGTCTCTGCCTTGGTTCCCTGACTGAAAAACTTAGCTTATACGCAGACGACACGCTACTATACCTGGCCGACTCTGCCACATCGCTTCGGAAGGCGTTACATACAATTGAACACTTTGGTCAGTTCTCTGGCCTTAAAATTAATTGGGAGAAATCTCAAATATTGCCTATGGATAGTTTCCCCTCTCCCAAGCTACAGGCACAGTTACCACTCCAGCGAGTGAACACTATCAAATATCTTGGAGTATTGGTGAATAGAACACCGGCTGACTATATATCCCTGAACATAGAACCCCTTTTTGATCTCATCAAGTCTAGAACCCAGGTATGGGCGAGACTACCGCTCGGCGTGTGGGGCCGCATTAACATTGTTAAAATGATATTATTTCCTAAAATATTGTATATACTCTGGCACACACCCGTATACTTACCCTTGAAATTTTTCAAGTCAATGGAGGCCATACTCAAGACATTTATTTGGGGTACCAACAGACACAAGCTGGCCTGGAGAGTCCTTAAGAACCCTACTGACCTAGGTGGAACAGCCCTCCCTGACTTAAATCTTTATTACCTTGCGTCCCAACTGTCTCAACTATACCACATAGATAAAACCGACAGACTCAGATTCCTCACCCTTCTCTGTCCACGGTGGGCACAACTGACCACTGACCCACTCACTGCAATTGCAGTGGGACATAGTGGGAATAACTCCAATAGAGACCGTGGGTCCCTATTGTACCAATATAGGCGCGTATGGGACATCACCACTAAAATATTAATGACCCCTAAACACAACAATTATACCCCCTTATGGCACAATAGACTACTCTCAGAGTTTCTCTTGATCCCTGACACAAAGATATGGTGCGAATATGGAATATATTATTTGCACCACATAATTTCCGATGGCACACTTAAAAACTTTGAGGACCTCCAAAATGAGTTCCTGCTGCCCAATTCTATGCTTTTTAGATTCTTCCAGGTGCGTCACGCAGCCCAAGCTCAGTTTCCCCAGCCTTTGCCACAATCTACGCCCAATGTTATTATGGCAGTGATTAAGGGTGTGGACCCGCGAAAGCTGATCTCTGATGTTTATGTCCTGCTTCTCACCCCATCATCTACCACGCTAGCTTACAGCCTTAAACCAAGATGGGAAAGAGAGGTGGGCCCACTGGAGGATGAGGAGTGGAGTGAAGCACTAGACTCGTGCAAGACTGTATCCCCCAAGCTCTCTGACAGGCTGACCCAGTTATACGTGGTGCACCGAGCGTATCTCACCCCCCTAAGAATCGCCCGCTTTAGACGACAGTTTTCTACCTTGTGCACAATGTGTAACCAAGCGACGGGCACATTCTTCCATCTACTCTGGGCGTGCCCGGTCCTTCAGGGTCTGTGGAAGCAGATTGTTGACTTCCTCCATGATGACATGGGATCCCCATTGACCCTGGACCCCAAACAATGCTTACTGGGGATATTCCCCAACTCTGGGATAGACAAATTCACTAAAACATTCTTGCATGAAACATTGTTTAATGCTAGAAAAATTATAGCCAGACAGTGGATGAGACCCACTCCCCCCAGCTTCAACGATTGGAAACTAGATATAAATAACACACAAAAAGTTCATATACATCAACAGAGGTTGTCCAGATAAGTACTACAAAATCTGGGATCGATGGCTTGAGTCCGCAGACACATGCACTGATGGTCCGTAATATTATACATCCTTCTAGCGTGCAATTCCATGAATAGCGTGGACATAGGGTTTTCCACTTATTGATAGTCACTGAATCCAGTGTTCAATCTGAACAAGTTTTTTGTTCTACTGTGCCTATATATGTATAAGCCACATTTCTTTGTTTTATGCATTTCTCCAGTATTGCCTTGTAACTTGCAGAATTATGTTCCAAATGTAAATTGTTCAATAAAAACTTTTTTTTCTCAAAAGTCTCAAACATGTGGTATCGCCATTCTCAGGAGGAGTAGCAGAATGCATTTTGGGGTGTCATTTTTGCTATGTACATGCTATGTGTTAGAAATATCTTATAAATGGACAACTTTGTGTAAAATAAATAAATGCATTTTTTTTTCCCCACATTTTCCAAAAACTTCTGGAAAAAAATGAACCGTTCAAAAGGCTCATTATGCCTCATAGATTATACGTTGGGGTGTGTGCTTTCCAAAATGGGGTCATTTTGTGGACAATTCCATTGTCCTGGTGCTCCATGGCCTTCAAAAATGTAATAGGTGGTTGAGAAAGGATATGTGCACTTTATGCTTGTAGAACGCCTGAAAGTGCTACTTCAATGTTGGGCCTCTGTATATGGCCAGGCTGTGTAAAAGTCTCACATGTGGTATCGCTACACTCAGGAGGAGTAGCAGAGTGTATTTTGGGGTATAGTTGCAATTATGCATATGCTGTGTGAGAATTTTTTTTTTTTATATGACCAGTTTGTGTAAAAAAAAAAAAATAAATCAAAATTTTCCCAAGAATTGTGGGAAAAAATACAACTTAAAAAAACGCACCATGCCTCTTAGTAAATACCTTGGACTGTCTACTTTCCAAAAAGGGGTAATTTTGAGGTATTTGTACTTTCCTGGCTTGTTAGTGTCTCAAGAAATTAGATATGCCTTCAGTACATCAGGCATGATTAGATGTGATCAATTTTCAGTGATTGGCATCATAGTTTGTAGACTCTATAACTTTCACAAAGACCAAATAATATACACTAATTTGGGTTATTTTTACCAAAGATATGTAGCAGTATACATTTTGGCACAAATTTATGAAGAAAAATTACTTATTTGCAAAATTTTACAATAGAAACTAAAGAAAAGTTTTTTTATTTTTTAAATTTGCAGTTTTTTTTTGCTTATCGCAAAAAATAAAAAACCCAGTGGCGATTAAATACCACCAAAAGAAAGCTCTATTTGTGAGAAGAAAATGATAAGAATTTTGTTTGGATACAGTGTAGCATGGCTGAGTAATTGTCATTCAAAGTGTGAGAGTGCTGAAAGCTGAAAATTAGTCTGGGCGGGAAGGTGCATAAGTGCCTGGTATTGAAGTTGTTAAAAAAGTGTGTTTGTTTTTTTTTGTGTTTTTTTTTTTTCCCTCAAAAAAGTACGCTTGTAAGACCGCTGCGCAAATACGGTGTGACAAAGTATTGCAACAACTGCCATTTTATTCTCTAGGGTGTTAGAATAAAAAATATATATAATGTTTGGGGGTTAACTTCTAAGTAAAGGGAAGGAGATGGGCGGGCAGTGAAACAGGCAAGCATTGCTGGTTATCTTGTCATACCAACCGCCACCACGAGGGCACCAGATTACAGAATGTATCATAGGCCTGCAGAAGGCCGCAAAGCCGCGGCGTCAATTACCGGCCAGCGCGGCCTGATGAGATTGCGGTGGGGGGGGGGGCGCACGAAGGCACAGGAAACCTCAGCTGTGCTGCCTCAAGCGCCAGGTTGCTAATTCTAGTCCCATTTGCGACCTGGTGCCCGGGTTTTGTCGAACCCTGCATTTAGACCCACTCTGTACAGAGGCACAGACCAACGCACATGGATTACTTGAGAATAACAAAGGGTAGGAATCTGCAACAAAGAGTTTTATAATCCTTGCAATGTATATTGCCCGTGCTTTTCTCCCTCAGAGCTGATGGGCAAAAGTTAGAGCAGGGATTTCAAAATCCTAGACTGCTGGAGTGGCTGACAGCTTGGCAACCCCGGAGGTAAGTACATCAGGGAGGGTGTCCGGTGTTCACCTTTTCATTTTATTTTTTCTGTGAACTAACCCTTTAGACAAGGGGAAGCCCATAAACTGATCGAAGTTCATACAGTGCCCATTGAGTGCATGGCCAGCTTTAAGCGGAGGTCCACCCAAAAGTGGAACTTCCGCTTTAAGGACTCCTCACACCTTACATGCCACATTTGTGAGATAATCGTGATCTTTATTCTAAGCAAAAAAGTCGTTCTTTCCCATTTTGGCCAGAATCGTGCAGCTCTAATATATACATATATACATACACACACACACTGTGTGTGTGTGTATATATATGTATATGTGTATGTATGTATGTATATATATATATATATATATATATATATATATATATATATATATATATATAATTTATTTGTGTTTTATATTCAACTTTTTAATTTGTTTTTGAGGCGGTTTTGCCTTTAAAAAAAAGTACAAGAAAAGCTCAAGAAAAATGCATTCCTTTTAAATTCTATGTATGTCTTCACCCTGGTCTGTTGCGCTACATTTGCGGTGTAATGCACCTCCCCATTGAAATGCATTGAAAACGTGGCAAAAAATGCATTAAAAAAAAAAAAAAACTTGTGAAAATCACTGCAAAATCACGTGCATTTTTCAGTGGCCATTATCGGCACTTTTTTTTTTCTATCTATCGGCAAAATGCCGATAACCCTATTATTAGAGTCTGATCAATCGCAGGACTTTCTCACCTATTAACAGGTCATGTGTGCTAGGCAGGATAGTGCTGTGTGGCAAAGTTTTATGTTAATTTGAGGACTGGTTGGACAGAAATGCAAATCCCGTGGCAGGTAAAAACATTTAATTATGCATTTGCCAGACAAGATGAACATCAGTTAATCTCCATGGAGTGAATAGTACTTTGAAGAGGGAGGAATTGAAATCCAAAAGCAATTATTTATTATATTGCAGCTTACCAGTTCTTAGATGTGATGGCTGCATTCATTTTCTTTTTTTAGGCTTTCTTCTTCTAGTTTCATCCGGTGAGCCAGCCAGCAAGTTTGTTGTTTTTGAAATACTCAAGCTCCTCCAGCAGAATGTATGGAAGAGACAAACTAGTTAACACTAACAGGAGTGCTTAGAACAATCAGATTTTATTTATTCATGTAAAACCTTGATCCTAAAAGATAAAAAAATGTTTGCTGTAACTGCTTATAAGTGCAAGCTGGAGCTTGGCTTCAGTTTATTAGTGTATCTAAATCTGCTAATACATTTAACACTAAACGCCCCCCCCCCCCAACTGATACTGCTGCTGTGTCTACTGTGGTCATTCGTCCAGAGTTAAGTCTCACTAATAAAGAGGTGTGTTACTGGCCATATCACCAGGTGAAAACAGAAGGGATAAAGCCAAAGAAAAGGAAACGAATGCAGCCACCACATCTAATGATTGGTAAGGTGCAGTAAATTACATTTTTGGTTTTGGGTTGACCATTTTAAGACAACTGATTATATACAAACTGTATATCACAGTTCTAGCATGTACACCAAAGTGCTTCGTACAACATCACCTTCTCTCTGGGCCGGTTCACACTGCTGTGCTGTCCGATTATCGGATGTGATTCGCACCACAGTGCAGGGCAAATCACCTGTGATGTCTGTCTGTGTGGTGTTAACTCAGCCATACAGATTGTATGGCTGAATTTGCATTGCATTCGGATCAAACTCGCACAGGACCCTTTTTTTTTTTTTGGTCCACAGCAGAATCGGATCACATGGGTGTTCACACCCATGTGATCCCAACCCTGCCCAAATTTGCAGTTCGCTCTGCGATATGCGAACTGATTTGGGGTGTCGTTAGCTTTCTATTGACATTCCCAGCAGTTCGCATATGGAAGTGTGAACTGCCTGCGAAGTTGTATGCGATGCGGGAACCCGCACTAAATTTACAGGCTTCCGGTATCGCTGCAGTGTGAGTCAGCCCTAAAGTTTTCAGTAATGAAGGGAAGCCCCTAGTGCTGGAGACCCCTACGGTGTGTCTCATACTTTGCTACGGGTGAGAACTTTAACACCAGTAATGGTGATAATTACTCCTAATTACAGTCACACCCTGGTTCTTCAATATCGCATTAAAAAATGTAATTGTCTTTTTGTCAGGCAGTGGCATGCTATTTGATATTAAGAAAAAGCGTTCTTGCTGATCCCCTGGTGGGGGAACCATGAATATATTACCTGTAGCAACTACTATACTCACTTTGTTCTCACTGTAAATAGGATCTGTTCACAAGAATGGACCCGTTGACATGGAGCGGTTAATTACTTCCTGTCTGTCAGAAATCATTTTATAAAGTAGTATGAGCATCCATTAATTCTGTGAAGCAGTGTCTGGAATGTCAAATGGCTCAACCAAAATTGCTGTTGTATATATTGCAGAGTTTAGAAGTTCATTGTGGCAGAGTCAGATCCCAAAGCCATATCTCCCCCATATAGAAAACCATATTCAATACTGTATGTGGTTACCATTGGAGGGCTATAATAGGGTTATAGTACCATTATTGTACATACAGTATTGTCGAACGTAAACATTTATTACTAAAGAGACCCTGGCTTCAATTCAGTAACGTTTATTATCATGTGATATTTGTGGGGGCTTTTTGCATTTTGTTTAACACTTTTTTGTGTCTAATATTTTTACTGAAAATATTAATTCCAGAAAATAGAAATATTAACAAAAAATAGGAGTCTCGGGTGATATTTGTGCTTTATAGGAAATACTGCATGCAAAATTTTAAATGTCGGTTTACTACAGATAAAAAGAAGCGTTTGTGGTAAATGCAGCAAATGCGGTAATTGTGTTTCACTGCGCTTGAAGATTTATTTTTGATTTATACAATGTTATTTTGATGGCTGTATAGACTTATTTGTATGATTTTTGAAATTTTTGTATTATTTTCACATTTGATTATATCACTTGCAGATATATGATTGTCCACTGCATAGTAGCAGTGGTTACGCTACTGTGGAATTGATTATTGGTTGGTACGCTAATATTAATGTCACGTTTTTTTTAAATGTCATAATTGCTTGCAATAATTGCCTGCGATAAAAATGCCATTTAACATTTAAAGTAATACTAAAGCTTAGGTTTTTTCTTAAAATAACAAACATGTCATACTTGCCTGCTCTGTGCAATGGTTTTGCACAAAGCAGCCCGGATCCTCTTCTTTTCGGTTCTCTCGCCGGCGCACCTGGCTCCTCCCCCTCAAGCAGTGCCCCAAGAGAAAGCTGCTCAACCTGTGGGCAACCGCTGCATAAGACACAGCCGCGGCTCACCCAGCTCTCTCCTCATTGGCTCACTGGCTGTGATTTGACAATTTCAGCCAATGAGGAGAGAGTGTCCCCATCCAGCCAAGGCTATCGTGGACATTGCTGGATCAGAATGGGCTCAGGGAAGAATACCGTTTTCACAACTAAAATATTGTATATAGTCCCTTATCATAGGCTTACTGTTCTGTAATTCCCAGGGATATATCTTGGCCCTTTTTTTTGAATATTGGTGCTACATTGGCTTTTCTCCAATCAGCTGGTACCATTCCAGTCAGAAGACTGTTCGTAAAAATTAGGAACATTGGTCTGGTCTGGCAATTACTTGACTGAGTTCCCTAAGGACCTTCGGATGCAAGCCATCTGGACCCGGGGACTTATTAATGTCGAAGCGGAGTTCCACCCAAAAGTGGAACTTCCGCTTTAAGCACTCCTCACCCACTTACATGCCACATTTGGCATGTGATTTTTTTTTTTTTTGGGGGGGTGTGGGGGCTTCGGTAGGAGTGCGACTTCCTGTCCCACTTCCTCCTTTCGCCCAGGGACCGCCTAGGCGACTCCTCCTCTCGCCTTAGGTGGCCCCTCCCTCTAGACCAGTGGTCATCAACCCTGTCCTCAGGGCCCACTAACAGGCCAGGTTTGCAAGATAACTGAAATACATCACAGGTGATATCATTTGCTGCTCAGTGATTGCAGTATTCTAGTCTGCATCTCCCAAGGTAATACATAAAACCTGGCCTGTTAGTAGGCCCTGAGGACAGGGTTGATGACCACTGCTCTAGACGATCTCCTGGGACACGTGACAGGTCTCAGGAGATCGCCTGTCCACTCCTAGAGCGCAGCGTGACTCGCGCATGCTCGGTGCGTGCCCGGCCGTGAAGCCGAAAGCTGTCATGGCCGGGTGCCCACCGTCTGAATGGAGGCGCCGGTGGAGAGGCGGGACGCTCTGGGCAGCCGCATCGCTGGACCGTGAAACAGGTAAGTGTCTGTTTATTAACTAACTACACTACTAACTACACTTTTTGTAGCTGCTGACTTTTAATAAACATAAAAAGGCTGAAACTCCTCTTTAAGTTTTTCGAGTCTATTTCTAATTCTATCCTCTGTTAGACATGAGGGGTGCTTCCTGTGACGTGTCATGAGGATAAACATTGCAGTTTTGGTTAATGAAGCCCCCCGTTTCCCTCGTGAAGACTGAGGAGAAGAATAAATTCAATATCTTCCATCCTTAGTAACCAGATTCCCTTCCTCATTCTTTATGGGACCAAAATGATCTGACCTGCCTTTCTTACTATTTATATACTTATAGAATTTCTTGGGATTTTTTTTCTCTCCTCCGCTATGTGCCTTTCATGTTCTATCTTAGCCGCCCTGATTGCACCCTTACATTTCTTGTTGCATTCTTTGTAAAGTTGGCAAGCTGATGATGGTCCCTCAGCCTTCTATTTTTTGAAGGCCTTCTCCTTTTGCTTTTATATGCATTTTTACGTTGGAGTTAAGCTACCCAGGGCTTTTATTAGCTCTTTAAAATGTATTTCCCATTTGGGATGCACTGGCTAATACCCTTGTTTAAAGAGGAAATAAACTCTGATGGGTTTTACTTCCTCTTTATTTCCATCAAAGGTAAAGCATAATGGGCTACTATGTAGCCCATTATGTGTCACTTACCTGAAACTGAAGCCTGCGATGTCCCCACTGGCTGGAAGCGTCCATCTTCAGCCCTCTTCCTTCCGGGGCCACGGACTCTGGCTCTGTGACTGGCCGGAGTCGCGAGACGTCACTGCGCACGGGAACCGCCAGTCACGGCATGACCCTCCTGTAGAAACGGCACAGCATGCCCTTTCTAAAGTGCGCATGCGCCGAATACATAGGTGCATGCGCAGAAGACAGCGTTCAGGGACATTGTAAATATCTCCTAAACCATTTAGGTTTAGGACAGGTCTCGACAAACCCCGGGCGCCAGGTCGCCATTGCGACTAGAATTAGCGACCTGGGGCAGCACAGCTGGGGTATCCTGTGTTTCCGTGCCAACCCCCCCCCCTCCACGCCACGGGATCACGTCGGGCCGCGCCGGCCGGTAATTGAGGCCGCTGCTTTGCGGCCTTCTGCAGGCCTATGCTTCCTTCTGTGATCTAGCGCCATCTTGTGGTGGCCGTTGGTATGACAGGACAAGCAGCAATGCTAATGGAGTTTCCCTGCCTGTTTTCTCTGCCATCTCCTTCCCTCTAATTATAACCCCCAAACATTATATATATTTTTTTATTCTAACACCCTAGAGAATAAAATGGCAGTCGTTGCAATACTTTCTGTCACACCGTATTTGCACAGCGGTCTTACAAGCGCACTTTTTTGGGAAAAATACACTTTTTTTTTAAATAAAAAAATAAGACAACAGTAAAGTTAGCCCATTTTTTTTTTATATTGTGAAAGATAATGTTACGCTGAGTAAATTTGATACCCAGCATGTCACGTTTCAAAATTGCGTCCGCTCGTGGAATGGCGACTAACTTTTACCCTTTAAAATCTCAATAGGCGACGTTTAAAAAATTCTACAGGTTGCATGTTTTGAGTTACAGAGGAGGTCTAGGGCTAGAATTATTGCTCTCGATCTACAGATCACGGCGATACTTCACATGTGTGGTTTGAACACCGTTTTCATATGCGGGCGCTACTCGCGTATGCGTTCGCTTCTGCGTGCGAGCTTGGTGGGACAGGGCGCGTTCCTGGCTCCTAACTTTTTTAGCTGGCTCCCAGATTCCAAGCAAATTTGTCAAGCCCTGGTTTAGGAGATGTTTCCAGCACCTACAGGTAAGCCTTAATATAGGCTCACCTGTAGGTGAAAGTGGTTGTACAGGGTGTACAACCACTTTTAATATGCTCTTAAAGCATACCCATTTTTTACTTTGTTCCTAAGATTCTATCCCATTTAGTACGTTCTAGCAAGGATCATAGTTTAGGGAAGTTGGTTCTTTTGAAATTCAGTGTCTTTGTATACCCCAATTTGTTAATTGTCTTGTGATCTATCCACTTTATGAAATAAAAAATTAGAATGAAAACATTTAGAAGTGGTATGCCTATCACTGCTAAGGCCTCTTGCACATGATGCTCCTGTTTGAACATCTACTTTTTCAGACTTTTTTTTTTTCTTTTGTATATATTTTCGCATATATGCATTTTTTGCACAATTGTGCAAACATTCTCGCATTTTCGTTCTGCACAAAATGTAAATGGAAATCTGTGCTCATTTGCATGCATTTGTGCGCATGAGGCATAAAATACTGACCAAAGATGCTGATTTTTACTAAAGAATGCACGGCTCTTGTTTACGTGCCTGTGTGCATAAGCACATTACAATTAATGGGCTGTATTTTAGCTCAGTAGAAAAAAAACGCTGTACTCAGATTTTTCAAGCTGCAGTGTGCAAAAGGCCTTCATGTTGCAGCTCCAGGTCGGGGCAACTGGGATTCCTGGATGATAGGAAAGGGGATAGTACCCATACCAGGCCACATGCCCTCAGCATGAAGGGATACCTTGCCTGGGGGGATCCTAAGATCAGCCACAAGCCCTTAACATTCAGATGTCAGATCAGCTCATGAGGAGAAAAAGTTAAGGAATCTGGACAGGCTTCTTCAACACAATGATGTCCTCATGCCAGTGATGGAAAAAATGTGTGCGGGCTGTGGGCAGGCCAGTCTATGTAATTGGCAACATAGGAAGTTGTTGGTTAAAGCTGAGGGCCAGTGAACTAGGCATTGTGTGCCCACCCAGGCACATGCATCAGGGTTGCTGTGTGATACTATTACTCTTTTTGCTTCCCCTTCCCACCAGCTACATAAAAGATTATGCAGGGAGGTGAGGGGATGTATCAGAGGAGTTACAGTGCCTTGAAAAAGTATTCATACCCCTTGAAATTCTCCACATTTTGTCATGTTACAACCAAAAATGTAAATATATTTTATGTGATAGACCAACACAAAGTGGCACATAGTTGTGAAGTGGAAGGAAAATGATAAATGGTTTTCAACATTTTTTTACAAATAAATATCTGAAAAATGTGGGGTGCATTTGTATTCAGCCCCCCTGAGTCAATACTTTGTAGAACCGCCTTTTACTGCAATTACAGCTGCAAGTCTTTTTGGGGATGTCTCTACCAGCTTTGCACATCTAGAGAGTAAAATTTTGGCCTATTTTTCTTTGCAAAATAACTCAAGCTCTGTCAGATTGGATGGAGAGCGTCTGTGAAGAGCAATTTTTAAGTCTTGCCACAGATTCTCAATTGGATTTGGGTCTGGACTTTGACTGGGCCATTCTAACACATGAATATGCTTTGATCTGAACCATTCCATTGTAGCTCTGGCTGTATGTTTGGGGTCATTGTCCTGCTGGAAGGTGAACTTTCCCCCCAGTCTAAAGTCTTTTGCAGACTCTAACAGGTTTTCTTCTAAGATTGCCCTGCATTTGGCTCCATCCATCTTCCCATCAACTCTGAACAGTTTCCCTGTCCCTGCTGAAGAAAAGCATTTCCACAACATGATGCTGCCACCACCATGTTTCACAGTGGGGATGGTGTGTTCAGGGTGATGTGCAGTGTTAATTTTCGGCCACACATAGCGTTTTGCTTTTAGGCCAAAAAGTATAATTTTGGTCTCATCTGACCAGAGCATCTTCTTCTACATGTTTGCTGTGTCCCCCACATGGCTTCTCTCAAACTGCAAATTGGACTTCTTATGGCTTTCTTCTTGCAACTCTTCTATAAAGACTTGATTTGTGGAGTGCACAACTAATAGTTGTCCTATGGATAGATTTTCCCACCTGAGCTGTGGATCTCTGCAGCTCCTCCAGAGTTACCATGGGCCTCTTGGCTGCTTCTCTGATTAATGTTCTCCTTGCCCGGCCTGTCAGTTTAGGTGATCAGCCATGTCTTGGTAGGTTTGTAGTTGTGCCGTACTCCTTTCCATTTTCAGATGATGGACTGAACATTGCTCCGTGAGATGTTTAAAGCTTGGGATATTATTTTTTTTTTTTATAACCTAACCCGGCTTTAAACGTCTCCACAACGTTATCCCTGACCTGTCTGGTGTGTTCCTTGGCCTTCATGATGCTGGTTGTTCACTAAGGTTCTCTAACAAACCTCAGAGGGCTTCACAAAACAGCTGTATTTATACTGAGAATAAATTACACACACTCTATTAATTATGTGACTTCTGAAGGCAATTGGTTTCACAAAATTTTAGTTGGTATCAGAGTAAAGGGGGCTGAATACAAATGCACGCCACACTTTTCACATATTTATTTGTAAAAATAAATTGAAAATTATTTCCCTTTCAATTCACAATTATGAGCCACTTTGTTGGTTTAACACATAAGATCCCAATAAAATACATTTACATTTTTGGTTGTAACATGACAAAATGTGGAAAATGTCAGGGGGTATGAATACTTTTTTAAGGCACTGTAGACGAAGGAAGATGTGTGAAGGCAGCCAGGAGGGCAGGGAAGTTTAATGGGGAGATGAGTGGGGTGGCTCTGCAATCTGCTGAGTGCCTCAATGTTTCTAGCCATCAATCTAGTTTTCTATGGTCATTTCCCTGCACTGTTTATAAGTTGTACGTCTGGTCTAGTTATTGATCTGCAGACTCATAGCTGGATTATGATGTGATATTGAAGACTTGTAATCTTTCCTCTCCCTCAGGAGGCTGGCAGTGGATAATGATGGGTAAATTATTAATGAGCTTCTTGGATAACACGGAAGTGGCCTCAGACTTGTTCACCATTGAGGTCACAGTCATTAGTGTGTAATTCCACTTGCTTTATCTCTGCTATGAGAAGCAGATACAATAGGCATCTCTTCTATAACACAGAACCCCGGACTCAGGGAAGTTTCCCATTACAGTAATGACAGTGGGATTCTGATATTTCCCATTGTGAAGATGTTGCCTATAGAAGATTGGTGGATGTGCTGCGCTGTTCTGCTGCTCATTGGTGCTCGGTGTAGGATAGTTTTTTACTGGTCACATAATAGGCTGTTTCACCTCTGGAATGATCTAAAGAAACAGGCAATGTGCAGCTTCCATCTGTCAGCGATTGAAACCCTGGATGACAAGGGTGCTGAGAGAGTTGTTTTTAACAGAAAGATAAGCAGTTTTTTTTTTGCTAAAAGCGGCTTCCGCATAAAAGAGTGAAATTGTTTTACCTGGAGCAGGCTGAGCAGTGGCTTACAGCCTTCAGCTCATTCTTTTATAGAGGAGAACCATGGGGTGTATGAGATCTCTTTCGTTTAAACTTATCCTAAACTCTGGTTTAAAGAAATAAATAAAAAATCTACATATGTATGCATTGTATTGTATTAAGGCCCTGTTCACACATACTACAGTGACCGGCATTCTACACCGCAGGCGAAAAATGCAGGTCACTGCAAGGACATATAGAATTGTTTTCTGTGTCCTGTTCATACCACAATGCTGGTGTCATGTGCAGTGCATTGTGTTAAAATGCTACATGTATGCATTTTAATACAACGCACTGCACGTAAATGCACATCAATCAAATGCAAATCTTTTGAGAAAAAAAAAGCTTTTTATTATTTTGTCTCTTACAAGGACCCATAGCAATTTAACGCATATAAAAACACGTGTCAGCGCATAAATTAAAATGGGCCTCAACGCACATAAAAATGCAAGACAATGGGAGGCTATGGACATCCATTTTTCCAGCATTATCATGCATTTTAATGAATGTTTGTTTATGTGTGAACAGGCCCTAAATTTAAAAAAAGTGCCTTCTATTGCTCTCGGCCTCCTCCAAATCTCATTTTTTTTTTTTTTTTTTATTGCTTTGATCTGACTTCCTGTTAGAGGGTAAGTACATTCTTCTCCATGGTCCACCCTCACTTGCTCACTCCCAAGCTGGACTATGGTAGGAGTGTTCAATCTTTTGAAGAGTGAGGGGCACTTAAGTGATTTGACAACCGGTTGCAGGCTACAGTGAGCTATGGGGTTTTACAGCCCCTCAAACCGAAAATATAAATGAGCCCTTACTGTCCTGAGTTCCCTATAAAGGCTGCTTCTACACTGATGAGCTGTGGTTTACCCGTACCGGGGGTGCAGCGCAGTGCACCTGCGGCTTTCCTGTAGGTTAGCTGTGCTTTGCCATAGACTTCTAATACATCTTGCTGGCGTGGTGCACTTTCTGAAAGGCTTTCAGAAAGTGCACCAAAACCGCAGAATATAATGGAAATCTGTGGGTGCAGCAAACCAGCAGGGAAGCCGCAGGTGCATTGTGCTGCCTGTGGATTAGTGTGAAAGCAGCTTTAATAACCCTTTTTTTTTTAAGTGCTAATATGCAGTGTATGTGATATTTAACACATTGACCTTTTTTCCCTCTTCCAGCTTCTGCTGGCATCACTCTCCAGGCTGCTAGAAAGTCCCAGGCAAAATGCACTTTGGTATCAATACTCCTGGGACAGAGGCCCGCTCTACAGAGGAAGCATGCCAGTGCCAGCTCACTGCACTCTGATGCTCTGGGATGGCGAGTCAACAATCTGTTGATTGAGATCTGGGCTTGCCATCCGGCCATACCAGAACATGGGCATGCACTTCTTCTCAAGTTTGAGGTCTCTGGCCATGGGTTGAGGACCCCTGGACCTTGGGATTTGTATTGTTTATAGAGCAGTGTATATAACTGCAACTAACGTGCACTGCTCGTTCCAATCCGAAATGACGGGGAAAAGGAGAGGTTGGGGGGGCTTACTGATGAAGGAGGCAGAAAAACACTGTAAGAAATGACTTCATGAAAAATAGATTAAAGTAATTGTAAAGCTTTCTTTTTTTTTTTTAAAGAACAAACATGTTATACTTGCCCCCTCTGTGGGTTTTTGCCCCCCCCCCCCCGTGGCGCTCCTGGCACCTCGTTTTCTTGAGTTACCCCACGGAAAGCTGCATTCCATGGGGGCACTCGTGCGGGCACGCTCCCAAGTCCTCCTGCTGCGTCCATTGACATAGACAGCAGGATTCGGCCCCGCCCCGGCTCCTGTGTCACTGGATTTGATTGACAGCAGCGGGAGCCAATGGCTCCTGCTGCGATCAATCTATCAAATGAGGACCTGAGACAGTGGCTGGAGCTGCTGTGCTCGTCCCTTTAGCTGAAATGATCGGGGTCAGGTAAGAAAAAGGGGGGGGTGCTGCAGCACAAAAGGTTTTTCACCATAATGCATTATGGTGAAAAACCGTGAGGGTTTACAACCCCTTTTAAGTATTTTTTGGAAAAATTATATTGTTTAGTGTCACTTTAATGAACATACGGTATATGGCTGCAAATACCAAGATGGGTAAGAACTTAGTACAGACTTTAGAAGCTGGAAGTTAATGAGCTGTGAGCTGTAATTTGTTGAATACCCCTACTGTGACAAAGTGGAGTCCTGAAGAACCTCTTTAAAGGATGACTGATGTCCTACACAAATATCTTGTACAGGAGAAGTAATGGATGGTATCAAAGACATATAAGAAGTCCCTCTGCTGTACATTCTTCATCACAGATATCACTGTAGGCCATAAAGATCACCTGTGTACACAGGGACAAAGAATAGAAGATTGACTGTTGAAATCTGGTATTGTCTTTCAGAACATGCTTCGACAAATTGGAAACACACAAGACCGTTAATTCTGCAGTATGAGTACTTGTGAAATCTCTGCAGGAAATTAAATCAAAATTATTTACATTTATCAAAATGTTTAAATTTTGGATAGCCTGGGGACGTATTGGATCCGATTTTTTTCAACAACCACATAAAAGTGTGGTGCAGTGTTTTGTTCTTGTTGTTCTCACTTCCTGCATTGGTGACCACACAGGAAGTGAGGACAGATCTTGAACAATGAACACAAAGGCTGGATAAACAAAACAATGTAATTTTCTCATACAGTACACACTTCACAGACTTTTATATACATATCCACAACATGTCAGCATGCTTATTCATGGGAAAGCAAATTGTGATTTCAGCTGGATTTTTCCTTTTCGGTGATGACGAGTTGTGATTTTGCACACACTGACCTCCTGCAGAGCCTGGGAGCGAGTTTGTCAAGTCCTATTCAGTGGCCGAGACCTCCAGTGACCCTCCAGCTCTCTCTGCAATGAGGATAAGGGAAGGAACTGGCCACAGCCAACAATGATAGTATTGATAATTAATTACATTGCACAGCCAGACTTTGTGCAACGCTTCTCGTCCGGATAATGCTCTATTGACAATCATGTGCTTGCTTAAACCAGCTTGAAATCCAATTTGCATATTTGCTTTTCAGCAAACTGGAGGTTTCAAAGCTCAGACAATGGAGACGACCTAATTGGCAGAGCTTTTACTTGGCAAAAAAAAAAGAAGAGGCCAAACCATTGCCTAATAGGTGAAATCGCGATTCCAGCCACTTTTACTGACATATCGTGTGAATATATCACTCTCTGTGCTGCATTTTACAACACAGATAGTGTATAGAAAGCCATATTATTACTGACCCTGCACTCTCTATATCGGCTTACATAGCTGCCTTGGCAGACATCCAGAACTCACACGGGGAAAGGTCACAGCTCCTTCCAGTCATGTGACTTAGAGTTCACCTGGAACAAGCACTAGGTGGATCTTCACCTCCAGTAACACTGCTCACGTTGCCATTCAGTTATGCTCAATAAAAGGGTTTTCTTATGAAATATATTGCTGAATTTGATATTACTTCATCATTATGAGGCTTTAACATCATAACTGTTTGTTTCAGTTTCCTTTTTATTAATTTTTTTATAGCACTGACGATTTTATACAGGAATTTAAATACTGTACAATCACATCAGTCCTGCCCTCAAGTATCTTCTTGGATACACATACTAGGGCCAATTTCAGAGAGGAGCCAATTATCCAGCATGCTTTTGGAATAGGGAAGGAAATCCAAGCAAACACAGGGAGAACATGTAAACTTCCATAGCAGATAGTGTCTTGACCACAATTTGAACTGGGGACCCCAGTGCTGCAAGGCAGAACCACTAAGCCACTGTGATGCTCCATTGTCTGTCATTTTATAAAGCAACTAAGCAAGGTGGATGGAGGAATCCTCCCTTTTGTGCCATTTGTTTTCTGAAGGCAGGACTCCTTCACATTGATCAAATGAAAGTTTTCCAGTGTGGCTGTTTGATAGAAGTCGATCTACCGATCGATTTCTGTCTTATAGGGAGAGCCACACAGATTGAAATTCGGCCAGTCCCTGCTGAACCGTCCAAATATAAATCTGTCTGTACTAGAGCTGCACGATTAATTGTTAAGAATCAAGATTGCGATTCCCCCCCCCCCGCGCGATCTTGACAAAGCATTTTCCAGATTTTATGCAAAAAAAACAGGCAGTCTGCCAAGTTTCACAACATTCCCCAGCCACTGAGCTAACTATAAACATTGTAATTTTGTTCTTTAGATCAAAGGAATGAACTTCAGTCTGTAAATGAGGGAAGTTTAACCACTTAAAGACTAAACCTTTTTTCTGACACTTGTTGGTTTCAAGCGAAAATCATTATTTTACTTGGAACCCCCAAACATTATATATATTTTTTTAGCAGAGACCCTAGAGAATAATATGGTTGTTGCAGTATTTTATGTCACACTGTATTCGCGCAGCGGTCTTTAAAATTGAATTTTTGGGGGAAAAAAATACACTTTACTGTTTTTTATTTTTTAATTCATTAAAGTTAGCCCAATTTATTTGTATAATGTGAAAGATGTTATGCCGCGAAAATCATGAGAGAATCGTGATCTTTGTTCTAAGTAAAAGAATTGTGATTTTAATTTTTCCCAGAATCGTGCAGCTCTAGTCTGTACAAGCCTTAATATACGTTTTCCAGCCCTGGTCAGTTGTATCATATAGCTGCTGTATGACAACTATATAGTTTGTGAAAGGTTCTCTCTGCAGTGGCATCATTCTATTACCATTCAAATGCTAGAATTGATGTGATTGGTTTGTGGTCTCCTACATATCAAAAATGTATTCAGATTTACAATATATTGTATATTATATGTATTACTGCTTTAGCTAGCTAAAAAAAAAATCCACTAAGAATTTTAGCCATGATTCACCTGGAGAGCTGGACTGAAACCATATCTATCATACTCTGCCTCTATGACCCGTTTTTTACATTTCTAGGTAAGCTGTTTGGTGATAAAAACATGTTTTCTGCTTCTCTGTTGTTCCAGTATTTGGTACAGGTCAAGGTAGTTGTGTATGTAGCTAATGATGTGTTGTAACTGCCTAATCCCTGTGATTACACCAATCACAAGCCATTTGTCTGGCATCCTGGGTCCCCCTCTGTTTAATAATCTCCTCCCTTGTCCAAACATGTCTGCCTGTCCATAATACGAACCCAATAAAAATAGTACTATCAAAGTAACATAGGTAATCTGGTTGAAAAAAGAGAGAAGTCCATCCAGTTCAATCAGCAGAGAAACAATTTGCTGAGCTGGCCAGAGCTAGCTCTCGAGGGAGTCTATTCCACATTTTCACAGCTCTTTCTGTGAAGAAGCCTTTCCATATTTGGAGATTAAATCTCTTTTCCTCCAGACGTAAAGAGTGTCCCCTTTACCTCTGTGATGACCTTTAAAGTGAATAACTCAACACCAAGTTCACTATATGGACCCCTTATGTATTAATGCACGCTGATCATATCCCCCCTAATCTCCTATTCTCAATGGAGAACAAATTCAGTTCCTCTAATCCTTTAACTTTTCTGTCTTGCGGCGCACCAAAAAGATCTGAAAATTTTCACGACACACCTGAAAAGATTTAAAGCATTTGTTAACCCCCAAAAAAATCTGGTTCCCTTAAAGCATGTTATACGGCATAGTGCTTGTGCTGTGTCATTTGGACCCCCGTATCACTTGAAATACCTGGCTGATCCTGCCTGGCTATACCCTCCCCTCTGCAAATTGACCACGATAATCATGGCTGCTGAGCCCTGACGCCGTGGTCAGTTTGCGTGATTCTGCTATCTGCCGCCTGTGTCCCTCCGCTCCTGCTGATTTCATGTCGGCCTTTTTAAATGCTCCCATCCTCTCTGCATCATTCTAATAATTGTGCCTGATGATCTGTGAAAAAAACTGCCCGATTGTACCTATATGGGCGCGGCTCCCAGTGCTCAGCTGATTGTCAGCGCTGTCTCTCTCCTCTCTCTCCTCTCCTCCCCGGCTGACGTCATTCCCATCCACACTTTCCTGAAATCTTATCTCCCACATCTATAGATTGTACAGCCTATCCCAAAGCCTGACTCCCCCATAGTAGTGGGCAGCATGGGGCAGAGATGGGACAAGCGTTGTTAACTCCTCCCTCCACAGCAGCACGTCACACAGGCTGGTGAGGCTGCTTCACCTCAGGCAGGTGCAGGTGGACACTGGACAGGCTCCTCTCTGACGTGCGGTGTGGTGCTCGTGCTCCCTTCCCTCAGGCTCTGAGCCTCACGGTGCTGAAGAAGATAGAGGAAGCTGGGTGGAGTTGGAGCCAAAATTGAGTCACTAGGCACGGAGCCGTGGAGGAGGAATTTACAGTATATACTTGAGCATAAGCCGACCCGAGTATAAGACGAGGTATCTAATATTATCCCAATAAACTGGGAAAACTTATTGACTCGAGTATAAGCCTAGGGGGGGGGGATGTGCCCATTGCCACCTCACTGTGCAGTGTACCTGAAAATATTATACTGCGGCCGGCGTCCATTGTTTAAATATCACGGCTTTCTCCTGGTCCCTTCCGTGATAGGCATTACCAGCAAACACTGTGAGTGTTCCGCCTATCACGGAGATCCTCTCATTCTCGGAGTCCGTTTCCCAGCAGGCACTGTGTTCAGTGTTCCGCCAATCACGGACGTCTTTTCATCCTCGGACAAGAGAACGTCCATGATAGGCGGAACACTGAACACAGTGTCTGCTGGGAAACGAGTCAGAGAATGAGAGGACCTCCGTGATAGGTGGAACACTCAACACTTTTCAGGAAGCGCCTATCACGGAAGGGACCAGGAGAAAACCGCGATATTTAAACAATGGACGCCAGCCGCAGTATAAGAAGATTTTCAGGTACTGACTCGAGTATAAGCCGAGGGGTGTACTTTCAGCCCTAAAAAAAGGGCTGAAAAACTCGGCTTATACTCGAGAGTATATACATTAAATCCTCCTCCGCTCTAAACGCCATACTGGGAAAGCACTTCCACACTGACCTCGTTCTGAAAAATGCTACTTTTCTGGCAATAATGTTGTTCTTCAATACTTTGAGTCACTGGCCTGTAACAATTCAGCACTGATTGCGATCCTGTGTTTGAGGTTGGAGGTCCAGGAAATATCTCAGGCATAGTAATTATTAGCATGGCAGCTAGGTGATTAGCATTTTAAGGAGGAGATTAGCAAGTGTAGCCTATGCATTTGTTCCAGCAGAGGAAGAGGAATAGGTAAGACCAACATTACTACTTCATGGTAATGATCATTTCTGTATAGATTTATAAAGCGGTTCTGGGCAATCTACAGGCTCAGTTTACTAGACTGTAGCAAAGGTGAAAATATATCAACCAAATCTATTTTGCTTTAAAAACTTTCAACCTTTAAATCTCAAAAATGTTGCCAGCAGTTTACCCCATCTTAACCACTTAAGCCCCGGACCATTTGGTAGCTAAAGGACCAGAGGTGATTTCAGAATTTTGCACTGCGCTGCTTTAACTGTAAATTGTGCGGACATGCAATGTTGTACCCAAACGAAATTTGCGTCCTTTTCTTCCCACAAACAGAGCTTTCTTTTAATGGTATTTGATTGCCTCTGCGATTTTTATTTTTTGCGATATAAACGGAAAAAGACAGAAAATTTTGAAAAAAAAAATGATATTTTCTACTTTTTGTTATAAGAAAAATCGAATAAACTCAATTTTAGTCATACATTTAGGCCAAAATGTATTCAGCCACATGTCTTTAGTAAAAAAAATGTCAATAAGCGTATATTTATTGGTTTGCGCAAAAGTTATAGCGTTTACAACTAGGGTACATTTTTTCTGGAATTTACACAGCTTTAAATTTATGACTGCCTATCTCATTTCTTGAGGTGCTAAAATGGCAGGGCAGTACAAAACCCCCCCAAATGACCCCATTTTGGAAAGTAGACACCCCAAGGAAATTGCTGAGAGGCATGTTGAGCCCATTGAATATTTTTTTTTTTTTTGTCCCAAGTGATTGAATAATGACAAAAAAAAAAAAAAAATTACAAAAAGTTGTCACTAAATGATATATTGCTCACACATGCCATGGTTATATGTGGAATTGCACCCCAAAATACATTCTGCTGCTTCTCCTGAGTATGGGGATACCACGTGTGTGGGACTTTTTAGGAGCCTAGCCACGTACGGGACCCCGGAAACCAAGCACCGCCTTCAGGATTTCTAAGGGCGCAAATTTTTGATTTCACTCCTCACTACCTATCACAGTTTTGAAGGCCATAAAATGCCAAAATAGCACAAAACCCCCCCAAATGACCCCATTTTGGAAAGTAGACACCCCAAGCTATTTACTGAGAGGCATGTTCAGTCCATGAAATATTTTATAATTTGCCACAAGTTGCCGGAATATGACAAACTTTTTTTTTTTTGCACAAAGTTGTCACTAAATGATATATTGCTCACACATGCCATGGGCATATGTAAAATTACACCCCAAAATACATTCTGCTGCTTCTCCTGAGTACGGGGATACCACGTGTGGGACTTTTTGGGAGCCTAGCCGCGTACGGGACCCCAAAAACCAAGCACCGCCTTCAAGGTTTCTAAGGGCATAAATTTTTGATTTCACTCATCACTACCTATCACAGATTTGAAGGCCATAAAATGCCAAGATGGCACAAACCCACCCCCAAATGACCCCATTTTGGAAAGTAGACACCCTAAGGAAATTGCTGAGAGGCATGTTGAGCCCATTGAATATTTTTTTTTTTCGTCCCAAGTGATTGAATAATGCCAAAAAGGGAAAAAAACAAAAAAAATGTACAAAAAGTTGTCACTAAATGATATATTGCTCAAACATGCCATGGTTATATGTGAAATTACACCCCAAAATACATTTGGCTGCTTCTCCTGAGTACGGGGATACCACATGTGTGGGACTTTTTGAGAGCCTAGCCGCGTACGGGACCCCGAAAACCAAGCACCGTCTTCAGGATTTCTAAGGGCAGAAATTTTTGATTTCACTCCTCACTACCTATCACAGTTTTGAAGGCCATAAAATGCCAAGATAGCCCAAAACCCCCACAAATGACCCCATTTTGGAAAGTAGACACCCCAAGCTATTTGCTGAGAGGCATGGTGAGTATTTTACAGCTCTCATTTGTTTTTGAAAATAAAGAAAGACTTTTTTTTTTTTTTCAATTTTCAAAACTTTGTGACAAAAAGCGAGATCTGCAAAATACTCAACATACCTCTCAGCAAATAGCTTGGGGTGTCTACTTTCCAAAATGGGGTCATTTGGGGGGGTTTTGTGCCATCTGGGCATTCCATGGCCTCCGAAACTGTGATAGGCAGTGAGGAGTGAAATCAAAAATTTACACCCATAGAAATCCTGAAGGCGGTGCTTGGTTTTCGGGGTCCTGTACGCGGCTAGGCTCCCAGAATGTCTCACACATGTGGTATCCCCGTACTCAGGAGAAGCAGCAGAATGTATTTTGGGGTGCAATTCCACATATAACCATGGCATGTTTGAGCAATATATAATTTAGTGACAACTTTTTGTACATTTTTTTTTTTTTTTTTTGTCAGTATTCAATCACTTGGGACAAAAAAAAATATTCAATGGGCTCAACATGCCTCTCAGCAAATAGCTTGAGGTGTCTACTTTCCAAAATGGGGTCATTTGGGGGGGTTTTGAACTGTTCTGGCATTTTATACACAACATTAGGAAGCTTACATCCACTCTTCTAACCACTTGAAGACAAAGCCCTTTCTGACACTTTTTGTTTACATGAAAACATTTTTTTTTTTTTGCAAGAAAATTATGTTGAACCCCCAAACATTATATATATTTTTTAAAGCAAAGGCACTACAGATTAAAATGGTGGGTGTTGCATATTTTTTTTCCACACAGTATTTGCGCAGCGATTTTTCAAACGCATTTTTTGGGGGAAAAACACCCTTTTTTTATTTTTAATGCACTAAAAAACACTATATTGCCAAAATGTTTGATGAAATAAAAAAGATGATCTTAGACCGAGTACATGGATACCAAACACGGCATGCTTTAAAATTGCGCACAAACGCGCAGCGGCGACAAACTACATTCATTTTTAAAAGCATTTAAAAGCCTTTACAGGTTACCACGTTAGATTTACAGAGGAGGTCTACTGCTAAAATTACTGCCCTCAATCTGACCTTCGCAGTGATGCCTCACATGCATGATGCAATTGCTGTTTACATATGACGCTAGACCGACGCTTGCGTTCGCCTTTGCGCAAGAGCAGGGGGGGGGACAGCGGTGCTTATTTATTTTGCTTTTTAATTTTATTTTTAAACTGTTCCTTCCATATTTTTTTTTTTTTTTTACCATTTTTATTGTTATCTCAGGGAATGTAAATATCCCCTATGATAGCAATAAGTAGTGACAGGTACTCCTTTTTTTTGAAAAAAAATTCTGGGGTTAGAGCCTAGATCTTTCCTCTGCCCTCAAAGCATCTGACCACACCAAGATCGGTGTGATAAAATGCTTTCCCAATTTCCCAGTGGCGCTGTTTATATCCGGGGGGGGGGGGCATTCCCTCTCACTGCTTGTAAAAGCAGTCTAGAGGCTAATTATCTGCTAGAATTGCTTTTACATGAAAGCCGGCCACTGGCTGAAAAGAATGATACCAAGATGATACCTAAACCTGCAGGCATCATTCTGGTATAAACATTCAAAGTCCAGCAACATACCAGTACGTTGCTGGTCCTTGTTGGACATGTATTGTAATCTTTTTTTTCATGCAGCCTGTTGGCTGAACGAAAAAAGAGATTGATCGGTGGGTATGCCCACCATTAGAATACCTCCCTTCATCCACCCACTTCTAATGATGGGCATACAGGCACCATTTATATATGCCGAAGCATGGGGGCATCCTCCCGCAAAAAAGTTATGCCGCGTACACACGGTCGGACTTTTCCACGGGCAAGCCTTCGTCGGAATTTCGACCGTATGTACGCAGCATAAAAGGTTATGCCGCGTACACACGGTTGGACTTTTCCACGGGCAAGCCTCCGTCGGAATTTCGACCGTATATACGCGGCATTAGGAGCAAAATCGCTCCTCCGCCCCTGCTGCCCCCATGCTTCGCATATAAGCTCTTTTTTTTTTTTTTAACTGTGGTGGTGAAATCACCTCCTACAGCGTTGGAGTCATGGCTTTATGTATCGTGGGAGCAAACGCTGTTGCTGTCAAGATAAATAGATCCGCGCTGCAACTGAATGGCGTACCTGCTAAGCAAATGATGGTTAACATTAAAACAAAGTAACATTACAGTATAACAGTAAGACCTTACCATACCATACCTGCAAAGCAAATACCAAAACAAAACCTAGTAAAAAATAAAACATTTTTTTTAACGCAACCTGTGCCTAAAATATATATATGCCGAAGCATGGGGGCATCCTCCCGCAAAAAAGTTATGCCGCGTACACACGGTCGGACTTTCCCACGGGCAAGCCTCCGTCCGGAATTTCGACCGTATGTACGCGGCATTAGGAGTAAAATCGCTCCTCCGCCCCTGCTGCCCCCATGCTTCGGCATATATGCTCTTTTTTTTTAACTGTGGTGGTGAAATCACCTCCTACAGCACTGGAGTCACGGCTTTATGTATCGTGGGAGCAAACGCTGTTGCTGTCAAGATAAATAATTCCGCGCTGCAGTTGAATGGCGCACCTGAAAACAAAAAATTACATACCTGAAAAGAAAGCATGATAAAACATTGCAGAATAGAATACAGTAAAAAAGAGCAGAACAATAGAGAGAAAATAGAGAGAGAGAGAGAACAATAAAACGACAACTATTTTTTTTTTTTTTTTTTGTGTTTTGTTTTTTACGTTTTTTTTGTAACTTTAACAACTGTAATGGTTCCGGTCTCTCAAAATGTAATGGCATCTTGGGAGACCCTGTGTAAGTTTGTCCTAGTCTGTGAAATGCTGTACCCTACGCTAAAACTTCACTTTTGAGTGGTAGCGTTCAAAACATTCACCAAGGCAAAGACCAGGCTTGTCAGGACAGAGTGGACAATAATGACAGGTGTCACGCCTAAATCCGCGCTTGCTACAGACACGACATCTTTTTTGGGGGGCTCGTTGGGTAGGGGTACTCGGGAGGACATACGTATAATGCCTCTCATGCTTACTGCATTTGGTAGGGGATGGTGAGGTGCAGAACCGCCTGGATACAGGAGTTCTGTGACAATCTCATTCTGGAATTTTAGAAGAGATAAAGTCCCGCCTGAAGCTCTGTATAGCACATGAGCGTTCAGCAAAGCCAATTGGAATAAGGATAGAGACACTATTTTGTACCAGCGTCTCGCCTTACGGTCAATTAGATACGGCGCCAACAACTGGTCGTTGAGGTCCACCCCTCCCATATTTTTGTTATATTCGTGGACACAGAGGGGTTTCTCCACAACACCAGTCGCCGTAGGAATTTGGACTGTCGTGTCTGCATGAAGGGAGGTAAGAAGGAAAACATTCTTATTGTCCCTCCACTTCATAGCGAGCAAGTTACTACACTTCACGCAGGCTCTCTCCCCCAGCCTAAGACGGGCATCTACAAGCCACTGGGGAAAGCCCCGGCGATTAGGTCGCACGGTGCCACATGCTCCAATCTGATGATCAAAAAAGTGACTAAACAGTGGCACGCTCGTGTAATAATTGTCCACATACAAGTGGTACCCCTTTCCAAATAAGGGTGACACCAAGTTCCACACTATCTTGCCAGCGCTCCCTATGTAATCCGGGCAGTTGACCGGCTCAACCTGACTATCTTTTCCCTCATAAACCATAAAGCTCCATACATAGCCTGTTGCCCTGTCACAGAACTTATAGAGCTTGACCCCGTATCTGGCACGCTTGCTGGGAAGGTACTGCTTGAAAGACAAGCGGCCAGAAAATTTAATCAGGGACTCATCAACGCAGACAACTTGATCGGGAGTAAACAAGGCTGCAAAACGTTCGTTGAAGTGGTTTATGAGGGGCCGAATTTTATAGAGCCGGTCGTATTCAGGGTCCCCACGTGGACGACAAAGTTCATTGTCGTTGAAGTGCATGAACCGCAAAATCTGCTCGTATCGTTTCCTGGGCATGGAGGCAGAGAGCACGGGCATGTGGTCAATTGGGTGCGTGGACCAATAAGCACGCAATGACGGGAATTTATGCGTGCCCATGTTGAGGGAAAGGCCCAGAAAGGTCTTAAATTCGGAAACCGTAATTGGTTCCCAATCTTTGGCAATGGAAGGCAACTGGGGATTAGCGGCGATGAATTGACCAGCATATGAATTACTCTGGTCCACAATAGATCTATAGAGATCTTCCGTGAAAAACAGCGAATAATAATCAATTGGCATAAAATCAGCTGTATCCACCTGAATACCGTGTTGGGCAGTGAATGGGGGAAGTATGGGTTCTGCAGAAGTGGTGGGGACCCAATCAGGATAGGCGAATTTTGCAAGAAGAGCACTATGGGTACGACGGGCCTGCCTTTGTCTTCTTATTGGTGGCAGCGGGACACTACTTGTGCTTGCCACCTCGCCAGCTTGAACTGCACTTATGGGACTCACCACGTCACCACGTGATACTGCAGTGCTCGATGTACGCCCAGGCTGTACTAGGCCGCTGGTGCTTGCCAATTCACCAGAAGGAATAGCGGCGCTAGTACTACTCTGCTCCATGATACGAGAGCCCTGCGGTTCTTGCTCCTCAACAACCTCAGAAGATCAGGATCGGGTACGCCTGACCTTAGCAGGGACCTCAACTTCGTCGTCGGAGCTATCTGACGTGGGGCCGCTGACGTCACTGTCTTCTACGGGAAGATATTCTGAGCCTGAATCTGACAGATACGTGACCTCCTCTTCCCTATCTGTCATGCTCAGAATCTCGTAGGCATCTTTACTAGTGTACCTTCGATTTGCCATTTTGGGCTCTAAATTTAGGGGTACACTAGTAAGATTCACAGGATTCACAGGAAAAAAAGCACCTGACTGTCGTCAGCAAATATATCAAACGCTACAAAAAAAACTGTTCGCAGAGACAGGCCTGATCCCTGTGATCGCTAACGCTGCAGTTATGTGTTTTGTGTTTGGTAAGTGACAGTGATCGATCGATACTGCACTTGGGTGGGCTGGGCTGGGCTGGACGGAGGGGCTAAACGCGGGTGCTAGCAGGTATCCGGGCTGATCCCGCTAACACTGCGTTTTTGGGAACCTTAAACCGCTGGGGACGCTAGTATAGATCTGATCAGATCAGATATTGATCTGTTCAGATACTATACCACTAAGGGAGGTGTATGCTTGGCGCGTGGGTGTTAGCGTTACTGGCACTAACCTAACGCTGCCTGGGGCGACGCAGACCCTCTCTGGCGCTAAAACCTAATTGATCTCACCCGCCGGGCGATCAGGGGGTTAAACCTTTATTGGGTTATATACGGCGGGTGCCCTGATGCTATAAAAAGCAAACTAACCAACCAGCGTCACCCGTAACCTTTATATGGTGATCACTGGTGAAAGGGTTAACTAGGGGCAATCAGGGGGTTAAAACCTTTATTAGGTTAATTATGGGGGTACCCGACGCTATATAAAAACCTGACGGGTTACCTAAATAACTAACTGGGTAACCAGTGTCACCAGTGACGCTTATACGGTGATCACTGGTGAAAGGGTTAACTCTAGGGGCAATCAGGGGGTTAAAATAATATATGGGGGTACCTGACGCTAATAAAAACCTGCGGCCAACCTAAAAATAATTGGCTATCTAGGACACCAGCGGCACGAATACAGCGATCGGAAAACGATTGCTTAGTGACGCTGGAGTTGGGGGGTGAAAGGGTTACCTGGGGGGCGATCAAGGGGTTAAACCTTTATTGGGGGGGGGTTAGGGGGCTACCCTGGACCTAAAGGGGCCTAATCCTAACTGCCCTGCAACTTTTTACTGTCACATGACACTAAATGCAGTGATCAGTAAAATAAATGATCACTGCAATCAGTGACACTGTGATTGGGGGCTGGGGGGTGAAATGTGTGCCTATGTGTACCTATGTGTCAGTGGACTGTTGGTGCACTAAACCTGCTTCTTCTCTCCTCGGCGCCGGGAACGAAAAGACCGCCGCGAGGGAGATGACATCACTTCCTCTGCCTGTGTTTACATTACACGGGCAGAGGAAGCATTTTCATTCGCCGGGAGCGATCGCGAGGGGGTGGCCGGAATCGAACGGCCGTCCCCTCATCTCGGATCTCTCCCCAACGATAAACGGCCGCTCACTGTATAGGAGGGGGGTCCGATTGGACCCCCCAACTGTACAAAGGCGATCACGTACACTGTACGTGATTGTGCCTGTCGGTGCCATTCTGCCGACGTACATATAGAGTGAGCGGTCGTTACGTGGTTAAAATGGTATAACCTGTTTCTTTAACCACTTCAATACCGGGCATTTTCACCCCCTTCGTGCCCAGGCCAAGTTTCAGTTTTCAGCGCTGTCACACTTTGAATGACAATTGTGCGGTCATGCGACGTTGTACCCAAATAAAAATGTTGATAATTTTTTCCCCCACAAATAGAGCTTTCTTTTGGTGGTATTTGATCACCTCTGCGGTTTTTATTTTTTGCGCTTTAAACAAAAAAGACCGACAGTTTTGAAAAAAACACGATTTCTTACTTTTTTTATAATGAATATCCCATTTTTTTTAAAAAGATTTTTATTTTTTTTCCTCAGTGTATTCTTTTACATATTTTTGGTAAAAAAAAAATCGCAATAAGCGTATATTGATTGGTTTGCACAAAAGTTCTAGTGTCTACAAAATAGGAGATAGATTTGTCATATTTTTTTTTTTTTTTTTTTTGTTTACTACTAATAGTGGCGATTTGTTTTTTTTTTTTATCGTGACTGTGACATTGCGGCGGACATATCGGACACTTTTGACACTATTTTGGGACCATTCACATTTATACAGCGATCCGTGCTATAAAAATGCATTGATTACTGTATAAATGTGACTGGCAGGGAAGGGGTTAACACTAGGGGGCGATCAAGGGGTTAATTGTGTGTCCTAGGGAGTGAATCTAACTGTGGGGGGAGGGGACTGATGAGGAGACCGATCGGCAATCCTATATACAAGGAACATACGATCAGTTCTCCTCTCTCCTGACAGGACGTGGATCTGTGTGTTTACACACACAGATCCATGTCCCTGCTCTGTGATGAGCAATCGCGGGTGCCCGGCGGCCACCAGGCACGCGCATCGGGTCTACGGTGATACGGCGAGCGCGTGCTCGCCACAATGCCGTCTTATGACGTCCGTCCGGAGGCAGGAAGGGTGCCTGCCGCCGTCATTTTACAATACAGCGGTAGGCAAGTGGTTAAGTGAAGAAAATCTGATGATCAAACTACTTTTCTCTTATCGTCCATGGACTGACACTTCAATCAACTGTCGGCTGGGCAACAGGTTGGGTACACTGGTATCCTCATAGTCTTCCCTGTCCGACCATCGAGCGTGCTGATCCTCGCCTTGTGTGCGTGAGACTCAGTTCACGACATGCCGCATGACTCCAGGGGTGGCCGGGTTGATTTTTGCTCCCGCGGTCCTCTCAAGATTGAACAGTACCTGAACGACTGTATCTCTCGCGGTGGACCGGGCCGACAGCTACGCAGTACTGCTCTGTGATAGGTCTGCCTGAAATAAGCCAGTGGGTCCCTGAAAGGGACGGGTAAGTAGTCTCTCCTACTACAGGTAAGTACATGCTGTCTGTGTTTCTTTATATGGGGGGTTTCTCCCTCTCTCCCCCCTGTTATGCTGCTCTCTGCCCCCTTTACTGGTGCTGTGCTGTGGGGGTGCTTGGGGGTCACTCTGGCCTTGCTGGGCGCTCATGTCTGTAGTGGGCTCTGGGGTGAGGGGCAGTTTTCCTGGTGTGTGAGGTGGTTATGGCGTGCGCTGTTTGCCTTTTGAATTTTGCGCTCGGCGGCCATCTTGCCGTGGTTTAATGGCGCAGTTATAGCGGCGGCCATTTTCTTGTAGCCACCGCACATTTACTTTCGGTTTCGGCCTCTAGCGGCAGCGCTGCGGCGCGAATCTCCTCAGATTCTTCACTCTCCTCGGGCTCACAGCGCAGTTTCTTCAGCAGAACTGAGCGGTCCTTAAGGGTTGGTGAGTCCTCCGGGTATCCCCTCCTCGGCCTCAGCGTAGCCAGTGGGTGGACTGTATATTCACTGTAGTAGTGTATAAGGTCTCAGAGGGTGGCAATATTAGGTCTGATACACCTGCCTCTCCACACTTGCCTGAGGCTCCTGCACCTGCGGTCCTTATGGACCAGTTGTCAGCAGTCCTGGAATCTTTCCTTGTCAGAATGGAAGCGGTGTGCGAGCAAAGGGAGCTATAAGCCCCCTCTCCCCACAAAAATCTTTAGTGAAGGAGTGTTCTGATTCAGATATGGGCCTAGCTACTGTGCTCAGGAGCCTAGCTCTGAATATTTTAATGTTTATGAACAGGACATTCCCTTGTGAGGAAGACTCCAGTTCTGTGTCAGTGAATGACAGGGCGCTTGTAAGTGAACTCATTGATGATGTGAGGAACACTCTCAAGCTGGGTGCTGTGGCTGTGGTACCTCAGGTGGACGCTGTTTCCCTGGGTTCCTTCAAGCCTTTCTTTTGCACAGCTTCCTCACTGTTTTCCTCACACGCTGCGTCGAGAGCAGCATGGATGATACAGTGGTACACAGTGTTTCCCTCCCCCTGGTCGGTGCAGCATGATGGGGGGGGGGGGGGGACTTTATTCATTTATGTCTCTAGTCCCTGTGAGCCTTCTGTGTGATGTCCTGAGGCAACAACAGGGTCTCTGCACCTGTGGTTTCCCGCCATTTCCTGGGGAACGCTTTGAGCTCTGACAGACACACTGTCTGAGGAACAGAGGTTACCTGCATGCTGCTTCGGCAGCACAGTCAAGCAGGTTGGAATGATACAGAGAAGATTATGCGCCTCCGCGCCATAATTTAAACTCCTCCTATACCTCTACACTGCATACATTCACAGTGTATGTATGTGTTATTGGTCTCTGTCTGCGTGGGTTATCCCCCTACGTTCCAATGCTGTGTTTCAGTGCCATACATGATATAAATGTACAAAATATGTTTATGCACGACTCTAGATACATTCACAGTATATGGTATGTATTATACTCTCTGGGTCGGCGCAGGTTTCCGCCGGGGGCTCCGGTGTCCTCCCGCACTCTCATGGTATGTGCGCTTCGGCTCTCTGCACAGTATAGACATGTTTAATATGTTTATTGCACATACTATACATGTTTACAGTATGGGTATACTGTTTGCGTGGGGGTACTCCGGTTTCCCCCCACGCTCCAATGGAAATGCACAGCATAAACGTGCAATATGTTTATTCACATGCTATCATTCCTACACTGTATCTGTGTGCTGTCTGCGTGGGTTTCTTCCGGGTGTTCCGGTTTCCTCCCACACGCTGACGGTATGTGCGCCTTTTGGCCCTCTGCACAGTTAAACATGTTCAATGTTTATCACGCATGCTATAATACCTACACGGTATGTGTATGCAGTCTGTGTGGGTTTCCTCCGGGTACTCTGGTTCCCTCCCACACTCCATTGGTATGGGCGCTTTGGCGCTATGCACAGCCTAAATTTGTGCGATTTGATATTCACATACTAACATACCTACCCGGTATGTCTGTGCAGTCTGCGTGGGTTTCCTCTGGGTTTCCGCCCACGCTACATGACATGCGTGCCTTTGGTGCAATACACGGTGTAAACATACACATTATGTTTATACACAACACTAAATACATTCACAGTAGTTGTAGGTATTGCATTCTCTCGGTATGCGTGGGGTACTTTCGGTTCCTCCCACGCGCCAACGGTGTGCGCGCCTTCGGTGCTATGCACACATAGGCTTGTGCAAAATGTTTAGCACACATACTATAATACCTACACGGTATGCGTATGCAGTCTGCGTGGGTTTCATCCGGGTGCTCCGGTTTCTCCCCCGTGCTCCAATGGTGTGCGCATTTTCAGCGCTATGCACAGTAAAACATGTGCAATTTGTTTATTCGCAGGCTAACATACCTACACGGTTGTGTACGCAATCTGCGTGGCTGGTTTACGTCCAAGCCCCGATGATGTGCGCGCCTTCGTCGCTGGCATAGTATAAACGTGTTTTAATAGGTTTATCCACACATACTAAACTACATACCCCGTATGTGGTTGTATTATGCTCTTTGTGGCTGGGTGGGTTTCCTCCCACACTCTATTTGCACGTTTGACGCAATACACAGTATAAACTATGTGTTTGTACAATCAGCACTTATCCATGGGTAGCTGCTGGATGGAGCATTGTCATAAGGATCCCTGGTTTCAGGGGTACCACTTTCCACCTGCTTTCAGTGGTGATCAGAAGTGCTGGCTTGGACTGTGTTCGCCAGGCTGAGGTTAGCGTTACGCCCGTTAGTGGCTGCGTCTCTGGCGTTTCTGTAGCTCAATGACTGGGCAAAAGCCTCTGCTTCATCTGTCAGTCGACTAGCAGGTGCACTGCAACTGCTTTAGCCTTTAGGGTCTCTGTGCCCGGGGTGGGTTTGCGCCACCTGTGGAGGCTGAGGTACTGGTCCTCTGACCGAGTTTCTAGGGAAGCTCTGTCAAGTTGCCATTATTGGCCAACAGTTGAGGCACCCTGTACACCGGGGCCTCTCTTCTCCGATACATTGCAGAGTCTCTTTGGGATTTTCATGCATCTCGCTGCAAAACGGTCCTGTCGGCCACATGCTTTGCAGGGGAAGGGTCCTTGGGGCACCGGATGTGGACCTTTTTATGGCCTCTCGACTCACTCGCAAGGTGTCAAGATTGTGGCCAGGTCCAGGGACCCCTGGGCAGACGCGTCAGACGCATTGGTAGCCCGTGGGGGCAGTATTGCCTGATATATGCTTACCCTCCGCTACTGTTGTTGCCTCGCCTGCTTCGCAGAGTAGGGGCTGAGGCCATTCCAGTGATCCTCATTGCTCCGGAACGGCGACATTTGTACGCCGATCTACTTCGGCTAGTCGCAGACGTTCCTTGACTGCCTATTTGGGTGGACCTTCTGTCTCATGATCCCATACTTCATCCTGCTTTACAGTCCTTGGCTTTAATGGCATGGCTGTCTAAAGCCAGGTGCTAAAGGACCGAGGTCTCTTGGATTCAGTCATCGCTTCTATGTTGTTGGCACGGGAATCTTCCGCCAAAAATATTTATCACCGTACCTGGAAGGCTTGCATCGCTATGTGCAAGGAACTTGATTGGCGTCCTTGGACGTATTCCGTTCCCAGGATCTTGCTGTTCTTACAGCGTAGTGTGACCCAAAAGCTGGCCTTGCATACCATTTGAGGGTCGGATTTCGGCCCGGGCTGTCTTTTTCAACGACCACTACCGGGCCATTCCTTGATTAGCACCTTTTTGTGCAGGGGGTTCGCCATGTGATCCCCCCTGTCAAGCCTCCTCTCCCTACTTGGGATCTGAATTTGATGCATCTCGGTCTCCCAGAACATTCCTTTGAGAATATCAGAGAGATTCCTCTCTTGACCTTGTCCCAGAAGGTGGCCTTCTTAGTGGCCATTACTTTGGTTAGACGGGTGTGTGAGTTGGCGGCCTTGTCCTGCAAGTAGCCTTACTTGGTCCTCCATAAGAATATGGCGGTGTTGCGCCCATGACCGTCCTTCTTTTCAAGACGGTCTCGGCCTTTCACCTTAAGGAGGACGTTGTTCTTCCGTCCTTGTGTCCTCGCCCATCGCATCCCTGAGAGTTTGCGCTTCATACATTAAGATGGGTACAAGCCTTACGGGTGTACCTGTCTGCTACTGTTTCCAATCGGAAGTCTGACTCACTGTTTGTGTCTGTCTCTGGTCCAAAACAGGGCGGAGCGGTGTCGTCTGCCACCATCTTTAGGTGGATCAGGCAGACCGTCATACAGGCCTATGCCCTTAAGAGGCGGGCACCTCCCTTTCCGGTTGCGGCGCATTTCACCAAGGCAATTGGTGCTTCCTGGGCTTTCCGACATCAAGCGTCGGTTGCACAAGTGTGCAAGGCGGCGACCTGGTCATCCATTCATACCTTTTCAAAATTTTATAAGGTTGATGTGGCTGCATCTTCGGATGCTTCCTTCGGCCGCAAAGCATTGCAGGCCGCTGTTTAATGTTGCAACTCCTCCGTTGAGGAGCTCTGCTTGTTTGGAGTGAAGTTTTGGTTGTTCCTTTTACTACTGCTCCCACCCTTCTGATACCGCTTTGTGACGTTCCACACGTTTACAGTATCCAGCTGTGTCAGTCCATGGACGATGAGCGAAAATAGGATTTTTGTACTCGCCGTAAAATCCGTTTCTCTGACGTCCATGGACCGACACAGCACCCACCCTTCCTTTTTAAGGTTTGTACTGCTTTGTTATGAACTGAGGCTGCTAGCTGCAGGTGGGAAGGTAATGTCCGGAGGGACCACCCCCTGGGTGGGGCTGTTCAGCTCTGGTTTATTCTAGAATGTATGTTTCTAACCTCTAACATTCTGCCTAGATCTTCTCCTGCGAGCAGGGACATTTTTTTTATCAGTCTTGATGATTTTTCAGTTTATTTTCCATCACTTGACTGTAGTTTTCTATTTTTAAGAAGCATATAGCAGCAGAATCGAGCAGTGCAACGAAACGGAAAATTTCTCTTTTTCCGGGCTTCATAAATAGCCCCTATGTGTTTGGGGTCTCTTGTGTCTTTCATTCTGCAGTAAGTAAAAGCTCTCCTGGCGGATATGTATACGCACACCGCCCTTTGCCTTTTGTTGGCGTCAGAGCGCAAGCCTGGATCGTGTCTGTGTCAGGCGGGTGCCATCTGGGTACGTACTGCTCTAACTGGCAGGCCAAGGTTTCAGACATATCTGATCAATAGATACGTGGTTTATCTGGGATAAAATGTACTGAAACCTATTAGAGAAAAGCTGTCTGAATTTGTGTTCTTATTCCAGCATTCCCTGAAGATTGATCTTAATTAATTGGATATTTTTATCCTTCCAGAGGCGAGCGGTTTGTGATCAGTGTCTGCCCGCTTAGGTTAGGAAGCGTTTGTAGGACAGAGCTCCTGGGAAGCTTTGTTTCTCTCAAATAGAAAGCGCAGACGATTTGGCCTTTCGCAAAGGCTGCTGAAGTTTTTCTACACAAGGAGGATAAAAAAAAAAAATGTTCCTCTCTTCTTTCTTTTAGTAAAATCTCTGATATTTGGTGCACTGCTGACTTCCTTCAGTTCACACCTCCCAAGACTTGCAGCGGCTGAAGTGAATGATTGATTGTACCCAATTTATACATGCAGAATTAGAGTGAAGCTCCAGTTTTTAATGGGAAAAAAAAAATCTTCTCCAGGTCAGCAAAATAAATTGGCAAGCTTTCTAAAATACTTTTTCTTTTTTTTTTTTGCAGATCCTTACCTGGTCCTGTTCTGTAAATAGGCCATTTTTGTGTGCTTGCCTGAAAAATTGTCAGGTGGGTAGTTTACAGTTTGCAGTAATAAGAAACATCTCGCCTCATTTTTATGGATGAATAGCTAATTCACAACATGCAGGAAAACCAAGGACTTTACTTAAGGGATTACACACCTCTTGAATTGGCAGTTACATAGTTACATAGTTAGTCAGGTTGAAAAAAGACACAAGTCCATCCAGTTCAACCGTAAAAAAAATAAAAAAAATAAAAAAAAATATATCGTACAATCCCATATACCCAATTCTATACCCACAGTTGATCCAGAGGAAGGCAAAAAAAAAACAGAAGAGCATGATCCAATTTGCTACAGCAGGGGAAAAAATTCCTTCCTGATCCCCCGAGAGGCAATCGGATATTCCCTGGATCAACTTTACCTATAAGGAGCAATGTGAGTTTAAAGTGGACCTAAACTCAAAAGCTTAAGATTTATTACATATAGAAATATTATTTGGGCCTAAGCAGTACCTGAAAAAACTACCTTTTTTATGGCTTGAACTGCTTCTAAAAAATACCAGTACACTACTAGTGCATAGACACTCCTGATATCTGTGTGCTTCCCGTGCCTAGCACTCCTGTTCTGTAGCCTCAAAGCTGTATATCTGCAGTGTGAGATCCTCTAAATCACTGCTGCCACTAACTGCTAATCTCACCAGATTTGAAGTGAGATTTGGTGATCTCAGTCCTGTGATACTTAGGCCCCATGTACACTACTGCTGCTAAACGGACGTTCAGAGGCAGTTGGACACTTTTTTTCAACTGCCCCTGAACTCATTCAATGTTATCTTATGTGTACACAGGTTGGTTTACTGTCGTTTTTAGGCAGTTGCATTTTTATAGGCCTTTATTTTGAAGGCTAAAAAATTAGTTCAGACGCCAAAGTTTCCGACGTTTCAGACGCCAACCGCTTCTAAACGCGGCAACCCGCGTTTAGCAGCATTTCGTTTTATAGGCGTTTTTGGCCATTTAAAATATAATATTATATATATATATATATATATATATATATATATATATATATATATATATTGTGAATTTTTGGGGATTATAGCTCCACGGGATTAAGTGCATAAACCGTTGACTTTTAAACAGAAAGGCTTTTATTTGTGAATAAAGCAAAAATAACGCTTAATTCAGCACACAGAAAAGTATAAACTAAAGTCCACTTATCTTCCAGCATAAATCAAAAGTCCTGCTTGTCTTCAGCACAAAAATAAACCAAAGGAAAGACACATACAGTTTTGTAGGGGAACTTCCAGAGCCCTTGCTGAATCTTTCCAAGCTCCCAGCAAACAGACAGCTCCTCTCCACAGGTGCAATCCTCATACTCCTTCCACACACCTCTAGCATCACTTCCTGTTTTATGAGCTGTCTTCCTGGAAGCCCTTAACCCCCTGTGTGCTGACTCCCAGTGGTCAGGAGTGGAGGCTCTATCCCACCCGAATGTCACTTTAGAGCCTCCGAAATTCCGGGCCCCAAATACCTCTCTATTAAGACAAAGAGGACTGCGAGCCAGTCCTCTCTGGACTATTTATTTTGCCAGAAATTCCTCACCCATTGGGTGACCTCCTGAACACTATTACCACTCGTTAAAGGGACCATAACCCAAATATTGGTGCTACATAGCACCCGTCCAGGACCCAACCTTGGCGTCCTGTACATTTCCCCCCCTCTGCCTCAACGCGGAGGTGTTGGAGGCACCACTCGACACCATACAATGGACTCGGGAGAGGGCATCGGCATTCTGATGTTGTCTCCCATGTCTGTGTTCTACCACGAAATTGAACTCCTGGAGAGAAAGGAACCACCTTGTCACCCTGGCATTGGTGTGCTTGTTTTGCCTCATCCAGGTAAGGGGAGCGTGGTCTGACATCAAGCGAAACTTCCTACCTAGGAGGAAATTTCGTAGGGAGTCCAAAGCCCACTTGATGGCGAGACACTCCCGCTCTACCACAGCGTAGTTTTTCTCAGCTGCTGTCAGCTTCCTACTAAGAAAAACTACGGGATGCTCTTCCCCATTGCTTTCCTGCGACAGGACTGCTCCCAATCCCTCACTTGAAGCATCTGTCTGCACTACAAAATCTTTTGCGAAATCCGGAGCTACAAGCACCGGATCCTGGCACAATGCCGTCTTAAGCTTTTGAAAAGCTTTCTCGGCCTCGGCATTCCACTTTATCATCACTGACTTTCTGCCCTTGGTCAAGTCCGTCAGCGGTGCAGCAATGGTGGCGAAGTTGGGGACAAACCTCCTATAATAGCCAACTATGCCCAGAAACGCTCTGACCTGCTTCTTGGTTAGGGGACGGGGCCAGTCCTGTATGGCTTCCACCTTACTCATTTGGGGCTTCACCAACCCCCTACCCACAATATACCCTAGGTACTTGGCTTCCTCCATCCCAATAGCACACTTCTCCGGATTGATGGTGAATCCTGCTCTTCTCAAGGAGTCTACCACTGCCTGAACCCGGGGAAGATGGGACTCCCAATCAGTGCTGAAGATGACTATGTCATCTAAGTAGACGGAAGCGTACTGTTGATGTGGGCGCAGAGTTTTGTCCATGGCCCTTTGGAACGTGGCAGGGGCAGAGTGTAGACCAAATGGCATCCTTTTGTATTGGAAGTGGCCTTCCGGGGTAGAGAAGGCCGTTTTCTCCCTGGCTTCCTTGGTCAGGGGAATCTGCCAGTACCCTTTTGTGAGGTCCAGCGTGGTGATGTACCTGGCAGGACCTAACCTCTCAATTAGCTCATCTACTCGTGGCATGGGATACGCATCAAACTTGGAGACTTCATTAGGTTTCTGAAGTCGTTACAGAAGCGGAGGGTGCCGTTGGGTTTGGGTACCAACACGATTGGACTTGACCACTCGCTTTGTGACTCTTCAATGATTTCAAGTTCGAGCATTCTTTTAACCTCGTCAGATACCGCCACCCTATGAGCTTCTGGGATACGGTAAGGCTTTAACCGGATTTTTACATTGGGTTCAGTTACGATGTCATGCTTGATGACATTGGTGAGACCAGGCAATTCTGAAAACATGACCCTATTTCTTTGCAGAAACTCTTTTGCTTGCTGGGTTTGGGGTCTAGTCAGGGTGGCAGCAACCTGCACCAGGTCGATCCCTGCATGGTCCCCTGACTGTACCCCTACCACCGCAGATACCTGTTCCCTGTCTCTCCAGGGTTTCAATAAATTCACGTGATAGATTTGGTAGGGTTTTCTTTTCCCTGGCTGGTGTATCTTGTAGTTCACCTCACCTACTTTCTCTACTACCTCAAATGGGCCTTGCCACTTGGCCAAGAATTTGCTCTCCACCGTGGGTATTAGAACAGCCACCCGGTCTCCTACTTGAAACTGTCTAATTTTAGCCGACCGGTTATACACTCTTCTTTGGGCATCCTGAGCCTTCTGCATGTGCTCCCTCACCAGCGGCATCACCTTAGCCACCCTCTCTCGCATTTGAGAGATATGTTCTACCACAATTTTATGTGGTGAGGACTCACTTTCCCATGTTTCTTTTACTAGGTCGAGAAACCCCCGGGGCCTTCGTCCATACACTAGCTCAAACGGCGAGAAGCCCGTGGATGCTTGTGGAACCTCCCGGATGGCAAACAACAAGGCAGGGAGTAACATATTCCAATCCTTCCCGTCTTTCTGGACCACTCTTTTCAACATGGACTTTAGAGTTTTATTAAATCTCTCGACTAGGCCATCGGTCTGCGGATGATAAACGGACGTCCGCAACTGCTTAATCTGAAACAGTTTGCATAAGTCCGCCATCACCTTTGACATAAAAGGGGTGCCCTGGTCCGTCAGTATCTGTTTGGGGAACCCAGTCCGTGAGAACATTTGAAACAACTCCCGGGAAATGGCCTTAGAGGAAGCTTTCCTCAAAGGGATTGCTTCTGGATACCTAGTTGCGTAATCTAGTATGACCAATATGTATTGGTGCCCCCTTGCTGACTTTACCAGGGGTCCCACCAGATCCATAGCGATCCGCTCGAATGGGACCTCAATAATTGGCAAGGGTACTAGAGGGTTTCTATAGTGGGGCATCGGGGCAGTTAACTGGCAAATGGGACAAGATGCACAATATTTTTTAACCTCGGCCTTCACTCCTGGCCAATAAAACCGGTCGGTTATCCTGGCCTCTGTTTTCTCTGCCCCCAGGTGTCGTCCTAGTGCGTCGTTGTGGGCTAGATCAAGGAGCATCCGCCGATATGGTTGGGGAACCAGCAACTGCTCTACAGTTTCCCCTCGGCTCTCAGCTACTCGATATATACCAAGTCCCCCTTCAATGCAAAATGAGGAAACCTCTGATCTGCCCCTGGCATTTGTAAGACCCCATCAATAACAGAAACCTGCTCTCGAGCATTGATCAAGGTAGGATCCTGTAATTGGGCGGTGCCGAATGCACCCCTGGATACATCCAGGTCTGGATGCACTGGCCTCGAGGATGTTTCCCCCTCATCCTCCTCAGCCGGAGAGAGCTCTTCTTCCTTCCCCAGCATGACTTGTAATGGGAAAACTTCCCCCCCCCTCAGAGATCAACTCGGTTTTAAGACCTGGAACAGAAACATTATCACCCACATTAGTATTCTCTGTAACTTCACTATCAGTGACGGGTATCTCCATATTAGAGGGGTGTGTTGTGGGGGTTTCAGGCCCGGATCCCTCAGACTCTGTCCCTTCCAGGCCCTGTGTCCCCAGTACTCCGGGCAGCCCCATCTGTACCTGGTTCCATAGTTTAAGAAATAGTGGACAGTCCCGCCCCACTATGATGTCATGTATTAAGCTTTTCACCACCCCAACCTCTTGTGTAACTGAAATATGGCCATAGGAAACCGTTACTGGGACCAGGGGGTACTCCCTGGTGTCCCCATGGATACACACTACCCGTAGAGTCTTATTCACTGGGCCGAGTCTCCCGAGCACCCTGGCATGTACCAGTGTTATCATGCTGCCGGAGTCCAGGAGCGCCTTGGCAGGAAGGTGGTTCACCCACACTTCACACTCGAACCGTCCTTCAGCCAGATCAAGATGAGTCGCACACACTCTTTGCACATAGAAGGAGCTTCTCCGACCGGTCCCACAGTCCATAGGCTCCTCCTGCAGCGGGCACTGTGCCCGGGTATGCCCCCAGGACCGACATCGCCAACACTGTAGGTCCCCCATCCGTGGGACAGGAACCAACCTTCGTGATTCTGCGGAGGATGATGCAGGTTTGCGGGTTCCAGCGTCAGGCAGGGCTTCTCTCCTCTGTGCTGTGGCTGGTCTGGTTGCCCTTGGTGTGGGTTCCCGACGCTTGGCAGGCCCAAACAGGTCCTCTACCACGGTGTACCTTTCGACCAACTCAACCAGCTGGTCAGCAGTTGCAGGGTCTCCGTGGCTTACCCAGCGCTGTAGGTCATCTGGCAGGGACCGCAGGTACCAATCCATCACCACCCGTTCCACCATTTGTGGGCCTGACAATTTTTCCGGCTGCAGCCATTTTTTCACCAGCTGCACTAGTTCGTGCATTTGGGACCTAGGTGGTCGGTCAGGTTTGTACCGCCAGCGATGCACCCTCTGAGCCCGGACGGCTGTGGTCACTCCCAGGCGGGCCAGGATCTCTGCCTTCAGCCGTTCATAGTCGCTGATGTGCTCAGATGGGAGATCAAAATAGGCCTTTTGCGGGTCACCGGCGAGGTAAGGGGAGATAATGCCTGGGTGTTAGTTTTTGTAAGAAATGGGTGGCTCTCACGGACACTTGGTTGCCAGCAGCAACGACCGCTTGCTCTCGTCCCTGAGCCAGCCGCTGTACTGCCTCCTGCAAGGCAGCCACCTGTGCTCGAGTGGACTCCTGCTGGGCCGTAAACTGGGTAGTTAGCAGCAGTGTGCTTTCCTCATGGCGACGGTTTGCCTCTGCTAAAGCTTGCTGTTGGGTCGCAATGGCTTGTTGCTGGGTCGCAGTGGCTTGTGCCAAAGCCTTGATGACCTCCTCCATGCCTTTGTCTGCTGTTTGCAATGTCTGAGCTGACTTCACCCAAGACATGCCATAAGCCCACTGTTTCTTTAAATGTCAGTTTGTTTTTTAAACGGTTTTTGCAGCTGCAAATGCACTTTGCACGCATCCAAGGCACCAGTTGTGAACTTTTGGGGATTATAGCTCCACGGGACTAAGTGCATAAACCGTTGACTTTTAAACAGAAAGGCTTTTATTTGTGAATAAAGCAAAAATAACGCTTAATTCAGCACACAGAAAAGTATAAACTAAAGTCCACTTATCTTCCAGCATAAATCAAAAGTCCTGCTTGTCTTCAGCACAAAAATAAACCAAAGGAAAGACACATACAGTTTTGTAGGGGAACTTCCAGAGCCCTTGCTGAATCTTTCCAAGCTCCCAGCAAACAGACAGCTCCTCTCCACAGGTGCAATCCTCATACTCCTTCCACACACCTCTAGCATCACTTCCTGTTTTATGGGCTGTCTTCCTGGAAGCCCTTAACCCCCTGTGTGCTGACTCCCAGTGGTCAGGAGTGGAGGCTCTATCCCACCCGAATGTCACTTTAGAGCCTCCGAAATTCCGGGCCCCAAATACCTCCTCTATTAAGACAAAGAGGACTGCGAGCCAGTCCTCTCTGGACTATTTATTTTGCCAGAAATTCCTCACCCATTGGGTGACCTCCTGAACACTATTACCACTCGTTAAAGGGACCATAACCCAAATATTGGTGCTACATAGCACCCGTCCAGGACCCAACCTTGGCGTCCTGTACAATATATATATATATATATATATATACACCCTAACTTTAAGAGGGAAGTTTCAGGAAAAAAAACTTTCCACAGCCCCCTGCGTATAACACGCAGGCACAGTTTACCCTTTATTTTCAGGGTAAAAAGGTGAGTGTTCTACGCCAATAAATACAGTGTGTGTGTATATGTGTGTGTATATATAATTTTAAACACGGCAAAACAGACGTTTTAAACGTGGGTTACAATCTGTCAAGTTAAATCGTTCAGGAGAGGTTGTAAAAACGTCCCGTGTACATGGAGCCTTACTGTTCTCCTTGCTGGAAAAGAAATTGCACCTGAGGACTAGAAGTGCAAAATCTCCCTGCTTCTGCTTCATTTATTCTGGGGATCTGTGTTTCCGCCAAGTCTCCTGCAACTTCATCATGATTAATCCCACCAGGCCCTGGATCATAGTCATTAACAGGGCAGCTGTGACACTAATAAGTAAAGCCCTGCCTCTACCAAGATGGCCACTTCCACATAGAGACAGTGCAGAACATGTAATGGGGAAAAGATCATCCTCAGGGAGGCCACAGGCAATGCTGGTGACTAGTCCCTTGTCCTTTTACTTACCTTTTTTGTGCATAGCTTCCACAGTACAAGGAAAATGCATTGGATCCGACTCAAGGAAAATGCATTGGAATGTTAGGCAATTACACAAAGTCACAACTGATAACAGATTGAACTAGGTCATTTTTTGTAAATGAACCTGGAGTATACCTCCAGTATGAGACGCCGCTTACCCAGCCCGATGAGTGTAAGTATATGTGACGGCCTAAGCCAGCGCTGCTCTACTGACCAGGTCACATTGCACGACGTTAATACTTGAGCAAGAAATAACTGTTCTGTTTGTCCAACTATGGTATGCTACAAATTTATATTAAAGGGGAGTTCCAGCCTTTTTGATGTTTGTAGCACTACCCCCGTAGGAGCTTCTGGTTTTTGTTTGGGCCTTGCACGTTACCTCAGTATTCATTGTCTAGGGGAATAAAGTCTGTAAGAAACTCCAATGTCCACACAAGATATAAAACCTTTTTGCTGTTTAGGTTTTATTTTTGCTCAAAACTTGGGAAGAAAGGATGAAGGAGGAAGGGGAAGGTTCAAGTACGCGGTACAGATCACTGGGGAAAAACCTCTCAACCCCAAAGTCATTCACCACTCCCCCTCAAGTGGGTATTGCTCACCCGGATAGACCCCTCTCACCTGACCTAGCAGCCGGAATGATGCATGGACAATGATCAGGAACAGTCTCTGCCACAGACTGGTTTCGGACAAAAATGGATAGTCTGGAATCCTCTGCCACAGGACTTAACGCCCGAACTCCCAGCCAAACAGTCAAAGAGCCTTTAAGCCGACCCGGCGGACTGTAAGATAACTTGAGCGGTAGATCCCTCCTTAATAAGGTCACCAGGCCTATCCCGAAACATTAGCCTTTCGCTTGGCCTCCTCCAGGGCAGGTTCTCCTCTGGTTTCCTCCGTTAAGTAGCTTCCTCTGCTTAGATGGACAGCTTGGGATCCCCTCTGAATCATAGGCCCCAGTCAGCAAAACTGGGCCTACTTGGTAGAGATGCGGCCTCGGACCAACATGGTCCCGGGGCCGAAATCACACAGCACATTCCTTGCGCCAGGAGGGCCACGAGGCGAATGACCCCAAAAAATGGCATCTGCCCTTTAAGTACCCCTTCCCGGCATGCCCAGCAGGGACACCACTCCCACTCTGCTGTTTCAGGGAAAGGACTTTCAATCCACCATGACTTGCCCATATTGCAACACTGGCCTGTGGTGGTATTGCCACCTACAGGCAACAGTGGGAAATCCTGTCGGGCACAGCCACAGCTGAACAGAGGCTAATTTAGCACAATCATTTAAGTCTGAGCCCAACTATCAGCTCAGACGCCCACTAAATTTAATATAGCGCCCAGTCATTGGGAGCAGGGCGCTACATGTTTATTAAAAGTCAGCAGCTACAAAAAGTGTAGCTGCTGGATTTTAATAAACACACTTACCTGCTCCACTGTCCAGCGACGTGGCCACCCGGAGCTTCGCTCCTTTCCCCCCTCTCCGCCGGCGCCTTCATTCACAGTGTGGGCACCCGGCCGCAACAGCTTTTGGCTTCACGGCCGGGCACTCGCTGCGCATGCGCGAGCCGCACTGTGCTCTAGGAGTGGACAGGTGATCGCCTGGGACCTGTCTCGTGTCCCAGGTGATCGCCTACAGGGAGGGGCAGCCTAAGGCGATATGACGTGTCGCCTAAGCGGTCCCTGGGCGGAAGTGGGACAGGAAGTCCCACTCCTAACGAAGCACCCCCCCCCCCAAAAAAATTACATGCCAAATGTGGCATGGAAGGGGGCGAGGAGTGGTTTAAGCGGAAGTTCCACTTTTGGGTGGAACTCCGCTTTAATGGTGTTTTTGTTTTTAGTATTGGTCTCTTCTGTTATCATTTACTGATATCAACAAGAACATTTCTGGAGCTCATTCCATATATTTAACAGGAAGTTCAGATCCTTATGGGATTTGAGGAATTCCTTCCAACAATCACCTTTTAGGCTCCATGCACTTTGGCTTAAAAAACTTGGTTCTACAGAAGTTTTGTGTTCTGCCTGTGGAAGCAACTCAATGTTATCTGTCCATGCACATTAGGACGTTTACAGGCATATTTTGAGCTCAACGTTTAGAGGCAGGAAAAAAAAAACATTGGTTCGCGTTTCTGATTGGAGCTTACTGGCAGAAAAAATGTAAAACTCTTCTAAACTCGTGTTGACTTTGTACAAAAATGCTCTATATGAGCGTTTGCTTAAGGTCAGATATTTATTTTCTGGTGAATGACATTTTCAGCTTTTCTGTCATATTTTAGGCACAGTTGATAATGTTTTTGATCTGTTCTCACACAGCCATACCTTAAGACATCTCTTTCAGGCTCTTTGTGATACTGTCTTGTGATGTGTTGGGTCAGGGAGAGCACGGGGATAAAAATACACTGTATAAAGAAGATGTCTACCCAATTCCAGAATATCGAATGTTTCTGACCTCGGTATTACTGCCTCCTGTTTGTTTGATACCCGGGACAGATGGAGCACTGAATGTAACCATTTTTTGCACATTTAACATGTTAATATGGCTGTGTCTGTAGCCGCTGGATAATCAGATCATTCTTCTTCCTATAGAATAGTTAATAAGACTCTTTTGCATATACAGATATCAGATAAAAGAGGCATCTTCTGATATACCCATATAAGAGAAAAGAACCATCCACTGATATACGTATATAGGAGAAAAGAACCATCTACTTACAAACACATATGGGAGAAATGAGCCATCTAATGATATACAATGGAACCTCGGATTGCGAGTAATACAGTTAACGAGCGTTTTGCAATACGAGCACTGTATTTTTAAAAATCCTGACTCCGTTTGCGAGTGTCTAGCAAAACTAGCAGGATTCAAGCCAAAGCGGTGTGCAGTACCACGTTTGGTCCGAGGGGGGGGGGCGCCGGTTGCATGCCATTGAAGTCAATGCGGAACAAATTATTTTTGTTTCCATTGACTTCTATGGGGAAACTCGCTTTGATATGCAAGTACTTTGGATTACGAGCATTCTCCTGGAACGGATTATGCTCATAATCCGAGGTTCCACTGTACACACATAGGGGAAAATAACCATCTACTGATATACACATAGAGGAGAAAAGGTTTATTTACTTACATACACATATAGGAGAAAACGTGTATATACAGTACATATATAAGAGAAAAGATCCTTCTACGTATATACACGTATAGGAGTAAAGAGATATCTACTGATATTCACATATAAGAAAAAAGAGCCTTCTATGTATATACACATATAAGAGAAAAGAGCCTTCTCCTGATATAAACATATAGGGGAAAAAAAAGCTCCATCTACTGATATACTCATACAGGATAAAAAAGAGCCATCTATTGATATACACATATACTGTAGAAGGAAAGATCCATGTACTAATATACACTTATAGGAGAAAAGAAGCATCTACTGATATACACATGTAGGAGGGAAGATCCATCTACTGATCTACACATATAGCATAAAATAACTATCTACTGATATAGACATATAGGAGAAAAGCACCATCTATTGATATACACATATGGGAGAAAAGAGTTGTATACTAATCCACACTTAGGAGGAGATAACCATCTACTGATATGTAACCCTAATTCCAAAAAAGTTGGGAGGCTGTGTAAAATCCACATAAAAACTGAATGCAGTTGTTTGCAAATCTCATAAACCCAGATTTTATTCACAATAGAAAACATATCAAATGTCTAAACTGAGAAAATGTTAAAAAAATTGAAGAAAAAAAAATTGGGTAATGTTAAAATTGATGGCAGCAACACATCTCAAAGTTGGGACTGGGCCATATTTACCACGGTGTAGCACCCCCTCTTCTTTTAACTACACTCTTTACATGTCTGAAGTGATAGTAGCAATATTAGTGCACTTTGTTCTTGTTGTAAACATCTGGAAACTGAAGAGACCAGTTGCTGGAGTTTTGGGAGAGGAATGTTGTCCCATTCTTGCCCAATATAGGATTCTAACTGCTCAACAGTCCCGGGTCTTTTGTCTTTTTTTCTTTTTTTTTTCATGATGTGCCAAATATTTTCAGTTAATGAAAGGTCAGGACTGCAGGCAGTCCAGTTAAGCACCCAGACTTTTCTACTACGAAACCATTCTGTTGTCTTAGATGCAGTTTTGCATTGTCTTGCTTGAAATATGACAGGCATTCTCTGGAAAATACATTATCTGGATGGGAGCATTTGCTGCTGTAAAACCTGGATATATTATTCAGCATTGTTGGTGCCTTTCCAGATATGAAAGCTGCTCATTCAATACACACTAATGCACCCTCATACCACCTGAGCGCTGATAACCAGCTGGAAGGTCCCTCAGATCTTTATTCTGAAGGACGCGGTGCCAAAAGAATGTCAAATTTTGATTTGTCTGACCACAGAAAAAATTTCCACTTTGCAACAGACCATTTAATATCAGCTTTGTCCCAGAGAAGATGGTGGCGTTTCTGGATCATGTTCAGATATGGCTTTTTCTTTCTGCATGATAGAGTTTTTTATCCTACATTTTTGGGTGGCACAGCGAACTGTGTTCACATAGTGATTTTTTGGAAGTATTCCTGAGCCCATGCAGTGATGTCCATCACAGAATCATGTCTGCTTTGAATGCAGTGCCATCCTTGTTGGTACTACTTAATTTGCCATCTTTTTGTTGCCCTGTTCCAACTTTTTTGAAACGAGTTGCTGACATCAATTTTAAACTTGCCTTATTTTCTTTTCTTAAAATTGTATTTTCTCAGTTTAAACATTTGAACTGTTTTCTATTGTGAATAAAATATGGGTTTATGAGATTTGCAAATCATTGCATTCTGTTTTGTTTATTTTACACAGTATCCCAGCTTTTTTGGAATTGGGGTTGTACGCATATAGGAGGAAGTAACCTACTTGCTGATATACACATATAGGAGTAAAGAGTCCTCTTCTGATATACACATATATGAGAAAAACAAAAGAATGAGTTGTGATCTGGTGCTCAAAAATGGTGTGTCTTCATCCCTATTCAGCACTACACAACACAATTCATTTTGCCCGTGGGGCTTTATATAAGGCATATCACTAAAAAAATAGGTCTAAACAAGACAGTTCTGTCATACTGTATATCAATATAAACTATTACAGATACAAAATAATAGCTTAAAATTGTTGTATAGCAAAGTAATTGCACAAAGTTACCACCATCCTTGTAAAGTTGCTCTCCAACCTTTAGACCTTCCTGGGCCACATTGGAAGAAGAGGAATTTTCTTGAGCCACACATAAAATACACGAACAATAAGGATAACCGATGAGCAGAAAAAGTCTGGCAGATCACAAGTTAATGATCACGGATATAGATAATGTACTCTTCTGAGTAATAAAACTTAATTTTATTTGAGATATTTTCAACATAAAACTAATATGATATTTAACACAGTTTTTAATAAACAAACACATCAATATCTGATTGAGAATTGCTACTACATTTATCCAGCTTTTAAGGTGCTCATCAGATATTTTGGTTTAAAATGTTGCCCTTCATGTGCTTCATCCTTGAAAATAGTTGCTCACAAATATAGGTGCTGCAGAAAACTGATGACATGAATAAGACATGATTGTGAAGAGTGGGGTATTTTTCTTTGGGAAGATAAAACTTATAAAAGTCCAGTAAAGAGAACACTGTCAAATGTTTTTTCAGCCACATGTGTTCACAAAGTGTAAATACATTTTTACAAAACATTACCCAAAAAAGAAAAAAAAAATTTGAGTAAGTTTACGATTTTGTGTTGGACCGCCATTTATAGCTGTCTTGGGAGGATAGAAGGTGCAACAATATTTCTTAGTTACAGTTACAAAGTGTAATTCCATCTGTGTGCAACGTCACAGCAACATGAAATTGTCCCTGGACCGGTGTGGGAGTACCGTAAAAGAGGGAGAAACAAGGCCACTGAAGAAGCGGGACCATGTGCTATTGCAGCTTTTTCTTTCTCGTACATCACGGGACACAGAGCGACATAGTCATTACTAATGGGTTATATAGATACCGTCAGGTGCTGGCACTGGCAACTTCCAAAACCGGAAGTACCCTCCCCTATATAAACCCCTCCCATCCGGGAGCACCTCAGTTTTTTGCCAGTGTCTAAGGTGTTGGCCAAGAAGAAACATGTGTTTTTCACTGAGCTTGCGTACAGGTTCTTTTGGGCCTCAGTAAGCTATTCCGGATCCGACCAAAAAAGCTTCATAGCTAAACGGTCGGTACCCGGGCCTTGCAGAGAAGAGCAAGGTTTTGCCTGTAATGCTTCTCTTAGGAGAGCTGGACCCTGGGATCCAGAGCTCTGGTCATACCCACGACCAAGATGTTTTCTGTGCAGGGTGCTATACAGGTCCAGGGGAGTGGAATCCTTGGGAACCCGGTCCCTGAAGGTTTGATTACAATGCCTGCCGTGATAGGTGAAGTTTGGGCTTTTGTGGACCAAACAAAGTCCTGCGGCGGGGAACAGGTAAGTGGGGGCCCCCAGGAACTTGGTTCTATTGGGGGACCCCCAAGCCTAATTTGTCTTTCTGTCTGTTACCTAATGGTATTCCCGCAAAATTCTGTGCATGCCTGTAACTACTAAAAAAATGTAATAATTTTTAATGGTGGTCAAGAAAAAAATAAAAATTTTTTTTATATATATATTTAATATATTAGACTGCGGTACCTGTGTTTGTCCACTAGAGGCCGCTGTGGAATGTTTTCTTGTCATGTGGACTAGTTTCTTCTCAGCAGAGCAAGTCCAGGCAGATGGTGAGTTCTCTCATGGGAAACTGCTTCCTCTGCCATGTTGCAATGCTCGTCCATCCCCCGGCCTGCGGCAAAGAGGGGCCCTGGCTCTTGTCCCTAGTTTCCATTTTTTCGAAATTAGCGCCAAAGGCGCACGTGGCCGCGCGCGTGCGCGTGCACGCGCCTCTATATATAGAGGTGAGCCGGAAAAGGGGGCGGAGCCTGGGGGATGACGCTCTGTGCGCGCCGCAGCGCTTCTGCGCATGTGCGGGCGTCCCAGCATGATAAAAATCACAATATTGTGTGGTGAGCTGGCTATGAAGTGCAGAGACAGAGCTGGCAACATTTAAAAAAGGGCATACACCAAGCGGTTGATACAGGCATCCCCTAGAAAGGCACATTAGTAGACACCAACTGTTTCTTATAGCAGCATTTATGCTAGACTATTGTCAGTAACTGGTGTATTTCGGCTGGAATACCTCAGCTTTGTGGCTTAGGAATATGCCGTCTAAAAACTCCGGAACTAGAAATTCCAGGAGGAATAGGGGGTCTCCATCGGGCTCTGAGGATCTTGGGCATGCTTTGGCTGCACCAATCTCCCCTGAAGAATCAGAGGTTAGTGACCGTAGAGCACCCTCAGGAGTACCTGGTACTGTGGCTGTCCTCAGTTCACCTGCTCCTGTGTATGTAACAGAGGAGGTTTTTTCCTCAGCTCTGGGAGGGCTGGAAGAGAGATTGTCAGCATTGATCGCGGCTTCCCTGTCACAGGAGAAAAGCGCCCGATCTCCGTCTCCTCCCTCAGAGTGCCTGTTAACAGAGCAACAGTCCCATACAGGGATCGACCTACCTGAAGGGGATCAGGATGAGGTCGATTCGGTTGTAGAGGAATCAACAGTGGAAGAGCCATTCTCAGCATCACATGCTGAAAGATTATGGGTTCAGTCCCTGACTAATATGGTCTGATCAGCATTTAAAATGCCACTTGCGGAGCCATCATCCACTTCTGTCTCCTCGTTGGGGTCGCTAAAAGCTCCCCAGACTGTTTGTTCCTTTCCGATCCATCCTTTACTGGAAGGGCTCATTTACCAGGATTGGGAGCATCCTGACAAAATATTTACTCCCCCTAAGAGATTTCCGGTGGTCTATCCCATGGAGGATAAGTTCATCAGAAAATGGAAGGTCCCTATAGTGGACGCAGCCATCTCTTGTGTGAATAAATCACTGACATGTCCGGTGGATAATGTCCAAATGTTCAAGGACCTAATAGATAAAAAATTGGAGTCCTTATTAAAATCTGCTTTTTCTACAGCAGGATTGGTAACACAACCAGCAGTGGCAGCTATTGGGGTCTGCCAAGCAGTGAAGGATCAGTTGAAACAGGTCTTAAGGGACTTGCCAGATCAGCAGGCTCTTGCCCTAGCTGATCTACCTAGAGCCTTATGCTTTGCGGTGGACGCCATAAAGGATTCAATCCATCAGGCCTCCCGCCTTACGCTGTCTGTAGTACATATGCGCAGGCTTCTATGGCTCAAAAACTGGTCTGCTGAAGCTCCCTGTAAAAAATTGCTGGTCAGCTTCCCATTTCATGGTGAGCGCTTATTTGGGGAAGACCTGGACAAGTATATCCAGAGAAATTCCAGCGGTAAAAGTACACTTTTGCCGGTTAAAAATAGAGTTAGAGGTCCCTCTTTTAAGAGGCCGGCTTCTCCAGTCCCTAGGGCATCGGCTGTGAAACAGTTCCGACGGCCTCCTCGGTCAAATCCCGGAGGTAAAAATCAGGGACAGTTGCAGGGTAACAAGAAGCCCTGGAGCAGGAGAGGTACAAAACCTCCCCCAAAGTCAAATGCATGAAGGGTTGCCCCCACTCAATCGGGTGGGGGGAAGACTTCAGTTGTTCACAGAGACCTGGCGGGACACGATCCGAGACAGATGGGTGCTCTCCGCAGTAAATCTGGGATACAAATTGGAGTTAAAAAACTCCCCTCCTTCCCGCTTTATAAGGTCAAACGTGCCAAGGGATCCCCAGAAGAGAGGATCCCTCCTGTTGGCACTGGAACAATTATTGCTCCAAGCAGTAATTATAGAGGTTCCCCTGGAAGAATGGGGGTGCGGGTTTTACTCAAACCTCTTTACAGTTCCGAAGCCAAACGGGGACGTGAGGCCCATATTAAATCTAAAAGGGCTAAACAAATTCCTACATATCAGGACTTTCCGGATGGAGTCGATCCGATCGGTAGCCACTGCCCTACAAGGGGAGGAATGGTTAGCCTCGATCGACATCAAAGATGCTTATTTGCACATTCCCATCTTTCCAGCCCACCAAAAATTTCTACGCTTTGCGGTAGAAGGGCGCCATTTTCAGTTCAGAGCCTTACCCTTCGGTCTGGCCACAGCACCAAGAGTGTTCACAAAAATTCTGGCCCCATTATTGGCCAATCTAAGAACACGAGGTGTAACGATAATGGCATATCTAGACGACTTGTTGCTGATAGACCACTCAGTGGAAAAACTAGAAGTGGTTGTTCACGAGACAATCAAGTATCTGGAATATCACGGTTGGATTATCAACCGAGACAAGTCAGCCCTAAAACCAGTCAAAAGTCTGGAATACTTGGGGCTAAGGCTGGATTCAGACCAGAGAAAAATTTTCTTGCCTCAAGAAAAGGGGTTGTCTTTGAGAGATTTGATCCACTTAGTGGGTTCAAAAAGACAGCCATCCATACGCCTGTGCATGAGGCTGCTGGGAAAAATGGTGGCATCATTCGAAGCAGTACCCTACGGTCAATTCCATTCAAGGAAGTTGCAAAGGGCCATACTGTCAGCCTGGAACAAAAAAGTTCAGGCTCTGGACTTACCAATGTCCTTGTCCCCTTCCGTTCGCAACAGCCTCCGCTGGTGGTTGGTTCCCTAGAATCTGGAAAAAGGGAAATCCTTCAGTCCGATTTCCTGGAAGGTGGTCACTACAGATGCCAGCCTTATAGGCTGGGGAGCAGTACTGGAGCAATGGTCTCTCCAGGGCAGATGGTCGGATGCGGAAAAGGCCCTGCCCATCAATCTCTTAGAGATACGAGCAGCCCGGTATGCCCTAGTAGCATGGACATCCAAACTCCAAGGGTCCCCTGTCAGAATTCAATCAGACAATGCCACAGCAGTGGCATATATCAATCGTCAGGGGGGCACCAGGAGTCGTGCAGCCCAAAGGGAAGTAAATTACATCCTGAGATGGGCAGAAAGATATGTCCCAGCCATATCTGCGGTATTCATTCCAGGGGTGGAGAATTGGAAGGCGGACTTTCTAAGTCGCCAACAATTATGCCCAGAGGAATGGTCCCTTCATCCCGAGGTTTTCCGGACAATATGTCAGCGGTGGGGAACACCGGATGTAGATCTGCTAGCATCCAGATTCAACACAAAAGTGGACAGGTTTGTCTCTTGGACAAGGGATCCCCTAGCTTGCGGCTCGGATGCCCTAGTGTTCCCTTGGGATCAGTTCAAGCTGATATATGCATTTCCACCGCCACAATTGTTACCTCGATTACTCCGCAGAATCAGGGTAGAAAAGAAACCAGTGATTCTGGTGGCTCCAGCGTGGCCCCGAAGAGCATGGTACGCGGAGATTGTAAAAATGTCTGTGGGGAGTCCTTGGACCCTCCCACATCGTCCGGACCTGCTTTCGCAAGGACCGATATACCACCCTTCCTTACCAGCCCTAGGTTTGACGGCCTGGCTATTGAAGCCCACATTCTAAAAAAGAGAGGGCTCTCTAATGCTGTGGTATCTACCATGATCAATGCCAGGAAGCCGGTATCCAGGCAGATCTACTATAGAATCTGGAAGGCGTACATCGCCTGGTGTGAGGCCAAGAAATGGCATCCACTTAAATACGTAATAGGTAGGATTCTGGACTTCCTACAATGGGCTGTAGATAGGAAGCTTGCCTTGAGTACTATCAAGGGTCAGATTTCGGCCTTGTCAATATTTTTTCAAAGGCCCTTGGCTTCGCATTCACTAGTCAAAGCCTTTATACAAGGAGTGATGCGTATTAGTCCTCCGGTTAATATTCCCATATGTCCATGGGATCTAAACTTGGTTCTGTCGATTTTACAGAAACAACCATTTGAACCATTACAGCATATTTCCTTGGTGCTTCTCACCAGGAAATTGATTTTTCTAGTAGCCATTTGTTCGGCTAAAAGAGTGTCGGAATTAGCAGCTATGTCCTGTAAAGAGCCATATCTGGTTATCCATAAGGACAGAGTAGTATTACGTCCTCAGCCAGCCTTTCTTCCTAAGGTGGTATCGAGGTTTCATTTGAACCAAGATGTGGTTCTTCCTTCTTTTTTCCCCAAACTTACTTCGGTAGAGGAAAAGTTATTGCATTCTTTGGATGTAGTAAGAGCAGTTAAAGCTTATCTAAAAGCCACTGCTCAGATTCGCAGAACGGATACCTTGTTTATTCTGCCGGAAGGCCCCAGAAAGGGTCAGGCAGCGTCAAAATCTACTTTAGCCAAGTGGATTCGACAGGTCATAATACAAGCCTATGGCTTGAGAAGGAGACCGCCTCCGTTCAAAGTTAGAGCGCACTCCACGAGAGCAGTTGGAACTTCATGGGCAGTGCATCACCAGGCCTCCCTGGCTCAAGTCTGCAAGGCCGCAACATGGTCTTCAGTACACACGTTTACTAGGTTCTACCAGGTGGACGTTAGAAGTCAGGAGGATGTCGCTTTTGGGCGCAGTGTGTTGCAGGCCTCAAAAGATCCTCATGTCTGATAGCGCTCAGCTTATATATGGTGTATCCCCCCCCTCATTTGGCATTGCTTTAGGACATCCCATTAGTAATGACTATGTCGCTCTGTGTCCCGTGATGTACGAGAAAGAAAATAGGATTTTTATAACAGCTTACCTGTAAAATCCTTTTCTTGGAGTACATCACGGGACACAGAGCTCCCGCCCCTCTTTGGGGACACTTATTGCTTTGCTACAAAACTGAGGTGCTCCCGGATGGGAGGGGCTTATATAGGGGAGGGTACTTCCGGTTTTGGAAGTTGCCAGTGCCAGCACCTGACGGTATCTATATAACCCATTAGTAATGACTATGTTGCTCTGTGTCCCGTGATGTACTCCAAGAAAAGGATTTTACAGGTAAGCTGTTATAAAAATCCTATTTTTCAAACAGGGTGCCTTGATGTTTCTTCAGGAGTGCCTTGGCAAAATGCTTTAAAATTGCCAGAAAATGTATACAAGCCAGTGGGAGGATGAAGCCTGCCTTATAGTTACACAAAGCCACAGGTTTATCAGTGTTGATAAGAAGGGTGTTGATCACCTGCACAGCTTCCTTGTTTGTCCCTCCCCCTGCCCCTCTCTGTCGACCACTGGGGTCACATTAGCCGAGTGATGGAGAGAAACACTAGAATACTAGTCAGTACTATTGTGCAAACGTGTATTTGCTTTGAAAGAATAAATCGCCTCTAATGTTCGGTGTCCTACGTTTGTTGATGCTGCCGAGTTATGTAAAACTATTGAAATAGTTTCTTACATTTTAGAATGGGGGGCCTTGAGGCTGTCCAAAATTGTGAAGGGTGCCTTGAGACTGTTCATAATTTTAAAGGGTACATTGACTCCAAAAAGTTTGACAAACACTGGCTATTGCATTGTAAGTAGAGTTTTGGCTATCATTATTGTGCCGGAAAGCCTGAGTTCTGGAATATGGTTATTGTGCTCTCATGCTGCGTACACACGATCGTGATTCACGGCGGTGAAAACACCGCCGTGAATCACGACATGAAAAAAAATGAAAAACGAGGGAACGGCATGTTCCCCCACACACGACCGTTTTTCCCGTCATTTTTTTCTTTGTCGAGAAAAACGACCGTGTGTGGGCTCCGTGGCAGTATTTCCCTATGGGAAAACTGCCGCGGAAAAAAATGCTGGAAAAAACGATGAGAAAAATTAGAACATGTTCTAATTTTTCTCATCGTGATTAATGCCGTTTTTCCCGTAGGGAAAAACGGCAAAAAGCCCACAGACGATCGTTTTTCTCGTCCAAAGGAAAAAATGTCATTTTTCCCGACGGGAAAAATGATCGTGTGTACGCGGCATCAGGGCTGAATTCTGGGCTATCATTGAGATCTAAAAGTGGAGTTCTGGGCCAACATTTTTCTGTGAGGGCTGAATTTTGGGCTACCATTATTGAGATATAAAAGTTAAGTTCTGGGCTATCATTTAAGTGGGCTATCATTAATGTGCTGTAGGGACTGCGTTCTGGGCCACTATTATTGGGCTGTTGGGGCTAGGTTCTGGGCTACCAATCTTGTGCTGTTGTAGAGGACTGAGTTTTGGGCTATTGCTTTTGTGCTGTGGAAGCTGAGCTCTAAGCTATGGTTATCGTGCTGTGGGAGCTGAGTTCTGGGCCACCATTATTATTATCCTGTTAGCGTTCTAAGCTACCGTTATGGTCTTGTGTAGACTGAGTTTTTGGACATAAATTTTGTGCTGTTGCGGGAGCTAAGTTCTGGGCTATTGTTATTGTACACCATTATTGTGCCGTGTGGGCTGAGTTCTGAGTTGAGTTTTGGGCTACCTTTGTGCTGTGAGGGCTGAGTTCTATCATTGTACTGTTGTAGGCACTAGGTTCTAGGTAACCAATATTGTGTTTGGGGACTGAGTTCTGGGCTATTATTGTGATTCAGCTGATTGAAATGTTTTATAGCTACTTTGCCTGGGTTTGGAATCCAGGTGCTGTTTCTGCAGCAGGTCGTCTCATTGTGTGTAACACTTTACATGCTGTTCCTTCAATAATGTCCCATCGGAGTGCTCTTGGCTTGTATCTGTTCTAATCCAGCCTGCAATTTCTTCCTTTCTGCCTCATTTGTTTGGCGCTCTCTCCCTGTCTCGCTGCTGCACCTCCCTCCACTGCCTTCTACAGGCCATTAATTCATTTACATTTCACGCTCTTACTTTCACATTGCATTATCCTTTCATAGCATGTAATGTGGCACTCTGCATGCATGGCTGGAACGAGAAATGTTTCTTACATTTCATTATTTTCTCATCCATTTTCAGATATAGAGATTGCTGTGCAGCTCCCACAACTGCCGAAGTTCTGGCATCTGATAGCGGAATGTCCGTTCCGCTGCTGCTAGCTTGTAAAAGCCAATTTTGTTAATCCAAATGCTTTAAAGGGCAATTACAATTTGTAATCTCATTCTGTTTTCTTTTGGTCCAGGTTCTCACCTTTTTGCATTTTTACGTTTGCTTTGGAACACACAAAAATGCATGTGTAATAAAAATACATTGAAACCAATAAGTCTGTTACGGTCATCTGTGCAGTGCATTGAAAAAAATGAGGCATGCCATTTTTTATATGCATTGTTATGCATTTTCTGGCCTACTTTAGTCTATGGAAGTGCTTGTAAACACCTGTATTGTGCATTTACGTGCGTTTTTAATGCGTTTCCAATGGGTTGTGGGTGAGCACATGGACGCTTCTTTCAAAATGTAATTTTTGTAACTATCATCATATATCACCTTTTCACAGACATACGTATATAAGAAAATAATTATTGTTCTTAATGACCCAAAATTGCCCTCTCTGCACTCGACTTGTGATCACTGGATGAATCTAGAATCTGTGCAGCTTCCTCTCTTACTCAGTTAAAGTGTTTAAAAATCCTTACATATACACAGAGATGAAACGCATCCTGCTACACAAGTTGTACCTGTTTATCTGCAGGTATCTGTCTTGTACATCTGTTCAAAGTGCAGAATTTTATAAAGCTTGCCTGGCTGTCAGAATAAAAGGGGACTGTGAGCTGAAGTCATACTCTGCAGAGCTTAGTGAGAAGAGCTCTGAGAGCTGATTGGAGGGAAGGGACACATTCCCCTTCACACAGCACACAGAAACAGAGCTGAGGCTGTCAATCAGCTGAAGACTCCTCCCCTGTCACCATTTTTCTCTTGGTGTCAGGAAATGTCAGAAGTGATTCATGCTGATAGCAGAGGAGCGAAGCAGCAGACAGAAATGACACGCAGTGCTCTGAATTGAGACAAGTACATCCTAAAGAGATATGCTTTAATTTTTCATGTCTGAGGTATACAACCATTTTAAATATAAAGAAAAGCCTGCACTCAGGTGAAGGATAAAGGCTGCAGCCCCCTCCTAAAAAGGCTACCCTAGAGTAGCTAAATATAGAAAATAGTAACAGGAGGAGGTATTGGCGCTGCCTAATATATGTAAAAGTTAAGATTATTAATGGCACATAGAGGACATAATCTAATAATCCATGGATGTCAAGCGGCGTTGTAGCCGGGTGTTCAAATACATAAAAGTGTCACCGTGAAAGTAAGATATTGCCAAAGGCAAAATTGGTTAAACAATACACCCAAATGACAGTAAGGATAAATCAAACCCTACTAGATAATATCCAATAAATAAGTGTCTGATGAGGTGTATACTAAAGGGTGTATATATACATATATAAGTATACAAAAATGTGTATGTGATATAATAAGTGCAAAAAAGGTGCAAATGCTATAATATGTAACCATGTGCTAGACGATCAAACATAAGTGACACATAAAATCAACAATAAATAAATTTCCATTGACTTTGACCAGCTCAATCCACCAGAGATTATGGCAACACTGTCCAAGACTTTTACTGTGATTCAAAACGTATGTCCAATATAAATAATCAAAAATTCAAATTGTGCAAAAAAATAAAAATAAAAAATCCGTTATACATAGTTCCAATATGACTGTTGTTCCTTAGGATTCCAAAAAAATGTGTATCCAATACAGGCAATACCCAGGTTCAATAATATGAGAGAATCTTTTATGCAGTTTCAAAAGTGACTAGTGCTCCGTGCTGACAGGGATGATAAGGTGACTTCAGTGCTCCCCCGCATGTGTCCCCACTCTCCAGCTCTCCCAGCCCCTGCAGGGGCAATCGGCATGTAGGATTAGATCCACAGCGGGCTCCAGAGGTCCTTCCCTGAGCTCAGACTCCTCTCCGTATCCAAAAGTTAGAGGGTAAACGCCAAATACTCCAGAAGTTCCTCAGAGAAAGAAAAGATTGGCTCCCATGGTGTAGTACTAAAAATATCTTTCTTTATTTTAAAACCTTTAAAAAAACTCCAGTACAAAAAAACACCAGTTTTCCAGAACGCTGCAATGGGACAGCGTAGTGATAAAGTGGCACGTTATGGAGCAGGCACTGGGGATCGCGGCGTGTGCTCCAGCTGCGTTCCACCGACTGCTCCAAGACCGGATGTGATGTAATGTGCGTGGCTCCGCCCATTTTAAGACTGCGGTAGGTAATGCAGCACCTGCAAAAAGCGGTGTAAAATCAGCCATACTTCCTCATCACAAGACACAGAACTTCATGATGTCACATCAGAAAAAAAAAATTCATTGACTTATACAGAAAACACATGACACATTAAATTGCATGCAAAACGTATGAAAGCTGACACTAATGGAGGTGAACCGAGCCTAAAGAGTATAAAAAATGACCATGTTCTATTGTATACCTGAATGCAAGATTTAGTCCACCTAGAGGTGATCTTTCAGTTTGTGGTGGTGATGGACAGGTAAATTGCCTAACTTTCTTATAGATCCCTAGAGGAGAGCTCTTGTGGTTGACTGACATACTGGCTTTGCACATGCACCTTTTACTATCGTTATGCATTAGGATAGAAAGGCTTCTGTGTGCAGCAGCCCCCCCAACACTTATCTGAGGTCCCTCTCTGTCCAGTGATGTCCATGAGTGTCTCAGTGGTCTGAGATTCTCCCTCCTGATTGGCTGAGACACCGCAGCAGCGACATTGGCTGCTGCTGCTGTCAAAGTCAGCTAGCCAATCAGAGGAGAGAGGGGGTACGGTCGGATCGAGGCTCTGTGTCTGAATGGACACTGGGAGCTGTGACTTAGTTCAGGTGCCCCCATAGCAAGCGGCTTGCTGTGGGGGCACTGAACGGGAGGGAGGGGCCAGGATCACAGAAGAGGGACCAAGAAGAGGAGGATCTGGGCTGTTCTGTGCAAATCCACCGCAACAGCGCACGTAAGTATAACATGTTTGTTATTTTTATATGAAAAAAAAAAAACGAGACTTTACAATCACTTTAGTCTGCAATTAAGTCCTGTGGGAGGGGGAAATTTTACTTTTTTCACATAGATCGGCTGTCTTTGGACTGTGGTGTCCTATCCTTGTCACCGGGTATCTTACAGCAAGCCGGAATGAGTTTCCTGGATGCTGGTGTTCTGTCAAAATAGCCAACTTGTCAGAATTTCAACTACTTAACTTCTGGTTTCTTTAAACCATCAGTAATTGGAGATTTTGACGAACTGCTGTTTGGACACAACACCGACAACCGAATAGAGTGGAGTTTGTTACTCCGCTCTGATAATAGTCAACAAAGTGGTCGCCTCTGAGGCGGCGACAACTTTGTCCTCGTTAGCCGCTGTGCTGTCAAAACAGCTAAATCTTCCTGTACCGGACTGTATTCGGTTGCTGGTGTTATGTCCAAACAGCAATTCATCAAAATCTCCAATTACTGATGGTTTAAAGAAGCCGGAAGTGATGTGGTTGGAGCTTCTGACAAATTGGCTAATTGACAGAACACCGGCACGAGTCAGCCAGTGAGAGCCCCCGGATGGGTTTAAGCTGGTGCTTTGAGCAGCGCTCCATGTGTCTCCTGAATGGTGCTATTGATTAGATGGTAATAGACTTTGTTATAAGTGCTGGAGAAATGTGAGATGCAGATTCTGGGACTGTCCATTTTCATGCTGGAGCTCTGAGTCTGCAAATCATTATACTGGTAAAGCAGACTATAGACAAATATACCTTTTAAAAGACACACATTAAAGCGGTAATAAACCGCTGAAGAAAACAAAAAAACAAACCTGCAAGACCATGGCATAATGTGCTAGTATGCATCGCATACTAGCACATTATGAAATACTTACCATAGAACGAAGCTCCCACAGCCCGGTCCGGTCAGCGCTGAGGGGATTGACATGTTGGCTCACAGTTTCTTCCGGGGCTCCGGTGCTGTGAGTGGCCGGGAGTCTTCCATTCCGGCAAGTTCCGGTACGATACACCGGACCTTCGCCAGGCCTTCACTGCGCATGCGCCGCTGACTTCAGTGGCTGCATGCAGGATGAATATACACGGTTTAGGTCAGGAGATATTCATTTTACCTACAAGTAAGCCTTTTATTGTAGGCTTACCTGTAGGTAAAAATGTACAACTGCAGACTGACAAAGAGATAGTCATCGCTGTGCTGCTTCTCATTTCATTGCCCAGTTGGGGGAAGTGCTCTGAATGATGCTGGCCATCAGATTGGGGACATCTAGTGACAAAAAGGAAAGGAATTGGGGAGAAATCTCTGCATTGAAGGTGAATATTTCAGTAAAAGGCTGGGTTGGTTGTTTTCCTTCGGTATTGTTTTTCAAAGTAGCAAATACAGAGCAAGTGCAAAGCATAGTTGACATGAGCCAGGGGGGCAGGCTTGCTGAATAGGAACAGTCATTCAACATCCAAACTAGAAAACAGGACAATGAGAGGTTAATAATGCATAACCTCAGGGTCCATATGGAAAGTCGACAGGTGTGCAAATAACAGATACTGTATTTGGAGGGGGGACATTATAAAGGAGATAGAAAAATAGGGGGAAAGGGAAATCGGGAGGCGGGGGGAGCCTCACGGAAATATGGAACATATGCCGCCGTCATTAGGTAAGTATGGTCGGGTTTGTTGTTTTTCTGTTTCAATGGGCTATTTTTTTTTGTTAATTTTGGCTGAAGTTCTGCTTTTAATGTTTGGGTAAGGATCGGTAACACAGTCAACTGACACAGTCAGAAGGAATTCTTGGTGGCTAAACTATCTTTAAATAATCTATTCAATTATTTAATAATAAATCTAGTACAAAACACATTGTGGTAGAAATAGTTAAATGTTTAAAGCCACAACAAAGTGCTGTCCACTTCAATGTGCATTTTTTTTGCATTGAGTTTACGGTACGTTATGGAAGCATTTACACATTTAGGGATTGTTCATTCCACAACACACAATATAATATGTATCATAATATGTGTTATGGCAATGTACTGTATATGCTGTGGTGTATTGTTATTTATTGTCAATTGCACCCCAACACATATCAGCAGTGCACTTCAATACACCAAAATTATAGGGCACCACAGATATGATTAGTCTGTGTGCTGTGAAAATTGTACAGGACTTATTTTTTTATGCGCTGAGTTTCTTAACACAATATACCTCAAAGGTTGTGGTGTGAATAGATCCTTTGTGGTGAATAAATAAAGCAGGTTTTGCATATAATATGTTGTGCACATAGCCCTGGATGTGCTGACAGAACTCTAGACATACGTTCCTCAATTTGTAAGGCTGGTCTCCAATGTCTGGCTAGCTGAGGTTGGCCTTGCTTGTCTGTACGTGTGAGGTTAAATTCTCCTCTCTGGATGTGTGAAGGTGGCCTCCCTTATCTGGATTTGTAGGAGGCTGGCTTCCCTAGTCTAGACTTGCGAGAGATTGCCCTCCTCAGTCTGGACTTGCGAGAGATTGCCCTCCTCAGTCTGGACTTGCGAGAGATTGCCCTCCTCAGTCTGGACTTGCGAGAGATTGCCCTCCTCAGTCTGGACTTGCGAGAGATTGCCCTCCTCAGTCTGGACTTGCGAGAGATTGCCCTCCTCAGTCTGGACTTGCGAGAGATTGCCCTCCTCAGTCTGGACTTGCGAGAGATTGCCCTCCTCAGTCTGGACTTGCGAGAGATTGCCCACCTCAGTCTGGACTTGCGAGAGATTGCCCTCCTCAGTCTGGACTTGCGAGAGATTGCCCTCCTCAGTCTGGACTTGCGAGAGATTGCCCTCCTCAGTCTGGACTTGCGAGAGATTGCCCTCCTCAGTCTGGACTTGCGAGAGATTGCCCCCCTCGGTCTGGACTTGCGAGAGATTGCCCCCCTCGGTCTGGACTTGCGAGAGATTGCCCCCCTCAGTCTGGAGGCGTGAGGCATGACCCTCCCATGTCGGGAGGCGTGAGGCCTGACCCTCCCATGTCGGGAGGCGTGAGGCCTGACCCTCCAATGTCGGGAGGCGTGAGGCCTGACCCTCCCATGTCGGGAGGCGTGAGGCCTGACCCTCCCATGTCGGGAGGCGTGAGGCCTGACCCTCCCATGTCGGGAGGCGTGAGGCCTGACCCTCCCATGTCGGGAGGCGTGAGGCCTGACCCTCCCATGTCGGGAGGCGTGAGGCCTGACCCTCCCATGTCGGGAGGCGTGAGGCCTGACCCTCCCATGTCGGGAGGCGTGAGGCCTGACCCTCCCATGTCGGGAGGCGTGAGGCCTGACCCTCCCATGTCGGGAGGCGTGAGGCCTGACCCTCCCATGTCGGGAGGCGTGAGGCCTGACCCTCCCATGTCGGGAGGCGTGAGGCCTGACCCTCCTTTGTAAGAATGTCTGAGGCTGGACCCTCTTCTCTGGATATGTGAGGCTGCTATACATTGTCTGGATAAGCGAGGTTGGCCTCCCCTTTCTTTGTATGAGAGGCAGGCTTCCCTTGTCTGAATTTGAGAGGCTGTGTCATTTTATGTATGAAAAAGCAATGAGTAATCATTTTAAGCTGTCTCTTATTTTAGATTTAGTTTTCACTGATGATGCATAAATTAGGTGAGGTCAGGCATTAAGCATGCAAGGACATTATTTAAAGAAAAAAAGTTTGAGAATCTCCGCTTTGGATTATTCACAGCCCGCGATCCCTTCCAACTTCTGAGGAAATACTCCCATCTGTCTCCTTGCAATGTTTTTGCAACTCCAATCCTGATTTGTTTCCAAGGCACGATTATTGTTATCTCTTCTGAAACAAAAGGCATGTTTGCCATCCCCGCCTTTCTCTTCTGCATTCATCATTTTAGCATCTCAGCACTTCCCTGTCACAAGTTATTAGGCTTTTCCCAGATCCAGAGCTCACTGTGTGCTGATTCTTCAAGGAGTGACACAGGAACACATCACGTCATGTGAACAGCTTATAATGTGACCAAGACGTGTGCTCTTCATATACTCTACCACATCCACCATTGTATCATACGTGTGCTTCTCTTTTTATCCATTTACCATAGATTACATTTGCTAGTTGTGTGCTGTTATTAAAGATTATCTCCAGGGGAACTATGAAAATGGTAATTTTTGTCATGGGGAACATTTAAAGCACTTTTACTTACCTTACCCCTCGGTCCTATAGGCTCCTTCTTTCTGTGCGTCTGGCCCCGCCGAGGGCACGCCCACATCCTGGTGCTTTGAATAGAGATGAGAGTGCTGGCTGCCAGGGGAGCAAGGGAATAAGGTAGGTAAAACTGCTTTTTTTAATGTCACCCTAGACAAAAAAAAACTTGAAAATATCAATATACTGAATTGTTAAAGAACTCTGCTGCATAACCTAGGAGTTATGAGATAAGGAGTACAATAGAAAGGTATGAGGCACTGTGTGTTATCAGAAAAATGCAGTCATGCAACCGAGAGGCACAAGATTGTGAAAAAATACAGAGAAATTAGGTATTGCAGGTAATGGCAAGGGATAAGACATCAATACTGCGAGGATATGTTATAAATCCCACTGGTGACATGGGTACTGGAAGTATGTGAATGCTTAAAGTGATACTAAAGGCTCAATCTTTATTTTGTTAAAATAACTAACATGTCATACTTGCCTGCTCTGTGCAATTGTTTTGCACACAGCAGTCCCGATCCTCCTCCTCTTCTCTGGTGGGGGGCACTCGTGCATGCTCACTCCCGAGCCCTGCTCTATGTCCACAGGACACACAGAGCAAGGGTCAGCTCTGCCTCCTGCTCCCTTCTCACTGGCTGTAAATGACAGCAGCGGCAGCCAATGGCTGCCGCTGCTGTCTCTAAACCAATGAGGAGGTAGAGAACCGGGAGAGCAGCTGCTCTCGTGTACATCGTTGGATAGAGGTCAGGTAACTATTGGGGGGACTAAGAGGAGAGTGTCATAATGAAGTTTTTTTTTTTTTAGCTTCATGCGTAGAATGCATGAAGCTAAAAAAAAAACTTCAGCCTTTAGAATCACTTGGAGAGATCACTGTTGATTATGAATACTGGAGAATGAGGTGTTCTGGGCTGCAGATTTCACAGGTATTTGGACACTGGGAAATGAGGTGTTTGTAGTGGAGTGCAGATCTCACTGGTGACATGAATAATGGGGAGTAAGGTGTATATACAGTACTTGAGATCCCACTTTTGGCATGTGTACTGCAGAGAGAGGTTTGTGCGCTGGAGTGCAGATTACACTGGTGATCTATACTGAGGCGTAAGGTGTGTGTGTGTACTGGAGTGAAGATCTCACTGGTAATATCCATCCTGTCTAGTGAGGTGTGTACTGGAGTTACAGATCTTTTTGGTGACATAGATACTGGGGAGTGGGCCATGTGTACTGGAGTGCAGATCTCACTGGTGACATGCATACTACGAAGCGAGCCATGTGTACTGGGTTGCAGTGGGTGCATTGCCCCCCTCCCAAATAAATATACCACCCGCCACCACTGCTAGAATGTGAGGTGTGTGAGTGTTGGGAAACATAACTCACTTTACCCTATGTTAAGGTGACCAGATTTTCAAAATGAAATCGGGGGACATTTTTTTTTTGGGCAAATGGTAAACGATTTTATAAGCACATATTCCTCAAATTATATATGCAGTGTATGTGGTAAATGTTTATGGAAGGATTATATGATATATACGTTATTTCTCACATTTTGTCCATGAGATAAAAAAAAGATAATTCTTAGAATTTTTGGGAAAACGACTACCAAGTGTTAAGAAGATAAGATGGAGATAAAACTTTTCAATGCATATTTTGTATTTTATTCTTACCAAAGAATTTTGGTTCAATAATAACAATGAACAATAAATTAACAATTCAGAACAGTAAAAGATTGCATTGTAACAACACGTAGGATACCTTTGAACATAAATAATCAAATATTAATCGCTAACTGTTATAAGACTACAAATGTTAAAGGAACAAAAGCAACATAGAATACTGGAGGAGTTTTACAACATTTTGCGGAGTAACCCTTTAACTTGCATATTTCTCAGAGGAATGAATCTGCCTGAGAATATTTTTGTTCTTGGAGATTTTCTCCACAAATTCTAAACAGGACAATTTAAAGTTAGTTTTCATAACGCCTCCTTCAACCATATGAACTCATACATTTATTGCAATTCCCAAAACCCCCCACCCCCCTAATCAAGAAAATTAAGCTCCATAAAAGCCCTAAGCAGGTTATAACATTATAATGGAATCAGTCAACCAAATCCCCCTCCCAGAAGTACACTCCACTCAGCATTTCAGCCAGCACCAAGGAACATATAATACATACATAGGGATTTCATCAAAAACACGTTTACTTGCCAACAACTATACTGTAAAAGGGAAAAAAAGTCCAGTATCCAAAAGTCACACTACTGTTTTGTTGTTTGTGTCAGTATGTGACTGTGCATTTCAGTATGTCTGCATGTATATGTTTGTGACTGTGTCGTGTGAATGTTTGTCTAGAACTGCATTTGTTATTATGGGTCTATATCGTCTTCTTTACTGTCCTCATCATTCTCAACATCACTTTTCTCACTTCCCCCATTACTGTACAAGATCCCTGTCATCTCTGTCTTCACCATCCATTATTATCCCCATCACTGTCTATGACAGTCTGACATCATGTCCTTATCACCATCCTCACCATCACTTTGTTACTTTCCTTCCATCATCTCCATTATCCTCCTTACGGTCATCTTCATCCTCATGATTCTTCTTTCCTACTCTGTTCTAACACGTCTCTCCTTCTCCTCATTACTTTACATTGCCATCCATAGGTGTGCGCAGCCCATTGCATTAGGGTGTGCACCCCAAAGCTCAAACACACACACACACACACGTGATTGTGGCGTGACAGGATCGCGTGGCAAACTGCTCCTTTAACCACTTTATAACAGCACTATAGCCGAAAGATGACAACAGCTCTGATCTTTTGTTCCAGGAGGGCATCAATGGACGTCCTCCTGGAACCACGCCCCCGAGCACCTGCTGGGGTGTACATCTGGTGTGCTGAGTGACCGCTGTGCCCACAGATCGGGGTCAAGGGCCAATCACAGTGGCCCTTTACCATGTGATTAGCTGTGTCCAATCACAGCTGATCAAATGTAAACAGACTTGCTGGTTATCAGCAGTACTTTGCTCACATTCTGTCACAGCCTGTGATCAATACAGGCCCATCAATGCCACCTATCAGTGCCCATTAGTGTAGCCTATCAGTGCCAATCAGTGCTGCCCATCAATGCCTTCTCATAAGTGCTGCCCATGAGTGCCACCTATCAGTGCCCACTAGTGCAGCCCATCAGAGCTGCTCATCAATGCCTTCTCATAAGTGCCATTTATCAGTGCCACCTACCAGGGCTGCCCATCAGTGTTGCCTATCATTGCCCATTTGTGCCACCTATCAGTGTCCATCATTGCTGCCTATCATTGCAGCCTATCGGTGTCCATCAGTGCCACCTCATCAGTGTCCATCAGTGCCACCTCATCAGTGTCCATCAGTGCCTATCAGTGCAGCCTTATCAGTGCCTATCAGTGCAGCTTCATCAGTGCCGCCTCATCAGTGCCGCCTCATCTCAGTACCCATCAGTGATAGTCAATTGTGCAAAACACATACAATTATTGTTCAATTAGAGCTATGTATATCAAAACAGTCCAAAAAACCTGTGTTAGTGAATCCAATGAAACATACAAGGAGCTCAGTCCACAGAGTGACATCTGCTGTTGCTGAGAAATGTGTCAAAAGGAAATCCTTAAAGGGGTTGTAAACATAATTTTAAATTTAAAAAAAATAACAAACATGTTATACTTACCTTCACTGTGCAGCTCGTTTTGCACAGAGTGGCCCCGATCCACGTCTTCTGGGGTCCCTCTGCGGCTGTCTTGGCTCCTCCCCGCAATAACTCACCACCTATATGCGAGCGAGCATGGTGGTGAGTTATTGCGGGGGCGCTCCTGTGATACAGCCGGCGGCTATAGTCGATCACTGTATCACTCGCCCCTGCCCCCCGTCATTGGATGTGATTGACAGCAGCGCAAGCCAATGGCTGCGCTGCTTTCAATCAACCAATGTATGAGCCGAGAAGGCTGCTCGTTCACAGCGCGGGACTTTCGAGGGGTCAGGTAATTAAACTGGGGCTGGGGGGGGGGGGGGCGCTAATCCGCAGATGTATTTTCACCTTAATGCATAGAATGCATTAAGGTGAAAAAACTTTTACCTTTACAACCCCTTTAACATATTGGGGTTAATTTACTAAAGGGAAATGCACTCTGCACTACAAGTGCACTGCAAGTGCACTTGAAAGTGCACTTGTTAATGCAGTCGCTGTAGATCGCTGTAGATCCGAGGGGAAGCTCTGAAATGAGGGGAAGCTCTGCTGATTTTATCATCCAATCATGTGCAAGCAAAAATGCTGTTTTTTATTTTCCTTGCATGTCCCCCTCAGATCAACAGTGACTGCACTTCCAAGTGCACTTGCAGTGCACTTATAGTGCAAAGTGGATTTGCCCTTCGTAAATAACCCCCATTGTGTCAGTTAACTGGAACCGCCCCCTATAGGTGAAATAGCCGCTCACCTCAGGGAATGACGATCGGTTAAATTACGCTTTTTCTAGCAGAGATTTTTAGGTCCTAATCCCTTTTCATCACAAGGGTCATCGCTCTCTGGGGGTCTTTGACTCTCTGAATCCTCGCCTCTTGATTCATAAGCCACTCAGAATAAAACATATTTATAGCGCAATATTGCCAATGTAAAACAATTTTATTAAAGATAGCAAAATATCTGCTCACAATAAAACCAGTAAACCGCATTTAAAAAAATTCAGGGTTAAGATCACCTCCTCACCGCACTTCCGTACATCGGAGTCACCAGAAATGACATCACAGGCTCCGGCTATTTCACCTATAGGTGGCGGTTCCAGTTCACTGACACAATGGGGGTTATTTACTAAAAGCAAATGCACTTTGCACTACAAGTGCAAACTACAAGTGCAAAGTGCACATGGAAGTGCAGTCGCTGTAGACTAGAGGGGGACATGCAAGGAAAATAAAAAACAGCATTTTAGCTTGCACATGATTGGATAATAAAATCAGCAGAGCTTCCCCTCATTTCAGAGCTTCCCCTCAGATTTACAGCGACTGCACTTCCAAGTGCACTTTCAGTGCAATTTCAACTGCACTTTGCACTTGTAGTTTGCACTTGTAGTGCAAAGTGGTTTTGCCTTTCGTAAATAACCCCCAATATGTTAAGGATTTCCTTTTGACACATTGTTCAGTAAGACACTGGGGCGTTTTTTCAGGCGCTTTTGGGCTACAAATAGCGCCTGTAAAGCGCTGGAAAAACAGCTCCCCTGCAGGCTCAGTGTGAAAGCCTGAGTACTTTCACACTGAGGCGATGCGCTGGCAGGATGTTAAAAAAACTCCTGCAAGCAGCATCTTTGGAGCGGTAAAGGACACTGCTCCTCCAACGCTCCTGCCCATTGAAATGAATGGGCAGCGTGGCCGAACCGCCGGCAAAGCGCCGCTGCAGCAGCGTTTTGCGGGTGGTTTTTAACCCTTGCCTGCCGCGGGGGTTAAAAGCGCCCCGCTAGCGGCTGAATACCTCCGCAAAAACGACGGTAAAGCGCTGCTAAAAATATCGGCGCTTTACCGCCGACGCTGCCCCAGTGTGAAAGCAGCCTTACAGCAGATGTCATTTGTGGACAGAACTCCTTGTATGTTTCATTGGATTCACAAACACAGTTTTTTTGGACAGTTTTGATATACATAGTTCTAATTGGACAATAATTGTATGTTTTTTGCACAATTGACTATCACATATATTTGATTTTTTTGTTATATATAATCAATTGCATATATACATAGTGCCACATGAGTGCCCATGAGTGCTGCCTGTCAGTGCCCACCAGTGAAGGAGAAACATTTTATTATGTTAGCTGCTAGCTAGCTAGCATAAAAACTCACCTGCTTGTGGAAATTCCCTCTGTACTACTTCTTGACTACAATTCCCATAGTGCCTTGCAGGACCGGAGGGAAGGGGAGGAACGCTGTACTCTATCCTCTCCCTATGCTGCCAGGAGCGCGATTGGAGGAGGGAGCAGAGGTAGAAGGAGAGGGGCGGGATGCTGGAAGAGTCTTGTAATTTGATGGATTTTCAGCTGAGGAGTGGCGGCCACAGCACTACTGACTACACTGGTACAGCATAGGCAGGCTGGAGCCCTCCATCTCCTCCTACACGTCTAAACAGCTCTGCATGTGCTATGTCTCGGGGAACGCCCCCGTCCATCAGGAAACGCCCCCGTCCATCGGGAAACGCCCCCGTCCATCGGGAAACTGCCGCAGCCTGGCTCCCGACCGGAAAACCGGGGACAAACGGGATCCGGGGACTGTAGTCGGAAAACGGGGATTGTCCCCGGAAAACGGGGACGTCTGGTCACCCTACCCTATGTGCAATATACTAGTGACTTCACTTCCTGTGTAGACAGGCTGTCGTCCTGTAGATCATATCTTGTTGTGCATGAAATCAGTAACTTGATATTTATGTACTGTGGTTATACAGATAAAGTTAATAACATCAGGCAAGATCTCTTCATAATGGGCACAGTGGGTGTACAGACTGCAAACCTAAATCACAGAGATCTCTTCACATTTTAAGATCAGTTTTGGGTGGACTGACCTTTTAAAGTGTCGTTCCACCCAAAAATAGAACTCCCGCTGATCCGTTTCCTCCCTCCGGTGTCACATTTGGCACCTTTATGGGGGGAGCAGATACCTGTCTAATACAGGTATTTGCTTCCACTTCCGGCGAAAGATCGCTGCAGTATCCGCAACGATCTACGCCATGTCTGGCCCCTCCTCTGTATTCTGGGAGACACACAAAATATGCAGCATGACTCGCGCGTGCGCAGTAGGGAACTAGGCTGTGAGGCCGCAAGGCTTCACTTCCTGATTCCCTTACTAGCAATGCCGGCGGCTCCAACCGGAGCTGAGGGACGGGTCGGCTTCGGGTGAGGACATCGCGGGGGCCCTGGACAGGTAAGTGTCCTTATTTTAAAACTCAGCAGCTGCAGTATTTATAGCTGCTGACTTTTAATTTTTTTTGTTTAGGCGGGACTCCACTTCAAAGAAAAACGAGGGGGGGTGGTCCCTGTTTCCAGGAGGAGGAGGAATGTCATTGACCATCTGGAGGAAGATGACTCAGATGCCACTACCAATCTCAGAAAGAAGGGATTTCACTGTGATTGAGAAAACCACAATCGGGTGACAGTTTGTGGAATTACTGTTAAATTTTCCTGGAACTTTGTTGAAATTATTCCTGAACCTTTGCATCACTTCGTACGGAACCCCTGCACTCTGTGTCCCTTTAAGCTACAGCCAGTATTAAGCGCAATGAAAATCACACGCAACTTTTGCTGCGACACTTTGCGCCACACTTTTCCTCGGCAGAAGGGGCCCAACTTATGATCCTGCACACAGGCCCACTGCTTTCAGAAAATGCCCCTGACCTGAGCTCATCATTGCGCATCCATTCCAGATGCTTGTATTTGACATCACATACATCACATACGAGCACGTAGGCTGGATGCAAGAGGTGGATCAGCAGAATGAGTCTGCCAGAACAGGTAGATGTGTCTCATCTCTGCATCCTTGCACCACTCTACATATCACACATATCATAGATAGGAGAGTACAGCGGTGGAGCAGATGAGCAGGAGGGTACAGCAGGGAGAAAATTTAGCAGGAGGTGTTCACAGGTGGGACAGAAGAGCAGGAGGGTACAGCGGTGGGGCAGATGTGCAGGGAGGTACAGTGGTGGAAAAGATGAGCAGGAGGGTACAGAGATGGGCCAGATGAGCAGGAGGGTACAGAGATGGGCCAGATGAGCAGGGGGGTTCAGTGTTGGGCCAGATGAGAAGGGGGTTTAGTGGTGGGACAGAAAAGCAGGGGGGTAGAGCAGTGGGGCTGATGTGAAAGTCGGTGTATTGGTGGGACAGATGAGCAGGGGGGTTACAGTGGTGGGGCAGGAGAGCAGGGGGAACAGAGGGTGAGACATGTGCAGGAGATACATTGGTGGAACAGATGAGAAAGCGGGTTACAGTGGGTGGGGCAGATGAGTTCAGTGTTAGGACAGATGAGAAGGTGATTTAGTAGTGAGACAGAAGGAACATGGCGATACGGCGGCGGAGCAGATGTGCAGGAAGGTTACAGTGGTAGGGCAGATGTGCAGGAGATACAGTGGTGGAAGTGATGAGAAGGGGGTTCAGCGGTGGGACAGAAAAGCAGGGGGGTACAGTGATGGGGCAGATGAGCAGGGGGTTACAGTGGTGGGAAAGATAAGCAGGGGGGTTCACTGTTGGGGCAGTTGAGAAGGGGGTTCAGCGGTGGGATGTGAAAGGAAGTGCATTGGTGGGACAGATGTACAGGGGGATACAGTGGCAGGGAAGAGGAGAAAGTAGGTACATCGTTGAACACATGAGCAGGGGGTTTCAGAGGTGGGGCAGAAGAGCAGGGGTTTCAGAGGTGGGGCAGAAGAGCAGGGGTTTCAGAGGTGGGGCAGAAGAGCAGGGGGAACAGAGGTGGGGCAGAAGAGCAGGGGGAACAGAGGTGGGGCAGAAGAGCAGGGGGAACAGAGGTGGGGCAGAAGAGCAGGGGGAACAGAGGTGGGGCAGAAGAGCAGGGGGAACAGAGGTGGGGCAGAAGAGCAGGGGGAACAGAGGTGGGGCAGAAGAGCAGGGGGAACAGAGGTGGGGCAGAAGAGCAGGGGGAACAGAGGTGGGGCAGAAGAGCAGGGGGAACAGAGGTGGGGCAGAAGAGCAGGGGGAACAGAGGTGGGGCAGAAGAGCAGGGGGAACAGAGGTGGGGCAGAAGAGCAGGGGGAACAGAGGTGGGGCAGAAGAGCAGGGGGAACAGAGGTGGGGCAGAAGAGCAGGGGGAACAGAGGTGGGGCAGAAGAGCAGGGGGAACAGAGGTGGGGCAGATGAGAAAGGGGAACAGAGGTGGGGCAGAAGAGCAGGGGGAACAGAGGTGGGGCAGAAGAGCAGGGGGAACAGAGGTGGGGCAGAAGAGCAAAGGGGGAACAGAGGTGGGGCAGATGAGAAAAGGGGGAACAGAGGTGGGGCAGATGAGAAAAGGGGGAACAGAGGTGGGGCAGATGAGAAAAGGGGGAACAGAGGTGGGGCAGATGAGAAAAGGGGGAACAGAGGTGGGGCAGATGAGAAAAGGGGGAACAGAGGTGGGGCAGATGAGAAAAGGGGGAACAGAGGTGGGGCAGATGAGAAAAGGGGGAACAGAGGTGGGGCAGATGAGAAAAGGGGGAACAGAGGTGGGGCAGATGAGAAAAGGGGGAACAGAGGTGGGGCAGATGAGAAAAGGGGGAACAGAGGTGGGGCAGATGAGAAAAGGGGGAACAGAGGTGGGGCAGATGAGAAAAGGGGGAACAGAGGTGGGGCAGATGAGAAAAGGGGGAACAGAGGTGGGGCAGATGAGAAAAGGGGGAACAGAGGTGGGGCAGAAAAGCAGGGGGTTACAGTGGTGGGGCAGATGAGCAGGGGGATTACAGTGGTGGGGCAGATGAGCAGGGGGGTTACAGTGGTGGGGCAGATGTGCAGGGGGGGTTACAGAGGTGGGGCAGATGTGCAGGGGGGGTTACAGAGGTGGGGCAGATGTGCAGGGGGGGTTACAGAGGTGGGGCAGATGTGCAGGGGGGGTTACAGAGGTGGGGCAGATGTGCAGGGGGGGTACAGAGGTGCGGCAGATGTGCAGGGGGGGTACAGAGGTGGGGCTGATCTGAGGTGGGAAGGTGCAGGAATTGGGGCTGATCTGAGGTGGGAAGGTGCAGGAATTGGGGCTGATCTGAGGTGGGAAGGTGCAGGAATTGGGGCTGATCTGAGGTGGGAAGGTGCAGGAATTGGGGCTGATCTGAGGCGTGAGATTTCAGGATATGAATTTCTCACTACTACTCAAGTAGTTTACAGCATTTACTTTATAAAAAATCCTTTTTGCCTACACCTGAGTTAGAGGCTTGGGAAAGGATTGATTGCATATAGAGTGAGTTTTCAAAGAAAAATATTAGGAGTCATTGAGAAGTGGTTACGAGAGAGAAAAGAAGGTTTGGGAAAGGGGAGAAGCAAAAGAAAACTCTTGGAGTGTATAAAGCCCCACTCCAGGATACAATCTTCACTCACCCTCCCACTATCTTCACCTAATCGCTATATTAAATAAAAAAACAACAACATAATCTATAAGCCCTTTTTACTTACCTGTGGCTGTGGTCATGTGACACTGACCCCTGTCCTTCTGCTCTCTTACTTCCTGGTCCTTCTTCGGGGGTCCATGTTAGTGCCTGCCTAATGTGGACATTTCATACTGAATGGTTTGTGGCACGGTCCACTCAGGATTGAGGTGAGTGGAGTCTGGCTTCACAAGGTAAGGGTGAAAAAAGTCTAATAGAATGGGTTAGAGTTGGACAGGAAGGTGGACTGTTAAAAATAATAATTTTTGCCCAGAATGGGGCTTTAAATCCATAACCAGAAAGAGAGAAGGGGAAGAGGCATTTGATAGAGATCCGGGAGACATGAGAGCAAGTGGAGTAAAGATGTTTGAGTTAGGCTACAGCAAGTCTAAAGCCTCGTACACACGAACGAGTTTCTCGGGAAGAAACGACAAGAAAACTGCTGAGATAGCTTTCTTGCCGAGAAAATTGTTCGTGTGTATGGTTTCTCGTCGAGAAAACTGACCAGAATCTCGACGAGAAAAATAGAGAACCAGCTCTCTATTTTCTCGTCGAGATTCTCGTCGGCATGTTTCTCGACGAGAAAAGTGTGTGTGTACACTTACCTGTCGCCGTGGAAACCCACGCATGCTCGAATTGACTTTGACGCATGCGCGGTAGCTTCCTAGGCATAGGTAGGGTGTAGCAAGATGGCGGCGACGGCATCGAATGTGACGAGCGCACGCTCGTCATAGTCGATGATGTCACCGCGTTCGCTTCATTCAAAGAACCGCGGGTTCTTTGAATGGAGCGTGTATACACTCAGCCAGGACAAGTTTCTTGTCCAAGAATCTCGTCAAGAAAAACGACATGTTTTTTCCTGACGAGATTCTCGGCCGTGTGTACGAGGCCTGACAGTCACATATCAAGAGGTGCTCAGTACTTGGCTTTGTAGATGATTACAATATATCCTTCTCATAATAAAATTGTATTAACATATGTTGGGTTTGTTCTTAAGAAATTTACCATTATTAATCCTCCGTGAATGTGGCTTTTGGGCGTTCCAAGTCTGGCACATTGGAGATCACCTATCAATCCAGTACCTCGAGTAGCAAAGATAACCTATATCCATTTCACATGTTTTCTGAAGACAATATAACATTGTGATTATTCATAGGTACCGCTTGGCTTTGGTTGCTGGCCTGGGCTGTGTAGACTGAGGCCTCGTACACACGACCGATTTTCTCGTCGTAAAAAACACGTCGTTTTTTTCGACGAGATTCTTGTTAAGCTTGTCGATTTTCTCGTCAAGCTTTCTATGCGTACACACTGGCATTTCCCAATTTCCTCGTGGTTCTCTGCGCTCACGTCCAGCACGTACGACGGCACTATAAAGGGGAAGATCTTTTTTCTTGGCGCCACCCCCTTGGGCTGCTTTTGCTGATCTCGTGTTACCGCGTGTGAAGTAAAAGTTTGGGAAGAGACGATTCGCGCTTTTCAGTCTTCGTACTTTTCAGATCGTTTTCCTGCCGTTCAGTTTGTGCTTGTGGGTTCGTATCTTGACTTTCAGGGCGTCTAGGCAGGTCGTATCTGTTTTACAGTGCGTTCTTGCCTGTTCGTTTCTGAATTTCAGTTCGTTATTCATAGGCCTTGCTGTTCTAAAGTGCGTTCTGTTCTGTACGTTCTGATTAGACGACCGTTTCCTAGCCATGTCGCCTGGACGTTCTCGTCGTCGAGTTCGTGCTGTGCGTGCGCTTGGTGTTGGTCTGCTTGTTTTGGACCAAGACCAGTCCATGAATGGTGTGAGGAGGAGTTCATGGACCAAGAATTGGTTGCTCCAGCGGGACCAATTCTGCCACATGCCTCTGCTGCGGGAGATCGTCGAGAATAATCCTGAGGACTACAGGAATTTTCTGAGGATGTCTGACCCCGTTTTTCAGGAACTGTTGGCTTTGGTGTCCCCCTATATTACCAGGAAGGACACCGTTATGCGGGAAGCCATCAGTGCTGAGCAGAGGCTCATCGCCACGTTGCGTTACCTGGCGACAGGGAGAAGTCTTCAGGACTTGAAGTTCACCACAGACATCTCCCCCCAGGCTCTGGGCCTCATAATCCCAGACACCTGTTCTGCTATTATACAAGTCCTGCAGGAGGACTATATTAGGGTAAGTTTTCTCCCTTCACATCACATTTTATGTATTACATGTATGCTAATGTATTGTATTTCTTTCATCCTTTCCTAATTACCATGATTGTAATATGCTGAGAATGTCCCCTTTGTCCCCATGCATGCTGGAAGTTTTTAAATACCCCTTTTTTATCCTCCCTAAATATTTCCCCTCACTAACTTTTCCAGCAGGGGCGCCTGTTGCTCCAAATGTTGGGGGGTTACAACCCCAATTTCGGAAATAAACTTCCTCCTTTTTTGCTCTGTTGCCTAATAAACGCCCCCAGTTGTCCCCTCCAATGCAGCCATTTAGTCCCCTCTATTGCAGCCAGTTTCCCCCCAGCCCTGCACTTACCTTCTTGTGGTCAGCGCCATCCTTCTTCTGTCCTTGATGTCTTCTCCTTCCCTTCATGTTGCATCAGCCAATCATGTTACCATTAAACAGACTTGGTGAACATGATTGCCAGAGCTGCCTGTCAGTGTTTACACAAGGAATGCCCCCTCCTTGCGTCCCCGATTTTTCTTTGAGGAAGCCAATTACATCCCTCAGGTTGTAATTTGCAAGACTTTTTTAATACCTGTTTCTGCTCTGCAATTTTAACCCCCTAAATGACGCAATTAATCATATGTCGGTCGCTTTACAAGAGGCCATCCACCTGAATAGTGTGCGGCATAGACAATACATAGGTTCATGCAACGCATGAACCTATGTATTGTTCTGAGTGATGGGCACAGGAGAGAGGGGACAGTGCTCCAGCGCCCACTCTGGACGCACCGCCACTGCAATGCTATCCTGTGGCCAAACACATCTCCCCCCCCCAAAATAATTTAGTAATGGCCCATCAGAGGGGGTGATGAATATGATAAATGAGCCTTCCATTATACTTTTTTTACACACCTTAATAAACGTATAATTAGATTGATGTTGGTCTCTAATTTTTTGGTCTTGAATTTGCTTGTAATGTATGCCTTTGTTTTTCTAATATTATTTCATCTTGTTTCACTCCACAGCTTCCTTCAACGCCACAGGAATGCCAGACTGTGGCATCGGAGTTTGCCACGCGGTGGGACTTCCCCAACTGCGGTGGTGCCATAGACGGGAAGCACGTCCGCATCGTGCCGCCACCCCGTTCTGGATCCTACTACTACAACTACAAGGGGTTTCATAGCATTGTGCTGATGGCGGTGGTGTCAGCACGGTATGAATTCCTCTATGTTGATGTAGGGAAGAATGGCCGGATGTCCGATGGGGGATCCTTCATCCAGACGGAGTTTGCCCTCCGTCTCCAGAGTGACGACCTTGCATTGCCACCGGATGCAGGGAATATTGAAGGACTCCCCTTTGTTTTCTTGGCTGATGAAGCCTTCGGACTCGGACGGCATCTTATGAGGCCATTTCCACAGAGGACCCTGACCCCAGAGAAGAGTGTGTTCAATTACCGGCTGGCCAGGGCCCGAAGAGTCGTTGAAAATGCCTTCGGCATAATGGCCAGCCGGTTCCGCCTTTTTATGACTTCCATCCACTTGGCGGACTACAAAATAAACTATGTAGTGTTATGCTGCTGTGTGCTACACAATTTTCTTTGCCGCAAAGCGAATTCATATATGGCCTCAGTTTTGCCAGAGGCTGGACTTTCCCCTGCAAATCCCCTTCCGGGCCTGGAATCTGCCCGTCTTGGCTTGCCCCCCCAAAATGCCCGTGTGGTTCGGGACAAATACATGGAGTATTTCACGGGTAGGGGGGCAATTCCTATGCCAGCCTATGTCTAAGTATCCCAATAAAAATCTTGTTTAAACCTTTAATTATTTGTTCTTTCCTGTCTCCTAGTTTGTCTTTGTGCATTTGTAGTGGCAAGTGTATTTTACTTTAGTAAATAACAACCAATTTCACTATGTTACCTTACAAAAGAACCAAATAAGCTTAGAGTGTATTATAAAAAGAAGCTACACGTTGTTTGTGGTCAAATATTTTACTCTCTGCACATTTTTTTTTGTTTTACTTTGGGGTTGGCCTGACCACAACCCGTCAAATTTTGGCTTATGAAAATACAAAAATACCACTTGCATTTCTAAAATGACAACATTGGATACCTCTGAGCAATCTGAGACATTCAGTTACACAAACTATGTCTCTATGTGCCCGTCCTAATATGGGGTCCTGCCACCCCTTGCCCAGCCAAAAATTCAATATGCACACATTTTTACTTTTTTGCAAATAGGAAGTTTACAATCCTGATCCCTATTGTCAACATGTGCTATCTGCCATCAGGGGTGATCAATGGATGTGTTTTGGGGGTGCATCCCCTTCCTCAGTTCACCGACTTTTGATACGAGGAAGGGGTTGCACCCACAAAAGACGTACATGGATATCCCCTGATGGCAGATAGCACATGTTCACACACTGTGTGCATATTCAATTTTTGGCTGCTTTGTTACTCAAAAAATTAGTAAAAATATAAAAACAAACATGTAAAAACAAATGTGTTTGGATGGCTTATTGAATTCTCCCCAAAACATCGAGAATGTCTTTAAATGTTTGTTCCATCACATGGATTCTTTGTTTAATTAGGTCCAGTTCCGTGCTACATTCCATCACTTGCTGGATGAGGCGGAGGGCACTGTCAGCAGAGAACGGTGTGCTATCCTTCACAACATTTCCATCCCCTAAAAACCATAAAAAAAAATTAATAAAACTCTGCAGGCCTACCTCGCTTACCTTAAGCTGTGGTGTCAGATACTGACCTGTTGTGGTGACCAGATCCACAACGTCATCCACCTCTCCTTCCTGCACTTCTCCTTCCTCCACCTCAACTTCCTGCACATCTTTCGGTTGTGGATCTTTGGGAGTTTGGGGTTGCTTGGAAGTTGTGGGGTGCATGTGCTCCCTGGAGTGTCCTCCTCCCAGTCTTCTCTCCCCTATGAGAATAAAACCAAAGGTCTATTTATCACACTGTAAAAATCTCATTTTTAAACTTAAAACAGGCTAAATTGTTTGGAAGTGGGGTACAAGTGTGTGTTTGTGCGGAATTTAAAGAAAAATGCATTCTTTATGACCCCAAATATGTTTATTATTCACATTTGGATGTAATTTTTTGGACATGGAGGCACCACAAATAAACTCTGATGCACCTGTGTGGGACACCCAAAAAAGGCGGGTCTGGTGGCCCACACTATAGTGCTCCAAAGTACAGATGTGGAAGCAGCTGCTGAGTGTCCTCTCCTTTACACTGATTAAAGTTTGCATTTCATTCTCCTTACAAACACATCATCTAGACTTAAAAATTATCCACAATACTTGATCAAAAATGGCAGATGTCTAATTACTTTTGGGGGTCTTAAATAAGCCAAAACCACGGATAGTGGCCGAACGAAGTGTCGGTAACGTAACGAACGATTACTGTGCCCAACCTAGTTCAAAATAATACATTTTGGAAGGGAGTCCAATATGCTTTAAAAAAAAAAAAAGTCAGTTTCTAAAAAGATTAATAGCAGAAAGGTCGTCATTTTACTTACTTTTAGCGAGCATCCTCTTTATGCTCCTCAACTGGTCTGGCTCCCTCAGTTTGAGGTCTGACCACCTCTTTCTGAGCTGCTCATTTGAGCGTTTCACCCCGAACTTCGCCCTCAGACTCTTCACAACTTTAGTGAGGATTTTGGCCTTCCTTCTATTTGGTTTGCTATACGGCCCATGCTTGGCATCATAATCAGCCTTGACCAAGATGTCCACCATCTCCGCCATCTCCGCCAAAGACATATTCGATGCCTTGAATCTCCTCCTTGATCGTGACGTGTCCTCGGTCTCCGGGCTTGTCTCCTCGCTAGTTGCGGAATTATCAGACACCTGCTGTAACTCCGCCATATCTGTCTGCGCGCCGAAAGAGAAGGGGCGGGGAAAAGATGTTAGTTAGAACGTCATGGGCGGGCGACGTGTGCGGAGCGACGTGTTCGAATTTGGACGCATGCGTGGTGTGTATATAGCAAACACACATGTGACTATAGTACGTTTGGTGTGCGGAGAGAGGAGTTCAAGTGACGGACGTGCGAACGAAGGTATGTGATTTTGTGAGACTTGTTAAAATTGTTGGCCTATACTGTCTTGAGATTGTTGGAGGATATATATGGTGACTAGGATGTGAAGGAGGTTAGACTGTTTGCCTCACATTATTTAAATATAATTTATTTTACTTGCAGATACAATATGAATGTATTTATTAGCGACAAAGAGTTCCTGGCGGAATTTATTGACCGGGTAAGGGAGCTGCCGGCTCTGTGGGAGACCAAAAACCCCATCCATAAAAAAAAGGGGTGAGAAAAGCAGCGCTGGAGAAGCTGCTCCCATTTGTGCATACCAAGGTGCCCACAGCCACAGCAAAACAAGTGGACACTAAAATTGGGAGCTTGAGAGGTACCTACAGGACTGAACGCTCTAAGGTGCTGGCTTCTCAGAGGTCAGGAGCAGCAGCAGATGATGTTTATGTCCCGGTTTTGTGGTACTACAGCAGGATGTCCTTCCTGGATGACCACATTGAGCCAAGGCCATCACTCTCCACTCTTCCCCCCAGACTTCCCTGCAGCCAACCTGAGCCTTCTCTGGAGCAAGAGGAGGCAGCCATCCTGGATGATCCTGATTTGGCCATCTGGAGCCAGGTATAGTATTAACTGAAAATGTAGTGGGATAAAATTAATGTTTCCCAAATATGTCAGGATGAGAAACATACATTATTTTGTATTCAACAAGTGAAATCATGATCTGTAGACATTATTCTGCACTTAATTGTGTGGTAAATAGTCAAGCTGATGTAGTGGTAAATTTAAAGCAAGGATTTATGCATTTACATTCTAATTGCTTCCATCAGGATTACAAAGTTTGATGCAAAGATTAAACCAACATATTAAACTATGTTTCTTTTTCATACACAGGATGAAATCAGCCAGGAGGAGGGTCTGGAAACTGTCAGGCAGGAGGAGGAAGGGCCCAGTGGCAGCCAGGAGGTGGCAGGGCCCAGTGGCAGCCAGGAGGTGGCAGGGCCCAGTGGCAGCCAGGAGGTGGCAGGGCCCAGTGGCAGACAGGAGGTGGCAGGGCCCAGTGGCAGCCAGGAGGTGGCAGGGCCCAGTGGCAGCCAGGAGGTGGCAGGGCCCAGTGGCAGACAGGAGGTGGCAGGGCAAAGGAGAAGCACCAGATCCCAGGTGCCTCCCATCAGGCTTCACAAAAGAGGCAGGAGGGACAGGACCACCAGTGAGGCAGCAATGGCCCTTATTAAAGAGGCCCATGCCACCCTCAAGGAGCCCACATCCCCTGAAGAGGCCATTGCCGGCCTAGTGGAGGCTAAGTTCAAGGTGATGAGCATGGAGCAACGCCTCCTATGCGAACCCCTGCTCATCACCTTGCTCAACAAGGGGGTGATGGAGCAAATTACCCCCAATACCGCCATATGTGAGGTGGCCCAACTGACCCAACCTCAACCTCCACCTCCACCTTCCTCTTCTGCCCCACCCCCTTCTGCTACCCCTCCACCTTCTGCCCCACCCCCTTCTGCTACACCTCCACCTTCTTCTTCTGCCCCACCCCCTTCTGCTACACCTCCACCTTCTGCCCCACCCCCTTCTGCTACACCTCCACCTTCTGCCCCACCCCCTTCTGCTACACCTCCACCTTCTTCTTCTGCCCCACCCCCTTCTGCTACACCTCCACCTCCTCCTCCTGACAGGAGTACCCCTCCAGTGGGCCAGCCTCCAGCTAAACGAAGAAGGAAGGCTTCAGTAAAGGCTGCAGGGAAGGTTGCCAGGAAGAAGAGGAAGTGATGGCCTTGCTTCATTGTGGTCGCACTGGTCGGACAGAAGGCAGCCTGTTGTAGTACCACACACTTGGGACATATATCTCACCTGCTGCTGTTCCTGACCTCTGGGAGGCCAGCATCAGATTGTGTTCTGAAATGTGGGCCTTCTCAAGCTCCCAATTTTAGTGTCCACACAGGGTTGCTGTGTGCTCTGGGGTCCCTGGGATGCACAAATGGCAGCAGCTTCTCCAGCGCTGCCTTCTCTTTATTTAATTTATAAACATGAATAAATGTGTTTTTTGTTTAAGTTCATACTTGACTATGTGTATTTTTAAATAAAAAAAAACAAGCTTTGGAGTAAGCAGATACATTTGACTGACAATAAAAGGCACAGATATCACCCCCCCAAAAGAATAACTAAATCTGATTAGCTCAAAAACATGGTGTGAAATTTTAAAAATATAGATTAGAAAATTAAATGGGAGATCGCTATCAAAACATTGAGAAATTATAATTAACATCATTTTGAAAAATCTAACCATTTAAATTATTCCTAAAAACTTGCACGATATAATACACATAAATCTTATAAAGAGCAGCATGAAAAAGGTTAAAAATAAGGCAGAACTCTGTGTGAATATCAGCAGCAAAAGAAGGTCTCTCGTTTTGATTAATGTAACATTCTAACGAAGAATTCAATGCAGAACATTTAAACGATGAAATATTTATGAGCGTGACGAATGTGCTCTCTCCATTATGAAGGCTTGTTTTACCAGAAGATGCGCTCCCGTCTCATAGTTGCTTGTGAGCATGCGCACTTTTGGAAGAGTCGTAAAAGCATACACACGAACCATTTTCTCGTCACAAAACAGGCCGACGAGAAACACGACGAGGAAATCTGGACTCCTGACGAGAAAATAGAGAGCAGGTTCTCTATTTTCTCGTCGAGATTCTCGTCAAGTTTCTCGTCGTAAAACCATACACACGAACGTTTTTCTAGACAAAAAAACTCTCGCGGCACTTTTCTTGACTGTTTACGACGAGAAAATCGGTCGTGTGTACGAGGCCTGAGGGTGAGATTACACCTGGACGTCAGGCAATCAATGTTTCAAATTATTTACTTTTACTTATTCTCAATGTTTAAACAGTATTAAGGCCAGTTCACATCACACGCAGTCCAGTGCATTTTCCTCTGCTGATGCAAAATGCATGGAAAGTATGTTATATGGTTTTTAATGGCCTAGTTCACACCAGTGCATTCCAGTTCCAAAAAAAAAAGTAGAGCATGCTGCATTTTTCCTGCACTGGACTGCTGTAAAACGCATCAAAAATGCACAAACACACCAAAAATGCACTGGAACACACATGTCTTTACTTAAGGTTGAGGACAAGTTTCACACCATAGAAATGCAGTCCGGATGCATTCCAGATGCTTTTCTGCATGCATGTTTTTGGTGCATTTTGATGCAGTCCAGTGCCTTTTTCCCCCCCTCTTTTATCTTAACCTTAAGGGCCAGTTCACACCACATGCAGTCCAGTGCGTTTTTGTTCTGCATCAAAGTTTTCAATGGCACACCAGTGCAGTCAGTTCCAGGGCTTTTCAGTTCCAGAAACAAAATTAGAATGTGCTGCATTTTTCTGCACTGAACTGTACTAGAACGCAGTAAAAATGCATCAAAAATGCTCTGGAAAGCATTGAGAAAGCACTGGACCCTAGTATAGTAAAGAAAAAAAAACACCTGGAATGCAGCCGAAAAAACGCATTAAAAACACGCATGCAGAAATGCATCCGGAACAGATCTGGAGTGCGTTTTTTTTGTGGTGTGAACCAGCCCTAAATGCATGGAAAGTAGGTTATATGGTTTTTAGAGGTGCACCGAATGGAAATTTTGGTGCCGAAATCGAAAATGAAGGATGCACTAGGCCGATAACGAAAATGACAGTTTTTAAAAAATATTAATATTTTTAAATACAATTGTATTATATTCGACTTTTTAATTAATATCATCAATTTAAATTAATATGAATTTATTGTTGCCCATTATTGCCACCTTTAGTGCAAGAACAGTCAAGAAAAATGCAGTCTGCAGTCTCTGACAATCTCTTGTATCATGTCCTCAGTCTCTAACCATCTCTTTTATCATGTCTGCAATCTCCTACTTAAGCCCCATACACACCATCAGATTTTCTGGAGATTTTTGTCTTCAGATTTACCAAAACCATATAATATGAGGTCAAACCTTTATGGCCTCGTACACACGGCCGAGAATCTCGTCAGGAAAAAACACGTTGCTTTTCTTGACGAGATTCTTGGACAAGAAACTTGTCCCGGCCGAGTGTACACACGCTCCATTCAAAGAACCCGCGGTTCTTTGAATGGAGCGAGCGCGGTGACGTCATCGACTACGACGAGCGTGCGCTCATCACATTCGACAGGTAAGTGTACACACACACTTTTCTCGTCGAGAAACATGCCGACGAGAATCTCGACGAGAAAATAGAGAGCTGGTTCTCTATTTTTCTCGTCGAGATTCTGGTCAGTTTTCTCGACGAGAAACCATACACACGAACAATTTTCTCGCCAAGAAAGCTCTCTCGGCAGTTTTCTTGTCGTTTCTTGCCGAGAAACTCATTCGTGTGTACGAGGCTTAAGAGTTTCAATTTGTTAGCAATCAGGCAGGCCCTTGCACTACATCGTTTTGGTAAATCTGAAGACAAAGATCTGCAGATAATCTGATGGTGTGTATGCTTAAACGCACTGCTAACAATATTTGCAAAATTTCCATTTGGTGCACCTCTAGCAAACATGATACAGGAGACGGTCAGAGACTGCAGACGTGATGCAAGAGATCAATGCAGCCTCATCAGTGTCCATCAAATGCAGCTTCACCAGTGCCTGTCAGATGCAGCCTACCAGTCAGATGCAGCAGCCTGCCTGTGTCCATCAGATGCAGCAGCCTGCCTATGCCTGTCATGGTCTAGGAGGCGGGACATCGATACAGTGGCTGCACGGCACTGGTGTGAACTATGCCATTAAAACCATATAAGCTACTTTCCATGCATTTTTAATGCAGAAAAAAAACGCACTGGACTGCATGTGGTGTGAACTGGCCCTAAGAAAAAAGAGGGGGGGGGGGATTGCACTGGAATGCATCAAAAACGAGCTTGCAGAAAAGCGTCTAGAATGCATCCGGACTGCGTTTCTATGTTGTGAACTGGCCCTTGTATTAGGGCTGGGAAAAAAAATCGATTTTAATCTTGAATCGAGTTTTGAGTTCAAATCGATTCAGATTTGAAGAAAATCGATTTTTTTTTTTTTATTTTTTTCAAAAAAACCCCTTTTTTTTTTTTTTTTTATATATATTTTTTTCCTTCAAAGTTTCCATAGCAGGGCTGCAGGGGGCGTATCCGGAATGGCACTGGGTGGCGTTACCCCAATTGCATCTACTCGCCGTAGCCGCCACGAGTAGATGTAATGTAACACTAACTAACCGCAAGCCGCCGTCTGCCTACCTGATCAGCGTGTCATGCAGACAGACGGAGGCCATTGCAGTGTTCAAAAGCCGCGCCTCCCGAGTCCTCGTCTGTGATAGGCGGAACACTCAATTTCACAGCAGGCAGTGTTCAGCCTATCACGGACATCCTCTCATCCTCGTCTGTGTTATGAGAATGAGAGGATGTCCATGATAGGCGGAACACTGAATGCTGGGAAATTGAGTGTTCCGCCTATCACAGACGAGGAGGAGGCGCGGCTTTTGAATACTGGAATGGCCGCCGGTGTAGCAGTAAAATCCGTATCCCATAAAAATCTGCATCAGGTACGGGCACAGTGAGACACGGGCACAGTGAAGAATGGGCACAGTGAGGCACGGGCACAGTTCAATTCAACTAAGAGTAACCTCAAGATTTTTTGTTGTTTTATTAGCTAAATCCAAATACAGTATTAATAATTTGGATGTTTAACAATCTTTGTTGCACACTGACTTTGCAGTTAGAGAAAGGGTTTGCCTTTGCAATTTTCTTTGTTGATGCACTTTAATTAATATAATTTAAAAAAAATCGAATCGTAAATTGAGCTTTTTATAAAAAAATCGCAGATTTTTTTGGGGGGGAAAATCGCCCAGCCCTACCTTGTATATGAAGAAACCGTAATATAATTTTCTGTAGCAGTCTAGAAAGGTGTCACAGGTGCGTCACACTTTCTAGAAGAGTAATTGTATGCAGTGCTGGTGAATGGATTAGTAGATGAAGGAGTCTTGACAGATTTGTGAGAAAATTCCTCAAATGTCTGTTGAAGGCAGCAATGTAGGAGGGTGTATAAACTGGCAGTGATAACTTAGCAGGTGGTGCCTGCCAATCACCCAGATCTCATGTATATGGCATCTGGGAATGGGAGTAATGTCCTCAATTCTATGGACTGGGAGAGGCACAGACGTGATAGTGTTCAGCAGTGCCATATATCTCCCTGTAGATTTTATATTATAGATAAAACACTGATTGCTGACATGATGCCTAGAAGGTAAGGGGCTGCAGTAGTATATCCTTTTTGTTTGGTGTTATAGCGCACTCCCCCTGTTACTCCTCTCCTCCATGTTGCAGTCCCTCTGTCATCACTTTCCTCCTCGGTGCAGTTCCTCTGTTACCACTTTTCTCCTTGGTGCAGTCCCTCTGTCATCACTTTCCTCCTTGGTGCAGTCCCTCTGTAACCACTTTCCTCCTCGGTGCAGTCACTCTGTCATCACTTTCCTCCTTGGTGCAGTCCCTCTGTAACCACTTTCCTCCTTGGTGCAGTCCCTCTGTCATCACTTTCCTCCTTGGTGCAGTCCCTCTGTAACCACTTTCCTCCTTGGTGCAGTCCCTCTGTAACCACTTTCCTCCTTGGTGCAGTCCCTCTGTCATCACTTTCCTCCTTGGTGCAGTCCCTCTGTAACCACGTTCCTCCTTGGTGCAGTCCCTCTGTAACCACTTTCCTCCTTGGTGCAGTCCCTCTGTCACCACTTTCCTCCTTGGTGCAGTCCCTCTGTCACCACTTTCCTCCTTGGTGCAGTCCCTCTGTCACCACTTTTCTCCTTGGTGCAGTCCCTCTGTAACCACTTTCCTCCTTGGTGCAGTCCCTCTGTCACCACTTTCCTCCTTGGTGCAGTCCCTCTGTCACCACTTTTCTCCTTGGTGCAGTCCCTCTGTCACCACTTTTCTCCTTGGTGCAGTCCCTCTGTCACCACTTTTCTCCTTGGTGCAGTCCCTCTGTCACCACTTTTCTCCTTGGTGCAGTCCCTCTGTCACCACTTTTCTCCTTGGTGCAGTCCCTCTGTCACCACTTTTCTCCTTGGTGCAGTCCCTCTGTCACCACTTTTCTCCTTGGTGCAGTCCCTCTGTCACCACTTTTCTCCTTGGTGCAGTCCCTCTGTCACCACTTTTCTCCTTGGTGCAGTCCCTCTGTCACCACTTTTCTCCTTGGTGCAGTCCCTCTGTCACCACTTTTCTCCTTGGTGCAGTCCCTCTATCATCCCCCTCCATAATGCTACATGCCCTCTGTCACCCTTCTCCTCTATGGTACAGTTCCTCTGCCATCCCTCTCCTCTATGGTACAGTTCCTCCGCCATCCCTCTCCTCTTTGGTACAGTTCCTCCGCCATCCCTCTCCTCTATGGTACAGTTCCTCCGCCATCCCTCTCCTCTATGGTACAGTTCCTCCGCCATCCCTCTCCTCTATGGTACAGTTCCTCTGCCATCCCTCTCCTCTATGGTACAGTTCCTCTGCCATCCCTCTCCTCTATGGTACAGTTCCTCTGCCATCCCTCTCCTCTATGGTACAGTTCCTCTGCCATCCCTCTCCTCTATGGTACAGTTCCTCTGCCATCCCTCTCCTCTATGGTACAGTTCCTCTGCCATCCCTCTCCTCTATGGTACAGTTCCTCTGCCATCCCTCTCCTCTATGGTACAGTTCCTCTGCCATCCCTCTCCTCTATGGTACAGTTCCTCTGCCATCCTTCTCCTCTATGGTACAGTTCCTCTGTCATCCCTCTGCTCCATGGAACAGTCCCTTTGCAACCACATTTTCCCCTTAGTGCAGTCCGCCTGTCACCCTTCCCATTCTTGTTGTAGTACCTCAGTCCCATGGTGCAGTTCTTTTCTAACCCCTTTACTACATGGTACAGTCCCTTGGTCCCCCCACTTGGTTTTATCACAGGTGACTGTAGTAGGTGTTCTCCGTTGTGTTAGTGACCTGTATGCCGGTATGGTATTCTCTATTGTGACTGGGTCCATTTTCTGTTCTCTCTCCCTGCTGACCTGATTCCTGGTTGTGTCCTGCTTATTACCTGGCTTCTGCTCTCATTCCACTATTTCATCCACTTACTACACCGTGCAATCATATAAAAAGCCCCTGAACCATAATCAGACGCGGTATAAACGGCAATATTAAAGTGCTTTTCCTGACTGAAGTGGATTAAATAAACTTGCAATTACAATCACTGCTGAATCAACATGGCTTTTCAGAGCAGCAGTTGTCCCCACATAAGAAAACGTGTAATATCACAAAACGTTCTGCTTTTTCATCACTTGCATTGACTGAATTGTTGCTGCTAAATTCAGATCCTAATTGGACCTTTATGTAGAAAACATTTACTGGAGCTTGTGATTTGTTTTTTCATGTTCAGCAATTGCCATACTTTCAGATGGTTGCATTTTATAAATGGTACTGCTGTCAGAGCAGATTAATAATGAGATATGAAAAGAAAAACTGTTCTGGGGTCTGGGAAACCAATTCTTTTGTCCTTCTGCAACAGAGCCCTGGATAGCAGTGAAAACTTGCCATGGGTTCTAACTCTGTTGTGGTTGAACTTACACTTTGAAACCAGTTCTGTATTCATTACATTTATTCATTGTATTTTTACAGTAACTAGCACAAGAACCCCAACTGGCTGACCATTCTCCTAATCTGAGTGCTGCTGTACAGGGCACTACAAAAGGATAGACAGCAATGTGAGCCAATTGGGGCTTTATTCAATTGCATCTGCCTATAGGAAGGAAAAGTTCAGGACTAGTGTCCTCTGCCGCACGCCCCCCCACCCCCCCTCCCCAGCGATGTCCTCTACCCCATTCACATTACCCCCAAATTCACACATACACCCAAGTGATGCGACTGTGGTGATCCGGGCATGACAGTGACCTGGATTGTGGTCCGCCATTTAGTAATCCTTGTATTAGAGGGTCGGCAAAGCAGTAATGTGTCTTGCGATCTACCTGTCACCTGCCCATGGTCAATAGGTAGATCGCAATCGATGGGCTGCCATCCCCTGCCTTAAAGATTCACTCAAGTCAGGAGTGAACATTAAAATACATACAGGGAGCCCAACTTTCACGCAATTCTTCATTTTCGAATTAAGGCATTTCTGTAGAGCAGTGGTTCTCAACCTCAGTCCTCAAGTATCCCAACAGGTCATGTTTTCAGGATTTCCCTCAGATGAAACGGTTGTGGTAATTTACTAAGGCAGTGAAACTGGTCAAATGACCTGTGCAAAATAATGGAATGCGTGAAAACATGACCTGTTGGGGGTACTTGAGGACTGGAGTTGAGAAACATTGCTGTAGAGCACCTGTCCACTACACCTTTTTTGTTTATCTGAGAAATGCATCTTCCTAACCCACCCCCCTCCCACCTCGCATGCTCAGTCCAGTGTGAATAAGAATAGGACTGTGAGCTGGAAGAGGTATACAGATCAGAAGTTCACAAATTTCTCTGACTAAACTAGCTGCATGTTTTATCTTCACCGGTGACTCCATATTGAGATCAGAGAATGAACATTTTCAAAAGGAGGTCAGCAATAGCTTCTCTTAGGGCCAGTTCGCACCATGATTCGCACAAGAACATGCTGTGCGGTCCTGTGTGATTCACATGCGATCCATGTGCAGTAAATAGTAATTTGAATGGACTGAAATCGCGCCAGACCGCACCAAAGTAGTGCGTGGCCTACTACTGTACCATGCAGTCTGGTGCAGACAAATGCACTGTATTTGTGACCTGCACTTGGGGTGTTGTCAAGTTAACACCGACACTCGTTGCAGATCGCAAGTGCGTTTTGAACAAGGTGCAGGAAACGGGCACGGAATGCTGAGTTTCACCCACTGCATTCTGGAGTTAACTGGCCCTTAGATCTTGATTCCTTGAACCTTCTGATTTTATTGTTGCTTCAGTGTTTGCTGATTGCTTTCATATAGATATGAGATTGAAGTCATCCAATCCAGCTGTTTTCACATATCTATGTGACTTCCCAAATATTACCAGCTAGGTTTTTTTTTTAAGCAAGCAGTTGATTAGGGAAGCTAGACAACCAGTCAGTATTGCTACTGTTCCCTCTGAGATAAGTAGCGCTGGCAGTGTTTGTTAGTGCCGTCCATCTCCTCCTTTATCCATAGCACCACCCATCTCTTCCTTGTTCCCCCTTCCTTCCCCTTGAACCACCTATCGCCCCCATTCCCCTCTAACTATCACTGCCTATCTCCTCCTTTCAATGTTAGACCCCTTTCACACTGGGGCGGCGTATCCGTTTGTGGTAAAGCGCTGCTAGTTTTAGAGGCGCTTTACCGCTGTTTTAGCGGCGCTTTTCATCCACTAGTGGGACACTTTTAACCCCCGCTAGCGGCCAAAGAAGGGGTTAAAAGCACCCGTGTTGTGTCGCTTCAGAAGCGCTGCCCATTCAAAGATGCTGCTTGCAGGACTTATTTTCCCATCCCGCAAGCGCACCGCCCCAGTGTGAAAGCACTCAGGCATTCACACTGGGGAGGCATGAGAGGCAGTTTTCAGGCGCTATTTTTAGCACTAAAACGCCTGAAAACCGCCTCAGTGTGAAAGGGGTCTAACTTTCTATAACCTCCCCCTCTACTCTGCATAGCACCACCCATCTCCTAGTTTTCCCCTTTTTCATAGAACCACCCATCTACCTCTACCTAATATAACCAATATCCCCTAATATTACCCAACTACTTTTCCTACCCTTTTAATAGAACTGGCCATCTCCCACTAACCTCTCCCTAGCACCACACTGCCCTTTTTAATAGAACCGTTCGTCGCCTACATCCCTTTCCATGTTACTGGCCATCTTCTGCCCCAAAACTCTGCATAGCCCCACCCATTTCCCCTTCTCACTTTTCATAGAACTGCTCATCTCTCACCCCTCCACTGGCATAACCCTACTAGACGGGTAAATCAGAGGTCTGCCTGTACACTCAATGTAGCCAATGGGCATTTCTTAGTCAGGTACTTACTCCATCAGACTATGGACTGACAAAGCTGCCAATCTTTGCTCTAGTGATAACCATGCTGTATGACCGATCATGTGATGACTGATTTACATTGTAGCTGCATTTGGTGTAGCAGGATTGGGTGTAATGGAAGACTATGCTGGTAGAAAGTGTTGTGGAATTTCAGGCTGCTGTTTACAGAGCACACAGCCTATAATTCCTGTGCTATCTAAGCACACATCAGTTTTCATCTTTTTGAAGTAATGCTATCTTTAAGTTTGCTAAAGATCCACTCACCGTTGATTCGTCCCATCATTCATCCAAGAAAGGCAGCACCACAAAAGCTTATCTTCTTATCAGGCCATCCCAGCAAAGACTGACTAGCCGACGCCTAATCATAGGCTTTTATTAAACTCAAAAGATCTTACACAGGAGGTGATTCGCTGCAGCAACCGATCCCCTCCCCCATGGGCGGGAACCTCACAGGATGTTCCCTCCTCACAGGAAAATGACAATACTTGGACATTCCTTCCAACAGGAGATGCCATATATGAATAAAATAATGTAGGATGGCTAAAGTTACAGTTGATAGGAATTCTTATTCTGCGCTATTCCATAGAGTAACGCATATTAAGATTATACTATTATTGAATGGGGGAGGGAGGCTATCTGCAGACGCACGCTACGAATTCCAACCAATGTTGATCAGACATAGCAGAGACAAGAGCGCCCATCCGCCTATAACCAATGATGTCATTGCAGAGCGAGCATATCCCCTCCTTAACGATCGTCCATGCTAATGCACAGAGGGCCCCCGTTGGTGGACATATCCGCACCCTGCAAACATCACACTCAAAACGTTTTCCCCTATCAGACGGGATTCAACCAGCCTCAGACTACCCCAATCAGCTCTTTTAGAGCGGGTTGCGGAAGTACTAACACTGGGTGACACTATGACAATACATATTAAATACATCTCCATAAAAATCTCCACAACAAAAGTCACCTAGTTAGAATAATTTAGCTGACAGGTTGCATCTCATCCTGCAGCATTCACTAATAATCAGCAAGAAAATGTACAGCCCACTTCTCATGTTAATTCCTAAATCCTCTTAATTGTGACTTCAGAACTATTCAGCTTTCAGGCTTTTTATAGAAATTCCTCAGGCGTCTTTCCAGACGCTGTCAGTCTATCACAAAACCGTGACCTGAAGTTTGTATTTATGTACACATCTCTGCAGAGTTTCTGTATGTTGTTCCAGGAGCCAACTAGATTTTAGCACAAAAAAAAAAAAAAAACTTTCAGTGGACCTGTGCCCAGACAATGGCCATTAATGTATAACACACAATAAAATTATTTTAAGGCCTCATGCACACTGGATATTTTTGCAGCTGCTTCTAGGGGCATCAGGCGTTTTTTTTTTTTTTCTGCCTCTAAACAGAGGCTTTTAGAGGCAGGACAATAAAACCCATTGCCAGTGTCCAAGAGCAGCAAGGGTTTGGCAGAAAAAATGCTTGACACTGCTAGGCGCTTTTAGCGCTTGAGCGCTAATTGATTTCAATAGCCAGAATAAATGATCATTCTAGCCATTTAAATGAATAAACGCCCAAGCTCTTGAAGCCTGTATACCTGCCTAAAAGCTTGTAAAGCTTTAGACCCTTTTACAAGCTTTATGCCGCGTACACACGATCGTTTTTAATGTCATTTTCAAAAACAACGTTTTTCTCGACGTGATTTTTCTTGTTTCCTCTCAAGCCTGTCTTGCATACACACGTTCATTAAAAAAAACGCTCGAGCAAAGCGCAGTGACGTACGACGGCACTATAAAGGGGAAGTTCCGTTCGAATGGCGCCACCCTTCATGTTAGTAAAGTTTGTTGAGCGACGATTCGCGCTTTTCAGTCCGTTACAGCGTGACGAATGTGCTATCTCCATTACGAACGCTAGTTTTACAAGAACGAGCGCTCCCGTCTCATACTTGATTCTGAGCATGCGCTTTTTTTTCCCCCTCGTAAAAGCATACACACTACCGTTTTTCACGTCGTTAAAAAAAACGACGTGAAAAAATAGAGCAGGTTCTCATTTTTTTTTAGCCCATTTTTCACGTCGTTAAAAATGCTCTGGAGCCTACAAACGATCGTTTTTAATGCCCAATTTAAAACATGGCATTTTTAACGACGTGAAAAACGATCGTGTGTACGCGGCATTAGACACTATTAGAAGCCTCAAGTGGATGTAAACCCTCTCCTATATACAGTGAAGTGAACAGCCTCAGATGATAAACAGGGATGAAACAAATCTCCCTACATAAGTTTTACATGTACATCTGCTTTTTTCAGCTTTATATATTTAGAAAGTGCACATGATGTTAGAGATTTTCTCTTCCTGTTCAGCACTGGGAGTGGATTCTTGGCATACAGCCAAGACAGCTGATTGGAAGAAAGGCCAACATAGGCACAGACTTGCATAGCTGTGCTGTGATAAGTCAAGCTCTCTGCTAATCTATTTAGGCCCCTTTCACACTGAGGCATATTTCAGACGTTTTACCGCTAAAAATAGCGCATAAATAACGCCTGAAATACTCCTGCCTCAGTATTCTCAATGTGAAAGCCCGAGGGCTTTCACACTGAGGCGATGCGCTGGCGAGAGGAAAAAAAATCTCCTGCAAGCCGCATCTTTGAAGCGGTGAAAGGAGCGGTGTGTATACCGCTCCTTTACAGCTCCTTCCCATTGAAATCAATGCGGTTTGCGGGCGGTATTCACCCTTTTTCGGCCGCTAGCGGGGGTTAAAACCGCACCGCTAGCGGCCGAATATCGTGGTAAATACGATGGTATGGCGGCGCTGAAATCGCGCCGCTATACCGCCACCACACCTGCTCGCCCCAGTGTGAAAGGGGCCTTATAGCAACCTCCCTCGACACAAAATTCGGGCTTGTTTTATCTTGGCTGACAGCGAACTTGTCAGAAGTTATCATGCTGATAACAGAGGAACAAAACCGCAGAAACACATGGACTTTGTGCTTTGGAGAGAGAAAATTAAACACTACAGATATATGTGCTTGGGTCGAATTTAATGAATCAGGTTTACATCCACTGTTCAGGCTTTTTTTTTCTGCCAAAACGCTGCTGCAAGGAGGAAAGGCTTCTAGGAGAGTCTGTAAAACATCCTGTGTGCATGTGGCCTAACACAAACCGTCACTGACCTCCTGAAGCTGCAGGTATTGTGGTGAGATTCATCCTCAAAGTGCACAGCAGAGGTGCTAAAATCACAAATCCTCTCTCTATCCATCCTCTCCCAGTAGGGACTTTTCAGCCTGCCAGCCTTTATTATAATTAAACATCAAGTGTTTCTAAGCTGTTAGAAAGCAATTTAAATCCAAGTTTAGGGCCCTTACACACTGGCAGTATCCGTTCCCATCGGTAGGGATCTGTGAAAAGATCCCCTGCTGAATCCGTTGAACAGTACAGATGTCAGTTTTGTGACATCTGTGTCCATTCAGTTTTGGCCTCCCGGAGTTTAACGGTTAGGTCTATGGGCCGTGGAATATAAACGGACATGCATCCATTTACATGGTTGCCTCAGATCTGTCATGTTTATGTTTAAAAAACAGAAAAGGACGCAGACCTTTTCCTTTTCTTTTCTTTACAGCTCCTTCCCATTGAAATCAATGTGACACCGCGGTAATACTGCCCGCAGAGGTAATCAGATTTAAAAAGGTGCACATCTGTTTACATCCACTTGACTATAGACCTGAACTGGGGATTTTCTTCAGATTTGCCTGAAAAACTGACAGGTGGATCTGATTGGACTGCCTGTGTGAAAGGCACCTATGATCTTTGAGATTTCATTCCTCCACAGTACAAGCAGCTACAGAGGTTGATTAGTATTTTTGTAAAGCTCATTAAGGCCCAGTTCACACTTGTGCGAGTTCATAACGAATGCGATGCGTCAAAAACACATTGAATTTGCATGTCATCCCTAAAGTCATTGTTTTCAATGACGGTCGTTCGCATACATGCGTTGCGATTCCTTTACGAATACGATAAAAAAAAAAAAAGGGTTTTGTCCGACTTTACTGCGTTGCGAATTTAGTCTACATAGACATCAGTGTAAATCGTTCTGGAATCGCAATGATGGTTCACATATGTGCGAATTCCACCACGCGATTCTCCACAAAAACCAGGAAGTTAACACCTTCTTTTGTTTTTTACACTATGATTCCATTGGCTAGAACATTAATCGCAGCTATGTCCCACTCCTGAAATTTGTGGTAAAATCGCAGTAAATTTGCGGTAAAATTTGCACCTTAGAATGGACAAAAAACTGACCAATTTCACAGCACATCAGTGTGAACCGGGCCTTAGTGCTTTAGAATGTGTAAAAATCTTATTGGCACTAGCCTGGCCACAGATGTGCTTTAATACTAGACTTCTTCTGCATCATTTTCCTGATGTTACAATTGCAGACCTGGTTTGATTAGTTTGGTGTGGAGGAACTCAAGTGGTCTGCACAGAGCCCTGACCTCAACCCTAATGATCACCTAAAGGATGAATTGGAACGCAGAATGGGATACCCAGCAAGGTCATGTAGTCTGGTATCTACAGACTTTTGTCCATATAGTGTAGATTTTATTTTATTGCTGCAACCATCAGAATGTAGTTGCATGTCTATCAAACCGTCTGCTGGCCTTGTATTAAATTACAGCTCTGTCCTCCTATGTGAGATTTTCCTACAATACCTTCTCTCTGATTCTTCTCATTATTTGTATTTACTGATAGATTTTATCAGTGGATTATAGAACAAACCCAGGGCTTTTTTTTCTTAGAGAATAGGTGCAGGAACTCCCCCTTTCTGAGTCAACTATTGTCTCTGCCCCACCCATCTCGAAGCACCGTTTCTTGATTCCCTCCCATACCCACCTCTCAGTAACGCCCCTTTTAGAGAATACAGAGTCAAGTATCATTTTGTGGTGTTAAAGATAATTTTTATTTAAAAAAAACAAACATGTTGTACTTGCCTCCACTGTGCAGCTCGTTTTGCACAGAGTGGCCCCGAACCTGGTTTTCTGGGGTCCCTCGGCGACTGTCTCGGCTCATCCCCCGCAAGAAATCATCACCTTCATGCGAGCGAGCGAGCATGGTGGTGAGTAATTGCGAGCGCGCTCCAGTGATACAGCTGGCGGCTATAGCCGCTCACTGTATCACTCGGCCCCGGCGCGCCGCGTCATTGGATGTGATTGACAGCAGCGCAAGCCAATGGCTGCGCTGCTTTCAATCAACCAATGAATGAGCCGAAATGCCTGCGCGTTCACGGCGCGGGACTTTCGAGGGGTCAGGTAAGTAAACGGGGAGCTCGGGAGACCGCTAATCCAGAGATGTTTTTCCACCTTTAATGCATAGAATGCATTAAGGTGAAAAAACTTTTGCCTTTACAACCCCTTTAACCGCTTGTCACCCGGCCGCCACCAAATGACGGCGGCAGGAAGACCCTGTTATTCTGGGTGGACGTCGTATGACGTTGCGCCTTTAAAAGCCACTAGGGGGCGTGCGCGCCCGCTGCGTCACTGGGGACCCGATGCGCGTGCCCGATGGCCGCCGGGCACCCGTGATTGCCCAGTAACCGTGCAGGACCGTGGATCTGTGTGTGTAAACACACAGATCCATGTCCTGTCAGGGAGAGGAGACCGATGGTGTGTCCCTTGTACATAAGGACAACCATCGGTCACCTCCCCTAGTCAGTCCCCTCCCCCCACAGTAAGAATCACTAATAGGGAACACATTTAACCCCTTCCTCGCCCCCTAGTGTTAACCCATTCCCTTCCAGTCATGTTTATACAGTAATCAATGCATTTTTATAGCAGGGATCGCTGTATAAATGTGAATGGTCCCAAAATTGTGTCAAAAGTGTCCGCCGCAATATCGCAGTCACGATAAAAATCCCTGATCGCCACCATTACAAGTACAAAAAAATAATAAAAATGCTATAAATTTATCCCCTATTTTGTAGACGCTATAACTTTTACGCAAACCAATCCATATAAGCCTATTGCAAATTTTATTTACCAAAAATATGTAGAAGAATACGTATCGGCCTAAACTGAGGAAAAATTAAAAAAAAAATGTAAAAAAATTGGATTTTTATTATAGCAAAAAGTTAAAAATATTGTGTTTTTTTTTTTTTCAAACTTGTCGCTCTTCTTTTGTTTATAACGCAAAAAATAAAAACCGCAGAGGTGATCAAATACCACCCAAAGAAAGCTCTATTTGTGAGAAAAAAAGGACGCAAATTTCTTTTGGGTACAGCGTCGCACGACCGCGCAAATTGTCATTTAAAGTGTGACAGCGCTGAAAGCTGAAAAATGGCTTGGGCAGGAAGGGGGTGAAAGTGCCCTGTAGGCAAGTGGTTAAGTAATTTTATATGAAATTTGTTAATGATAACAAGAAAAGCAGTAAAATAGACCCTCCCCAGCAATAATAGATTTCCCCCAGCAACAATGGATCCCAGCAAAAAAAATACCACCCCAGCAACAATAGACCTTGAGCAGCAACTACGGATCTCCCAGCAGCCATCATCAATAGGCCCCTCCCAACAACAATTGACCCCCCCAGAATCATGTGTTCCCCCCAGCAAACCAGCAACAATAGACCACCATGCAAAAATGGAAATCCCCCTGCAGCCAGCATCAATAGACCCTCCAGCACACCCCAGCACCCCTTGCCCTTACATTCAGTACTGGAGGTGCCGGAACTGCCTTCCCTCACGTTCCCGCTGAAAAAAAAGCCCCAAACAAACCCATCGTTGAAATAGAAAGCTATATCTTTCCTCTTCCAGATGCTAATATTTCAGTGTTGTGTTCTGCAGTGTGATTTGGAAACACTTTATGATTCTTTCCAGGAAGCGGTGCACTCTGGGAATACAATACAGAATTGCACTGACCCAGTACTCTCACTTTCAGCACCTCTTTAACAATTTAACATGTACATAAAAGCTTTTTAGAACTGCAGTCCAAAAAGCATATTTCTAAATGTCATGATGCATATAGAGAAATTTGTTGTTCATGCTGTCCGCCTAGCTGTTTGCTTCAGTTGTGAGTTTGAAGGTCAAGAATAGGATGTGCACATTGATTGATGCATCAGGACTACAGAACTCGGCTATAACAATTGGAGCAAAGGAAGGTGGGGGCACTCTCTGCACCACCAATTAAAATGAGCTGCTAGTCTTCTGGACCAGCTTATAAATAGAAGACACAAGTCTGATTGGTGACTGTAGACCAGGGGTGGTCAAATCTCTTGGTATGGGGGGGGGGGGGGGAACCTTAAGTGCACCAAAGGACCGCACATAAAATTGAGTGAATATTAATTTAGCACCAGGGCTGGCATGGGAATCTCTCCTGCCGAGCCATTGTCTTCTCCCGCTGAGGGAAGCTGTCCCCACCAGGAGAAGACAGTGTAGCAGCCGCGAGTCTGCAAGAGAATCCGGCAGGCTGGTTGTACCCAAGTTGATCGATCAGCTTGGTACAATCGGCCTGCCTTTTAACGGTTAATATCTCACCCGGTTCCTGGTGAACTGGCCGAGCTTCGAACTGTGTATGGCTGGCCTAAGAGTTCATTTTTGCATGTAACAGATCTAATTAAGGGTGAGATTATTGTAAATCTGTTTATGTAACAGCTGTTTTTTTCATTGGTTTCTGAGGTTCGTCTTTGTAGAGGTCTGAGCAGTCTCTATGAACCATCATGTTCTAGAATTCTGCTTGCTGTATTCAGCTCTGTGATTCTTCCTCATAAGTTTAATAATTACTGTCTCTGCATTCCTCAGATGTAATAAGTGTTTACTGAATGTCAGCAGCTGAGTGCAGAAGAGTGGGCTTGGGACTAAAGGTAATAATCCAAGTCATCCTGTCTACATAGCCAACCTTAGAGCAGGTATCCAGAAAACCAGTCAGAGCTGATAGAAGAATAACCATATGTGTCATTTGTAATTATTTGTACTCAGTACTTTAAATATCACTAAATGGAGATTGAATAAGGCTAGGTTCACACCTACAAGTGCAACTGATCGCCTGTGTTCCTGCACATCATGTGTAGAGCAGCCCAATACCTTGGATTCCCGTCATTTGGAGGGATTTACTCTCACCGTCTATTGTGGCTGAGGGACAGAAAGTAAAGCAAAATCTCCATAATGGCACACAGATGGCGAAAAGATGAAAAAAAATTGTTTGGGCTTTAGTTCTACTATAAATTAACTGTTACATTGCCTATCTAGTCTGACTGATTGCCAGCCCAGTGGCCAACTTCAGGAGCTAACATGGCAAGCTGGCAATGCTGCTTATTGCGATGGAGTTGATTAGCATTGTCAGCCTGCAACAGAAAGTGTTGTTTCTGACAGAAAAGGAAAGAAAATCCCAAATTTTGGATTGCCACTGGACCAGGAATAGATGGGACATATTCCAGTAGCTCTGTTGATCATGATAACAGCCAGGGATTCCCTGAGTTTGGAGAGATTTTCAGACCCAGATTTAAAAAATGTTAACATTGCCTCTGAGCATAAGTCGGATCAGTTAAGATGCTGATCCGACTTGGATACGACTTCAATGATATTCAGTGGGCTGAAATCGGTCCAAAGTAGTGCAGGAACCTTTTCCAAATTCGGGCCAACACAAGTCAGACCAGTTAAGATGGCTTTCATCGGGAACCATGTGCTCTCAAAGTCGGAGCGTATATCGCACTAGTGTGAACTGGGCCTTAAAGTTGCAGCAACTTAAAAGTAGTTCAAGCACTAATTGGTCTGACTTTCATGCAACTTGGGGGCCATAGACTTCAATATTAACCCTCAGAAGTTGCATGAAAGTTGTACCTGACTGTTGTACAATGCAACTTGTGTGCAATAGTTGTCCATTATCACTGGTCAGAGCCAAAGTCGTATTAAAGTTGCACCCAAGTTGTACTCCAAAGTCGGCACAATTTTGGAGTCGTACAAGTGTGAATGGAGACTTCAAAAAGTGAAAATACCGCTAATCTACCTCTCCAATTCCCCCTAGCCTAGGAGAGGATTACACAAGTTTGGCCCTCCATGTCTGCAACATTCTGGAACATGTCACATATCCCAGGAGACTGCCAGATCAACTTGGCAGTGCAGTGCGATTTCAGCCATGCGCAGTGGGGAGCTGGCTTGTGAAACCGCATAAAGTCACAACCAAGATGACGATGCCAAGGATCCGAAGACCAGTGAAGAACTGGCCTTGGTGAAAACACGATTGACTTCTGGGCTGGGGAGTGTCTGTTTCTTAAAAGTCAGAAACTGCTGACTTACTTAAAAAAAAAAAAAATTACTGGAGTTCCTCCATAAAGTTAAATCGAACCTGGAGTAAAGCTGACCATAGATGGGTCCAGTTTTGTTTTCTTTCAGTCAGAGGGTTGAAGAAAAAACTGACCCGACTCTCCCCATCAACACATTTTATATGGATGAATCCTTCCCGCTGTGTTATTGTATTCCAACAGCAGGTAGACTCCCCTGGCATCAGAATACACAGAACAGCACTGCAGCCTATTGCCTGTGGCGCTGATCGAGAGAAAATACAGTATCCTGACAGGGCAGTTGAACAGAAGTTGATCGGTAGATTAGCCACACGTGGATCAAAATTTGGCCAGTCCCTGATGAATTTCGATCCATGTATAGCCAGCTTTAGCCTTTAATCCTTGCCTACTCAAACATTTCTGCTTTTAAATAGATGAGTATACGGAGTATGATTGGCTTTTATCAACCATATGCTATTTCTGGTAGCCATAAGGGGTTGCTAGGGGTTCCTGGAACACTGATCCATTTCCATCTTCTAGATAGGAACCTCTGATCTTTTTAGCCATCTGTAAAGTTGGATTACTCTTTCGTCCATGGACCGACACAGCCTCTCTATTGACAAAGTGGGTATTATCCGTTAATTAGGAGTGACTAGGCAGAAAACTTGTAAAAAGTGTTGCATCACACCCTCTACAGTACCGCCCAGGGGGCGGACCCTCTGGGTATATCACCTCAGTCTGCATTTCGCAGATCAGTTTTTTTCTGTCTAGCAAGGAGTAGGACATGGCTCCCTTCGGGCCCATTGGTCCGGGGGAAAAAGATATATTTTTTTTGCTACATTTTTTTGTTTCCTGCGATCTTCGATCAACTGCCGACTGGGTGACAGGCTGGATCCTCGATCCTTGTAGTCTCCCCAGTTCGGCCATCGAGCGTGTGCCGACCCTAGCTACACGCTGGGTTTTCCACAACATGCCTGTTGCTCCACGGGTGGCCGGTGAGCCTACGCTCCAGGGCCTGCATCGGACCGCTCAGCTTCGGCTGACCTTACAGCCGAGTCGCAGCAGCATGGCCGCTGAGCTTACTCTCCAAGGCTTGCATCGGACCGCTCAGCTTCGGCTGACCTTACGGCCGAGTCGCAGCAGCCTGTCCGGTGAGCGTCACGCTCCAGGGCATACATATGATCGTCCCTTTGGGGCCAATCACAGCATGCCTGGCCAACAGTCACCTTCCGTGCGCGGACGATGATCTGTTTGGAATGTCTTCCAGCATAATACATGCAGGATAGGTAAGTAAACTCCCCTGCCCCGGCTGGGTGATTTGGCTGGACATTCCTGGAGAGACCAAGTAAGTGGTTGTGGCCCCTTTCTTCCCTCTCTCCCTGCCTTTTCCCTCCTCCCTGGGCTTCTAGCTAAAGGGTGCTGGGGGTCACCTAAGGGGTTCCATTGGAGCGGGGCTGGCTGTAACTAACATTTAAAAGAAATGTCATTTCTGCTTACCTGTGTGTGCTTCCTCCTCCATGCTGTCGGCGGCCATTTTGTGGTGGTCCATGCCGGGTTTGGCCTCTAGTGACTGCCCGGCGGCCATCTTCCTGTGGTTTCGGCGCCATTTTTTTGTAGTCCACACCCACTGGCCTCTATCAACTGATCGGCGGCCATGTTTGTCCACCCTGTATGTATATATTGCCGTTCGGTGGCCATCTTTTTGTGGGCTACGGCTGCTTGGCCTCTATCTTAGGCTCGGCAGCCGTTTTCTTAGAGCCCACATTATCTTCCATACAGAAGTTTTTGGCGGCCATTTTGCGAGAGTCTCCGGCCTCTAGGGTGCATTACACTGGTGCGAAAATTCACACAGGAAGCGCTGATAAAAGAAGCAGACTGACACAGCAGCAGTGGGACAGCATCACAGGCGCAGCACACGGCAGCATAGCAGTACCGGTCCAGGGTGGTGAGTCCTCTGGGTAACCCAGCATCTCTGCAGCGCAGGAGGGTGGCCTATTGATATCTTGCCTGGAGCCCTGTGGGTGTCAGCGTGTGGTCAGCATGGCACCTGAGACAGATGTCTTCTCCCCTGAAGCACCAGATTTAGCAGCTGGTGCCCCTGAGGTGTCTATGAACGCTATGTCGGCAATCCTAGAGGCGTTTGCTGCCAGGGTGGAAGCAGCACTCAGGAATACAGGTGGTAGTAAACGCCCCCGTCCCCTGCAATCTTTCAGGGATAATTCTGATGCAGAACCAGGTCCAGCTACGGCTCATGGCCCAGATTCGGACGCATCAGAGACTGCAGACCGTGACCGATCGGACAGTGAGTATGACTCCAAGTCCAGGTCAGTACGCGAGACGGCTTTGGTATCTGACCTTATTACTGCAGTGCGGGATACGCTAAAGTTGGAAAATACTGCAGAAGCAGCAGAAACTCCAGTCCCCTTTGGGTTTCGTAAACCTGCCCGCACTGCTAAGGTATTCCCTTGTGTGTCTTATTTTGACAAACTCTTATACAAGGAATGGGAGAACCCACTGAGGGTCTTTACAACCCCAAAGAGGTTTGCGGTACGGTACCCCTTTTGAGGAGAGTTTTCTGAAGAAATGGACCTCTCCCCCTATAGTGGACCCTCCGGTGTCCAGACTTAATAGAGCCACCACTATTCCAGTAGAAGGGGCTCCTGTTTTCAAGGACCCTGTGGATAAGAAGGCTGAAGCACTCGCTCGCTACCTATATTCAGTGGTAGGCTCGGCAGTACGCCCGGCATTGGCGGGGGGCCCTAGTGTCTCAGACACTTACTGAATGGGCAAAATTGCTACTCCAGGGGTTAAAGGAGCGAGATGCCTTAAGTTTGTCTGCGAGTCAGACATGGATACTATTCCCCTCCTGTCAAAAGCTTCGGTTTATGCAGTAGCAATACGCCGCCTGATCTGGCTAAAGGGCTGGTCTGCGGACCAGACTTCCAAGAAAGCCCTGTTGGATCTGCCTTTTAAGGGCGACAGACTTTCTGGGGCTTCTCTGGATGACATCATCAAGGATGCCACAGGAGTTAAAAGCACTTTGCTTCCCCAAATTAGCAAGAGTAGGGGGCCACGCCAAGGGCAAGGGCCCTCCTTTACTCCACGCAGGCGGTTTTTTCGTCCCCCTAGGGCGACAGGGAAAAGACCCCAGTCCGACAAGGCGCCTGCCCAAGGACAAAAGCGTCCTTGGTCCCGCAAACCCAACAAGCCTGCGGACAAATCTGCGTCCGCATGAAGGTCCGCCCCCACCCAGCTCTCAGGTGGGGGGACGTCTTCGCAAGTTCGCGACTCAGTGGACAGCTCTACTCTCCGACAGGTGGGTTTGCAAAGTAATCTCCTCAGGCTACAAGATAGAGTTTCTCTCTTATCCACCGGACAGGTTCATCACCTCCAATCTCCAGCTACTACCGACCCGTCGGGAGGCCCTGTATGGGGCAGTCCAGGGTCTACTGGAACGCGGGGTAGTTATTCCAGTTCCAGAAGAGGAACGGGGTCAGGGTTTTTACTCAAATCTGTTCATTGTGCCGAAGGAGGGGGTTCGTCCAATCTTGGATCTCAGAGCCCTCAATTGCTTTGTGAAAGTACAAAGGTTTCAGATGGAGACGGTTCGATCTGTAGTCACGGCTCTCCATCCGGGGGACTTTCTGGCCTCCTTGGACATCAAGGACGCATACCTGCATGTCCCCATATACTCCAGACACCAGAGGTTTCTGCGATTTGCTATCGGGAAGAACCACTACCAGTTTGTGGCCCTCCCGTTTGGCCTTGTCTCAGCACCCAGGACGTTCACCAAGGTGCTCGCTCCGATTCTGGCACTTCTAAGACAGCGGGGTATTGCTATCATGGGCTACTTGGACGACCTTCTACTGAAGGCCCCTTCAAGCTCAGAATTAGAGGTAAGCGTGTCTATTACCTGTCCGACTCTTCGAGACTGTGGTTGGATACTAAACACGCAAAAGTCAGTATTGGTGCCCACTCAACGCCTAGTGTACCTGGGGTTGATTCTGGATTCCTCAGAGGCAAAGGTATTCCTCCCTGTGGAGAAGTTGCAAACCCTCCGGGCTGCAGTACGGCAGCTGACTTCCAGGAATTGGTCGTCACTCCGTTTTTGTATGCGAGTGTTGGGCTTCATGGTAGCCTCCTTCGAGGCGGTCCCATATGCTCAATACCACACTCGAGTGTTACAGAAGGAAGTTCTGTCCAGATGGAACAGATGCCCTGGTATGGTGGCTGACAGCACCGCCTCTAATGGCCGGGAAGTCATTTCTTCCGGTTTACTGGATAGTGATCACGACGGACGCCAGCCTTACAGGTTGGGGGGGAGTCTGGGGTGTTCAGTCGGCGCAAGGTCGCTGGACCCCAGAGGAAGCCCTCCTGCCGATCAATGTCCTGGAAATCCGGGCGATCAGGCTGTGCCTCTTCAAATGGTCTCAGAGGCTGCAAGGGCGTCCAGTCAGGATTCAGTCAGACAACGCCACAGCAGTGGCATATGTCAATCATCAAGGAGGAACAAGAAGCTCAGCTGCAGCATCGGAGGTCGCTCGCATCCTGAAGTGGGCAGAGAGGAGCGTACCGGCACTGTCGGCCGTGTACATTCTGGGTGTGGAAAACTTGCAGGCAGACTACCTGAGCCGCCAGATGCTGGACCAGGGAGAATGGTCCTTACACCCGGAGGTGTTCCAACTCCTCTGCCAAGGATGGGGCACACCAGACGTAGATCTTCTGACTTACTGACTCAATCGGAAGGTATTGAGGTTTGTGGCCCGGTCAAGAGACCCATGGGCAGACGCAACGGACGCGTTGGTGGCATTGTGGGGTCAGTATCGGCTAATCTATGCCTTCCCTCCCTTAAGGCTTCTTCCTCTTCTGCTCCGCAGAGTGGAGGCAGAGGGAATTCCAATGATCCTAATCGCTCCAGATTGGCCTCAGCGTCCTTGGTACGCCAATCTAGTACGTCTGGTAGCAGACGGCGCCTACCACTACGGAAGGACCTGCTATCGCAAGGTCCTATACTCCATCCTGCTTTACAGTCACTGGCTTTAACGGCATGGCTGTTGAGAACCAGGTACTGAGAGACCGGGGCCTATCAGATTCAGTAATCTCTACTATGAGAAGTGCTCGGAAACCGTCCTCTAGGAAGGTTTATCACCGCACTTGGAAGGCCTACATCTCCATGTGTGAGAAAATGAAATGGCATCCGCGTACTTATTTGGTTTCCAGAATCCTGCTGTTTTTACAGCATGGGGTGGACCAAAGGCTTGCCTTAAGTACGATTAAGGGACAGATATCTGCCCTGGCTGTCTTTTTTTCAGCGACCCCTGGCGACTCACTCTCGCGTGAGTACATTTGTGCAGGGGGTTCGACATGTGGCCCCTCCGGTCCGTCCCCCACTACCTCCGTGGGACTTGAACCTGGTCCTCTCGGTGCTTCAGAAGGCACCGTTTGAGAATATTAGAGATTTTCCCCTGTTGACACTTTCTCAGAAAGTGGTCTTTCTGGTGGCTGTTACGTCAGTTAGACGAGTCTCTGAGCTGGCAGCCTTGTCCTGCAAGGCTCCCTATTTGATTTTCCACAAGGATAAGGTGGTGCTGCGGCCGCAGCCTTTCTTTCTTCCGAAGGTCGTTTCGGCTTTTCATCTCAATGAAGACATTGTACTTCCATCCTTGTGTCCTCACCCGTCGAATCCTAAGGAGTCGGCGTTGCATTCCTTGGACGTTGTCCGAGCTTTGAGAGTATACCTATCTGCTACTTCCCTGTTCCGGAAGTCAGACTCACTGTTTGTTTCGGTGGCTGGTCCCAAGAAGGGCCAAGCAGTCTCGTCGGCCACCATCTCTAGGTGGATCCGACAGATAGTAATCCAGGCTTACGCCTTAAAGGGTCAATCGCCCCCCTTTCCGGTCACGGCGCATTCAACCAGGGCAATAGGTGCCTCTTGGGCTTTCCGACATCAAGTGTCTGTTTCCCAATTATGTAAAGCGGCGACTTGGTCGTCCGCTCACACTTTCACAAAATTCTACACAAAAGTTGATGTAGGTGCATCTTCGGATGCCTCTTTCGGCCGCAAGGTTTTGCAAGCGGCTGTTTAGAGTTGCAACTCCTCCGTTGGAGGAGTGCTGTTTTTTGTTTGGGGTGAAGTTTATTTTTATGCTGTTACCACCCCTCGTTTTTTCTCTGACACTGCTTTGGGACTTCCCACTTTGTCAATAGAGAGGCTGTGTCGGTCCATGGACGAAAGAGTAAATAGGATTTTTTACTCACCGTAAAATCCTTTTCTCTGAGTCCATGGACCGACACAGCACCCACCCCTCCTTTTAAGTTTGTACTGCTTTTTGACGAACTGATCTGCGAGATGCAGACTGAGGTGATATACCCAGAGGGTCCGCCCCCTGGGCGGTACTGTAGAGGGTGTGATGCAACACTTTTTACAAGTTTTCTGCCTAGTCACTCCTAATTAACGGATAATCCCCACTTTGTCAATAAAGAGGCTGTGTCGGTCCATGGACTCCAAGAAAAGGATTTTACGGTGAGTAAAAAATCCTATTTTTCCCAATAATCACTAATATAGGGTGCATTGCCAGTGACCATCGCACTAATGTACCATTTGCTGTAGATTTAGTAATTATTAGTAGAGGTTCCCTGTGACTGAAAAATGTATTTAGGGTTTCTTTTTGTGTTAAGTTTGAGAAAGACTGTCATAAAGGCTTGTGTAGTTTTGGGCTTTTTCATTGAATTTTTTGAAGCGTGCGTAATGCCAAGTCTACAAGTTTTATTTTAGTTTGTGGGTGATGTGGATGACCATTAACACATGCATTCAGATACAAAACGCAGCATTCGGGAACAACACCCACCCACATGAGCCCCCAAGGTTCATCCATATGTTGGACTCTAGGTGACACGTCTGTGTGTCTGTCTCTGCATTCTCTTGATGTTATCAGATCAGTGGTGTCAGCTCCCCAGTATTCAGTATATACGTTTGTGCACGATAATAGAGACCCATTAAAAATTCTACAGGTCTCATACCAGTAAGGAACAGCCAATCAACCTAATGAGCTGTATTACACTGTCAGCTACATGATGAAATTCTGCGGGCCTGAGTGTAATTGTATTTGTGCTGCAGTATTCCAGTGATAAAGTGATTGTAAGCAGAATGGGTTGCTGTTATTCTGTCTTGTCTTCATCCTGAAATGTCAGCTCTGGTAAATGAGTACAGCCACCAGGCCAGGGCATCCCTGGAGATAGACCGCAGAGAGGTGACATCTCCTGATCTAATGATGTAACATCGGGGGACTGATCACACAGGGACCAGAGAGGATGGAACAGCATGTCATGAGAGCAGAGGACCAGAACCGATGCAAGAATACTGGGAAATTTGGCAGTTACTCTGGGGTGATCGCTGATTCTCTCTTTCATGTCTCTAAAGCGTGTTATCTGTTGCCGTGGGTAACACAGACACTTCTATATGAAGGCTGACAATAGTAGGTTTAGGGGTTGTACGTCGGTGCTTTGTGAGCAGAGAACGCTGCAGGGGCTGGCGACGTTCATCTGCGCTCTGTGTATGATTTGTGACATGCTCCGTCTGACCGAATATTAGCGAATATTATACGCATGATGGTTTCTCAGGATTGTAATGTGCCCTGAGCTGGATAACGCTTTCCTCCTGTCCTCTCAGTACATTGTATTGTGAATATTCCTGATCCAAGAAAAAAGTGTTGTGAACCATCTCTGCCTTCCTATATCCTTCCATCTACCCTAAATGTCCATGACGGATGCCAACTCTGCTTATTATTTATGTACAAAGCTACAAAATCTGCAGATTTGCATTGCATCCATAGTTTTATTCTATTCTTTTATCTTGTTTCCAAAAGCAGATGTGAATTCAGATAGGGTCATCATCTGTGCCGGCCAGTTTGTCTTCCTGGACATTAGAGCAGGGGTGACCTCCTGAGCATGAGAAAAGATGGTGAGGTGAATGATGAGAGAGTAATCCTAATATGTAGACAGGATGCTGAGTTCTGCACATTAATACACTCCATTACATCACAGCCGGGCCTCTGGCGAGAGCCGATTGGGAGAGAACAGGAGGCTGGGAACTACTAAGATGGACTCTGGCCAGCAGAAAAAAGATTTCCCTTCACCCTCCCTTCTGCTCTACAGATGGGCTCATTGTCTACATCCAAATTTTACTCTTTAGGGGAGAGATCTGCTGACTACAAAAAATTTGTTTTGTCCATCTTGATTTTGTTTTCTAAAGAAGAAAAAATAGTGCAAGTTTACTGAAACCCAAACCATTGCAGTCTGTCTGGAAATCCCATGGTGACACTTTATCATGACATAAAATATAACAGGAGGAAATGAGGTCCTGGTGACGGGTTCCTTTTTATGAATGTTCCCTCGATGAGCTGCTAATTAGTGTGAGACATTTGCAGTTAGTGTAGCAGCCCAGAAATATAGCAGCCTGATAGACGATGAACAGAATCTGTGGGTAAAAGCTGATTTTGCCAATCCTGGGTTGTCTTCTTGCCCCTTGTACACACAGCCATCTGAAGTGTCTTCTTTACAGTAACTGCTGCTGACAACAATATGATAGATCAGCAGTGAAGTGACAAATGAGCCTTTGTTAATAGGTAACATTCAAGCAAACATGAATTAAGGGTTATTTATATCTCCTCCGGGCACACATACTGTCAGAATCTTTTTATTTAAAGCAGATCTGTGGAGCTCAAGATGTGAATGAATAGATCCAAAGGAAGAACATTGTCTGGAAGATACCGCTGTCCCGCTCCATGTCACACTTTGTACATCTCGCTACAGCAGCACAATTGTTTGATTTATTAAACCTAGATCATTGAGGAATGTGGCTGTTTCCTCTAATAACCAAAAAGACTTTAATTTTTATATTATAATCGACTGAAAATGGGACCAACAGCTTTTCTTTTCTTTAATTGATTCTGGGTAATTCATTAAAGATTCAATCTACTTCCATGATTGTTCTGCTCATATTTAGCATCATTTTGTATACTGCAGTGTAACCTTACAGTCCCATTAATACAAGGGATTGTTGTGGCCTACCTTTGTAATGTTCATCCCAGTAGAAGGCTTCACCCTACTTGCACTTTCATGTGCTTGCTGGTGATGTGTCCACTTTGGTACTAACTGTTACCAAGACCAAAGTTACAAGGCTAGGAAGATAACTACTCGCAGAAGGAAACAAGAATGTACATGTCCTTAAAGTGTATCTTTGGTCAAAATGTAAAATCATATAATCATTTCCGCATTGTATTCCAATTATTTAAAGTGGTTGTAAACCCTCTCTGACATGTTTTACCTACAGGTAAGCCTAGATTAAGGCTTACCTGTAGGTGTTTGCAATATCTCCTAAACCTACACGGTTTAGGAGATATTTGCCACAAAGAATGCACTGTTGTCTACGGCGCATGCACGCCACAGACAACGGTGCAGGCGCACTGAGAATGCTGGTTTTATCAATGGATAATACTGGCTTTGATGGCTCCCGCGCACATGCGTGGAGTGACGTCATCGCCGCTCTGGCCAATTAGAGCGCCGGAGCGGCGATACCTGGAAGTAACCTTCCGGAGAGATGTCTGCGGCTGGAGGGGGAGACGAGGACGGCTTCGATCTAAGGTAAGTAATGCATAATGAGCTAGTATGCTAGTCATACTAGCTCATTATGCCTTTCTCGTGCAGGTTTTTATTTATTTTTAACAATTTTTTGGGGGGTTTACAACCGCTTTAAAGCTTACTACTGCTAAAGCGGAACTACACTGCATCTGAGCACCATAAACTAAAAACGCTATTTTATTCATTTTTAATATTCAAAGCAAACTCACCCATCCATCTATGTCTCCATACTTTATTTTGCTGAGATAGAAACCCCTCCCCTAGCATTTCTGGCTGTGGTCATCTTGAGTAAGGGCAGATGATTCATGTAGCATTTAATCCCTGTGCTGGGAAAACCCCTCCTCCCGTCCTGAAGACTCTTGGGATGTATGACATTTACCTAGGCATGGAAAGCAGGAAGTAGCTGAAGAAATGTAATACCGTTTACAATTTAACCACTTGCCGCAAAATTACGTCATTCTTCTACAAGTGGTTGCACCGGGGGGTGGGGGTTAAGCCTGCAGCTGTACCGTTTTTTAGAGCCGACGGTCGGCTTTCTTATGATAACAATCTTCATGGGCTCTCCTATCCCACCTGGAGGCCCGAGCGACCAGCCGGAATCGGTTTTAATCGGGTCTCGGATTGAGAAACCCAGAAGCGGCATCACAACATCACTTCCGGTTTACTGGCGCCTTAAAGGCGCCAGATTTTCTTTATCGTACACCACGGGACACAGAGCTAGTCATTACATAATGGGTTAAGGGTCACCAGCGGTGATTGGACACTGGCACAACCAATGGAAGACGGTTCCCCTCCATATAACCCCTCCCATCAGGGAAGTACCTCAGTTTTTTCGCCAGTGTCGAAAGGTGTTGGACGCGTTAGGAGGTGCTAAAGGAAAGCTCTACCAAAGAGACCCTCTGGGGGTAAAAGAGCTATGCTTTCGGATCCATCCAAGACGCCTACAAATGAGCTGAATCTGGATGGGATCCGGGCCTCATCCATGAGGCGTCGCCTGTAATGTCTCTCTTCGGAGGACTGGGCTCTAAGATCCAGCACTTTCGCTATTTCGCTATAAAGTCCTGGTAAGAGTCTTGTACAAGGCCCAGGGGAGAGGTATCCTTTAAATAGGAACCCATATCCCTGAAGGTTGGCACACATAGCCCACCGTGAAGGGTGAAGTTTGGTATCTGTCTGAAATCTTTCAGCAGAAAAACCTGCGGCGTGGATAAGGTGAGATTAGAAGGTCCATAACTAGGTTGGTACCTTTTTCAAAAAATGGATGTCTTCTTTTTTTCCACCACTGGGGGGAGTAAAGAGCTGAATATACTCACCTCACTCTGTTCAGTGTCGGCTTCGGCGAAGTACACTGCTCGTCACCTCCGCTGCTGAGCTTGCTGGGGCACCCCGATCCTCCTTTCGGTGGCCGACCAGACACCTGCAGATGCAGGTAAGTGGGAACAAGGGCTGATGAGAGTCCTCTCTCACTATGGCCACCGCCATAGCGCTAAGGGCCGCGCGCGCAGCGCGCGCGGGAGCGCGCTTTATCGGAGGGGGGGGGCGAAGGCGTGCGCGGGCACGTGGCGCGCGCAGGCACAGAAACGGCGCCAAATTTAAAAGACTGTCAGTGTGAGAAGCACTGCAGCAGCAAGCAAGCTCGTTAGTTCTCTTGTTCCTGGCAGAGAAACACAGCAGCTATACAGGGACGTAAGACTCCATGTGGTTGGATTGGGTACTTCCTAGAAGACATCCATGTTATGCATAGTTATGTGTTAAAAGTTGCATACTTATTGTATTTGCTAAACTGAACACGGTAGTATATGCATTTAGGTACCTTGTATTTTGTCTAAACAGTAAGCCTTCCAGGGGAAGTAATACGGACAAAAAGAGATAAGAAAGCACCACCGCCTGAGAGGAGGCTCTAACTGTGCTGACTCGGTACCTTTCTCTCCTGTGTTGCTAAATGCACCTGTTCAGGATGAGCCATTACCTCTGTCAGGTATGGCGGCTTCCTCAGTGAAGCCTGGCCCTGTATATTTCACTGAGGACACTTTATCAGCTGCCCTAAATAATCTGGAGGAAAAAATTGCTACCTTAATCGCTAAGTCCTCTAAAAAGGGACAATAAGCGAAGCAGGTCTCTTCCAGTATTGGACCTCCCTTCAGAAGTACCTGAGGGAGGAGGATGAGGAGGAGGAGGCTACATCAGCAGAGGATGAGGAGCCAGATTTTAAGGTCACAGGTACAATGCTATAGCAGTGCATTTAAGTTAACCTCTGCGGAGGTAACGGAATTACCTGTATCCTCCCTAGGGTCATTAAGATCCCTGCAAGGTGCATGCTCCTTCCCGGTTCATCCGTTACTAGAGGATCTAATATACGCAAACTGGCAACATCCAGATAAGCGTTTCTCACCTCCAAAAAGGTTTAACATTCTTTATCCTATGGGGGAATTTTTTTTTTAAAGAAATGGAGCCTGCCTGCGGTAGTTGCGGCTATTTCTTGTGTAAATAAAAACCTGAGATGTCCGGTGGATAATGTACAAGAGTTTAAAAGATCCTTCTGAGAGGAAGTTGAAATCCTCCTTCCTTTTGGCCGGCTCAATTACCCAACCTGCAGTAGCAGCAGTCGGTATGTGTCAGGTCATCAGCCAACAGGTAAAGCAGGGGCTGAAGGAACTGCCTTCAGAGCAGGCTAGAAATTGGGAAAATTTGCCTAAAGCCTTATGCTTCACAGTGGATGCCATGAGAGATTCTATCATACAAGCATCACGCCTTACACTCCAGCTGGTACAGATGCGCAGAGTACTTTGGCTTAAGCATTGGTCAGCGGAAACCCCATGCAAAAAGCTGTTGGCAAGTTCCCGTTCCAGGGCGAACGCCTATTTGGGGAAGATTTAGAAAAATATATACAGAAGATATCAAGTGGTAAAACGACTTTTACCTGAGAGAAAGAAAAACAAGAGATCTTGTTTTAAACGCTCTCTCTCCCCAGCTCCCGGGAAATCTGACTCCAACCAGTGGCGGCGGCCTGTTTTAGCCGCCCACAAAAGCCAAGGGGCAAGCTCAGAAGAACAAGAAGCCGTGGGGTGCAAGAGCTAATAAGCAAGCCCCCAAAGCCTCTCAGTGAAGGGGCGCCCCCGCTCGGCCGAGTGGGAGGAAGGCTTTGTCAGTTCTGAGCGACTTGGTGGTCAGAAATCCAGGACAATTGGGTAGTATCCACAATATCCTCAGGGTACAAACTGGAATTTCGAGAGATCCCACCTTCTCAATTCCGAGGTTCAAGACTCTCCAAGGATCCACAAAAAAGAGAATCCTTCTTCAAAGGTTTGAATCACTTAATGGCTCAAGGGGTAGTTACAGACGTACCCCAAAAAGAGCGAGGTTCAGGTTTTTACTCAAACCTCTTTGTGATTCCAAAGCCAAATGGAGATGTCAGACCCATCCTGGATCTAAAATCCCTAAATCGGTTCCTGAACGATCGCCATTTTCGAATGGAAACGATCCGATCCGTGGCCGCCCCTTTAAAGGGCGGAAAATTCATGGCGCCCATAGATATCAAGGACGCACATTTTCACATACCCATCCTCCCCGCTCACCAAAGATTCCTAAGGTTTGCGGTAGAAGATCGCCACTTTCAATTTGTGGCTCTGCCGTTTGGTGTAGCCACCGCGCCCATAGTATTCACAAAGGTGCTAGCTCCTCTGTTAGCAAACCTAAGAACACGGGGCATTGCGGTAACAGCCTATCTGGACGATCTACTAGTAATAGATCAGTCAAAGGACGGATTGGGTCACGCTGTACACACTACAGTAGGATACCTGGAGCATTTAGGATGGATTATAAATTTACAAAAATCCTCTCTCCAGGCCCAAAGAAGGATAGGGTACCTGGGCATGATCATAGATACAGCCCAAAACGGGGTATACCTGCCAGAACCGAAGATACAGTCTCTGAAAGACCTGATCCACAAGGTCAAAGCAAACAAGAGGCCGTCTATTCGCCTTTGCATGAGACTATTGGGAAAGATGGTAGCCTCCTTCGAGGCAGTCCCTTACGCCCAGTTTCATTCGAGACTACTTCAAGGCAATATTTTAGCTTCCTGGAACAGGAAGAGCCAAGCTCTGGATATACCCATGCGCCTGTCCTCACAAGTACGCCACAGCTTCGATTGGTGGCTAGAAGCCAGGAATTTACGGAAGGGAAAGTCCTTCCTCCCAGTGGCCTGGAAGGTGGTATCTAGGGATGCCAGCCTATCGGACTGGGGTGCAGTATACGAGGAGGCTTCTACCCAGGGAACCTGGGCCAAGACTCAGGGGATCCTGCCCATCAATGTGCTAGAGATCCGGGCGGTATATCTAGCCCTCAAAACCTGGACATACAGGTTACAGGGCTACCCAGTTCGGGTTCAATCCGACAATGCTACTGCAGTAGCTTACATCAATCACCAAGGAGGCACCCGCAGTCGGGCAGCCCAAAGAGAGGTGAACCGGATCCTGGCATGGGCAGAAGAGCATGTACCTTGCCTTTCTGCAATCTTCATTCCAGGGATGGAAAATTGGCAAGCAGACTACCTGAGTCGTCAGCAGCTGCTACCAGGGAGTGGTCTCTTCACCCCGAGATCTTTCAGGCCATATGTCTGAGATGGGGAAACCCGGATGTAGACCTGCTAGCTGCCAGGTTCAACAAGAAATTGGACAACTTTGTGTCCAGAACGAGAGATCCTCTAGCCTACGGGACAGACACTCTAATAATACAGACGCTCTAATAACCCCATGGAATCAGTTCTCACTGATCTAGGCATTCCCTCCGATCCCTCTTCTACAAAGACTGCTTCGCAGGATCAAGGAGGAGGGAATACCAGTAATCCTAGTGGCCCCAAACTGGCCCAGGAGGCCTTGGTACGCCGAGATTGTAAAAACGGCGATAGGAAGACCCTGGAAGTTTCCACTTCGACACGACCTGCTGTCACAGGGTCCAGTATTCCACCCTTCCTTACAAAGGCTAAAGTTGACGGCCTGGCTGCTGAGACCCACATTTTTAAAAAGAGAGGGGTCTCTGGTCCGGCTCTTTCTACGCTCATTAATGCTAGAAAGCCAGCCTCCAGACTCATCTATCAGAGAGTCTGGAGAGCATACGTTTCCTGGTGTGAATCCAGATGTTGGAATCCTCAGAAGTATGAAATAAGTAGGATTCTTGCTTTTTGCCAGTTAGGAGTGGATATGAATTTAGCCCTTAGCACCATCAAAGGGCAAATATCGGCTCTATCAGTCTTCTTTCAGAGACCATTGGCATCTCACTCCCTAGTTCGGACATTCATTAAGGGGGTACTGAGGATAAATCCTCCAGTTAGGACTCCCTTGTGTCCATGGGATTTGAATTTGGTATTGTCAGTGTTGCAAAAGCAACCTTTTGAACCTATTCACCATATTCCTTTAATTATATTAAGTAGGAAGTTGGCCTTTCTGATTGCTATAGCTTCTGCTAGGAGAGTATCAGAGCTAGCAGCTCTTTCTTGTAAAGAGCCTTATCTAATTTGTCACAAGGACAAAATCGTACTACGACCCCATCCGGCTTTTCTACCTAAGGTGGTGTCGGCTTTTCACTTGAATCAAGACATTGTTCTGCCTTCCTTTTTTCCAAACCCGCGGACGGCGGGGGAAAAATTATTACACTCTCTAGATCCAGTGAGAGCGGTAAAGGTGTATCTGCAAGCAACCGCTCAGATACGTAAAACAGATGTTTTGTTTATTTTACCAGATGGGCCCAAGAAGGGCCAAGCGGTATCAAAATCCACCATTTCCAGGTGGATTAGACAAGTAATTATTCAAGCTTATGGTTTAAAGAACAGGACTCCTCCTTTTCCTGTTAAGGCGCACTCTACCAGGGCGATAGGTGCTTCATGGGCAGTGCACCACCAGGCTTCGATGGCTCAGATCTGTAAAGCTGCAACTTGGTCTTCAGTCCATACATTTTCCAAATTCTATCAAATAGATGTGAAAGGACATGAGGATTCCGCCTTTGGGCGAAGTGTGCTGCAGGCAGCAGTATAGGGCTTCTGGTCCGCAAGCGGCCTGTTTTGATCTGTGTCTCCCCCCCTTCATATGAGCATTGCTCTGGGACGTCCCATTATGTAATGACTAGCTCTGTGTCCCGTGGTGTACGATAAAGAAAATAGGATTTTTATAACAGCTTACCTGTAAAATCCTTTTCTTGGAGTACACCACGGGACACAGAGGTCCCCCCCTTCTTATGGGAACCTTACTGCTTTGCTACAAAACTGAGGTACTTCCCTGATGGGAGGGGTTATATGGAGGGGAACTGTCTTCCATTGGTTGTGCCAGTGTCCAATCACCGCTGGTGACCCTTAACCCATTATGTAATGACTAGCTCTGTGTCCCGTGGTGTACTCCAAGAAAAGGATTTTACAGGTAAGCTGTTATAAAAATCCTATTTTTTAAAATGTCAGTATTCAAAACAGCCAAACTTGACGTTTTGAATGCTTTTAAGTGCAAAGGAGGGACTCTCCAAAAAAAAATACCTGACATGTAGAGCTGCACGATTAATCGTTAAATCGTGATCTCTATTCTACCCCCTTCACAATCTTAATCCAGCATTTCCACGATTCATGTAACAACTGCAGAGCAGTTCTGCTCAGCTGTCAAAAAAAAGCAGCAGGCAATGTTTATCAACAACATTGGCTGAAAGAGAGATACAAATAAACATTGTATTCTTCTTTTCTTTTAGAGATCAAAGGGATGAAATTTGGTCTGCAAATGAGGTCAGTTTAACCACTCAGTCCCGGTTCACACATATGCGATGCGGAAACCGGTGCGATTCCAGTGTGGGTTCCCGCATCCCATGTCATTCACTGGTGGTTCACACTGACATCTGCGAACTGCTGCGGGTGTCAATGTAAAGGTTTTGACACCCCCAGGTTGGTTCGCAGTGCGAATTGTGAAATGGTGCAGGAATCCGACCACATAGGTTTGAACACCCATGCGATCCGATTCCAGTGCGAACCAAAAAAAGGGTCCTACACCATTTTGGTGCAAATGCAATTTCAGCCATACAGTTTGTATGGCTGAATTCGCATTGCATAGACATCGAATGCGATCTGCACAGCAATGCGGTGCGAATCACATGCAATGTCTGTCATCGCACAAGTGTGAACCCAGCCTTAAAGACAGCCTTTTTCTGACGCTTGTTACTTTCAACTTGAAATAAGTATTTTTTTGCAAAAAAAAAAAAAAAAATACACTTCAATGAATTTAACAAAAACTAAACAGTAAAGTTAGCTGAATTTTTTTGTATAATGTGAAAGATGATGTTGCACTAAGAACCGTGATCTTTATTTTAAGAAAAATAATGGTGATTCTCAATTTATCTAGAATCGTGCAGCTCCACTGACACGTGACTATTGCTGTCACAAGGGATGTATACATTCCTTGTGACAACAATATGTTTGTCGCCATTCCAATTGTGTGCAATTTCAAAGCATGACATGTCGGGTATCTAGTTACTCGACGTAACAATCTTTCACGTTATACAAAAAAATTGGGCTAACTTTACTGTTTCGTTTTTTGTTTTTTTTTAGTTCATTGAAGTGTATTTTTTTCCAAATGAATTGCGTTTGAAAGACCGCTGCGCAAAAACAGTGTGACATGAAATATTGCAACAACCTCCATTTTATTCTCTAGGGTCTCTGCTAAAAAAATAAATTGTGCATCTAGCCTGATAGCCTGACGAAGAGCAGGGATGCTCGGAACTGTACAGTGGCTGCCATTTACTTAATGCCTTGTCTGCATATGATCGACCAATAAAGAAGAACTTGTTGAAATACAACTGGAGTCAGCGTCCCTCTTATTTTCGTTTCTCATTGATGGTGGAATTTGAGAGTCCACCCTGACGGCTCTCCACTCTTTTCCAAAAAGAAAGGGAAGTAACCAACCCGAAGTTTTGTGTATATATATATATATATATATATATATATATATATATATATATATATATATATATACACACACACAAGTGAAACTTGAATATCGTGCAAAAGTTCATTTATCTCACTAATGCAACTTAAAAGGTGAAACTAATATACGAGATAGACTCATTACATGCAAAGCAAGATAGTTCAAGCCGTGATTTGTCATAATTGTGATGATTATGTTTACAGCTCATGAAAACCCCAAATCCAAAATTTTTCTTTAGCCCAGACCAGGTAAGACGCTTCTGACGTTGTTTGTTGTTCAGGAGTGGTGGCTTGACAAGAGGAATACGACATTTGAAGCCCATGTCCAGGATCGGTCTGTGTGTGGTGGCTCTTGATGCACTGACTCCAGCCTCAGTCCACTCCTTGTGAAAGTCCCCAACACTTTTGAATGGCCCTTTCCCTGACAATCCTCTCCAGGCTGCGGTCATCCCTGCTGCTTGTGCACCTTTTTCTTCCACACTTTTCCCTTCCACATAACTTTCTATTAATGTGAAAATCCAACTTCTTTTGCAATTACCTTTTGAGGCTTTCCCTCCTTATGGAGGGTGTCAATGATGGTTTTCTACACAACTGTCAGGTCAGCAGTCTGTTCCATGATTGTGATTCCTACTGAACCAGACTGAGAGACCATTTAAATGCTCAGGAACCCTTTGCAGGTGTTATGGCTGATTAGAGTGGGACACTTTGAGCCTAGAATATTGCACCTTTTCACAATATTCAAATTTTCTGAGATTGTGGATTTGGGGTTTTCATGAGCTGTAAGCCATAATCATCACAATTATGACAAATCACGGCTAGAACTATCTTGTATATTAGTTTCACCTTTTAAGTTGCATTAGTGAAATAAATGAACGTTTGCACGATATACTAATTTTTTGAGTTTCACCTGTGTGTGTGTATATATAATGTTTGGGGGTTTTTCCAGCAAAAAATAAAATTTTTAACTTGTAAGCAACAAGTGTCAGAAAAAGGTGTGGTCCAAGTGGTTAATATACCTTCCTATCTATTTACTAATGCTAGTAGAATAAGGTTAAAGTGAGTGAAGTTCAGATTAAAGCAGAACTTATCTTGAAGTTTGTAAACTTGCTTTGTGAAGATCTCCCACATTTACCACACACAATTTGAATTCTGTGACACATACTCACTACGCCATATGAGTATGCACTGCTGTGTCACACATTTCACAGAGTGTGCATTATTAAAGCGGTTGTAAACCTGAAAAATATATATTTTTTAAAAATAAACACCTGCAAGACAAAGCCATAATGAGCTAGTATGACGAGCATATCGAGGGAAAGATGAATGCGGCCAAGTACAGGGAATATCCTGGACGAAAACCTTCTCCAGAGTGCTCAGGACCTCAGAATGGGCCGAAGGCTTACCTTCCAACAAGACAATGACCCTAAGCACACAGCTAAAATAACGAAGGAGTGGCTTCACAACAACTCCGTGACTGTTCTTGAATGGCCCAGCCAGAGCCCTGACTTAAACCCAATTGAGCATCTCTGAAGAGACCTACAAATGGCCTTCCACCAATGTTTACCATCCAACTTGACAGAACTGGAGAGGATCTGCAAGGAGGAATGGCAGAGGATCCCCAAATCCAGGTGTGAAAAACTTGTTGCATCTTTCCCAAAAAGACTCATGGCTGTATTAGATCAAAGGGGTGCAAATACTAAATACCGAGCAAAGGGTCTGAATACTTAGGACCATGTGATATTTCAGTTTTTCTTTTTTAATAAATCTGCAAAAATGTCAACAATTCTGTGTTTTTCTGTCAATATGGGGTGCTGTGTGTACATTAATGAGGAAATAAAATGAACTTAAATGATTTTAGCAAATGGCTGCAATATAACAGAGTGAAAAATTTAAGGGGGTCTGAATACTTTCCGTAACCACTGTACATAAGAGGGGGGGGGGGGCTTTTCAGGACTGTCAATTTTTTTTATGTTTTTTAAAGTTTATGAATTAAACAAGTAGCTTGCTATGGGGGCACTCGGCAGGGGGGTAGAGCCCAGAGCACCCGTGAGGGACCTGAGCAAACAAGAATTAGGCCTGCTTTGTGCAAAACCATTGCACAGAGCAGGTAAGTATAACATAGTTGTTATTTAATTTTAAGCTTTGTCTCAATGTAGAGGAAGGTGCCATGAGCTGTTCACCTACCTAAGCTGTATATTACATTGCCTGAATGGAATGCTAGTGTTAGTATCTGATCAATCCTTTTTCTTTTTTCCCCAGATTTGATTTTTTTTTGGCAGTGATGAAATAATCACCTTCCAGCCAGGTGAAATCCTTTGTGGTAAGTCATTAATGTAACATTTGTTCAGCTGTGCCTCTGTCATATCATATGTTCCTGTGAGTGCAGCACCTCATTCAGCGTGATCCATTTCTTATACATAATCTCTGGGAGCAGTTCTTCTATTCCCCCTGAAATCCTAACAGACCGTTGGCATTTGTCCCTTGATCCCTACAAAATACTCAAAGAACGTGTGTGATTGGCTGGCCTCCATCTATACTTTGTAAACGGGGTGCATCTAACATACTGTATTTTCTGTCTGGGATGCCTCTTGTATGCTGAGATTCATACAGCAGAACAAATCCCATAGGCCGGGTAACAATCATGACTACAAGAATTACAGCTGATGCCTTCAGTGGCTGTCCATGTTCCATATCCTCCACCTCCCAGTAGACCTCCGAATCCAGCATGATTGTCCGCAAATATTATTGTCTAGGAGAATTCTCCATTCATTCCTCCACAAGTGCTATTGACTAGGCAGACTAGAAGTGGAGTCCTAACGAGTTGAAGACTTTCTGTATTGCAATTTCTAATTTGCAACATTCAAACAAATTACATTTTATGGGATGTTATAAAAATTATAATTTTGCAAATTATTTTCTTCTGGCTGCTCAGTTCATCTCAGTCTCTGGTGGTGTGCGGAGGCAGCGGACTCGGAGGAGATGTTGGGAAGGGGAATGATTTATTTCACCACTGACCTAGAAAAAGAAGAAATTAACTCTGTCACTCTCACTTCTGCTTCATGGCTGACAATTCTACTAGACCCTCATAATCTACCTCATTATCAACACCGCCTAAAGAAACGTGGGTGCTTTAAAATGCAGCTCCAGCCAAGCAGATGAATGCGCGGTCATATAAATGTATTTAAATTGTTTTAACTGCTACAATATTGGCCATTCTGTTAAGCCTGTCATGTGATTCACACTTCACAACGCTTTGCAGTAGTGCAGCTTCCTGTGCCTCATCCCAACATGCCCATTGTGGTAGAAATGAGGATTACTGTACTGGTAAGGCCGTCCTGTCTAGGAACCCTGCCCCCCCCCCCCCCCCAGCTCTTCTGAAATAAGAGGGTTTGTAATGGGTTACTTATTACAATTGAAGTTCCAGATTATTCTGCTTGTGAAATAACAATTTTGCAATTTTGCTTTTTTTGTCCCATGTTAAATATAGCTACATGAAAGCTGTGTTGCTACATCTCTTTACTTTGTTGTGTGCTGACTGGTAAATAATGGGAATGCTTTGAGGCTGGGTTCACACTGATACGACACAACATTCATCCGACTTTCATCCTACTTTGCTCTGCGACATCAGTCCTACATTGATCCTACATTGGTCCGACATCCATCCGACATTCATGAACAGGATACTACTTTGATCCGACATTGTGCTAGTCTGACTTGTCCTTTGACCAATCAAAACAATCCCAGGGTGAGATAAATTCCTTTTACTGCTGCTGTAATCACCATGTCGGATGTCAAATGTTGGATGGTTAGGACAAGGATCCTACTTTGATCCGACTTCAATGATATTCAATGGGCTGAAGTAGGATCAAAGTCGGACAGAAGTAGTACAGGGAGCATTTTTAATGTCGGACCGACTTGTGTCGGACCAGTTAAGACGGCTCTCATAGGGAAACATTGATTTTCACACGTCATGCGACATGAGCTCCTAATGTCGGAGCGTTTGTCGGACAAGTGTGAACCAGGCCTAAAACCGTATTAAGGCCAGGTTCACACTTGTCCGACAAACGCTCCGACATTGGGAGTTCATGTCGCATGACGTGTGAAAATCAATGTTTCCCTATGAGAGCCGTCTTAACTGGTCCGACACAAGTCGGTCCGACATTAAAAATGCTCCCTGTACTACTTCTGTCCGACTTTGATCCTACTTCAGCCCATTGAATATCATTGAAGTCGGATCAAAGTAGGATCCTTGTCCTTACCATCCGACATTTGACATCCGACATGGTGATTACAGCAGCAGTAAAAGGAATTTATCTCACCCTGGGATTGTTTTGATTGGTCAAAGGACAAGTCAGACTAGCACAATGTCGGATCAAAGTAGTATCCTGTTCATGAATGTCGGATGGATGTCGGACCAATGTAGGATCAATGTAGGACTGATGTCGCAGAGCAAAGTAGGATGAAAGTCGGATGAATGTCGTGTCGTATCAGTGTGAACCCAGCCTAAAGCAGAGTTCCACCTATTTAAAAGTCAGCCACTACAAAAAGTGTATCTGCTGACTTTTAATAATCAGACACTCATCTGTCCCGCGGTCCAGCGATGCAGAGAACGAAGCCCCGCTCCTCTCTGCGGCACCAGCAGTGTAACTGTGGGCACCCGGGTGTGGCTTCACAGCTGGGCATGCACTGTGCATTAGCTAGCCGCGCTGTCAATTGCCCGGCAATCTTCTGGGACCTGTGACGTGTCCCAGAAGATTGCAGGGAGGGAGGGGGGAACTTCCCTCCGGCGCCGCTTTAACCCCAAAAGCAAGCATTTATTATATTGCATTTACTAGTTCTTAGATGTGATGGCTGCATTCATTAAATTTTTTAGACTGCATTCACACCTAAAGCGTTTTGTAGCCTGAAGCTACAAAACGCTAGAGGGGGAAAAAAACATTATTCTCTATGGAGATGGTTCACATCTCCACTCCAAAATGCTTGAAGCCGAACGCCTGAAGCTCAAACAAGTTCCGGACCCTTTTTTGTTGCGCGAATCGGGCAAATTTGTGAGTTTTAGGAGTCATAGAATGTAATGGAAACGCTCGATTCAAGCGTTTAGCGCGACAACAAGCGTTTCGACGGGCGCAAATTCGTGCGACAAAACGCCGGTAAAAACGCTCAAAGCGCTACGCTCAGGTGTGAATGCAGTCTAAGGGTTTCTTTGTTCTATTTTCATCTGGTGATCCAGCCAGTAAGTCTGTTGAAAAACGGTCTTGCAGTTACACTGATGAGACAGACCATTTAACACTGGCAGGGTCCGTAAAATGGTCAGCTTTTATTTATTCATGTAAAAGCTTTATTTTAAAAGGGGAAAAAAACTGCTGTAACTTCTTATAGAGTATTAGCGTGAGTTTGGCTTCAATTTGTTACTGTACTTAAATCTGCTAGTACTTCTAACACTCGCTGCAAACTGACAGTGCTGCTGTTCAAATCTGCCCCCTGTGCTTCTTCATTCAGAGTGGTGTCTATATAATAGAGGTGTGTTACAGACCAGATCACCAGAGGAAAAATACCTAAAAAAGAAAACGAATGCAGCCACCACATCTAAAGATTGGTAGGCTGCAAAATATTAAATCTTTGGTTTTGGGTTCAATACCACTTGATGTCTCATTGTTGTTTACTCTGTCCTTTATGTTTCTATAGAGGCACTACGCTGCACCTAGGAACCTAAGATAGAATGAGTCCAGAAAAGGGGAACAGAAATGGTGAAAGGTGTGATGAATAAAACACATCGGAGGAGAATTCAGGAACTACATATGTACAGTCTAGAAAGGAAAGAAGGGAACGGGGAGACATTATTAAAACCTTTGAATACATAAAGGGTGTGAATCAGGTTCAGGAAGGCAGTGTTTTTAAAATGAATCTAAGATCAAGGACATGGGGACATGACCTCAAACTAGGAGGAGGAAAGTTCAAAGCTAATATTACTGTTTCCCCAAAAATAAGCCCGGGTCTTAGATTTTGGCAACAAAAGACACAGTAGGGCTTATTTTCAGGTTAGGTCTTACCATGTAATGTGCTGTCTTCTCTCCCCCCCCCCCCCCCTCTCTCTCCCTGTGTGACAGGAATCCCCAGTGTGTACGGAGTTAAAATGCTTGTAAAATCGCATAATCCACTCTATTTCAGTAGTATATAATGTACAATGTGTGTGTTTCTGTAATATAATTGTGCCAAATACCTTTGTTTTAGCGCCGCTCTGCGCTTCTGTTCCCCGCAATTATATTACAGAAACACACACATTGTAAATTATATACTACTGTAATAGGGTTGATTATAGGATTTTACAAGCATTTTAAACTAGGGCTTATTTTCGGTGTAGGGCTTATATTGCAGCCCTTCTGGAAAAGAACGCCAACTCTTACTTTCGGGGAAACACAGTAGTAAGTATAATTTTTCCAAAAGAGTAGTTGATGCTTGGAATAGATTTCCACCAGAGGTAGTCAACAGTAAGTGGATTTAAACACGCTTGGGACAAACGTAGATCTATACTTGAGTAATAAAAAACCAATGAGCAGACTTGATGGACCATTTTGTTATTTTTTCTGTGTTCGCTCTTCTTTGTTCCCTGCTGGTATATGGGATATAACTTGTCACAGCCATTGTCCCTATACATAAGCATTGTTTCTCTGATCCATGGACTGACACAGCTGGATACTGTAAAACTTGTGGGTATATGTCCCTGCTTGCAGGAGGAGAGCTAGGCAGAATGTTAGATGTTAGAAACATGCATTCTAGAACAAACCAGAGCTGAACAGCCCCGCCCAGGGGGGCGGTCCCTCCGGACATTACCCTCCCACCTGCAGCCAGCAGCCTCAGTTTTTTTCTGCCTAGCAGAAGGAGAAGACGTGGCTTTCTCAGGAGCCAGTCTCCTGGAAGATTTTACTTTTTAAATTTTATTCCTTTGGGAATTTTATTTTATTTTTGAGACCTTCAATCAACTGTCGGCTGGGCAACAGGTTGGGTACACTGGTATCCTCGTAGTCTTCCCTGTCCGACCATCGAGCGTGCTGATCCTCGCCTTGTGTGCGTGAGACTCAGTTCACGACATGCCCCATGACTACAGGGGTGGCCGGGTTGCTTTTAGCTCCCACTGTCCTCTCAAGATTGAACAGTTCCTGACTGACTGTATCTTTCGCGGTGGACCGGGCCTACAGCTACGCAGTACTGATCTGTGATAGGTCTGTCTGAAACAAGCCAGTGGGTCCCTGAAAGGGACGGGTAAGTAGTCTCTCCTACTGCAGGTGAGTACATGCTGGCTGTGTTTCTTTATATGGGGGGTTTTCCTTGTCTCCCCCTTATTATGCTGCTCTCTGCATCCTGTACTGGTGCTGTGCTGTGGGGGTGCTTGGGGGTCACTCTGGCCTGGCTGGGCGCTCATGTCTGTAGTGGGCTCTGGGGAGAGGTTTCGGCCTCTAGCGGCGGCGCTGCGGCGTGAATCTCCTCACAATCTCCTCACAGTTTCTTCACTCTCCTCAGGCTCACAGCGTGGTTTCTTCAGCAGAACTGAGCGGTCTTTAAGGGTTGGTGAGTCCTCCCGGGTATCCCCTCCTCAGCGTAGCCAGTGGGTGGACTGTATATTCACTGTTGTAGTGTATAAGGTCTCAGAGGGTGGAGGTATGGGGTATGGTACACCGGCTTCTCCACACCTACCTGAGGCAACTGGCAGTGCTCCTGCACCTGCGGTCCCTATGGACCAGTTGTCGGCAGTCCTGAAATCATTCCTTGTCAGAATGGAAGCGGTGTGTGAGCGCAAGGGAGCTGTAAAGCGCCCCCTCCCCACACACTCAGATATGGGCCTAGCTATTGCCGCTCAGGACCCTAGCTCTGAGGATTTTGATGTGTTTGGACAGGACATTCCTTGTGAGGAAGACTCCAGTCCTGAACCAGTAACTGACAGGATGCTTGTAAGTGAACTCATTGATGCTGTGAGGGACACTCTCAAGCTGAATGTTGAGACTGAGGAACCCCAGGTGGAAACTGTCTCCTTTGGTTCCTTTAAAACCGTCTCTATAAAAAGGTTCTTTCCATATGTGCCTTTTTTTTTTTTTTAATACATTCATTGACCAAATCTGGGATAAGCCGCAGAAGACTTTGACGGTCCCGCTGGACTTAGCCATAAGGTACCCCTTTGAAGAGGACCTGGGTAAGAAGTGGGCTCACCCCCCAGTGGTCGACCCCCCGGTCGCCCGTTTGAATAAGGCTACCACGCGCCCAATGGAAGGGACTCCTGCATTTAAGGATCCCACTGACAGGAGGTCTGAGGTGGGGAGTAGAACTATGTTTGCCTTATTGGGGTCTGCCTTACGCCCTATTGTGGCGGCGACACTGGTGTCTCAGACACTCACAGGATGGGCAAAGATTTTGCACCAGACGGTACAGGAGCATAATCTCCCTCCTGAGACCATTGCCCTGGCTCATCAACTTGTGCAGGGCCTGGTCTATGTGTGCGATGCCCCTTTGGATGCAGCCCCCTTAATATCTGGGGCCTCTATCTCTGCTGTGGTGCTGCGTCGCCTTATCTGGCTAAAATGCTGGTCGGCCGAACTAGCTTCCAAAAAGCTCCTGGCTGACTTGCCCCTTAAGGGCGGTAGACTGTTTGGGGCCGCCCTGGATGACATTATTAGGGATGTCACAGGGGGTAAGAGCACCTTCCTCCCTCAGTCTGTTAAGGGAAAGGAGCCCCCCCCCCGCAGATCGGGCCCTTCCTTTCCGGCGAAGAAGACGTTTTTTCGTCAGTCAGAATCCACGGGCAAGCCCGCCCAGACTGAAAAAAGTGCGGCGGGGCGACACGGGTGTCCCGGGGTGCGTAAGCCCACCAAGCAAGCTCCCAAGCCCGCCACTGCATGAAGTCTTGCCCCTGCCCGACTCTGCGGTGGGGGGTCGTCTTCGCAGGTTCACGGTTTGGTGGACCTCCCGGATCTCCGACCGGTGGGTGTGCGAGGTGGTCACCTCCGGATACAGGATAGAGTTCCGCTCATGGCCCCCAAACAGGTTCTTCCCCCTCAAACCTCCCTCTCCTTCCTGCCCGCCGGGCGGCCCTCTTGGGGGCCGTATAGGATTTGCTCGGGTGTGGAGTGATTGTGCCAGTTCCGTCACAGGAGAGGTTTCAGGGATTTTACTCGAACCTGTTTGTTGTCCCGAAGGACGTGGTACGGCTAATCCTGGACCTCAAGGCTTTGAATGCCTACGTGAAGGTACAAAAATTCCGGATGGAATCCATTCGCACGGTCATTGCGACCCTCCACCAGGGGGATTTCCTGGCGTCCTTGGATATCAAGGACGCTTACTTGCACGTCTTAATCTGCGCAGGTCACCAGAGGTTTCTGTGCTTTGCCATAGGCGAAGTCCACTATCAGGTCGTGGCTCTTCCCTTCGGCCTAGCATCGGCACCACGGGTTTTCACCAAAGTGCTTGGCCCGGTTCTAGCTTTGCTGAGACAGCGAGGAATTGTTGTGGGCTATCTGGACGACCTCCTTCTAAGAGCAGACACTGGCTCAGAATTGGAGGAAAATGTGACAATAGTCAGTCAGACCCTCCGGGACTTCGGGTGGTGTCTGAACATGCAGAAGTCGGTTCTGGCCCCGACTCAACTTTTGGAGTATCTGGGCCTGATCCTGGACACTTCGGCAGCGAAGGTGTTTCTACCCGCAGAGAAGTTACTGACACTTCAGTCAGTGGTTCGGGTTCTGACGGCCCGAAAATGGTCGTCTATCCGTTTCTGCATGAGGGTGGCCTCCTTCGAGGCGGTTCCGTATGCCCAATCACACACTTAGGCATTGCAGAAGGGAATTCTGTCTGTTTGGTACAAGTCCCCATTGTCATTGGATCTTCAGATACGAGTGAGTCACTCAGTCAAGGCATCCCTGACGTGGTGGCTAAGATCCCCGGCTCTTCGGGCCGGAAAGTTGTTTCTCCCATTCAGTTGACTGTGGTCACGACGGACGCCAGCCTGACGGGCTGGGGAGGAGTTTGAGGAGTCCTGTCAGCGCAAGGCCTCTGGACTCCGGACGAATCTCGTCTCCCAATCAACGTTCTGGAATTGCGAGCGATTAGACTGTGTCTCGCCGCGTGGTCGAAGAGACTACAGGGACGCTCGATCAGAATTCAGTCGGACAACGCCACGGCCGTGACGTATGTCAACCATCAGGGGGGCACTCGGAGCTCAGCTGCGGCATCCGAGGTTGCCCACATCCTAAGGTGGGTGGAAAGAAGCGTGCCGGCGCTGTCGGCCGTCTACATTCCGGGCGTAGAAAATTGGCAAGCGGACAACCTGAGTAGCCAGTCCTTGGACCAGGGGTAGTGGTCCTTGCATCCGGAGGTGTTTCAAATCTTTTGTCGGCGGTGGGGCACGCCGGATGTGGACCTGATGGCATCTCGCCTCAATCGCAAGGTGTTGAGGTTTGTGGCCAGGTCCAGGGACCCCTGGGCGGATGCCTCGGACGCGTTGGTAGCTCCGTGGGGTCAGTATCGCTTGATATACACTTACCCTCCTCTGCAGTTGATTCCTCGTCTGCTGCGCAGGGTAGCGGCCGAGGGCATTCCGGTGATCCTCATTGCCCCGGATTGGCCTCGTCGTCATTGGTACGCTGATCTGGTACGTCTCATCGTGGACGTCCCTTGGCGACTGCCCATGAGGGAGGACCTTCTGTCTCAAGGTCCTATCTTTCATCCTGCTTTACAGTCTCTGGTTTTAACGGCATGGCTATTGAGAGCCAGGTGCTGAAGGACCGAGGCCTGTCGGATTCTGTGATTTCAACCATGCTTAGGGCACGGAAGTCTTCTAGAAAGATCTATCGCCGTACCTGGAGAGCTTACATCGCTATGTGCGAGGAGCTAGACTGGCGTCCACGGACATACTCTGTCCCCAGAATCCTGCAGTTCTTGCAGCGTGGTGTAGCCGAAAGGCTGGCTTTGAGCACTATTAAGGGTCAGATTTCGGCCTTGGCCGTTTTTCTTTCAACGACCCCTAGCAGGTCATTCCTTAGTTAGCACTTTTGTACAGGGGGTACGCCATGTGGTTCCACCTGCCAAGCCCCCGCTCCCTCCTTGGGATCTGAACTTGGTGCGCTCGGTTCTTCAGGAACCCCCTTTTAAAAATATCAGAGATATTCCTCTTTTATCCTTGTCTCAGAAGGTGGCTTTCTTAGTGGCCATCACTTCTGTTAGACGGGTGTCTGAGTTGGCGGCTCTGTCATGCAAGTCGCCTTACCTGGTCCTCCATAAGGATAAGGTGGTGTTGTGCCCGCGACCATCTTTCCTTCCAAAGGTGGTTTCGGCTTTTCACCTTAATGAGGACATTGTCCTTCCGTCCTTGTGCCCTCATCCATCGCACCCTAGAGAGGTTGCGCTTCACAATTTGGATGTGGTACGAGCTTTACGGGTATACCTGTCTGCTACTGCTTCCATTCGGAAGTCTGACTCACTGTTTGTGTCCGTCTCGTGTCCAAAACAGGGTCAAGCGGTTTCGTCTGCCACCATTTCTAGGTGGCTCAAACAGACCGTTATACAAGCCTATGCCATTAAGGGGCGGGTGCCTCCCTTTCCGGTTACGGTGCATTCCACTAGGGCAATTGGTGCTTCCTGGGCTTTCCGACATCAAGTGTCGGTTGCACAAGTGTGCAAGGCGGCGACCTGGTTGTCCATTCATACCTATTCTAAGTTCTATAAGGTTGATGTGGCTGCATCTTCGGATGCTTCCTTCGGCCGCAAAGTGTTGCAGGCCGCTGTTTAATGTTGCAACTCCTCCGTTGAGGAGCTCTGCTTGTTTGGAGTGAAGTTTTGGTTGTTCCTTTACTACTGCTCCCACCCTTCTGATACTGCTTTGGGACGTCCCACACGTTTTACAGTATCCAGCTGTGTCAGTCCATGGACGATAAGAGAAAATAGGATTTTTGTACTCACCGTAAAATCGGTTTCTCTGACGTCCATGGACTGACACAGCACTCACCCTTCCTTTAAGGTTTGTACTGCTTTGTTACGAACTGAGGCTGCTGGCTGCAGGTGGGAGGGTAATGTCCAGAGGGACCGCCCCCCTGGGCGGGGCTGTTCAGCTCTGGTTTGTTCTAGAATGTATGTTACTAACATCTAACATTCTGCCTAGATCTTCTCCTGCAAGCAGGGACATATACCCACACGTAATCAGTATGACAGCTGTGTCAGTCCATGGACGTCAGAGAAACGGATTTTACGGTGAGTACAAAAATCCTATTTTTATGCTGCGTTGGATCTGACATCAGAAAACTATGCAGGGCCCTTTAAACAGTCAATACATTTACATATTCATACCTACATCCTGTTCCAGGTTGAAGGATTGTGGGAAGCAGGAAAATGGTTTATTACATTCAGAAAGAGACCTGGTTTCCAGATCATTCATTTCAACCAAAATATTCCTATAATATTACATGTACATTTCATGTATTTTATGCACCTGTACAAACCCCCTTGTGTAGACATCCAAAAGCCCTGAGACTGCAGAGTGCAGCCATCTTGGATGTGATGTCAGTAGCCCCAGCAGACTCAGAGCTGTCAATTGTATGAGCCTTCAGTCGTCGTCCTGGTAGTTACATAAAATGCCATGTAGGGAGGTGAGGGGAGGGACAGAAGAGCTGGGCAAGCAGACATTGATTAGACACTTCTAAAAGAGGAGAGTTCTTGGACATGCAGTGAGGTGGGGCTGTGCTAGGGAAATGACTAGTTCCAATTTCTATCAAGTTCAGATCATATTGCAGGTGAATAAAAAATAGTTTGATTTGATGATTTCAGCGCTACTGTGACTGCTAAGGACAGGAGATGGTCGGGAGTAAAGATGGTTAAAACAAAGTCGGTGAGATTGAGAGTGGCTGCTCCTCAATAAACAGGTCCTGAGTAACCTAATACACAAAGGAAAGCACAAGAGGGCGCCTCCCTCTGAGTGTAAACCATAAGAATAGGTGAAAGTAAGGAGTACACATATATTTCATTCACTAGATATAAATTGGTGTTAGAGCTGCATGTTTTTTTTTTTTTTTTGCTAATGCCGCGTACACACGATCGGAAATTCCGACAAGAAAAGTTCAATGTGAGCTTTTGGTTGGAAATTCTGACTCCATCAGACTTTTTCTGTCGGAATTTCCGACAGCAAAATTTTGAGAGCTGGTTCTCAATTTTTCCGACAAGAAAAGTTCTTGTCGAAAATTCCGATCGTCTGTATGCAATTCTGACACGCAAAAAAACACGCATGCTCTAAATTTATTTGACACATACTCGGAATCATTGAACTTCATTTTTCTCGGCTCGTTGTAGTGTTGTATGTCACCGCGTTCTTGACGGTCGGAATTTTGTGTGACCGTGTGTATGCAACACAAGTTTTCTGCCAACATTCCGTCGGAAAAAAATTCATGGTTTTCTTGTCGGAATTTCCGATCGTGTGTACGCAGCATTAGAATAAAGATCACGGTTCTCTCATGATTCTCGCGGCATAACATCATCTTTTACATAATACAAAAAAACTGGGCTAACTTTACCGTTTCGTTTTCTAATTTTATTTATTAAAGTGTATTTTTTCCCAAAAAATTGCGTTTGAAAGACCGATGCACAATTACAGTGTGACAGAAAACATCTAGGGTCTCTGCTAAAAAAAAATATATAATGTTTGGGGGTTCCAAGTAATTTTCGAACAAAAAAAAATGATTTTAACTTCTAAGCAACAAGTTTCAGAAAAAGGTTTAGTCTTTTAAGGCCCCTTTCACACATGCCTTTAGTTTGTTTCATCAGTTGAGTCATGTTTTTTCAAAGAAAAAAACGGTTCAGTTCTTCACATCCACTTAACCACTTATGTCAAATTTTGATTTACATTAGAGCTGCAAGATTCTGGATAAAATGAGATTAACAATTTTTTTTGCTTAGAATAAAGATCACAATTCTTGCGGCGTAACATCTTTCACATTATACCAAAAAATTGGGCCAACTTTACTGTTTAGTTTTTTGAATTTGTGGAAGTGTATTTTTTACCAAAAAATTGTGTTTGAAAGACCGCCGCACAAATACTGTGTGACATTAAATATTGCAACAACTGCCATTTTATTCTCTAGGGTCTCTGCTAAAATATTATATATATATATATATATATATATATATATATATATATATATATATATATATATATATATTTGGGCTCTGGCTCTGCACTATTTATAGAAAAAAAAACAAAAAAACAGACAATTATATTTAAAAGCTCAGCATAGGCAAGTGAGGGAGCCTGTCTGTGCAGACGGCCCCCTCACTATATGTACATCTCTTCTCCCCCTCTCCTTGCACACACTGTGTCCCCCCCCCCCCCCCCAAATAACAGCTCCAAAACCTAAGGAAAAAAAAGCTGGCAATTGCATTTAAAAGCTGACAGTGACCATGAGCCCCGTCAAGTGAGGGAGACCTGTCTGTACAGACTGCCCCCTCACTGTGTATACTGCTTTCTCTGCCACAACCCCCCACATTGACTGGTTGCCCCTAACAACCAATGCAAAAACGGATGAAAAGCTGACCATTTGTCAGTTTACATCCGTTTTTCGTGTGATCAGTTTTTTTGACGGATGAAAAATAGGGCTTTCATCCAAAAAAACGGATGTTGACGGAAGCGGATGAAAATGGATGAAAATAAATGATCATCCGTTGTCACCCGTTTTTCCATTGGAATGCATTGATGTCCATTTTTCATTCGTCAACGGATGAATGAAAAACGGACAAACGGTCCATATGTGTGTAGTGGACCCCTAAATTTAGGGGGTCGCTATACTCAAATTTAGGGGACGGCCTGGGCCATAGTTTGGCTCAGGCCTTCTAATTGATACTGGAATCTGCTCTGCTGCGGTGTTGTCTGGTGTATGGTTCCCCTTTGGCCTGTGGGTGGCACTGTTGCCCAGGCCTAGGGTCGACCCTCAGTTGACACAGTAGCATATTGGATGTCCTCTCTCGGCTGCCGTGTGGTGGGCAGGGCCTTGCCTGCTGCGCATGCCGGGAGAGGGTATATAAGGGGCAGACGCCATGTTTAGGGAGGAGTGCCCGGGGAGAGGAGTACCCAGGAGGAGTGTGCCCCATGGGGTTGCGTGGACTGGCCAAGGAGTCTCGGGCACCTTTAGCCCGAGGCTACAGCGTTCCAGGTAGGGCCCAGTACCTTTGACTGGGTCTACAATCGGCACATTGGAGTCCCAGGGTGCCCAGGTGAGGGTACCCGCTCTGACCGAGATGGAGCCAGGGGAGGATTGGTCCCACAGAGGAGACAAGTGATAGTAGGTCGCTGTCTCGGGAGAGGCCTGGTGACCTGTCAGAGGGAAGGATTCCTTGCTCAACAAAGCTAACCCTGTAGGGTGCCCATTGGCATCGTCTGTTCTCTAAATTCTACAGAGGGTTAAGGAAAGTTCTGGATTCAGGAATAACAGGATTCTGCTGCTATAGAGGATATCCTGAACCCGTCCCTGGAGGGGACAAAGTGATAGTATTGTTCGAGCTCCACTCTGGCTGCTAGAACTGTGAGAGGGATCTATCCGGGGGAGCTAAACCCACTCGGGATCGAGTGGCGACGAGTGAGTCAGGTGTTGTGTGCCTGAATCTACCTCCTATCTTCGCTAGCTTCTTTCTCTCTTCAATTTCCCGTTAACTGAAGCAAAGGAAAATAAACTCTTTGTTGGAGTTAGTCGTGTGGACATTGGCCTTCTTGGGAAAGAATATAGACTTTTCCCTACATTCTAGGGACGAGAACCAGTGGAAGGAGGTAACTCGCTGCAGGACCCAAATCTGTGAACACCGCCTGACCTCTGATAAGGAGGACACAGGCTTGTGGCATGGTGTGTCCTACCCCCCGCAGGTGAAGGTAAGCGGGGGCATAAGGATTGGTGTGCTACACGTGTAAAATGGGCCTAAGTGGTTAAACTGACCTCATTTACAGACCGAAGGTCATTCCTTTGATCCAAAGAACTACATGTTTATCTTTTTATCTCCGATGTTGTGATCAACTTGGCAGGCTGCCTGCTCTTTTTTTTTGTCAGCTTTCAGAAGTGAGCAGAGAACTCTGCACTTGTTACATAGAATCGGGAAATGCTGTTTTAAGATCGTGAGGAGAGTTGAATCGCGATCTCGATTCTTTAACGATAAATTGTGCAGCTCTAGTTGGTGTTAAGCATGCCATCCTATGAAATGTGGTCATCTGAGGGACTGCATAGATCGGCAGCAAGCGGCTGGTGAAGGCAGAGTCACGCTGGAAACCGAGCGTGACGACCACTGTATGCCTGGGAGCTGGAACGCAAGCTGTCAGATTAGGTAGTGACTTTTGGGTCCACTCGGCTGCAATCGGCTCTCCACGAAGATGCCGTCAATATGTTCAGGGGACGTGGTTTCAGGGCACCCCCAATTTGTCAAACCAATGTAAATAAGGAATGCATCTGCCGCTTGCTGACGATCTCTGCAGTCCCTCAAATGACCACACTTCATAGGATGACATGCTAAAAGTGTAAGTTCACCTTTCCAGAAAAATCTGTAAGGTGAACTTATTTAGAACCCCCTCTTCCCCCCCCCCATCAGTCCCGCTGATCTGCTGCGTGGCAATCTCCTGTTCTGAGCCCCGGTATAGCCGCCTCAGGGGTCTGGGGCTTAGAAAAACCCTCAGCATTCGCACGTCGTCTTCCTCGCTGATAGGACGGCGTACGCGGGTTCTGATTGGTCAGCGCCGCCCATGTGACGGCGCAGACCAATTAGAATGCTTTGAAACGTCCTTCCTGATGGGGTACATTTTGGAAATTCAGCTGTGGGGATTTCTAAGCCCCGGACCCCTGAGGTAGCTATACTGGGGCTCAGATAAGGAGATCGCCGCAATCCAGGTCAGGGGGGGGGGGGTGAAAGGGGTTAAGGATGGGGTCCTGTGTAAGTTCACCTTACAGATTTTTCTGTAAAGGTGAACTTACCCTTTCACACCAACTTGGATGGAGGCGCCCTCTTGTTCTTTGATAAGAAATAATTGTTGGAAAGAAAAAACACTGCAAGCAAGTTGATGACAGGGTCTGTTTAATATTTGAGGACTCATGGGAGAGCTGAGGAAAAAGACGTAAACAAATGTTCATAAAGCTCTTAAATACACCAAAGCGATTATTTTGGAAGGGGGGGGGGGGGCTTTGTTGTCCCTCAGAAGTGTGATGCCTGCTGTCATCAGGAAGTTGTCCCTCTGTGGACTGTGTGAGAGTGACAGTGGTAAAGCGTTCCCAGCATTGGCTGCATCAACCGGGGTGACTTGTGGACCTCTCCCACACCCCGAAACAGACCTGGGGAAGACATCTGCCAGAGATTCCGGCTTCTGGGGAGAGACATGAGGGTTGTGGTGTAAGGATTCCATGTTCTCTGTTTATCCAGGCTGATTCCTGTTTGTGTCTTTATATTAATTGGTTTCTGCTTATTACTGAAATAACAAATGTGGTTTCGAGTCCTTGGACATCAAATTGTCCAGGGCCCTCAGAAATGCTGCTAATGGTCACCATGGCAACACTAGAGAAAAGTTAACTTTAATTGCAAGTTGGTCTGACCGGGTCTGTATAAAAATGCAGCATTTAATAACATTTTCCTTATGTGTTAATGCACCCTGCTGTAAGAAAAGCTTAGGTGTATCGCTCATACAATTGGTGATCTGGAACACTCCGCACGTGGCAACCACCCGACACCATACACCGTTCTGCTACAAACTGATATAAAAGGATGCGTATGTAAAAGGTGCTGCAACCCATAGTCTAATGACCTCTATGGCTCCGGCAGTGGACTGTCCCTCAGAGTCATCACGGCTAGTGCAAGGCTGCGGACCTTGCATTGTTCTTGATGACGTCAGGACCTTAGACTGCTGGGGTGTGGGAAAGAAGATGCTGCAGAGACATGTCTAACCGCCTGGAGGGTAGGCTAGGTAAATCTTCTTTCTGTGGCCCCTAGACCTAAAAGAACAATGAACCATCAGTGCAGGCATAGCCCCACTGCAAGGGATCATTTTACATTTTCCCAAAATTGTGTTTTAACCACTTGAGGTGCAATACTCTGTCACACCGTATTTGCGCAGCGGTCTTGCAAGCGCACCTTTTTTGGGAAAAAATACACTTTTTTGAATGAAAAAATAAGACAACAGTAAAGTTAGGCCATTTTTTTTATATTGTGAAAGATAATGTTGCGCCAAGTAAATTGATACCAACATGTCACACTTAAAAATTGTGCCCGCTCGTTGAATGGCGACAAACTTTTACCCTTAATCTCCATGTTTAAAAATTTCTACAGGTTACCCGTTTTGAGTTACAGAGGTGGTCTAGGGCTAGCATTATTGCTCTACCCCTAACAATCGCGGCGATACCTCACATGTCTGGTCTGAACACCGGTTCCATATGCAGGCACTATTCGCGCTTCTTATTTATTTTACTTGTAATTTTTTATTTTGACACTGTCTTTTAAAAAATAAATAAAAAATGTAGTCACTTTTATTCCTATTACAAGGAATGTAAACATCCCTTGACCTCTTAATAATGAGATCTGGGGTCAAAAAGACCTCAGATCTCACATTTACACTAAAATGCAATAAAAAAAATTAAATGTCCAATGCTATGGAGCCGAGGGGGCCATCCTCCCCTCAGTCGGCAGCTAGGCATCCACTAGAAAGGACATGATCCGGAGCACGGCAGGGGGGGGGGAGAAACATCTCTCCCATCAGAGATTTAAAAGTGATCTCGTGGCGAATCCGCCGCGGACACCACACCACTTTTATCCTAAAGAGAAGCGCACAGCGTTCCCAAAAATACCGGAGTTATGGCAGCTAGCTGCTGCCATAACCCCGGTATTTAGCATCAAAGTACTGACATACAGGTACGTTGTTTTGCGTGAAGTGGTTAAGGGCTAGTTCACACTGTGCCCATCAAACACAGCCAATGCATTAATCTATCCATTGGTCATAGAATGGGGTGGCTGGAGAGAGGGGGCGGCGCCCGTCCCCCCTTTGGACGCACCACCACTGCGGTTTACAGCGGAAAAATGTAGCATGTCTGAATTTTTCCTCACTGCACCACACACTGCACCAGTGCTGCAGTAAGAACAGTGACTGGTGTTGATGCAGTGTGGAAAACCACCATTCATCTCGGTATATGTGAAGAAGGTCCAAAACATTACATGTTTCTATCCTATCCCATCCCTATTGTCTTTTTTTACTCTAAAATTTCAGAGCCTTTAGCATCTTTCATATTCTCATCAATTTAGTACCAGACCAGGTTCCTAAAGCCAGTGTTAATTTCGGTGGCTAAAACATTTTCGTCTACTAAATTAATACTACTTTAGTTGACTAAGGTACGACTAAAACTAAAACAATTGAGATGACTAAAATTCGACTAAAACTAAATTTGAAATTTGATGTCAAAATGAACACTGGTCTGTAGTGCATGTTCAAACCTAAATACCATAAATAATAACATTTTAGATTTTTCGCTCCAGCAGTATATGAGTTTGGAAATTGTAGAGAAATGCTTAAATAATGCATTACAATTTAACTACACCCATTAGATTTTAGGTGACCAAGATGATTTTAGTTGACTAAAACAATTGCAGAAGACTAAAACTAAAATGCCATCTTAGTCAAGACTAAAACTAAATTGAAATTTGCTGCCAAAATGAACACTGCCTGATGCCGCGTACACACAATCGTTTTTAATGACGAGAAAAATTAAATTTTTTAAAATGGTCATTAAAAATGATCGTGTGTGGGCTTTCCAGCATTTTTCCCGACGAGAAAAACGCAGAGAATCACGACGAGAAAAATTGGAACATGCTCTAATTTTTCACGTCGTTTTTTACATCGTTTTTCTCGTCATGAAAAACGGGCGTGTGTGGGCTTTAATGACGTGAAAAAAAATGCGCATGCTCGGAATCCAGTATGAGACGGGAGCGCTCGTTCTGGTAAAACTAGCGTTCGTAATGGAGATAGCACATTCGTCACGCTGTAACGGACTGAAAAGCACGAGGCTAAAAAGCGCGAATCGTCTCTCAACAAACTTTACTAACATTCCCCTTTATAGTGCCGTCGTACGTGTTGGACGTCACCGCGCTTTACTCGAACATTTTTTTCCACGGTAGTGTGTAGGCAAGGCAGGCTTGAGAGGAAACACGAAAAATCGTGTGTACGCGGCATAAGGCTAGGTTTACACTGCTGCGATGCGGGAACGCTGTGAATCCACTGTGGGTTCCAACATCGCAGGCTTTCCGGGCGGCAGTTCACACTGCTCTATGCAAACTGCTGGGAGTGTCAATTAAAAGTTAATGACACCCCCAAATCAGTTTGCAAATCGCAGTGCGATCTGCAAACTCGGACAGGAATCAGATCGCATGGGTGTGAACATCCATGCGATCCGATTCTGCTGCAGTCAAAAAAAAAAGGGTCCTGTGCGAGTTTGATGCTAATTCAGCCATACGATTTGTATTGCTGAAATCGCACCGCACCGAGATCGCATGTGATGTGCACTTGCAGTGCGGTGCGGATCACATGCGAACTCTGACATCGCAGCAGTGTGAACCTAGCCTAAAACCCAGAACTTGAGAAATTAGTTTAGAGCCCCCTATAGTAAAAGTCAACTATTTTTATTTTCAATATAAAGGGTTAGTTCACCTTTTGTACATCTTTTCCTTTGCCCACAAAACCTTTTGCATCCCATGATCCGCAGTACATTAACATATATTTCCCCTTCATATGTGTAGGCTGTGCATGGCCTGTGAGCAAATATTCCATTTGATCTCCCTCTGTCCTGCCTTCACGGCAGGATAGGCCGGATATTAGATGTGAGCCCAGAGCGGCCATTCTGTCTTGTTAAAACTGTGCGCATGCACATTGTGCTCTCTCCCTCTAGCATCATTGGCTCATCCACTTCTGCCACAAAAGAGGGAGCGCACTGCGCATACGCGTAGTTTAAACGAGCTGGAGTGACTGCTGGGAGCGCACTTCCAACATCCAGCCTGAGCACCAAAAAGTTTTTGCCAGCTAACCAGTGAGATTATGTTATTGTGCTGGGGATCCTGGAATGCATAGAGCATTTTGTGGAAAAAAAATGCAGGAAATGGAACTAACCCTTTAAATTTACTGCCAATATCCATTCCCCCACTGTTTATGGGTATAGTGAAATCTTCTTTTGTTCCATCAATTTTTAGCAAGAAACAATGTTCTATTAAACCTCAATCCCAGATTAACTTGTTTTTCCGAAATCTCTTGATGCCCCAAAATACAAATCCTATGTATTCTGTGCAACATTTGTTTGTAAAACAACATTAATGTTGTACAGCTTTCCAATATCTTAACAATTTAGGATATCTCCAAATAATATGTATGAAATCTATCAGGGCCTGTCCACATCTGGAACAATTGGTGCTTTCCCAAAGAACTGCTCTATTAACTGATTGGGGGGTATTAATGGCATGCCGACCGGCTCACGCTGATATAAGTTGGCAGAATGGTACGGCTGGGCAAAACAACGTATGGGTACGTTGTTCCCTTTTAAGAGCCGCTGGAGGCGCGCGTGTGCCGGCAGCACGGCGGGGGACACAATGCGCATGGCCGGCGGGCACAAGAGCCAGCAGGGGGATTTGTGTGTGTGTGTGTGTGTGTGTGTGTAAATGCACAAATCCTTGTTCGGTCAGGGGAGAGGAGACATATCGTTTGTTCCTACTAAGTAGGAACAGCGATATGTCTCCTCCTCCAGTCAGTCCTATCCCCATACAGTTAGAACACATCCAGGGAACACACATGCTACATTATGTTTGTAGTTTTAATGAAACATGGTTTTCTCTTCAGTAGTCTGACACTAACCTGTGTACAACAGAAGGCTTTACTGTCTTATAGCAAGATCTGTCTAGTCCTACCTGTATTTATAAAAAGGTAGGTTTAGTATTTCTGGTAGCACTTTACGTTGGTACCTGTATATGAGAAGGTAGATTTATATTGATGATGGCAGTATATGTTATGCTCTGTATATAAGAGAAGGCGGTTTTGCATTTATGGTAGAATTTCTGTTGGTACCTGTGTGTAAGAGAAGATAGTTTTGTATTGCTGGTAGTGGTACATGCTGTTACCTGTATATAAGAGAAGATGGTTTTGTATTGCTGGTTGTAGTATATGCTGGTACTTGTATATAAGAGAAGGTCGTTTTGTATTGCTGGTAGTGGTATATGCTGGTACCTGTATATAAGAGAAGGTAGTTTTTGTATTGCTGTGAGTGGTATATGCTGGTACCTGTATATAAGAGAAGATGGTGTTTTTCTTCTGCCTGTATGTATTCCCGCTTTAACCCTGCCACCTTTTATACAGGTAATATCAAGCGGCTATTGAGACGGCCAGGCGTTGGTGGGAGAGAGCGGTTTGGTCGTGCAGCATTTGGCCGCAGTTTTACTTTGCTGAAAGGCTGCCATGGCAACAGATGAGATGGAGCATGACATGCGCATACTAAAACACCTCTCCTGCCTTCCATCTGAGTCCAGGAAGTGTTACAGTCACTGTGGGAGGGAGAGGAGCTGAGCCTGGAAATAAAGAGGAATGAAAATCGTGTTGCTCTAGAGGTGTGTGAAGTTAGAGACATTATCGCAGACGTTCAATACAATGCAATGTACCAGGGCAGCCAATCACCATCCACTAATCTGAGAAAGCAGCTTACTATTGGTTACTTTACACACCTTAAGATGGAGATATGTTACCTGTCACACATGATGCTGATGGGGGGGTCATTCTATCATAATGGGGGGATGATGATTGCCAGCACTGCTTGTTACTTCTACAGCTTGTATAACAGTGTAAATTTGCTGTCCCCCTCAAAATAACTCATCACATTATTGTCTAAACCGCTGGCAACAAAAGTGAGTACACCCCTAAGTGAAAATGTCCAAATTGGGCGCAAAGTGTCCATATTTTGTTTGGCCACCATTATTTTCCAGCACTGCCTTAACCCTCTTGGGCATGGAGTTCACCAGAGCTTCACAGGTTGCCACTGGAGTCCTCTTCCACTCCTCCATGACGACATCATAGAGCTGGTGGATGTTAGAGACATTGCCCTACTCCTCCAAGGCAACCTCTGGATATGACGCTGAGCATGTGTACTCAACTTCTTTGGTCGATCATGGCGAGGCCTGTTCTGAGTGGAACCTGACCTGTTAAACCGCTGTATGGTCTAGGTCACTGTGCTGCAGCTCAGTTTTAGGGTCTTCGCAATCTTCTTATAGCCTAGGCCATCTTTATTTAGAGCAATAATTCTTTATTTCAGATCCTCAGAGAGTTCTTTGCCATGAGGTGCCATGTTGAACTTCCAGTGACTAGTATTAGAGAGTGAGAGCGATAACACCAAATTTAACACACCTGCTCCCCAATCACACCTGAGACCTTGTAAGACTAACGAGTCACATGACACCGGGGAGGGAAATTGGCTAATTGGGCCCAATTTGGACATTTTCACGTAGGGGTGTACTCCCTTTTTGTTGCCAGTGGTTTAGAAATGAATGGCTGTGTGTTGAGTTATTTTGAGGGGACAGCAAATTTACACTGTTTTACAAGCTGTACACTCACTACTTTACATTGTAGCAAAGTGTTATTTCTTCAGTGTTTTCACATGAAAAGATATAATAAAATATTTACAAAAATGTAAGGGGTGTACTCACTTTTGTGAGATACTGTACATCAGCAGAATTTCATTAGACATTTTTTGTTATAAGAATAATCCTTAGTGAATTCAAAAGAAATGGATGGAAAAATGTTCTCAAATGTATGAATTTCTAACAATGTATGTGGTTTCCATTCGGTAAAGTCCATTCATTCCAAAATTGAATGTTAAAAGCAAATGAAATAAATATTGAACTACTTTCGAATGAGCATTTATGTATGTTTGTTTTTTTAATTTGAATTTGAACTTCTACTATTGTAAACCCAGTTTAAGTGAAAATCACATTTACTGCTTTAAAGGTATGTCCCTTGGTCTGCCTGGTCCTTAGTCTTTGTATTCCCGAAATACAGAGTAAATTTATAAGAGTGCACAGAGAAAAAATATCTTCCTGGTTTCTTTCTGCGCTCACTAAAGATTTCAGACACATAGACACAAGGCCTCAACCATCATGTGACCAGCAGGTGTCGGCAATGTGCTGTCTAATCAGTTCAGCATTTCTCCAGTGTTGCAACACTGTGTAGTGGGCGGGGCCAGAACACCACGGAGGGAGCGTATTGCATATTTTACTTTACAAACCTTGGAAAAGCAGGTTATACTGATGAGGTGTAATTTACAGTGCATCCGGAACGTATTTCCAGTGCTCCACTTTTGTTATGTTACAGTCTTATTCTAAAATAGATTAAATTCATTATTTTCTGTATAATTCTACAAACAATACCCCATAGTGACAATGTAAAATAAGTTTGTTTCCGGACACCAAATGTTAGACGATCCCGCCCTGAGTGGGCTCTCTTTTTCTGGCAAAGGGTACAGCTATCCCACTACATCCGCTCATTACCCTCATTGACCCCATTTGAGTTACTCTGCCTAGACCAGTCCCCGCTGAGACATACGATCTCCCTAATGTACCAAATACTAGTATCTCCGTCTCCGGACTATAGCCCTCCTTATGTTACCAGGTGGGAGCAGGATCTGGGCTTACAACTTAAGGAAAAACAAGTAGACCGGATAATATTTTTCACTCACAAGACTTCTATCTGTGCAAGACACCAGGAGACTGGATATAAACTCCTGTCCTGTTGGTACTACACTCCGGAAAAGATACACAGGATGTTCCCTCAGAGCACGGACTTATGCTGGAGATGTGGGGAGGATGTTGGGACGCTCCTTCACGTCTTTTGGTCATGCCGCATCTTACAGCCCTGCTGGACAGAGGTACATCGTATTGTCCAGAAATTCACAGATCAGGAGTTACCGATGTCCCCCGAGCTCTTCCTGTTGCACCATCACAAAATCCCATGTAAGGGCTATAGAAAATCCATACTGCCGCTCCTGATCACTGCGGCACAGGGCTGCATCCCTCTGCACTGGAAACAGACTCAGCCTCCGTCAGTGGCTAGTTGGTTGAAAAGAGTGGCGGATATACATATATACATGACATGGAGGACTTGATAGCCACGGAGAAAGGTCTAAACAAGACATTTTCCATAACATGGTTCTTCTGGCACGAATTCTACTTCTCTGAGGAGTACGGACAGCTAGTGGCTCGGTCCCCCTGAGGGGTTCGATTCTGAATGCTCCCCAGGCGGGGATGCATGTGACTGGAGGGTGGTACTATTGATTAGACATGATTTGGAAAGGCACACACCTGTCTATATTAGGCCCCACAGTTAACAGTGCATGTCAGAGCACAAACCGATCCTTGAAGTCCAAGGAATCGTCTGTAGACCTCTGAGACAGGATTGGCACAGATCTGGGGAAGAGTACAGAAACGGTGGCCTCCATCCATAAATGGAAGAAGTTTGAAACAACCAGGACTCTTCCTAGAGCGGGCCGCCTGGCCAAACATAGTGATCGGGGGAGAATGACAAAGGGGGGCACTAATTGGGGCCCACCTGCGTGAGACTGTGGCCAGCACACCTGGGTCAATCTGTTAGCTGCAGGGATTTTAGGATGCTTGTCTCATTAACAATTTTATTTTTCAGGTGCTAAAGGTCCAATGGGCCTGTGGGGAAGGTGCTGGAAGCCTGAGGCGGCCTATTAAAGGGCAGCTGTAGTGAGGCTCATTCATTTCCCCCCCTGGACCGGACCAGAAGCTTAAGTGCCCCCCCCTCCCCTTGTCGTGTACACCGTTGTGGTAGGGTCACCCCAGATTCCTGGGGTGGACTGTTTTGGTGAATTTAAATAAAGGTTGTTAACTGGTTGCCCGAGTTCTGAAAACTGGGCAGGAATTTTGTCATTGTTTGGTATATGATTTTATTGAAAGAGTTAAATTGTTTAAAAAAAGTTAAAACCAATAAAGGTGTCGTGGCCATTAATTTTGCCAAAATGTGTTGTGTTTATTGAGTATTAGGGGTGTTAAGGAAAGAGGTGGGTGGGTGTGTGGCCTACAGTCTCAGAGCCCTAGTTAGGGAGGTGACCAAGAACCTGATGGTCACTCTGACAGAGCTCCAGCGTTTCTCTGTGGAGAGAGGAGATTCTTCCAGAAGAAAAACCATCGCTGCAGCACTCCACCAATCAGGACTGCATGGTAGAGTGGCCAGACGGAAGTCACTCCTCAGTAAAAGGCACATGACAGCCCGCCTCAAGTTTGCCAAAAGGCACCATGAGAAACAAAATTCTTTGGTCTGATGAAACAGATTGAACCCTTTGGCCTGAATAGCAAGCGTCATGTCTGAAGGAAACCAGGCACCGCTCATCACCTAGCCAATACCATCCCTACAGTGAAGAAGGCTGGCGGCAGCATCATGCTGTGGGTTTTTTTTTCAGTGGCAGGAACTGGGAGACCAGTCAGGATTGAGGGAAAGATGAATGCAGCAATGTACAGAGACATTCTTGATGAAAACCTTCTCCAGAGCTCTCTGGACCTCAGACTGGGACAAAGGTTTATCTTCCAACAGGACAAGGACCCTAAGCACACAGCCAAGATAATAAAGAAGTGGCTATGGGACAACTCTGTGAATGTCCTTGAGGAGCCCAGACTTGAACCCTATTGAACATCTCTGGAGAGATCTGAAAATGGATGTGCACCGACGCTTCCCATCTAACTGGATGGAGCTTGAGAGGTCGTTCAAGGAAGAATGGGTAAACCACCCAAAAATAGGTGTACCAAGCTTGTAGCATTATACTTCATAAGACTTGAAGCTGTAATTGGTGCCAAAGGTGCTTCAACAAAGTATTGAGCAAAGGCTGTGAATACTTATGTACATGGGATTTTTTTTGTTCTTTATTTTTAATAAATTGGCAAAGATTTCAAACAAACTTCTTTCACGTTATCATTAAGGGGTATTGTTTGTGGAATTTTGAGGAAAAAAATGAATTGAAACCATTTTGGAATAAGGCTGTAACATAACAAAATGTGGAAAAAGTGAAGTGCTGTGAATACGTTCTGGATGCACTGTATTTCATGCACTGCTGTGTTATCTGCCTTAATACATAAGGTGTTTATGGCTGATTACCTCTATTACTTGGTAACCTGTGATGGTAAGCTCTTAGCAAGTATAGGTGATACGCCCACTTCTCTGTGAATCTGGGATTCATATAGGTCCATGTGGAGATTGCCTCTGGTGCTTTTTGGATGGTAAATGGTGGAGCATTGTGCCATGTAATTCTCTTGTCCTGAATGCACGAGCTGGAAAATCTGCACTAACATGTTCCTTACTAGAGGTGAATGCAAGCCAGAGGCTGCTGCAGCTCCATCTACATTGCTTGCAAGAGAGATCCTTTGCGGCACTTACAGTCAGGCTTTAAACAGCTTTTCAATGACAGTTTAGTTTGAAAAATAAAACCCTAGATAAAATGTATAACAGTCAACACAGTGCATTTACTTACTAATGTTTACCTGTCATGTTCCTGGATTTCCTAATGAGGTAATATGAAAGTGCAGTAACCCAAACCAGAGATTCTCCTCCGATGTGCTTGCTGCTCCAGGGTAATAGAAGGTTTATTCCTGCAGAATGTGAATGAACAGAATATATCAGTTCATGGTAAAGCAGGTGAAGGTGCATTGCCTTAGTGACGCAGTTTGCTGTGCAGTGACTCAGTATTGGACATCTGATTATAATATGGGCCATAATTATTTTGGAATAACTAGAATTGCCTTGATGGCCATTGTATAATCTGCAGCAATGGAATATGTCTTTGTACAGTATGTACCAGAGCCAGATTGTCTACAAGACAAACTAGGCAGAAGCCTAGGGCCCTATGGATGTCCAGGGGGCCACTTACAAACATCATGCTCCAGCAGGAAACCAGGGGGTTAACACAAATGGGCAAAGCTGTGCAACCACCTGTCATTCCCAAGGGAGGATGGACATGTAGGTAGTGGGTTGGTAAAAAAATGATCAGCGAAACTTTCTGTAAAAAGGATCCAACTAAATATACATGATATAGAGTAAACAATATCCAGTGTGAAAAACTTCACATAAACGTGCTAAAAACAATTATGTGGTAAACAATCAAATGTGATAAAGGAATAGTCCACAATATCCTATGTGCAAATAAACGATGTGCTAAAGTAGCTTTTGTGAATGATGTGACAAAACAATATCTTCTGTATTGAGTCTTCGTGACCATCACTGTGCTCCTTGGACACCTACCTCAGTAAGTAGTATAATCAGCCTTAACGATCTCCTTGAATAGGGGACAGGTATATGGCTCCAGGTCTCCAAAACCAGTTGTGATATCCGAAGGTACTGTATCTCTCCAGGCTAGATACTTCAAGTGGGGGTGACGGCTTCCGGACTCCCAATCATATAATAATCACAAGAGACAGCTGTATAAAGGGACAAAGAATCTCCCATAGTGTAAGAACGTATAACAAAGTGGATTTATTTAGACAGCCAAATGGGCGCTTACATTTGAAAAGGTAAAAACAGCATGAAATGTGCAAAGTACGGCGTTGCAGATGCCTCTTACGTCACTTCTGGTTCGCTTGGTGTATCTGGCCACTCCCTACGCGTTACGTCACCGCACGTGACTTCATCAGAGGACGTAACGCGTAGGGAGTGGCCAGATACACCAAGCGAACCGGAAGTGACGTAAGAGGTGTCTGCAACGCCGTACTTTGCACATTTCATACTGTTTTACCTTTTTAAATGTAAGCGCCCATTTGGCCGTCTAAATAAATCCACTTTGTTATACGTTCTTACACTATGGGAGATTATTTCTTTGTCCCTTTATACAACTGGCTCTCGTGATTATTATATGATTGGGAGTCTGGAATCCGTCACCCCCACTTGAAGTATCTAGCCTAGAGAGATGCCTTCGGATATTGCATATATCCTGTGTATTTAGTTAGATCTTTTTTACAGAAAGTTGCGCTGATCATTTTTTTTACCAATACCAATTTTGTGCACTGTGTACACTTTAGGTCTAGCAGGAGTTTTCACTATATTCATTCATTTAATTATTTAGTTTGGTCATCGATTCACTTGGTAGCGCGAAGGACCACATCTTTTATTTTAGTGGGTATCTATTAAGGCCAGTACTGATGGGTGGCTTCTCAGGACCTGTGGCAGTCAATCTCAATGTCAATCAAAGAGATGGCAGAGACCAGAAACAACTGGCTGTGCGGATCATTTTAATGGATATGCTCTTACAGACAGAAACCCCCCCCCACCAAACTTGCGTTTTTCGAGAGGAGCTTTTGAGCAAAAAAGACACTTAAGTGCCCAAAAAGCATGAAAAAGCTTGAATCTGCACAAAAAAATAGGAAAAATTATCTGAGGGGAGGGTTTGTGAAAACAAACGCTAAGGCTCTGTTCACACCTATGCGTTTTTGGGTGTTTTTCTGCTCTAAAGCCCCATACGCACAATCTGACTTTTTGACGACAAACTTCAAAATGAGCAGGTTTTCAAAAAAATCAGACCGTGTGTACGCTCCATCGGACGACAAACTTTTTTCGGTTTTCATCGGACAAAAAGTTCGCTCTGCAAACGGACAAACTTTTCAGCAACAAAAGTCTGACGGTGCAAAGTCCTATCGTGTGTACAGAAATCCATCGGACTTTTGTCCGAAGTACAAACACACATGCCCAGAACCAATGTTAAAATCAACCAACAATAGCTGAAGTTGACCAAAGGGTGGCAGTAAAGAGCAGAAAAACCACGTGATGTTGGGAAAGTTTGCAGAAAAGTCCTGCCGTGTGTATGCTATGGGTTTTCCCGGACAACTCCCTTCGGACAAAAATCCGCGGAAAAATTCGTTTGAAGTCCAACCGTGTGTACGAGGCTTTTGTGTCGGCTCTAAAAACGCCCAACAAGACAAATCTCAATCATTTCAATAGCCCCTGTTCACATCTGAGCGTTTTGTCATCTGAAGCAAAATACCTGAAGCTCAAAAAAAGTACAGGAGCTTCTTTTTTGGCAGATTACAGGCGTTTTCTGCTTTTTACATTGGTGACCTTTTGACCTGTACAAAATCGTGTGACTTTCTGCATGAAAACAAAACGCCTAGATGTGAACAGAGCCTTATGCTCAAAAAAGCTCAATAAAAACATGCAAAAGAGCATAAAAACACACAAGCTTCTTCGAGCTTTCTTCAGAGAAAAAAAAGCAGCTTTTTTTTTTTTTTTTTTTCTTGAGCTGCAGTGTGCGTGAGCCCTAAGAGATATCTAAACCCAAGATCAGCTTGGCTGTCCTAAGATGCAGTGGCTGCATCAATTTTAATTTATCTGGTTAAGAACATTTTCAGCAAGTACAGAAAATAACTAACTGTGGATTCTGACCAAAATGCAGTATCCTCAGACTTCTTGTGAATTTCAAGTGATTGTATAACCTCGTTTTTTTTTTTTTTTTAAATAACAAACATGTCATACTTGCCTGCACTGTGCAACTTGTTTTCACAGCGTGGCCCCGAAGCTCGTCTTCTGGGGTCCCCCGACGGCTTTCGCGGGTCCTCTCCACATCAGATAATCCCCCTAGGAGAAGCGCTCTCCGGGGGGGGGGGGGTTACCTTGTGGGTGCGCTCCCGAGTCCAGCATTTGCGTCCATAGACCTGAATGCCGGACTTGGCCCAGCCCCCCGGTGCCCGTGTCATTGGATTTGATTGACAGCAGCGGGAGCCAATGGCTGCGCTGCTATCAATCTATCCACTCAAGAGCCGGGACCCCGTGGAGCGAGGGAGAGCGTGTCTCCACCAAGTGAATGAAGGGGCTCAGGTAAGTAAAATGGGGGGGCATTAAGGTGTAAAAACAACCCATTTAAACCATTCTCAGGTGGCGCTGAGATTTGCCAAGTCCACTAAGCTGTATCCTACATACAACTTGATGCAGAAAATCTGGAACAAGGTGAGAGCGTTGCAACAAGTGGAGGGTTTTACTAGGCATAGCCCCATCTGGGGGAACAAACGCTACTTGGAGTTGGAAAAATTACAATATGGTATGAGATGGCAACAATACGGGATTACCCATTTGGCACAAATTTTTAGGAACGGGCAGCTGCGCTCATTCTTGGAGCTGCAGGCTGAATTTCAGCTCCCTGCCTCTATGCAGTTTTTTTATTTCCAGCTCCAACATGCGGTCAGGGCCCAAGCGGAGGGAGACGGCTGGACACTAAGCCCCACGCCGATTTTTAACTACATGAGAGACGTAACCTCGTTTAAGGGTTTCATTTCGTGCAGTTACTCCATGCTCCTCAGCAGATTCCTTCCTGACAACATGGCAGGCATCATCTCAAAGTGGGAGAGAGACGTTGGAGCTTTTGAGGAGGACCAATGGGAAGACGCTCTGTTGGCCATTCCCTTGTGTTCTCTTAATGTAGCCCAAAGGTTGTCTCAGCTGTATATACTGCTGCGTGTACACACTATACCCCGGCTAGGATGGTAAGTATGGGGGTCCGAGAGGACCCTGCCTGTACTAGATGCAAGAGGGACCATGGTGACCTGATCCACATGTTGTGGCGGTGTCCCAAACTGCATCTCTACTGGACGGAGGTCTTGGATACGATTAATACTGTTTTCCAGGTGCAGCTTGTTGCACACCCTAAATTATGTTTGCTGGGGATCATTGACAACATACCGGAGGAGGATCCCATCAGGGTGGGCATAGCGAGAGCTCTCTTCCAGGCCAGGAAGCTTATTTTGCGACACTGGAAGTCAGAGGAACCCCCCACGGTGAGGGAATGGCGGAATCTCATGGGGGACACTATTAGGCTGGAAAAGTATATATTTCAGCATAGAGGGAGTGTGAGGAAATTTGACAGGATTTGGACTCGATGGTTGGAGATTCCAGGTCTGGCACCGGTTGATCTGGTTATGGAACGAATGCTAGTATAAGGGACGGAGGATCTGAGTGGGAGGGAACATGGCACTAGGGGTGATACTCCCCGCGTGGTGGTCTATTGCTCGGCTATGAGTCGGTCTATCTTACCCCGGTCTGGATACAACGACTATAAGTCCTATTTTCTTACATGGATGCCTGTGATATTTTTTGTACTGTGTTGCAGAAACTACACTATTGTATTGAGATAGATGTGGTACAGGGTTGGGTGTTTTTGACTTAAAAGGGTGTATTTTTCTTATTATGTTGTGCCCCTATCTGTAGGGTATTGTCCCTTCCTTTTCCTGTGGACACACAGAAGTATGTGTTGTATTGTGTGAAGTATTTCTTTTGTATACCTATTGCTCTCTGAATAAACTCCTATTTGATTTAAAAAAAAAAAAAACATTCTCAGGTAATGTTGATGGAAAGAGGAAAATGTGTTTGTAGTTGTGTCCTAGGGCTGCAATCATGGCTCTATCCTGAGATACAGTACAGTGAGCGTGGTCATCCTAGGACATGAAGGCAGGATCACCACCAGGTTAAAATAAAGGTAAAAAAGCCTGAAGAAAAATGAACAAAGCCACCACATCTAAAGACTGGTAAGGTGTAAAAGAATTACTTTTTGTTCTTGGGTTTAGAAACGATCCATGCTTTACTGGACAATAAGGGGACGAAGAGTAAAATATATATTTGCTCCTAGCAATTGTTCCATGTCTGCTTTCTATAGTAGAATTTATCATTCATACATGTTCTGATCAAATCTGTGTTTTACTTTCCTTACCTCCTTTTGATCTCCAGTGCTGGAAATGTAGTCATCTTTCAGGCTGTAGATGCGGAAATTGAAGAAGGTTTGGACAGCCGCACTCCAAAAAATAGTTCCTTTATTTTAAAATCAAGTCACAAAAATACATGCCACAGCAAAAAAGCAGTTGCTGTGGCATGTATTTTTGTGACTTGATTTTAAAATAAAGGAACTATTTTTTGGAGTGCGGCTGTCCAAACCTTCAATTTCCGCATTTTCATATGCATTGTCTGCACCCAACGGCTTTGGATCTAGTGAAAGGCTCATTAGGCACATCTGAGCGGTAATCTTCTGTTTTCAGGCTGTAGATGTCGCTATCGCTGAGGCTGTCCATCATTACATTTTTGATTAAAAGAGAAGTGTGGGAATTAAAACAAAAAAAACATTCATACTCACCCATGTGGATGCAGCATCAATTCAATGCTGCATCTGTCCCCTGCCAGCTCTACACAGAAAACTGCGCTATCAAAGACCGCTAATCGCTCAGTTCTCAGGTCCACTGTTAGCAGAGAACAGTGACTGTCAGTCACCAGCTCTCTGCTCTGCCCCTCCAGCACTCACCGGACTGCGGAGGGTTGTGGGAGCGGTTGGCTCAGTTTTCCAGTGGTACGCTGAGCGGCTGAGCCAGATGCTGGTCAGGAATGTGGGTGGATCCAAACATTATTGTCGGAATCTCTGCAGAGCCTGGACCTGCTCTGTGATTTCAGGCCTCGGCGTGCTTTAGCATGTTATTGGCTGAATCTGGGTCACATGAGTTCAAAGTAAGGATGAGCTCAGATGTGTTTGCAACTCCACGTGCCCGCGCTCGCCAGGAAGATGACACTCCGCAGCGCTAATTGCAGGTAGTGAGCCATTTCCCGATCCACGGCATCACACATGAGGAAATGTCTCACTACCTGTGATTAGCGCTGCAGAGTGTCAGCTTCCTGGCGGCGTGGGCACGTGTGGTTGCGAACACGCCCAAGCTAATCCTTGGTTCAAAGCTAAGTGCTCTCCTGTGACCCACAGGGAAAGTATGGTCAAAAGAGTTTTGGCCATTCTTCTTCTTTAAGGCCTGTTCTCTTTTATCCTACTGAGGTTTTTTTACTTGCTTTAAAATAAGTTTTACAAATTTGATGACCTTTTTAGATGATGCATATTTCATCAGTTTAGATTTTCATTCTCTTGTATCGAAAAAAATAAACATTTGATTGGGTTAGTTTTTGTCCGTTCACAAAGTGTTGTGGACAGTACCAGCTCCTCTGGATAGAGCAGTGCTGTGTACATGATGGAATCTATGACAGACTGATAAATGCTGATGCTGTCATAACACGTCCATGTCTTGTCCTCACGTTCAGCTGTTTATCTGGTCTGTGTAGAATCCCCAGTGCTGAACTATCGCTTGTGTTGCTGTACTTATTATTTCCTGTTATCTACAGAAGAGCAGGAAACAAAGAAATGGATATATTTAGCCTGTTCAGCGCTCTGACGTGTATGTCCGTAACCCCAGACTTTGATTGTTTTCAGAGGTTACCATGCCATGGAGGCTCAGCGTCCCTGTACAGCGCACATCCTGCTGATGAATCTTCTATCTGAATAGCAGAGATTTATCACGGTATAGAATCCGAGCACAAGAGGAAGACCTTAGTATCTTATGTGGAGAACCTTTACTCAGAAATGGAAAGGTCAACACGTAGCATGTGTATGTGTGTGGGTATCTCATACCAGGAATAGTGGACAGCACAACCACAACAGACACAATTGGATCTGCCTAATGATCCAGTATATGGAAAATATTATTCCAGGTTTGTGGCACCAAAGTAAATGTATTAATCACTCGGCAGTTATAGACCTACAATAAAAAATCAAATGTTTCAGGCAGATGTCCTTCCTCAAGCCACATCAAGTCTACGAGTAACAGAATTCCTCTACTTAAATATGAACACACAGGAATAGACATGAAAGACAGGTAACCAATGAGATCTACCGGTAATTGTATCACAACCAAATGACTACACAAGTGAAAGGTAATGTCATAATCCTCAAACACTAATAGCTCTTCACCATCCATATATTAGAGGATAATAGAAGTAGTGCAATTAAATATACATGAAAACAAACACAAAATAAAAAAATGATAGCAGCATAGAATACCAATTAAATAAAAAGACACATACCATAGTCGGTATTGAGACTTTTCAGCTGGAGAGTGTCTATAGCATTTTTTACTAATTTCACTTCATGTTGTTTCAGCTTAGGTCCCTGATTACCTCCTTGTTTAAGAATACTGTCTATAATCATGTTTTTAAGTTGAGATACTGTCTGACCATAATCAATAAAGTGTCTAAGAACTGCTGAAACACTGTGAAGTGGAATGGATAAATATGCTGGATACACTGCAGCTGTTTTACTTCTATTATCCTCTGTTATTAAAGTGTTTTTTTAACCCCAAAAAATTAAATAAAAATACAGATCCTGGTCCTTAAAGGGGTTGTAAAGGTACATGTTTTTTCACCTTAATAAATTCTATGCATTAGCCCTGGTTCACACTGGTGCGTTTTGACATGCGATTTGGAATGTGAAATCGCATGTCAAAACGGCAGTATTTTCCGCAAATTGCCGGGAATGGCACCATCCTAATCGGTGCAACGCCGCATCTGTGGCGCTGCACCGATTTCAAAAAGTAGTTTCTGTACTACTTTTTGCGATTTTGGCCCGCGATTTACATTGACATCTGTGCAGAAACCTGCACAGATGTCTCTGTAATCGCGGCCGAAATCGGTACTGACCAGCGGGAGTGAAATCGTGCGAGTTCAGCTGAACTCGTACAGGGCTTCACTCTCACAGCACAGTGTGAACCTGGGCTAAAGGTGAAAAAACATCCAAGGATTAGCGCGGGCCCCCGTTTACTTAGCTGACCCCTCGAAAGTCCCACGCCGTGAACGCGCTGGCTTCTCAGCTGGGCTTCTCGGCTCATTCATTGGTTGATTGATAGCAGCGCAGCCATTGGCTCCCGCTGCTGTCAATCCAATGAATGACACAGCACGCCGGGGGGAGGGGCCGAGTGATACAGTCGGTAGCTATAGCCGCTGGCTGTATCATGGGAGCGCGCCCGCAAGAACTAACCCCCATGGGAGAGAGCTCCCATGAAGGGGGTTAGTTCTTGCGGGGAGGAGCCGAGACAGCCGCCGAGGGACCCCAGAAGACCAGGATCGGGGCCACTCTGTGCAAAACGAGCTGCACAGTGGAGGTAAGTAGAACATGTTTGTTGTTTTATTTTTTTTAAACGGGAAGCTTTAGTGTCCCTTTTTAAGAGCACTTTCACACTGGGATGGGGGGTATCGGCGGTAAAACACTACTATTTTTTGCTGCGCTTAACCGTTGTTTTAGCAGCACTTTTCGGCCGCTAGCTAAGCGCTTTTAACCCCCGCTAGCGGTCACAATAGGGTTAAAAGCACCGCTGCTGGCGCTTTGTGGACACCTCAGCAGCGCTGCCCATTGATTTCAATGGCAGGGGCGTTTTAGGAGCAGTGTATTCACCGCTCCTGCAACGCCCCAAAGATGCTGCTTGCAGGACCTTTTTTCCCATCCTGCAAGTGCACTGCTCGAGTGTGAAAGCACTCAGGCTTGCACACTGGAGAGGCAGTGGAGGCGTTTTTCAGGCGCTTTACAGAGGCTTTTTTTTAGCCCTTTAGCGCCTGAAAAACAACTTAGTGTGAAAGTAGCCTTAAAGCAGAATAACCAGCACAGTGCTTGTGCTGTGTAATCTGCCCCCCTCTGAACTGTAAAAAAAAAACTCCCTGAACCTGCCACTTCCTGTATGCCCTCTCTGAACTGACCACGATAACTAGGGCTACTCAGCCCTGATCACCGTGGTCAAAGTGCGTCCCTCTGTCATACGCTGCTCTGCTCTCCTCTCTCTCCCCTCACCCCCCTCCTTCCTGCCTATCAGCGCCCTCTCTATCACTGCCAGCCTTTCTATTAGAGGCTGGCATAGCACACTGTAAATTCTTTCTAAAAACGATCAGTGTAATTAGGTATTTAGAACTGTCTTCAGGCCGGTCACGTGACCCGCTTTACAGCTCAGAGACCAGCTTCTGTGGGAGGAGCCGAGCGGCCACGTGATCTCCCCGGCTGACGTCAGAGGGAGATCACGGTCCCTCCTGCAGTAGCCGTGTATCGGAGCTGAAAAGTGGCTGCGAGTCACGTGACCGGCCTGAAGACAGCTCTAAATGGCTATTTACACTGCTTGCTTGTTTTTAGAAAGGATTTACACAGTGTGCTATGCCAGCCTCTAATAGAGCAGCTGGCAGTTAAAAAAAAAAAAAGGCTTAACAAACACTTTAATGAAGAATGGCTGTTGGCGTTTGATTATGACATTACCTTTCACTTGTGTATTCATTTGGTTGTGATGCGGATTAGAGCTCATTGGTTAGTCTTCTTTCATATTGTTTCCGGTGTTTAAATAATTAACTAGTTGGTGATATTAGTCATGGACTTGATGTGGCGAAAAGTAGAGCATCTGCCTGAAACTTTTTTATCTGCATTTGTAAATGTGAAGATTGAATAATCAATTCACTTTGGTGCCACAAACCTGGATTGATATTTTATTGGTATATATTTTTTTACAGTATATATACCCTTCTGTATGGTTCCATCTCCAATCCTCCTCCCTATCCATTCACACGGCGGGTGCTTTCCTGATAATTGTGTGGGATGTAGATGACGCCATACTATAATGTCTCGCGTCTGACACACAGTGATTTTTTTCCCTCTGCTCTATAATTAGAATCACAGGCTATACATTATGTGTACATCTCCGTACAACTTCACTATTAGAATGCATTACTCAGCTGCCATTGTGAGTGTTGAGCTCTGATTTGTGAGAGGTGGATTTGCATGGACATCCTTCATTGGTGTAGGGTACAGAGGTGTGCGGGCTGTTCCCCTCATTTCTCCTCATTGTACTCTTGTAGTGCTGTGGTGTTGGGGTTAACTGAACCAACACACATACTTACCTATATACTGACATTGTCATAGTAACTGGCTCCATGGTGCCGGAGTCGTACCAGGTCTGGAGGTGGGTGTCTCATACGATGGGCTGCAGCGCATTCGCAGATGAATCAGCAGCCTCGTATTTTCGTGATAATTGTGCAGCTGCTGTCACCCATTCGTCATCTCCCACCATTGTCTTCCTTCTCTTCTATACTCATTTTAAACTGTCGGGTGTTTATAATGAGGCAGCACAAAATGCAATGACCTAGAACAACCAATCAGATCTGAGTTTATTGTAATAGAGCCAGTAATAGGTAAACTGTCTTTGTTTGCTCTGATGTGATTAGGCAGATTTATTGCTTCTAATAAAAAGCCTTATGATTTAACAGTAATTGTTATGTGTCGCCCACCCAGGGAAAAGTGCAGTACCCACAATTCCACAGGTGACCTGTCGGTGCAGAATACTGCCAGGAGATCCTGCCTGCAAAAATAAAATTATATTCGGCTGTACTAACATTGCAAATGTTTTCCAGCTTGTTCCTATGTTTACATTTGCATTCCCTGCAATAGTCACACACCTACTTTTTGTAATTGTTTCCTCATGTGTTTTTAATCAGTCAGCTATTGAAAATCTCACCAACTAGCTACAGTAAAACTTATTTAAACACTTGCACATTCTGATTGCAAAAAAAAAAAAAAGCTCTAAGCACACCTTTTTTTTTTTTTTTAATTGGATAAAACACAATCTTTTCCAAGATAGTGAAACAGTGGGGATAATTCACTAACATTTATCATACGTGATCTTTGCGTTTTCAGCCCCTTTCACACTGATCTGTTTTTCTTCCTCTTTTGCCTTTCAATGACCAATAAATCCTATGGAGCTCTTCACACCAGTCAGTTGTGGTAAAAAAAAAAAAAAAATGCACCTCCCCATTGAAATTAATGAAAACACATCAAAACGTGCATTTTTTGGAGTCTCGTGTCTTTTTTTTCACATGTGCAAAATGCACTGAAAACGTATATACATTTTTAACACATTTTTGCAAAAGAGCAGTGCGAAAGCACTCTTCGTGTTATTTAGTGTCACTTTACTACAGCTAAATACCTAATTTGAGGTAAATTAATCACATGCAGTAATAATAAATTCAAAACACGGGTGGTATAAAAGGTGCCACACCCTATTAGTTACAATCACAAAATACTAAACCACTTGGGCTTTTAAGGCACCAGATTTCAAATAATGACAACCACATAGCTACATAATTTTATTTTTACATAATCTAAAAAGATAACACATTAAAAAAAGGGAAAAGATTCTGAATCAGCATAGGTGTACCCAAAAGACATATCCAGCCCTCTACAAGCTTATTACAATTGTAAGTCAAAATAACCAACTGCTATGTCCATAAATGGACCATGTACAGTGTTATAAATAAATGAATTCTATACAAACAGGGAGGAGAAGAGGGTCACAATGAGATCTACACGTTTCGTGGTCCAAGCCGCTTCATCAGAAGCAGTGCATTTCCAAATCAATATTACAATCTATAAAACAAAAAACAGTGTATACAATAACAGAGTATAACAAAATATAGATACAAATACACCTCACATTTCTTCTTTACCACTTCATTTACAAAAATAAATAAATACGTTTGTTCATTATCTTCTGGTCTAGCCAATCAATATTTAAGACGTACAAAATAAGAATTTAACCTTTTTTTTTTTTAATAGTTTTTTTTACTTTTTCTGAATTATAATAAATACGTTTGGCGCTTACATTGAAGAATTCAAAAAGACAACTGTTCCATTTTAGGAGACTAAACAGTTATTCAAGAGCAAAATTAGAACATGGTGATGAATAAAGGAAATAGCAAGGAATCCATTGTAACGTTGCAAACAACTTGTAAAAGTATATTTTGCATTTATATAGTCTCTAATCTATGTATTTAGGCAATAACGAGCATACTGTACTATAGAGTGCAGTTCTACAGTGTGGATCCTCTATTCCTAAATTCAAGGTAAGTGAGGGATTAAAGAAAGGTAGCAATAAGCAGGGTCTATGGGGTGTGTATGGGGGGTGGCGGCATGGATATTTATACTATTTAGCAGTTATCATAAGGGGAACTATAGTTACTAACCTAAAGACCATACATAACTTGTACTACCAACAGGAGTTGTAGACTAAGCCAATAATGTTAATCCCCTGCTTCAATCCACGCCGCTCAGATTTTGGCAATTTTTTGGGGGCAGTTACATCCCAGGTAGGTAAGGTTATAAAGTAATAGAGCTGTGTTAATAGCAGATCTGCACATATGAAATATGCTTAGAAAAGACCATTTCCATTTAAGGAGAATTGCCATCCTGCCTAAAATAAAATGCTTTCGCTGATGGGTTGTGTCTATATTGTCACATATTCCTAGAAGCCATATTAGAGGGTCTACTCCCAGTGTCAGTCCCCCCCACTGCGGTAATGTCTGTCACTACTTTTGGTCAAATGGTCTGGATGTATGGTCACATCCAAAGCACATGTATGAAAGCACCTTTCTCAGATGGACATCTATGGCACTTCACATCAATATTCTGGTATGTACTAGAAGGTTTCTGTATACACCTGATGAAGGAATTTAAGTTGTCTAAACCTATCTCTGGCAGATATCATAATGGGAAGATACTGTTGTATACCTTTTATCCAGTCAACATCTGCCAAGACTGAAATACCCTGCTGCCAGATATTAAAAAGACAAGAGAGTTTAGACATGTCGGTACTGGTTAATCTAAGACAGAGAGAATCTTCTCAGCCTTTTGCGTGATTAAAAATTTCTCAATGCTTTTTTAAGCTAGAGAAATAGGTGCCAGAAACTGGGCTTGGATTGCATGTCATAGTTTGAGAAATCTAAAGAACATCCAGCTGGAAAGATGGACCGTTGATTGATATGTTGTAAAGTTTTGATACCAAATCTGGCCCACAAATGGGATTTAGATAAGGAGTTTAGATGGGGGGGGGGGGGGGGGGTAACCAACAGAGGAGTGAATGGGGACAAAGTGTTTTCCATGCCATAGTGTCTTGTACCTGTTTCCCCAGAAGGTTTTACCCCCTTTCTGACCAGGCCATTTTTTTGGGGCGATACGGCACTGTGTTACTTTAACTGACAGTTGCGCGGTCGTGCGATGCTGTTCCCAAATAAAATTGATGTCCTTTTTTCTTCACACAAATAGAGCTTTGTTTTGGTGGTATTTGATCACCTCTGTGGTTTTTATTTTTTTGCGCTATAAATAAAAGAACGACAATTTTGAAAAAACAAAACAAAACAATTTTTTACTTTTTGCTATAAAATATATCCAATAAAAAAATTTTAAAAATCGAATTTCTTCATCAATTTAGGCCAATATGTATTCTGCTACATATTTTTTGGGAAAAAAATCCCAATAAGCGTATATTGATTGGTTTGCGCAAAAGTTATAGCATCTACAAAATGGGATATATTTATGGCATTTTTTTTACTTGTCATGGCGGTGATCCGCGATTTTTAGTGGGACTGCGACATTGCGGCGGACAGATCGGACACCTAGTTGACACTTTTTTGGGAACCAGTGACATTATTACAGTGATCAGTGCTAAAAATATGCACTGGTGCTGTATAAATGACACTGGCAGGGAAGGAGTTAACATCAGGGGCGATCAAAGGGTTAAGTGTATTCCCTAATTGTGCTTTCTTACTGTTACTGGGGGCGATGGGTTCACTGTGATCCATGTTCCTAGATCAGTGCCCATGCCTGACAGCACAGCGATCTGCTTGTTTAAATCGGCAGACCACTGTTCTGTCTCTGTGGGGAGCGATCGTAGATGGCTGGCGGACATCGCATCCGCCGGGCCTGCTGATTGGCTCCCTCTGTGGCCAAACAGCACATGATCGTGCTTCCGGCGGCGTGCCCGAAAATTGACTATTGAACAAAATCACGTACATGTACGTGATTTCGCGCAATAGAGCCACCTTGCCGCAGTTTATTTACGGCAGGCAGTCGGGAACTGGTTAGGTTAACCCTACTATGGTCAATGGTAGAGAATTCCAAATGGCACATTTTTTATTACATTTTTGAAGTATTTAGGTTAATGTTTATATATTGAGAGAGAATTTAACTATTTTGCAGCGGTATTTGTACCACTGCTAAATGTGACGGCTCCAGATCAGGGATACTGGTTGTCAGGGAGCTGGCACCTGCCAGCATCCTAACAACCACTGGCTCATCAATGTCTGCAAATTAAACTGTCAGTCCGCGATTACCGGTTGGCAGGTCAGTGTAAATAAAGTGGTGGGGACCGTTTAAAAAAAAAAAAAAAAAATCGGGGGGGGGGGAGAGGGGGTGTAAACTCATCTTTCTGTACTAAACACAGCAGGAAGACCATTACCAGCAACATTCCATACAGAGAGGGGTTATGCTGGGATGTGAACCCCTCATCAGATCCCGAGCTGTCTCTCCTCACTCAGCTTTCGGAAGCCCTCAGTATTACTTGCCTGACTCTCCTCACTCCCAGCAGGTGCCACTCTCCTTGCCTCCCCTACGCTCCGGTGGTGGACTGTTCCTTGACATTCTCATGTCCAGTGCAGTTTATTGGCCCTGCATTGTTCTTGACATCATAAGACCAGACTTACAGGGACCAGACTTACAGCACGGAGGAGCCTGTGGGATTCGAGCAAAACTTTCATGTTCTCCTAGACCTAAATGAGCATTTAACTCAGGGGTCAGCAACCTTTTTCCACTTAAGGGCCGGATTCAATGTATGTGAATGCATGGACGGCCGCATTCACCTGCCAATAAATGAAGATAATAATAATCCTAACATCGTAATAACAGTACAGGTTAACCTCACTTTAAGGTGCTTTACTAATACAAAGCCGGTTTACCCTGAGGGATCACTGCAGGTTCCCCCCCCCCCCCCCAGCGATTAGTTTGTTCAACTTATACTCACCCTCTCCATTGCTCTCATGCAGCTCCAGAATGTCTCCTGACCCTTTCCTTGTGACACGCGGCCACTGATGCTGGCGTTATAAAATGAAAACTGCCTTGCTGCACAATAAGATGGTTTTCACTTTATAGCAGAGCCCTGATCCCTATCCCGCTGTGTGATAATAATAATGAACAAAATACAAGAAACTTTGAATAACATTTACTTTTGAACATTAATGACAGAACAGTACCGTATTTATCGGCGTATAACACGCACCCTAACTTTAAGAGGGAATTTTCAGGAAAAAAAAACTTTCCACAGCCCCCTGCGTATAACACGCAGGCACAGTTTACCCTCTATTTTCAGGGTAAAAAAGTGAGTGTTATACGCCAATAAATACAGTAATTATATCATTAAATATATATATTATATATATAAAATCTGGACCTCTTTACATTACACAGCCCATCCCCACACCCCGCAGATTTACCTTTTCCTACCATGCCCCATACAGAGAGGGAGGCAGTGTAGCAGTAAGCTTAACCACTTCAGCCTTAATGACCAGGCCATTTTTACGATACGGCACTGCGTCGCTTTAACTGACAATTGCGCGGTCATGCGACGTTGTACCTCAACAAAATGTATGTCCTTTTCTTCCCACAAATAGAGCTTTCTTTTGGTGGTATTTGATCACCTCTGCGGTTTTTATTTTTTGCGCTATAAACAAAAAAAGACGGGCAATTTAGAAAAAATAATCAGCAGTTTAGGCCAATATGTATTCTTCTGTATATTTTTGGTAAAAAAAAAATCGCAATAAGCATATATTGATTGGTTTGCACAAAAGTTATATCGTCTACAAAATAGTGGATAGATTTATGTAATTTTTATTATTTATTTTTTACTAGTAATGGTGGCGATCTGCGATTTTTAGCGGGACTACGACATTGTGGCAGACAGATCGGACACTTTTTTGGTACCACTGACACTTATACAGCGATCAGTGCTATAAATAGCCACTGATTACTGTGTAAATGTCACTGGCAGGGAAGAGGTTAACACTATGGGGCAATCAAGGGGTTAACTGTGTCCTAGGGAGGTGTTTCAAATTGTATGGGGGATGGGCTGCCTGGAAGAAGAGAGCGAATGCTGATCCCGGTCACTAGGAGTAGCAGATCTCTCTCCAACCCTGACAGGACAGGGATCTGTCTGTTTACACTGACAGTTCCCCATTCTGGCTCTCTGTGGAGCGATCGTGGGTGGCCGTCGGTCATCGTGCCCACCGGCCACGCGCATTGGCTTGGCTGCTATAGCGATTTAAAGAGCTGACGTACAATGAGGCAGATTCGCGCAGCCGTGCCAACCTGCCGCAGTACAACTGTGGCGGCTGGTCGGCAAGTACCGTTAGTTAATGAGAACACTGGAGAGACGCACAGCAGCGCTGATAAGACAGCTGGAGCTTCCGAAGTTAATTTTCCATATTAACAAGCTGGTGATTGGTTAACTCCGGAAGCTCCTGTTGTCTTATCAGCGCTTCTGTGTCTCTCCTGTGTCCTCATTTAGCTTCCTTCTCCGCTCTGCTCTTGCTTACAATGTCAGCGGGCCGGGTGCACGTGAATTCATCACGTGCACTGACGGGCCGGACGTTAGTGGCAGCGGGCCATAGGTTGCCAACCCCAAAATGTTACCCTTGCAGTGGGGCTGAGGATATACAGTGGATATAAAAAGTCTACACACCCTTGTTAAAATGTCAGGTTTCATTTTCTACCTTTTAATGTGACCTATAAACTGTCCAACTCAGTTGAACAACAAACTGAAATCTTTTAGGTGGCGGGAAGTAAAAATAATATAATATGATTGCATAAGTGTGCACACACTAAACTAATACTTTGTTGAAGCACCTTTTGATTTTATTACAGCACTCAGTTTTTTTGGGTATGAGTCTATTAGCATGGCACATCTGGACTTGGCAATATTTGCCCACTCTTCTTTGCAAAAACACTCCAAATCTGTCAGATTGTGAGGGTATCTCCTGTGCACAGCCCTCTTCAGATCTCCCCGCAGATTTTCAATCTGATTCAGGTCTGGGCTCTGGCTGGGCCATTCCAAAACTTTAATCTTCTTCTGGTGAAGCCATTTATTTGTTCTATGCTGATGTATGTTTTGGGTTATTCTAATGCTGAAAGATGACGTTCCTCCTTATGTTCAGCTTTCTAGCAGAAGCCTGAAGGTTTTCATATTGATTGGTATTTGGAACTGTTCATAATTCCCTCTACCTTGTCTAAGGCCCTGTTCCAGCTGAAGAAAAACAGCCCCAAAGCATGTTGGTGCCACCACCATGCTTCACTGTTGGTATGGTGTTCTTTTGGTGATGTGCAGTGTTGTTTTTGCGCCAAACATATATTTTGGAATTATGGCCAAAAATGTTCAACCTTGGTTTCATCAGACCATAACACATTTTCCCACATGCTTTTGGGACACTTCAGATGTGTTTTTGCAAAATTTTGCTGGACTTGGATGTTTTTCTTCGTAAAGCCTCGTACACATGCTTGGATTTCGGACGACCAAACATCTGTTTTTTTGTGGCATGCTAGTCTCATGTCGAAAGTGAAGGGGTTACTCACAATACGAAAATTTTCGTACGATGGAATATGTCAGAAGTGACATAATGTGTTGAATAGTTTTGTATGTATTCTTTCCTTTCTGAGCATGCTTAGTCTTGCTCTTACGATTTTTCTCGGACGAAAACTGTACCAATGAAACGAAAATCGGCGTTGAGTTCACATCTGACAAAAATGTTATAGTCTGCACATTCAGCTTTTGAAATCAGCTGTCAAAAGCGCACCATACTAACGATCCCAAAATTGGCAGACAGCTCGTCGTATGAATTTTTCCATCCGATTTTCGTATCGTGTGTACGGGCCTTAAGGCTCCTTTCACACGGACGTTCCGTATGTCCGTTTTTTCATCCATCCGTTTTCTGATGAAAAACGGACATACATGTATCCCTATGGGATAGCGGATGAACATCCGCTGACATCAGTCTCCGCTATGGTCCGTTTAGCATGACGGAGGAAAATCCTACTTTTCCATCCGTCTGCGGATCGAATCGGATGAAAACGGACAGACGGTCCATTTTCTTCTGATCCCCCCCATAGGAGAAAGCGGCAATCCGACCGGTCAGTTTCTGCACAATGTGCAGAGACGGACAAGTCATCCGCCGGCTCAGCGGGGATCAGCGGAGCGATCTCCGCTGAGCAAGCGGATATTCACGGGGCGGATCATGACGGGATCTGCCCGTGTGAAAGAGCCCTAAAGTGATTGTAAACCTATGTTTTTGTTTTGTTTTAAATAACAAACATATCATACTTGCCTCGACTGTGCAGTTTGTTTTACACAGTGTGGCCCTGATCATCGTCTTCTGGGGTCCCCCGATGGCACTCGCGGCTCCTTCTCGCATCGGTACACCCCCTGGGAGAAGCGCTCTCCCTCGGGGTTACGTTGTGGGCGAGCTTCCGAGTCCAGCATTTGCGTGCACAGACACGGAATGCCGGACTCTGCCCCAGCGCCCATGTCATTGGATTTGATTGACAGCAGCGGGAGCCAATGGCTGCGCTGCTATCAATCTATCCAATCAAGAGCCGAGAACACTGGGCAGAGAGGAAGAGCATGTCTCCACCGAGGAAACAAAGGGCTCGTGTGAGTAAAATGGGGGGGGCTGGGGGGGGCCAGTCAGTGTCAGAAGTTTACAACCCCTTTTAAGAAAAGGCTTCTGTCTTGCCACTCCACCCCAGAGCCCAGACATATGAAGACTACGGGAGATTGTTGTCACATGTACCGCACAGCCAGTACTTGCCAGATATTCCTGCAGCTCCTTTAATGTTGCTGTAGGCATCTTGGCAACCTCCCTGACCAGTTTTCTAATCGTCTTTTCATAAATTTTGGAGGGATGTCCAGTTCTTGGTAATGTCACTATTGTGCCATGTTTTCCCCACTTGATGATGACTGTCTTCACTGTGTTCCATGGTATATCTAATGACTTGGAAGTTTCTTTGTACCCTTCTCCTGACTGATACCTTTTAGACCCCTTTCACACTGAGGCGCTTTACAGGCACTATAGCGCAAAAAATAGCACCTGCAAAGCGCCTCTCCTGTCTCTCCAATGTGAAGCCCGAGGGTTTTCACACTGGAGCATCTTTGAGGCACTGTAGGAGCAGTGTATACACCGCTCCTAAAGCGCCCCTGCCCATTAAAAACAATGCATTGGCGCTTTTAACCCATTTTCGGCCGCTAGCGGGGGTTAAAAGCGCTGCTAAAAATAGCGGCGCTTTACCGCCTACACTCCCGCCCCAGTGTGAAAGGGCTCTTAACAATGAGATCCCTCTGATGCTCTGGAAGTTCTCTGTGGACCATGGCTTTTGCTGTAGGATGCGACTAAGAAAATGTCAGGAAAGACCTACTAGAACAGCTGAACTTTATTTGGGGTTAATCAGAGGCACTCTAAATGATGGCAGGTGTGTACTGATTCCTATTTAACATGAGATTGAATGTGATTGCTTAATCCTGAACACAGCTACATCCACATTATTTTAGTTTTTTATTTTTACTCCCCCCCCCCCCCCCATCTAAAATATTTCCGCTTGTTTTTCAACTTGGTTGTACAGTTTCTAGGTCACATTCAGGCTGGGTTAACACTGAGGAACGGAGCAGCTCACAGCAAGGGGTCCGGTGGGTCTCCATTCACCGTTTCAGATCCAATTTCAGTCCGAATTTTTGGCTGAATTCGAACCTAAAATGCACTAAAAGACACACAGGACTCCTGTGCAATTTGCACTGGAGCCGTCCAGAGATGTGTGACCCGGCTCCATAGAGAGCTGGTCACAATCTCCTGACATGCGAATTGGATGTGTAGAAAATTCACATAAGTGTGAACCCAGCCTGATGGTGAAAAAATGTTCTCAAATTTTTGATCTTTGTCTCATTTTTTTTACATCACAGGAACCTGACATTTTAATAGGAGTGTGTACACTTTTTATATCCACTGTATTTACTTTCTTTGTAGTTTTTCTTTTAAGGTGGCCCTATAATAGTAACCAGTAAGATTAGAGCACTGATTTCAGTGCAATTATCAGTGGAAGCTGTAGGTTGAACCATAGTGTGTATACCGCTTTAATCACAAACAGATTGCATGTTATGTTGTCACTTTTATCCAGCAGGCCGCTGACATTGCTTCTGTTGTTTGAGGAGCTGTGTGGAAGTTAGTGACCCCCATTGTGCACATAGGTGCTGTAATTATAGAACGTACCATGCAGGACATAGCAGTCCAATCATGGTGCTCTTAGAATAAAGCACCGTTATGAGTCATCCTGGTAAGATCTCATTATTTCCCATTTTATGTGTGATGGGGGGGAGGGCAAAGCTCCATATCTGTGAGTCACTCTCTGATTGGAGCTGTATAACGTGTTTCTACTCCCCGTCCTCTCTATTTTCTCATCTGAGGAAACCTTTCCACCTTGTCTGATACATTACCTGTAAAATATTCCATTAATATCATTTCAGAATGTATGTGAAAACAGTACACAAATTGTTCTAGACATCATCTATGGAGGTGTCTGACCACAACAATCACATCCTCCTTTTCATGTCTCCAGTACATTGTGGGAGAAGCTGATTAGTTGCTACAGTAGACAAGAAGTGTTCGTATTTTAGAAATGTCTGGACCCCTACCTGAGGTCTCTGTTGGGTTGGTTTACTAAAATTGGAGTGCACAATCTAGTGCAGCTGTGCGTAGAAACCAATCAGCTTCCAGGTTTTTTTGTCAAAATTTAATTGAACAAGCTGAATTTAGAAGCTGATTGGCTACCACACACATCTGCACCGATTTTTAAGCCCAGGATCACACTGGGCTGCCGGAGTGAAGCCGTGCGAGTTCAGCTGAACTCGCACGATTTCACTCCTGCCTGTTAGTCCCGATTTCGGCCGTGATTACAGGGACATCTGTGCAGGTTTCTGCACAGATGTCAATGTAAATCGCGGCCCGAAATCGCAAAAAGTAGTACAGAAACTACTTTTTGAAATCGGTGCAGCGCCGCAGATGCGGCGTCGCAACCGATTAGGTCAGTTCCATTGCCCGCAATTTGCGGCAAATACCGGTGTTTTGACATGCGATTTTGGCATGCCAATCGCATGTCAAAATGCACCAGTGTGAACCAGGGCTTAGTAAATCAACCCCAATGTGTCTTAAGAATCAGTGTCCAATCTGTTTGTACATTCTGTCTGGTTTTACAGTGATTGCACAGATGTTCTGCTTATAGTAGAACAATATGATTCTTTGGAAATGAAAGTGCCATATAATCATAATGTATCTCGATATAATTGATCTCATATGTTCATATAGGTAGCTTTTCTGTACAGTATTACATAGAGCCCTCTGGTGTATTGGGTAATCTGTCTGTCACTTCGATATGATTGTACTCCCTGTTCTCCTGCTCTGAGATGTTAGAAGATGTTGTATGTAATATGATATGACATCACTGGGAGATGTATTCATATACATTGCGGATCAGCATGTTTTTCCCAAAGTTTTATTCTGACTGGGATCTATTCCTGATCTGGTGAAAAAAAGGAGGACCTTCCTCCATACAAACCACCCAGCCTCACTATTGTAGATAGCCCTGTACTGCCAGTTGTGTTCTATGTCCATTCAGGCCCTTGTGTAGCTGCAAGCACTATGCTATAGCACTGTGTTGGGTGGCTTTAGAATCCGGAAAGTATAGAAGTTCCAGTAGCTGGAATAAGGCTGATCTGTCGGACATCTTGATAACTCTCTGTCCAGTAATTTGCTGTTTCTTGGTGTCATGTTTGTTCCAATGGAAGGAGGACTTCCCGTTCTGATTGATGAGAAGGTCATGAAGGACGAACTATGACTCCTAGCCTCCTTCCTGATTGAAATCAGCATTTGCTGCTGCTCTGTGTGATTAATCATGAATCAGCTGTAGATAGATGAGGCCAAGTAATATGTCTAATATGTTTGTGTATTAATCATTCTGCATTATTCCAGTTACCCTCTGTAATGTGAGATATAGAACCATGTGTAACTGGTTCCTCCCTACCCTGGTCTAATAAGGGTTTCATGCTACCTGTTATGCCCTGGCGTGCACAAGACAATTGCCTGCATGACCTAATTGAAGTAAATTGGTCTGAAAATTAGTGTATCAGTGTGTAATTTGTACAGTTGCTATTGATGTCACCTTCACCCTGATCTTCCCAGTCTGTTTGTGTTCAGTAGAGCTGTGACATGTCACTGTATACAGTCTGCACCTCATTCCTCCTATCTGAGGTTGTTCTGCCATATTCCCAGGAGCTGGATAAATCCCAAGGGACAGGAAGACAACATGTCTACTATTTGGCTCACTTCTTCATTTGTGAGTGATTTGTTTGTCAGAGGGAGCCTGCGGTCCCTGGGTTTGAGTGCCCTTTGCCCCCTGGATTGGACTGCCTGGCTCATGAATTCAGTATAGAGTTGTCCAGCCCTCTCCAAGCACAAGGACTATGTATGATTTCATATATATGTTGGGACATCGACACAATTCTAATCTTTTTGGCTCTATACACCACCACAATGATGTGAAACGAACAAGATGTGCTTTAACTGCAGACTTCAGCTTTAATTTGAGGGTATTTACATCCAAATCAGGTGAACGGTGTAGGAATTACAACAGTTTGTATCTGTGCCTCCCACTTTTTAAGGGACCAAAAGTAATGGGACAATTGGCTGCTCAGCTGTTCCATGGCCAGGTGATTGTTATTGCCTCATTATCCCATTTACAAGGAGCAGATAAAAGGTCCAAAGTTCATTTCAAGTGTGCTATTTGCATTTGGAATCTGTTGCTGTCAACTCTCAATATGAGATCCAAAGAGCTGTCACTATCAGTGAAGCAAGCCATCATTAGGCTGAAAAAACAAAACCCATCAGAGAGATAGCAAAAACATTAGGTGTGGCCAAATCAACTGTTTGGAACATCCTTAAAAAGAAAGAACGCACCGGTGAGCTCAGCAACACCGAGCCCCGGAAGACCACGGAAAACAACTGTGGTGGATGACCAAAGAATTCTTTCCCTGGTGAAGAAAACACCCTTCACAACAGTTGGCCAGATCAAGAACACTTCTCCAGGAGGTAGGTCTATGTGTGTCAAAGTCAACAATCAAGAAAAGACTTCACCAGAGTGAATACAGAGGGTTCACCACAAGATGTAAACCATTGGTGAGCCTCAAAAACAGGAAGGCCAGATTAGAGTTTGCCAAACATCTAAGAAAGCCTTCACAGTTCTGGAACAACATCCTATGGACAGATGAGACCAAGATCAACTTGTACCAGAGTGATGGGAAGAGTATGGAGAAGGAAAGGAACTGCTCATGATCCAAAGCATACCACCTCATCAGTGAAGCATGGTGGTGGTAGTGTCATGGCATGGGCATGTATGGCTGCCAATGGAACTGGTTCTCATGTATTTATTGATGATGTGACTGCTGACAAAAGCAGCAGGATGAATTCTGAAGTGTTTCGGGCAATATTAAATGCTCATATTCAGCCAAATGCTTCAGAACTCATTGGACGGCGCTTCACAGTGCAGATGGACAATGACCCGAAACATACTGCGAAAGCAACCAAAGAGTTTTTTAAGGGAAAGAAGTGGAATGTTATGCAATGGCCAAGTCAATCACCTGAGCTGAATCCGATTGAGCATGCATTTCACTTGCTGAAGACAAAATTGAAGGGAAAATGCCCCAAGAACAAGCAGAAACTGAAGACAGTTGCAGTAGAGGCCTGGCAGAGCATCACCAGGGATGAAACCCAGCGTCTGGTGATGTCTATGCGTTGCAGACTTCAGGCTGTAATTGACTGCAAAGGATTTGCAACCAAGTATTAAAAAGTGAAAGTTTGATTTATGATTGTTACTCTGTCTCATTACTTTTGGTCCCTTAAAAAGTGGGAGGCACATATACAAACTGTTGTAATTCCTACACCGTTCACCTGATTTGGATGTAAATACCCTCAAATTAAAGCTGAAAGTCTGCAGTTAAAGCCCAACTGGTTTGTTTCATTCCAAATCCATTGTGGTGGTGTATAGAGCCAAAAAGATGAGAATTGTGTCGATGTCCCTATATTTATGGACCTGTGTGTATATATATGTGTGTGTGTGTGTGTGTGTGTGTGTGTATATAATATAATGTGTGTATATATATATATATATATATATATATATATATATATATATATACACACACACACACAGTATCTCATAAAGGTGAGTACACCCCTCCACATTTTTGAAAATATTTTATTATATCTTTCCATGTGACAACACTGAAGAAATGACACTTTACATTGTAGCAAAGTAGTGAGTGTACAGCTTGTATAACATTGTAAATTTGCTGTCCCCTCAAAATAACTCAACACACAGCCATTAATGTCTAAACCGCTGGCAACAAAAGTGAGTACACCCCAAAGTGAAAATGTCCAAAGTGTCAATATTTTGTGTGGCCACCATTATTTTCCAGCACTGCCTTAACCCTCTTGGGCATGGAGTTCACCAGAGCTTCACAGGTTGCCACTGGAGTCCTCTTCCACTCCTCCATGACGACATCATAGAGCTGGTGGATGTTGGAGACCTTGCGCTCCTCCACCTTCCGTTTTGAGGATGCCCCACAGATGCTCAATAGGGTTTAGGTCTAGAGACATGTGTAGCAGGGTGTTCAATTTAGGGGAAGTGTCTGAGTGGTAATTGGGCTCAGACACACTGATTGTTAGGGTTTATGGACCATTTCTGTTCATGGGAGATAGTGTTGGTGTGCAGTTCCCTGTGGCCTACAGGTGGCGCTGTTGCTGTAGGCCAGGGTTGAACCACTAATACAAGGCTGTGCCTTTTTTGTCCCCTCTCGGCAGTAGTACAGCAGGGTGGGGAACCTGCTGTGCCTGTCGGGAGAGGGTATAAAAAGGGGCTGCCATCTTCCATAGGGGTCGTTCGTCCGCGGCCAGGCACCTTCGGCCTGGGTGGGTGTGCGTGTTATCTCCAGGTGCCCTAGGCCCGGAGGCCTGGTTCCTGTTCCATTCCAGACACCTTCAGTCTGGGGTGAGGTACTATTTTGAAGGCCCGGGGCCCAGCAACCTTCGGCTGGGGTCCGCTAGGGATCGAGAGCTCCCAGGGTGCCGCCTTGCGAGGGGACCCATATCTGAGATGAGGAGGCCAGGGAGGTAACCCTTTCTGAAGACCCAGCGCAGAGTCGTGGTGACGGTGAGGGCCTCTGGTAACTCTCCGGAGGGATGTTTTCTCCTTGACATGGGCCAATACTTTAAGAAGGAAGTTCACCAGGTCAGTGGCAGTGACCCTACTCGCTTCAAGTCAGTGGCAGTGACTTCATAGGGCAAGGCCCTATTTACCAGGTCAGTGACAGTGACCCGTTCTCCAAGTCAGTGGCAGTGACAGTACTTGTTCAAGTCAGTGGCAGTGACTTCATAGGGCAAGGCCCTATTCACCAGGTCAGTGACAGTGACCCGTTCTCCAAGTCAGTGGCAGTGACTTTTTTTATTCACCCGGTCTGTGGCAGAGACCAACCTCACGGTCTGTGGCAGAGATCGTGCGCCAAAACTGTTTGTGAAACCTAAACAGTCTGAAGAAATCATTTGAGTTTGTGCCTGGACCTCCTCCCACCTAAGCTGTCCTTTGTCTTGTTCCAACCTGTCTGCTGTTAAAGAGACTATTTATCTGTGAGAAATAAATATAGAAGTTGGACTTTCAGTTGGTGTGGACAGTTACATTACTGGGGAAAAATAAAGACTTGCATCTATTCAAGGTAGAAGTGAGGATCATCCTCGGGAGGATTCAACTCCAGCCGCAGGCAGGCCCGAAAACTAACATCGCTCAACCTCCTCACACAGGAGGGTACGGGTTTGTGGTGCGGTGTGCCTCTCTCTGCCTGCGAGGAGCCAGAAATTAAAGGCAGGTAAGGGGAGAGGTGGGTGCGCTACACATGCTTGGCCAGTCCATCACCTTTACCCTCCGCTCCTTTAGCAAGGCAGTGGTTGTCTTGGAGGTGTATTTGGGGTCGTTACCATGTTGGAATACGGCCCTGCGGCCCAGTCTTCGACAGGAGGGGATCATTCTCTGCTTCAGTATGTCACAGTACATGTTGGCATTCATGGTTCCCTCAATGAACTGTAGCTCCCCAGTGCCGGCAGCACTCATGCCGCCCCGGGCCATGATACTCCCACCACCATGCCGGACTATAGTAGGGTTGCCACCTCATCCCTTTAAACCCGAACACATATAAATTACACAGATTCTGAGGCTAATTAAATACAGATACGACACCAAGTGAGTTTAATTACCACCTTAACCACTTAACGACCGCCCACCGCCGATTTACGTCGGCAGAATGGCACCGACAGGCAGAATCACGTAGATCTACGTGATCGCCTTTGTGCAGTTGGGGGGTCCATCCGGACCCCCCTTCACTGCAGTGAGCGGCCGTTAAGTGTTCGGGAGCGATCAGGCATGAGGGGGCGGCCGCTCGATTCCGCCCCCCCCCCCTCGCGATCGCTCCCGGCCAATGAAAATGCTTCCTCCGCCATGTGATGTAAACACAGGCAGGAGGAAGTGATGTCATCTCCCTCGCCGCGGTCTTTTCGTTCCCGGCGCCGAGCAGAGAAGAAGCAGGTTAGTGCACCAACAGTCCACTGACACTTAGGTACACATAGGCACACAAATCACCCCCCAGATCACCCCCCAGGTCACCCCAAAGCCCCCAATCACAGTGTCACTGATTGCAGTGATCATTTATTTTACTGATCACTGCATTTAGTGTCATCTGTGATTGTAAAAAGTTGCAGGGCAGTTAGGATTAGGCCCCTTTAGGTCCAGGGTAGCCCCCTAACCCCCCCCCCCCAATAAAGGTTTAACCCCTTGATCACCCCCCAGGTAACCCTTTCACCCCCTAACTTCAGCGTCACTAAGCGATTGTTTTTCCGATCGCTGTATTCGTGTCGCTGGTGTTTTAGATAGGCAGTTATTTTTTTTTAGGTTCGCCGCAGGTTTTTATTAGTGTCAGGTACCCCCATATATTATTTTAACCCCCTGATTGCCCCTAGAGTTAACCCTTTCACCAGTGATCGCCGTATAAGCGTCACTGGTGTCACTGGTTAGCCAGTAAGTTATTTAGTTATTTAGGTTACCCGTCAGGTTTTTATATAGTGTCAGGTACCCCCATATTTAACCTAATAAAGGTTTTAACCCCCTGATTGCCCCTAGTTAACCCTTTCACCAGTGATCACCATATAAAGGTTACGGGTGACGCTGGTTGATTAGTTTGCTTTTTATAGCATCAGGGCACCCGCCGTATATAACCCAATAAAGGTTTAACCCCCCTGATCGCCCGGCGGGTGAGATCAATTAGGTTTTAGCGCCAGAGAGGGTCTGCGTCGCCCCAGGCAGTGTTAGGTTAGTGACAGTAACGCTAACACCCACGCGCAAAGCATACACCCCCCTTAGTGGTATAGTATCTGATCAGATCTGATCAGATCTATACTAGCATCCCCAGCGGTTTAGGGTTCCCAAAAACGCAGTGTTAGTGGGATCAGCCCAGATACCTGCTAGCGCCTGCGTTTAGCCCCTCCGCCCAGCCCAGCCCAGCCCACCCAAGTGCAGTATCGATCGATCACTGTCACTTACCAAACACAACACACATAACTGCAGCGTTCGCAGTGCTTGGTTTTTGGGGCCCTGTACGCGGCTAGGCTCCCAAAAAGTCCCACACGTGGTATCCCCGTACTCAGGAAAAGCAGCAGAATGTATTTTGGGGTGCAATTCCACATATAACCATGGCATGTGTGAGCAATATATCATTTAGTGACAACTTTTTGTACATTTTTTTTTTCTTTTTGTCATTATTCAATCATTTGGGACAAAAAAAAAAAATATTCAATGGGGTCAACATGCCTCTCAGCAAATAGCTTGGGGTGTCTACTTTCCAAAATGGGGTCATTTGGGGGGGTTTGTGCCATCTTGGCATTTTATGGCCTTCAAAACTGTGATAGGTAGTGAGGAGTGAAATCAAAAATTTATGCCCTTAGAAACCTTGAAGGCGGTGCTTGGTTTTTGGGGTCCCGTACGCGGCTAGGCTCCCAAAAAGTCCCACACATGTGGTATCCCCGTACTCAGGAGAAGCAGCAGAATGTATTTTGGGGTGTAATTTCACATATGCCCATGGCATGTGTGAGCAATATATCATTTAGTGACAACTTTGTGCAAAAAAAAAAAAGTTTGTCATATTCCCACAACTTGTGGCAAAATATAAAATATTCCATGGACTGAACATGCCTCTCAGTAAATAGCTTGGGGTGTCTACTTTCCAAAATGGGGTCATTTGGGGGGGTTTTGTGCTATTTTGGCATTTTATGGCCTTCGAAACTGTGATAGGTAGTGAGGAGTGAAATCAAAAATTTGCGCCCTTAGAAATCCTGAAGGCGGTGCTTGGTTTCCGGGGTCCCGTACGTGGCTAGGCTCCTAAAAAGTCCCACACATGTGGTATCCCCGTACTCAGGAGAAGCAGCAGAATGTATTTTGGGGTGCAATTCCACATATAACCATGGCATGTGTGAGCAATATATCATTTAGTGACAACTTTTTGTAATTTTTTTTTTTTTTTTTGTCATTATTCAATCACTTGGGACAAAAAAAAAAATATTCAATGGGCTCAACATGCCTCTCAGCAATTTCCTTGGGGTGTCTACTTTCCAAAATGGGGTCATTTGGGGGGGTTTTGTACTGCCCTGTCATTTTAGCACCTCAAGAAATGAGATAGGCAGTCATAAATTTAAAGCTGTGTAAATTTCAGAAAATGTACCCTAGTTTGTAAACGCTATAACTTTTGCGCAAACCAATAAATATACGCTTATTGACATTTTTTTTACTAAAGACATGTGGCTGAATACATTTTGGCCTAAATGTATGACTAAAATTGAGTTTATTCGATTTTTCTTATAACAAAAAGTAGAAAATATCATTTTTTTTCAAAATTTTCGGTCTTTTTCTGTTTATATCGCAAAAAATAAAAATCGCAGAGGCAATCAAATACCATTAAAAGAAAGCTCTATTTGTGGGAAGAAAAGGACGCAAGTTTCATTTGGGTACAACATTGCATGTCCGCACAATTTACAGTTAAAGCAGCGCAGTGCCGAATCCCAAAAACAGGCCTGGTCCTAATGGCCCGAAATGGTCCGGGGCTTAAGTGGTTAATCATCCACAGAACCTGTGTAATTCATATGTGTTCAGGTTTAAAGGGATGAGGTGGCAACTCTAGACTATAGGCAAGCCACACTTGTCTTTGTACTCCTCACCTGGTTGCCGCCACACACGCTTCACACCATCTGAACCAAATATGTTTATCTTGGTCTCATCAGACCACAGGACATGGTTACAGTAATCCATGTCCTTAGTCTGCTTGTTTTCAGCAAACTGTTTGCAGGCTTTCTTGTGCATCATCTTTAGAAGAGGCTTCCTTCTGGGACTAAAGCCATGCAGACCAATTTGCTGCAGCAGCATATTGTCTGAGCACTGACCGGCTGACCCCCCCCCCCCCCCCACCTTCAACCTCTGCAGCAATGCTCGCAGTACTCATACGTCTATTTCCCAAAGACAACCTCTGGATATGACGCTGAACGCATGCACTCAACTTCCATGGCGAGGCCTGTTCTGAGTGGAACCTGTCCTGTTAAACTGCTGTATGGTCTTGGCCATTGTGCTGCAGTTTCAGTTCTCAGAGAGTTCTTTGCCATGAGGTGCCATGTTGAACTTCCAGTGACCAGTATGAGTGAGTGAGAGTGATAACACCAAATTTAACACACCTGCTCCCCATTCACACCTGAGACCTTGTAACACTAATGAGTCACATGACACCGGGGAGGGAAAATGGCTAATTGGGCCCAATTTGGACATTCTTACTTAGGGGTGTACTCACCTTTGTTGCCAGCGGTTTAGACATTAATGACTGTGTGTTTATTTTGAGGAGACAGCAAATTTACACTGTTATACAAGCTGTACACCAGGGGTGCCCAACCTTTTGACGAGCAAGGGCCATTTTAGCAACTTGGCAGCTGGTCGTGGGCCACAATGAGTAGAGCGGGCAGATGACAGGTCTGTATCCACTCTGCATATGCAGAGCAGACAGGGACACAGCCCGCTCTACTCTATGGGCCCTCCGATCCGCCCAGACAGAAGGGGACGGGGGATTCCCTTCTGTTTTTTTTAAGCAGATTGGATTGGAGATAGGCGGGTGTAAAAGGACGCAGGTCAGTTTAAATCTCCCGCTCTATAGAGGTGATCACGTGAAAGGAGCCTAAGGCTGCTTTCACACTGATGCACTGTGGTTTACCTGAACCTTAACTGACCTTAATCTTCACTTCTTCTTCAGGATTCCACAGTGATTGCTGGCTGCTGCTGTCTCCTAGATGGGTGTGGCTGCTGCTGGCTGTCATTCAGGGCGGGTACGGCTGGTACTGTTGGCTGGTACTGATGGGTAATGCTTTCTGGTACTGGTGGGTACCACTGGCTGGTTCTGGTGGGTACTGCTGGAAAGTACTGCTGGCTGGTACTGGCAAGTACTAATCGTGAGTATTGCTGGCTGGTACTGGGGGGTACTGCTGACAAGTACTGCTGGCTGGTACTGGGAAGTACTGCTGGCTGGTACTGGGAAGTACTGCTGGCTAGGGCTGGGAAAAAAATCGATTTTAATCTTGAATCGAGTTTTGAGCTCAAATCGATTCAGATTTGAAGAAAATCGATTTTTTTTTTTTTTTTTGAAATTTTTTTTTATAATTTTTATATTTTTTTCCCTTCAAAGTTTCCGTAGCAGGACTGCAGGGGGCATATTCGGAATGGCACTGGGCAGCGTTACCCCAATTACATCTACTCGCTGCAGCCGCCGTCTGCCTACCTGATCAGCGTGTCATGCAGACAGACGGCGGCCATTGCAGTGTTCAAAAGCTGCGCCTCCCGAGTCCTCGTCGTCTGTGATAGGCGGAACACTCAATTTCACAGCAGGCAGTATTCAGCCTATCACGGACATCCTCTCATCCTCTGTGTTATGAGGATGACCATGATAGACGGAACACTGAATGCTGGGAAATTGAGTGTTCCGCCTATCACAGACGAGGAGGAGGCGCGGCTTTTGAATACTGGAATGGCCGCCGGTGTAGCAGTAAAATCCGTATACCATGAAAATCTGCATCGGGTACGGGCACAGTGATTGAAGCATGGGCACAGTGAGACACGGGCACAGTGAGACACGGGCACAGTTCAATTCAACTAAGAGTAACCTCATGATTTTTTGTTGTTTTATTAACTAAATCCAAATACAGTATTAATAATTTGGATGTTTAACAATCTTTGTTGCACACTGCAAAAAACAACAAAAGGTCACAAGCGCTAAATTGGTGGATAAAGAAAAAAATATAATGGATGATAATAATAATAAGAAAAAAATCCCAAATATTTTGGGAAGTACAAAGTATCCAAAAGGGGGAAAAAACAGGATCCAGCGCAGCAAGAAAAAATCCGTACCCAGAAGTACAAAATACACAACATGCACACAATATAATCCAGCGCTCATGGAACATACATTATTAACTATTGAAAACTCTTGAAGAATTGATAAAAAAGCTTAGTCCATTTATTAATCACAATAAAGAGAGGGATCCAATCCCAAATGTGCAGAGGGCAAATGAATCTTAACTCTCCAGTTGCCAGTGGTGACAAACTTGTTAAACTTGCAGTGACATCCGTGGAGCAAGGAGGGGTTAAAAAAGTCAAAACAAAGCCTGTGGCATGATCTCCGTGTGAGCACAGTACCTTGAATGATGGACAACAGGCAGACCAGCGCGTGGAGGGCCCTCCAACCCAAAAGGATGCAGAGCCAGGATCGCAGCAAGGCTGGGACAGAAGGAATCACACACAGAGTTTCAAGAGTTTTCAATAGTTAATAATGTATGTTCCATGAGCGCTGGATTATATTGTGTGTTTGTTGCACACTGACTTTGCAGTTAGAGAAAGGGTTTGCCTTTGCAATTTTGTTTGTTGATGCACTTTAATTAATATATAAAAAAAAAATCGAATCGTAAATCAAGTTTTTTATAAAAAAATCGCAGATTTTTTTGGGGGGGAAAATCGCCCAGCCCTACTGCTGGCTGGTACTGGGAAGTACTGCTGGCTGGTACTGCTGGTGAGTATTGGTGGTTGGTACTGCTGGTGAGTACTGGTGGTTACTGCTGGCTGGTCCTGGTGGGTACTGCTGGCTGGTCCTTCTGGGTACTGGTGGGTACTGCTGGCTGGTACTGGTGGGTAATTTTTGGTACTGCTTGCTGGTGCTTGTGGGTACTGGTGGCTGGTACTTCTGGGTGTTGCTGGCTGGTACTTCTGGGTGTTGCTGGCTGGTACTTCTGGGTGTTGCTGGCTGGTACTTCTGGGTGTTGCTGGCTGGTACTTCTGGGTGTTGCTGGCTGGTACTTCTGGGTGTTGCTGGCTGGTACTTCTGGGTGTTGCTGGCTGGTACTTCTGGGTGTTGCTGGCTGGTACTTCTGGGTGTTGCTGGCTGGTACTTCTGGGTGTTGCTGGCTGGTACTTTTGGGTGCTGGTGGCTGGTACTTTTGGGTACTGGTGGCTGGTACTTCCGTTGGCTGGTACTTTTGGGTACTGGTGGCTGGTACTTCCGTTGGCTGGTACTTCTGGGTACTGGTGGGTACTATTGGGTACTGCTGTCTGGTACTTCTGGGTACTGGTGGGTACTGCTGGCTGGTACTTCTGGGTGCTTCCTCCAGCGCCGGCTTGGAGCGTCCCGCTGATGCTTGGGGATGGCGGGTTGGAAACCCGCAATCTGGGCTTGCCAACCCGCCATCCCAGAGCAGGAGGTGGTGGGCCACATCAGAGGACGCCAGCGGTTGGGCACCCATGCTGTACACTCACTACTTTACATTGTAGCAAAGTGTCCTTTCTTCAGTGCTGTCACATGAAAAGATATAATAAAATATATATACACATTTCACAGCACTATAAGAGCTCAGATAGGTCAGTTGTCTCAGTCTGCGCACCTGAGGAGCTTACACTCTACTAGCTTTAGTCATACATGCAGTAGGGCTAGTTTGTAAGGAGTCGGTTATCTTTTCAGTACATTTTAGGGTTGTAAGAGAACACTGGAGCACCCAAAGGAATAGTACAATAACATGGGGAGAATATATTGGCCTCATGCAAAAGAGTACTGCACAAAGCAGAGCTCAGGGCTTCAGAACTGTATCCTGAATCTTTTTTTACTATTTAGTATCACGTGTGTGGAATATTAGGGCTGCACAGTGAATGCTCCCTTTTGGCACTATTGTATTCATGTCCTCTTAGAGACTATGAATTTACCTGCAGGTCAGATCTCCACTCCCCAAATTCCTCCATGATACATTCTCCATACACATGCTAACAAGGTGTAGATCTTCACACAATACACACAGCTCCTCCCGAAGTAAAGATTACACAATAGAAACATGTCCACTTGCTTAGGAGTTTGCTCCATCGTCCACCATGAATGCTCAGTGATGTCCTTTCGTCACACAAGAAGCGGTGTGAGATTACAGCTAATTTGCTGCGGATTCCGCATTGCATCAAAATCGCAACTCATTCATGCAAACTGATTGCGGAGTGTATGTTAAGTTTCTGACACCCCGAAATAGGTTTGCAAAACGCAGTGCGATGTGTGAACACCCATGCGATACGATTCTGGTGCGGCCAAAAAAGGGTCCTGCACGAGTTTATTGCGAATGCGGTGCGTTTTGAGCCATACAGATCCATGGCTCAAATCGCACACCCTAGAGACACTGCATGTAATTTGCACAGGAATGTTCTGCGACTCCTGTGCGAATTACATGTGGTGTCCCGCACCGCATCAGTGTGAACCCGAGCCCAGTCTCCTTAGAATCTATTTTCATCTCCATCTATTGGAGGACCAGAACCACAGCCCTTCTGTTAAGGCTCATCTGCACAATGCAAGCAGAACACTCCACCTTCTCAGAAACAGCTGGTTTTGTTCCCAACAGGGATCTGTGTTGGGGTGTCTAAAATAAAGACCCAACTGCTGTATTTTCCCCCTCTATTCACCTTAATAATGTATTTGTCATTAAATAACCAAATGCAGATATTTGTGTGACTGGATCTGAGCTGGGTGCAGCTTGCTTCATATAATCTGCAGTGACACGGATTCTTGCTCAGTAGTGCTACCTGAACAGCGTTCAGTGAACACATCTGTGCTTCGGTTTAACAAAACCCCTGTTTAATTTGCCAGCCACTAAGGCTTCCTGTATTCATTTAGTAATTGGTAATTGTACATCTTGCATGGCTGTTAAGCTGATCACATTTAATCAGAGAGTAAAGCTGTGGTCAGATGTGTCTATACTTCTCTGTGCGGAGGGCTTGCTCAGCTTCCTGTGTGCTGTACGGTGGTTCTTGGTTTGCATTAAGCAGACAATAGGGGGTATGTCCATTCACCTCCATGAGCTGGAATTTTATTCTAGACTTTGTTCTTGCTTATTTGGGGGTTGATGTATTTTTCATGTGCTGAGAATTCTCTACCATCACCAGGTCTTCATAGTAAAGCGTTGGAGTTTTAAAGGCAGTCTTTTTAAATATAAAGTCCAGAGACGGATAAAAAAAAAAAAGCACACATCGATGCAGCTTCCTAATTATTAATGCATCATTGCATATATTTTTTTTCAAAACCATTAGTTAAAGTGGATGTAAAACCTCTCCTATACCCAGTGAAGTGAATAGCCTCAGATAATACACAGAGATGAAACAAATCCTCCTACATAAGTTTTACCTGTATATCGTCTGCTGTCTTTCCCTTTCTACACTCTTTAGAAAGTGCAGATCGTGTTAGAAATCTTTCTTCCTCATTCAGCAGTGGGTGTGGAGTCTGGGCATACACTGTGAGAGCTGATTGAAGGAAAGGCACACCCCCCCCCCCCTCCACATAGGCAGAGGAAAGAAGGTACATGCAGAGCTGCACACTGAATAGACCAGCTCCCTGCTAATATCCCTCTAAGCTCCCCCCTCAACACATTTCCAGCTGCTGTTTAGTCCTGTGCTGGAGAACTTGTCAGAAGTGACTGTTGATAACAGAGGAATGGAGCAGCAGAAAGACACATGACTTATATCTTTGGAGAGAGATAAGTAAACATTACAGATGTATGTGCCTAGGTCAGATTTCATGAATGGGGTTTACAACCACTTGCCAACAGCCTGCCGTTGGTTGACGGCGGCAGAATGGCACTCCTGCGCAAATCGCCGTAGCTGTACGGCGAACACTTTAAGGAGTATAGGGGGCGCGCCCCTAAGGAGCCGATGAGTGTGCCCGGAGGCTGCCGGGCACCCGCGATCGCTCCTGACAGTGCGAGAACGGGGATTTGTGTGTGTAAACACACAAATCCACGTCCTGTCAGGGGAGAGGAGACAAATCGCGTATTCCTAGCATATAGGAACAACGATCAGTCTCCTCCCCAAGTCAGTCCCATCCCCCCACAGTTGGAACACACAGTGAGGGAACACATTTAACCCCTTGATCGCCCCCTAGTGTTAACCCCTTCCCTGCCAGTGACCTTTATACAGTAATCAGTGCATTTTTATAGCACTGATCGCTGTATAAATGTCAATGGTCCCATAAATGTCAAAAGTGTCCGATCTGTCCGCCAAAATCCCGATAAAAATCGCAGATCGTCGCCATTACTAGTAAAGAAAAAGAAAAAAAATGCCATAAATCTATCCTCTCTTTTGTAGACGCTATAACTTTTGCGCAAACCAATCAATATACGCTTATTGTAATTTTTTTTACCAAAAATATGTCGAATATATATCGGCCTAATCTGATGAAGAAGAAATTTATTTAATTTTTTGGGGGATATTTATTATAGCAAAAAGTTAAAAATATTATTTTCTTTATAGTGCAAAAAATAAAAACCGCAGAGGTGATCAAATACCACCAAAAGAAAGCTCTATTTGTGGGAAAAAAAAGACATATATTTGGTTGGGTACAGCGTTGCACGACAGCGCAATTGTCAGTTAAAGAGACGCAGTGCCTTATAGCAAAAAATGGCCTGGTCAGGAAGGGGGTGAATCCTTCCGGGGCTGAAGTGGTTAAAAGCGAATTTGATTTGGCAGAGCTCAGAGAGGGGGAGAGAGAAGCAGCACAGGGTGTTTTTTCTGGAGTGTAAGGAGCCATGCTGGTAAGAGGAGAAAGCTGAGTATACTATTTTTCTTTCACTGTTCAGTCACAGGGTGGGCAGGGGGGCTGTGAATGAACTTCAGCAGGGAAAGATAAGGTCTTCTCCCCTGCTGGACAGGGTTGTGCTATGGGACAGAGCTGTGTAAATCTCCGGACTGGATGGAGAGGAATACCAATCTTTTTTCAGGTTGCAACAGCCCTCATATATGTACCGTATATACTCGAGTATAAGCCAACCCGAATATAAGCCGAGGCACCTAATTTTACCACAAAAAAATGGGAAAACTTATTGACTCGAGTATAAGCCTAGGGTGTCCATCTGCATGCCTCACTGTGCCCATGACTAGACTGACGTTTAACATGGGAGTCTATGGAAGGGGTGCCCAGCTTTGAAAAATCGGTGCTCCCTGGCCGTAGGGCCCTCAGACAACAAACTTTGCACACTTGTAGAGAAGAAATGGGACTACATGTGTGCCAAGTTCTGGGTCCAGGGGACCTATGACCGGCCGGTACTGGGTCCCCAAATTCACCATAGAAATTACTGTTTAACATGGGAGTCTATGGAAGTGGTGTCTGGCTTTGAAAAATCGGTGCTCCCCGGCCGTAGGTCCCCCGGACAACAAACTTTGCACACTTGTAGAGGAAAAGTGGGGCTACATGTTTGGGGTCCAGGGGACCTACGGCCGGCCGGTACCGGGTCCCCAAAGTCTGGGAGATCAGGCGCAAAAAGGTGACTCGAGTATAAGCCGAGGGGGGCATTTTAAGCACAAAAAAATGTGCTGAAAAACTCGGCTTATACTCGAGTATATACGGTACTGTGATTTTTACATTTAGCTATTTGCCAGGAGTTATGAGAAGTCTTTGGCTTGTACGTTTCCATGAGACTCCACAAGGATGTGGAGCCACACAAAGTTGATATGTTAGAGGTGGGTTCAGTGCTGCAATGTAGGAATCCCCCTGTTTGTTCTCTCTCATATTGATTTAGCGTCACATGAGAAATTAAGCCAATGAGGTAAGAAAATTAATTCACAAGTACAAATTAAAATTGCAGCTCAGCACTAAAGATTTCACAGGTCACTCCAGACCGCTTGTAATGAATCTTAGCACTGTCATGATAACTGTGAGATGATTGTGCAAATGGCAGCAAAGATATTTCAAAACTTTTCCTGGCTTGCTGTAACATAACCAACCTGAACAGCAAGATGCTGTGATATGAAGCTTGAGGGACAAAATCCTGAGAATATTTTCAACCAATCAGGTTCCAAATAAATACAGTTAGATCAGCTGACATCTGTTTTTATGGGAACACAGACACATCTCTTTTGTATTACAAGCCCCACTGTGATTAACAACCAAATAGTGATTTAGGCTCCCAGTAGACACATGATAGAACTATAGTCAGATCAGGAAACAGGAGAAATGAGACTTGAGCCTCGTACACACGGCCGAGAATCTCGTCGTCAAAAACATGTAGTTTTTTACGACGAGATCCTTGGACAAGAAACTTGTCCCGGCCGAGTGTACACACACTCATTTCAAAGAACCCGCGGTTCTTTGAATGGAGCGTACGCGGTGACGTCATCGAATACGACGAGCATGCGCTCGTCACATTCGATGCCGTCGCCGCCATCTTGGTTCATCCTACCTATGCCTAGGAAGCTACCGCGCATGCGTCAAAAGTCATTTCGAGCATGCGCGGGCTTCCCGGCAAACAGGTAAGTGTACACACACTCAATTTTCTCGTCGAGAAACAGGCTGACGAGAATCTCGACGAGAAAATAGAGAGCAGGTTCTCTATTTTCTCCTCGAGATTCTTGTCGCTTTTCTTGACGAGAAACCATACACACGAACAAATTTCTCAGCAAGACATCTCTGCCAGCAAGTTTCTTGCTGGTTCTTGCCGAGAAACTCGGTCGTGTGTACGAGGCTTGATCGCTGCTTCGGGTGAGTATAATAATTCCCCAAAATGGAAGGGCTGGGTGCTAGCTCCGGCTCGCAACTGTGAACATGTAGACCAAGTGAGAAAAATTTGCTGCACACCAACATCCGTCCAACAGGTTTATTGAAAGACTGCCACCAGGACTAAAACAACGGATCAAGGGGTGACGACGTTTCACACATACATTGCGCTTCTTCAAAACCCGAGATCAGGAAACAATTGTACATCTGTGGGTATTCTTGGACCCCTTTCACACTGACAGCGTTTTTCAGGCATTTTAGCGCTAAAAATAGCACCTGTAAAGCCCCTTAAAACTGCCTTGCATGCCTCCCCAGTGTGAACGCCTGAGTGTTTTCACACTGGGGTGGTGCGCTTGGCGGGATGGAAAAAAAAGTCCTGCAAGCAGCATCTTTGGGGCAGTGTTGGAGCGCTGCATACAGCCATCCTACACCTCCCCTGCTCCTTTGAATGAATGGCAGCGATTCCGAGACGCCTAAAAGGCGATTAGGAAGCGCCGCAACACGGGCGCTTTTAAATCCTCCTTCGGCCACTAGCGGGGGTTAAAAGCGCCCCGCTAGCGGCCGAAAAGTGCAGCTTAAACCGTGGTAATGCGCCACTAAAACTACTGCTAATGGACCCGCCACCCTAGTGTGAAAGCAACCTTAATGAATCTCTTTGGCTGACCCATCCCAAAGAAAAAAATATTGTGCAAGTGATATACACCCAATACATTTATATAAAAAACATTTATAAAAAAATTATTTTGTTTCTGTGTACTAATCTGCAATCCCCCTCCATCATATGGCAAGGGCCTGGAACTTGCTGGCTCTAGAAATAGACATTGAGCCTTAGAAGAAGCTGTAATGGCAGTTCTCCGGGCGGGACACCCCAAATCTTGCCTTATTTCCCAGGGGGTTGTAAAGGTTCCTGTTTTTTCACCTTAATGCATCCTATGCATTAAGGTGAAAAAACACCTGGCAATGACGGTCCCCCAGCCCCCCCATTTTACTTACCTGAGCCTGTCCACCTGCAGTGCGTGTCCCTGGCGTCCTCTTCTCCAAGGAGTCCTGGCTTTGTTTGGATAGATTGATAGCAGCGCAGCCACGGCTCGCGCTGCTGTCAATCACATCCAGTGACACGACGCGCCGGGGGGCGGGGCCGAGTGATAGAGTCGGCGGCTATATCACGGGAGTGCGCCAGCGAGCTAACCCCCTCAGGAGAGCGCTTCCCATGAAGGGGGTTAGCTCTTGCGGGGAGGAGCCGAGACAGTCGCCGAGGGACCCCAGAAGACGAGGATCGGGGCCACTCTGTGCAAAACGAACTGCACAGTGGAGGCAAGTATAACATGTTTGTTATTTTAAAAAAAACAAAGCTTTACAACCACTTTAACAGACGGGGGTGGCCAATCTAAATCACATCAAATATGCCGGCTATTTAACTTACTGAATAGAATGTGCTAAACTTGTGTGCCAGCTGAATTTGTGTAATCCTATTTTCTGGTCATTATTCTGTATATACACTCACCGGACACTTTATTAGGTAGACCTTGCTAGTACCGGGTTGGATCCCCTTTTGCCTTCATAACTGCCTTCATTCTTCATGGCATAGCTACAACAAGGTGTTAGAAACATCCCTCCTAAGATTTTGGTCCATAGTAACATGATAGCATCATGCATTTGCTACAGATTTGTCAGCTGCACATCCATGATGCAAATCTCCCATTCCACCACATCCCAAAGGTGCTCTATTGGATTGAGATTTGGTGACTGTGGAGGCCATTGGAGTACAGTGACTTCATTGTCCAGTGGTGAGATGATCTGAGCTTTGTGACATGGTGCATTATCCTGCTGGAAGGAGCCATCAGAAGACGAGTACACTGTAGTCATAAAGGGATGGACATGGTCAGCAACAATAATCAGGTAGGCCGTGGTGTTTTAACGATGCTCAGTTGGTACTAAGAGGCCCAAAGTGTACCAAGAAAATATCCCCCACACCATCTCCACCTGAACCATTGATACAAGGCAGGATGGATCCATGCTTTCATGTTGTTTACGCCAAATTTTGACCCGACCATCTGAATGTTGTGCTGCATGTAAAGTGCCCATTGTAATTGTACTCTTCTGTCTGCAGAGAGAACTAGGGGGTATCTTTCTCTTTGGAGACATTTGCCATCAGTTCAGGGCCCTCTGATCTCCTGTCACTGGAATAGGATGTAAAGAGAACCCCCCCCCCCCCACCAATCTAGACACAATCTAAGAAGTTCTAACCCTTTCTCACATTGTGAAAAAAAGTTTTGGTGGAAGTTGGGCTTTTACTGTTCTGCAGCACTTAGAGAAAGCAAAATGCATGCGAAATTGGGTATGACATGATCCCCATACAGTACAACAGGCTGCGGGAAGGCATGGGTATACACGCCATTCCATTCCTGAAGATCATGTGCGGTGCTGCAGGAGAGGGTTAATCACAGTGTTGTCTGCCTGTCTGGGCCTGTTCTGATGTGGGCAGATATGTGACTCAGGGGAAGAAGATCTCTCAGGAAGATCTCATGTGTAACATCACAGACAAGCATTGCTGATTAGGAATTTATTTGCAGAAATGGACTCTATAGTGTCATCACAGTGACAGTATAGCCGAACCCTGGGCTGGTACTGGGCTAAATATATAGACACAGGGCTGTGCCAATAATATGGAGTTCAGTGTATAAACACAAGGTTGTGCCAGTAGTATGGGGCTCAATATATAAACACAACAAGGCTGTGAGTTATATGTAGCTCGATGTGTAGACACATAATGCCAGTAAAATTGGGCTGGATGTATTGACACATAGGGCTATGCCAGTAATATAGAGTTCAATTTATAGAAACACAGGGCTTTGCCAGTAATATGTGGCACAATGCATAGACACAATAGGCTGCGCCAGTAATATGGGGCTCACTATATAGAGACAAAGGGCTCTGGCGGTAATATAGGGCTCATTATATAGACACACAAGATTATGCCTCCAATATGGGGGTCAGTGTATAGACACACAGAGCTATGCCTCCAATAATGGGGATCAGTCTATAGACACACAGGGCTATGCATCCAATAATGGGGTTCAGTGTATAGACACACAGGGTGGTGCCTCTAATAATGGGGGTCAGTGTATAGGGTTGTGCCTCTAATAATGGGGATCAGTGTATAGACACACAGGGTGGTGCCTCTAATAATGGGGGTCAGTGTATAGGGTTGTGCCTCTAATAATGGGGATCAGTGTATAGACACACAGGGTGGTGCCTCTAATAATGGGGGTCAGTGTATAGGGTTGTGCCTCTAATAATGGGGATCAGTGTATAGACACACAGGGCTGTGCTTCTAATAATGGGAGTCAGTGTATAGACACACAGAGCTATGCCTCTAATAATGGGGGTCCACATATAGACACACAGGGTTGTGCCTCTAATAATGGGGGTCCACATATAGACACACAGGGTGGTGCCTCTAATAATGGGGGTCCACATATAGACACACAGGGTTGCCCCTCTAATAATGGGGGTCAGTGTATAGGGTTGTGCCGCTAATAATGGGGGTCAGTGTATAGGGTTGTGCCTCTAATAATGGGGATCAGTGTATAGACACACAGGGTGGTGCCTCTAATAATGGGGGTCAGTGTATAGGGTTGTGCCTCTAATAATGGGGATCAGTGTATAGACACACAGGGTGGTGCCTCTAATAATGGGGGTCAGTGTATAGGGTTGTGCCTCTAATAATGGGGATCAGTGTATAGACACACAGGGCTGTGCTTCTAATAATGGGGGTCAGTGTATAGACACACAGAGCTATGCCTCTAATAATGGGGGTCCACATATAGACACACAGGGTGGTGCCTCTAATAATGGGGGTCCACATATAGACACACAGGGTTGCCCCTCTAATAATGGGGGTCAGTGTATAGGGTTGTGCCTCTAATAATGGGGGTCAGTGTATAGGGTTGTGCCTCTAATAATGGGGGTCCACATATAGACACACAGGGTTGTGCCTCTAATAATGGGGGTCCACATATAGACACACAGGGTTGTGCCTCTAATAATGTGGGTCCACATATAGACACACAGGGTGGTGCCTCTAATAATGGGGGTCCACATATAGACACACAGGGTTGTGCCTCTAATAATGGGGGTCCACATATAGACACACAGGGTTGTGCCTCTAATAATGGGGGTCCACATATAGACACACAGGGTGGTGCCTCTAATAATGGGGGTCCACATATAGACACACAGGGTTGTGCCTCTAATAATGGGGGTCCACATATAGACACACAGGGTTGTGCCTCTAATAATGTGGGTCCACATATAGACACACAGGGTGGTGCCTCTAATAATGGGGGTCCACATATAGACACACAGGGTTGTGCCTCTAATAATGGGGGTCCACATATAGACACACAGGGTGGTGCCTCTAATAATGGGGGTCCACATATAGACACACAGGGTTGACCCTCTAATAATGGGGGTCAGTGTATAGGGTTGTGCCTCTAATAATGGGGGTCCACATATAGACACACAGGGTTGTGCCTCTAATAATGGGGGGTCCACATATAGACACACAGGGCTGTACTGCTGTATGGGCTCAGAACATAAAGGGTTCTGTTGTCACCTGGGGTCCTTTATATAGAATACATAGGGATATGATGCTCGGTGCATAGAACACATACGGTGGTGTCGCAGCATTCATGTGACCCCAGTATGGGATTTGGTTGCCTTCTGCTCTCAGTGCTGCTCTGGGCAGGCAGCACAGCATTGTTCGTGGCTGATGGAGAATCCCTTGTCTGTGGCTTGGAGCGTCATCCCAGCTGTCCATCAGCATGCCTTGCTATGAAAGCCCTCTCCTCTCCAGCATGGGCCCTGTGTGTCTGGGAGAACTCAATCAATCCTTTGAAGCTCACACAAGTTGAAATAGGAGAACAATATGCCCTGAGAGGCCAAGCCAACCCCTCCTCCCTCTGACACTGCCTTATGGATCTTCCCCTCCCTTTGCCTGCAAATGAACAGCTGAAAGGCTTGTCTTGTGGCAGTCCCAGAGTTGCAGGGGTCAGGGCTTCCAGTACAGTAGCTTGGTGGATGTGTTGCCTGTAATGTGCTCCTGCTACCTGGACTGGGGTGTGAATAGCGCAGGATCCTGAGCACATGATGAGGAGCCCAGGTGGCTAGTGCACCTCATTGTAGAGAGTTGGAGAGCACCCCACCGCCTGTCTCTGCAGTCATAGAGCAGCATGGAGGGAGGGACTGATGCTGTGCTAGCTGCTGCTTTCTCCAGTCTCCACGCAGCACCTTCATCTGTAGCCAGGATGGCATCAGGGAGCAATCTGGACGAGCTGGACAGGTCAGTCATTCATGTTTTGTGTCCTGGGCTTTGTAGTATGGGTGTGCTGGGAATGGTAGGCAGGCTGCATGCTCATTGTTTGCTGTTTGCATTCCTGTCTGTAGGAATTGAGTAGTTTGGGGGAGGAGAAGAGGCATGCATACATTATACTCTGATGGCCTGGGTCCCCCCCCCCCCCCCTCGGTTATCTCTGTGCATTGTGTTAAATACCACACCTGGGCTATAGTGTGCTGAAAGGTCATCATTAACCCATTCTCCTCCCCCCCCCCACATGTGTGATTGAGTGCAGGAAGCAGAGGGGTGTGCTGTGTGTAGCATACTGCAGGTGCCTCTGCAGCACAGCTGTCATTCCCATTTACAATGTCAGGATCTTGTGTGCCAGGGTACCAAATCCTCTGCATCCAGCTCGGCACACTGCAGGGATATAAAACCTAGCAGCACCATAAGAGAGTACAGGTACAGTGATCACCGAAATCGCTGTACTGAAAGTCTAACCATCAATCCACAGCCATTCTCTGATTTTCACCATAGAAACATTTCCATGTTTTTTCCTTTTTTTTTTTTTTCACCAGCCTTACCTATTGCCTAGTCAGTCCTTGATTGCTTCACAGTTGACATTTCATGATGGCTGGTGGTATATACCCCATATACCAGAGTAGTATGTCTAATTCACGAGACAGGACACATGTGCTTCCCTTAGCAACAGTAAAAGGGGCTGAAATAAGTGAGGCACCTGCTCAATTGTTTCCTCTCTGCAGGAATTAGTCCAGCTCTGCCCAGGTTAGTTGTCAGTCAAAAGTGTGAAATAACCAGAACACCGTAGATTTGGGTCAAGGATGGGAGGGGTATGATAATGTTTACAGGCAACCCAGGTGGCCTCAGTCTGGGGAGATGTACAATCCGTGTAGTCATTTGTTATGACTAATCACATATAATATATGGACACAATGCAGGAGCCTGTAATTATACTCCTTGCATTGTGGCATATTTGTAACAAGCGGTGTACTGCATGTCATCACATGTACACAGTTTGAATGTTTTACTGCAACACTCAGATCAGCTGATTGCATACTGTTGTACCGGTTTCCTCCACCCACTCCAACACTGAACACAAACCAATCGTCTGATGTCAGCTGCACATCGGATGAGTGATAAAACTGGCCAATCGCTTAGGCTGGCCATACACGGTTCATATCTCCGCCGCTTCAGAAGCAACAGTCCAAGATTCGATCCGTTAATGGGTGGGCAGAATGTACCAAGTTGATCGCTCAACTTTGGTCCAACCAGCCTGCTAGATTCTCCTGCTATAATCACCGTCTTCTGTTGGCGGTGACGGCTTCCTCCACCCTCCCCCTGTCCGTGCTGATGGAGGAATTGTGTGAATTTCTTTCCTCCAACCCGCGGTTGGAGGAAATAAATTTGCACTGTGTATGGCTGGTCTTCGTTTTTGTTTTTTCTCATTCATCTAGCAGGATTCCTCTATCCACACAAACAAGGTGGATGGAGGAATCCCCACTGCCAGAATATAATCGTTGTCAGAATACACAGATCAGTGGCTGCAGCTGCTGGTCGAAGGAAACATTTCCTTTCCCCAATGTAACAATCGACTTCTGTCAAGTGGGGTAGTCCACAAACACTGATTGAAATTCGGGTGTTCCCTGCTGAATCGCCTGAATTTTGATCAGTGTATGGCCAGCTTACAGAAAGGACAAAACTGGGCTGAGGAAGGATAGACATTAGCTGAGGGAAGATTAAGATGGGCTCAGGCGGTATAAACATGGGCTAAGACCCCATTCACACAGGGGCGACTCGTCAGGCGTCTCAGCCGCCTGACGAGTCGCGTCCCATTCTGTACAATGGAACCGTTCTAAGCGGAGGGACTGAAGTCGCTCCGACTTAGAAAAAGGTTCCTGAACTACTTCAAGACGACTTCAAGGCGACTTCCATTGACTTCAATACAGAAGTCATTTTGGAAGTCTCCTTTGAAGTCGTCTTGAGATCGCCCAGCACAGTCGCAGCACAAGTTGTGCCGCCCCTGTGTGAATGGGCTCTAAGTCTTCCAGCGTAATTTTTGCTACTTATGAAATGGTCAAAGAGTTCAGCACAAAAATAAACCTATGATTAACAGTGGTGACAGCAGCAAACAACCTTTTCCTTAGAAAGAATTACAAATCCCCAGACTTTATTCGAGTATTTGGGGAAGACTTGTTACTATCAGTCTTAAATAGTAAACATAAAGCAGACACCAGTTTGTACCAGCAGAGTGCTAATATCCAGTTGTTTACAGCAATTAAAGCACAGAAGCTGGAGGAAGATAACGCAATAAAGCCTTTCCAGGAGCCGATCTCAGGGGAGCGACGCTGCACAATCCAGGATATCCATAAAGCAAAATAAATAAGTTGGCTCCTGAAGGTGAATTCTGGGGTATTTTACTCCATTGGAAGAGTCCTACTTTCTCACTTTACAATGGAAATCATAAAGTGAGCCATTGTTTTCAATTACCATTACCATTGTTTGATAATGTGTTAACTTGTAAGACTTTCAGAGAATGGTGCTTTAAAGCTGGCCATACAGTGATCGAAATTCAGCTAGTCCAGCAGAGACTAGTAGGATGTCGATCAGTGTGTGGCCTTCCCCACTCAATAGAAGTTGATTGTTTAATTGACTTCTGTCTAAAGCTGACCATAGATGGATTGAATCTCGGCTGGTTCAGAAGGAACTGGCTGAGATTTGATCCATTTATCGACAGAGTAGTTGTACCCAAGTTGATCCATTAATCAACTTGGGTACAACCAGCCTCTCAGATTTTTTTTTTTTACATGAGATTACTGCTGGTGGCGATGTCTCCCCCCGCCGGCAGAACACAATAGCCCTGTGGGAGGGATTCCCCCATCAACACTGACTGATGGGGGAATCCAGCGATTTACTTTCCTTTCACACATGGTGGAAGGAAAGAAAATTGCATAATTTACGGGCTGCTTTAAAGTGGAACTTTACTCTTTCAATCAACATTGACTATTTGTAATCCTTATGCTGCTAGTATTAGTAAATAGACAGGAACATATGTCATATTTACTTGCTTTAGACTTTTTTCTACATTTCAGTTACTTCCTGGCAAATTACATCATACATCCCAGGTGCCTTCAGGAGGGGTTTTCTGAGTTAAGCATACTCTCCAACCTGTGTTCTGTCAGATTAGGCGACCTGTCAGATTTTGTAACAGAAGTGAGGTTCCATCACGGCCATCTTGGTACACCCTGCACTCGGCCGCAGTAAGGATACAGTGAGAAGGCGGCAAGCGGACATCTTTTTACAGCCACCAGAGTTTTGCATTTCACACTTATTTTTACCAGTAAAGTGGAAAAAACAATGCCCCAGTTGGGAAATTCCTACATCCACCTTGTTTGTATGTATAGAGGAATATGTTTAGGCCACTACCTAAAAAAAAAAGTCAGGTCAGCCTATGCTTGGAATAATGCAGATGGCCCAGCCCCTTGTTTTGTATTTGTGGGTATTGGCAGACTCCATGAGGATGGTGGATAAATACCATGCCATGTGGTCACTGATCCCTGAATTTAAATCCCAAATATCACACAACCTCCTCTGAGTATTTCTAATTCTACTCTAATCATACGGAGTGTATGTAGGCCTAGGTCTTCTGCAGGTCGTTGTGTGTAATTGCTGCTCAGAGAATGATCATCTGTTGGCAGATGGGCTTGGAAGCTGTGTGAGTCTGCCCAGGACCTGGAGCTCGAATGTCTTCTCCAACAAAGGACAGGGCAACAGCTCCGGCCTGGCAAAATATATATCTCCACTAATGTCCAAGAAGATTGTGCCTGAGGATCTCCACATAACACTGTGTAGTGTAATAATGACGGCTGTGCATGTGACCGCCAATGTGTCCTCCATTTGTTAAAAACATTAGGGGAGGGATCTTGAGAAATAGTTTATCAGGGATTATAATCTAATTTATATTAGAGGTGAAATGAAAGGGCGACCCGGCTTAGTGCTTCCATCCACAGTGACCACACATGACCTCGTTATTGCTGTAGAAATCTCAAACCGTGTTCTCTGTCTTCTGCCAGGAAACAAGTGGAGAGGTTTGAATTCTTGTTCCTGTGACTGGCACTCTTGCTCTTTAGAATGTCACAGCTGCCTAAGGCTGAAGCAGGAAATAAAGCACATCTCTCCAGTCTCTTGTGTGTTCATCATGAGGCCTGAATGCTGAGGGCCACTCACACGGTTTTCAGGGGTGTTGGCTTCTGGGCCTGTAAATGAGCTGCTGGCTCAATGCAAGGAAAGCAAATTAATTGTGTTATGTTTGAGACAGGAGTTCCTCCTATAGAGAATGAAGTATCCGCCGTCATAACTAGTAATGGAGCCCCAGCTAAGTGATGCTTTCTAGCTGATGAAACAACCTTAGGATGGCATCCCTCAGATATCTGATGTTTCTGTAATTCCTGTGTCCCCCAACCTGGGGTAAGGGGAGCAGTCGGCCAGTATAAGCTCAGTATTTCCCCTGGGGCCCCTCTTATGACCTATGTACAGAACAGATGAATGCCTGCAGACTGGAGAGATCAGTAGATGTGTGAGGAGGATGGAAGGCTGAGATATCACATACTGTCACTTTCCCACCAACAATGCGGCCTTGTTCACAGACAATGCAGAAGGAATCTGAGGGGGAGAATGTGGAATCCGTGCCTTATGTACTAAGTCCATTCAGGCACAGGAACAAAGGCAGATATCTGCTCCCTGCTGTATTCCTCATTCTTCCATGTACTCTCACTTGTAAAGTAAACCTAATCTTGTTCTTTTACCCATGGAAAGTGCTGGTGCCTGATGAAGATTCCTTACTGTCCTGTCTTTGTATTCCTCCTTTCTAGAGCCACATACATCAATATTGTAAATGGGGACTATAATCTTTTTGTATCCTTTCTTTGATTGGCTAAAGGCAGAAATCTGCACTGAACATGCTGTACATTGCAGGGCTTGACAAATTTGCTTGGAACCTAGGAGCCAGCTGAAAAAGATAGTTTTTTAACAAATCTTTATTTAGGAGGTCTGGTACTAGAATTATTGCTCTCATTTCAGCGTGTGCGGCGATATGTAACGTGTATTGTAATCAATGTTTTCAGGCGTAGACGCCCTAATGCGTGCGTTTTACATTTCTATGGATGTATATGTGGGGAGGGCTTGATTTTTTTTTGGGGGGGGGGTTATATTGCAACGAAAAAAAAGTTTTACTTTTTTTTTTATCACATAGGTGGCAAAGTCCCCTATGTGGTGATTTATTTGGCGACAGGTTCTCTTTAATGAGACATCCAGGGTCTAAAAGACCTTGGGTGTCTCCCCTGTGCCCCACTAAATGCAATGCAATGCAGATCGCACTGCATTACATTCTTTCCCGGCCTTGATGGCCGGGGCAACTGTCATACACGTCACTTCCGGGTCAGCAACAAAAAGGGGAGGAGAGTGGATGGGCAAGTGGAGCCTGGGATACATAGTCAGGGGCGCACAGGTTGTGTGAAACACCCAATTAGTCCTCGAGGCGCTCACCACGTAGCTCTTGGCGGCGATGCTCCATCCTCCTCCAGCCCAATCACCCGAGAGCAGATCGATGACTACCCGCTACACCCTGCACTAGCCAATTGGGACAGAGCCACCCCCCCCATTCGCACAGGGCTGGCCTCTGACCCCCCCCAGAGAGTGGACACACCTGATCCCGTCCAATCAGCTACACGGCTTGGCCCAGCACACAACTCAGGAGATGGAAGGCCCAGCCCCTTTAGGAAGGGGTTTGCCTCGGAGACCCGCTTAGCTCGGAGCGTGCAAGCCGTTGTCAGCAGTGAATGAGCAGACAAAAGCTCAGGCACCAGGATGCTATTTCTAGTTGCAATGGCGACCCGGTGCCTGGGATTTGTCGAGCCCTGGTATATTGTGTGTATATGGGAGTCATGTTTGTTTTCTTACTTGGAGTGCTTTGTATATTTCTTCAGATCTGTGCAATAATCCAGTGTGAACCTGCCTCTGTGCAGGAGCTTCCTCCTAATAATGGCCGCTCATTGCTGTTCAGTCATTCTTGCACAAGTATCGAGAGGTCTTCTATCTTCCTGCCTCCTGTAGTTTCCTGCAGGAAGCCAGGGTGGAGCTGTTGAGCTCCTCCGACAGTTCCGCTCTCTGCACAGGCTGTGACGATGTCACTGCTACTTTTACTATGTAATATCTGGCTTTGTGAAGGCATTTGGTGCACACAAAGTGGATTATAACCCTTGAGGCCCCTGACAGATATTTTTTAATTATTTTATTTTGCATACCAGGTATTACATGCTTCCCCTATAGGCATGATTATGCCTATCATCAGAGTAATATTTGTTTTTATTTTTAACACTGGGGTGCAGTGGTATACTGTGTTTCTCACATTATTTTATATTTTAAGGGGTGCTTTTACATTCATTACTGTCAAAAAAAAAATCCAATTGCTGGAGTTCAAAAGTATTCTGCATGGAATTAACATACATCAATGTTATTGACCTACTTGATATATAGTATCCACATAGGAAGCCTCCGTAGATCCTATATCTCTTCATCAATCCCTCTAGAGACCAGAGACATGCATATAAGGGATGCAAACAAAAAAAAACAATAGAAATACTTATAATTTATATTAAAATCGTCTATAAATATAAAATATTTTTGTGCCAAAAATTCAGGCTTAAAGTAAATTTTATATTGTTTGAAGTAGATAAACAGTCACACTGTACAGTAGATGCCTTTTAAAGAGTAAATCCACTTTATAAGAAAAATATATAGCGTATACAATTGTGACGCGTCATATTGTAATTGAATGTCATTAAAAATGTACTTTCCTTTTCAATCGGCAGAACTGTAATTTGCTGTAATGCCTTGAAAAAGTATTCATACCCTCTGACATTTTCACGTTTTGTCATCTTACAACCAAAAATGTAAATGTATTTTATGTGATAGACCAACACAAAGTGCCACATAATTGTAAAGTGGAAGGAAAATGATAAATGGTTTTCATTTTTTTTTTTTTACAAATATCTGAAAAATGTGGGGTGCATTTGTATTCAGCCCCTCTGAGTCAATACTTTTTAGAACCACCTTTTGCTGCAATTACAGCTGAAAGTCTTTTTGGGGATGTCTCTACCAGCTTTGCACATCTAGAGAGTGACATGTTTGCCCATTCTTCTTCGTAAAATAGCTCAAGCTCTGTCAGATTGGATGGAGAGCGTCTCTGAACAGTGATTTTCAAGTCTTGCCACAGATTCTCAATTGGATTTAGGTCTGGACTTTGACTGGGCCATTCTAACACATGAATATGCTTTGATCTAAACCATTCCATTGTAGCTCTGGCTGTATGTTTGGGGTTGTTGTCCTGCTGGAAGGTGAACCTCCGCCCCAGTCTCAAGTCTTTTGCAAACTATAACAGGTTTTCTTCTAAGATTGCCCTGTATTTGGCTCCATCCATCTTCCCATCAACTCTGAGCAGCTTCCCTGTCCCTGCTTAAGAAAAACATCCCCACAACATGATGCTGCCACCACCATTTTTCAGGGTGGGGATGGTGTGTTCGGGGTGATGTGCAGTGTTAGTTTTCTGCCACACATAGAGTTTTGCTTCAAAAAGTTCAATTTTGAACTAGTTTGAGCAGAGCACCTTCTTCCACATGTTTGTGTCCCCCACATGGCTTCTCACAAACTGCAAACGGGACTTCTTGTAGCTTTTTTTCAACAATGGCTTTCGTCTTGCCACTCTTCCATAAAGGTCAGATTTGTGGAGAGCACTACTAATAGTTGTCCTGTGGACAGATTCTCCCACCTGAGCTGTAGATCTCTGCGGCTCCTCCAGAGTTACCATGGGTCTCTTGGCTGCTTCTCTGATTAATGCTCTCATTGCCCGGCCTGTCAGTTTAGGTGGACGGCCATGTCTTGGTAGGTTTGCAGTTGTGCCATACTCTTTCCATTTTCGGATGATGGATTGAACAGTGTTCTGTGAGATGTTCAAAGCTTAGGATATTTTTTATAATTAACCGTGCTTTTAAATTTCTCCACAATGTTATCCCTGACCTATCTGGTGTGTTCCTTGGCCTTCATGATGCTGTTTGTTCACTAAGGTTGTCTAACAAACCTTTGAGGGCTTCACAGAACAACTGTATTTATACTGAGATTAAATTACACACAGGTGGACACTATTAACTAATTAGGTGACTTCTAAAGGCAATTGGTTCCACTAGATTTTAGTCAGGGGTATCAGAGTAAAGGGGCTGAATACAAATGCTTGCCACACTTTTCACATATTTATTTGTAAAAAAAAAAAAAAAATTTTTTTTTTTTAACTGTTTATAATTTTCCTTACACTTCACAATTATGTGCTACTTTGTGTTGGTCTATCACATAAAATCCCAATAAAATACATTTAGGTTTTTGGTTGTAACACGACAAAATGTGGGAAATTTCAACGGGTATGAATACTTTTTCAAGGCACTGTATAATGCAATATGGCTACCTGGAGGCATTCTGTACACACATGGTGTATGGAACGCCCCCTAAAAGGGAAATCTTATCTAAAGTGATGCAGACCCTGCCACTTTCTTTATTAGAGTCCTGTAGGTGCAGCAGCTGATTGATAATTTTTCAGAATAACAAAGGTAGGAATCTGCAACAAAATTTGTTAAAATCCTTGCAATGTACATAGATCACCCAGGGGGGAATGCTTTTTTCTTAACAAAAGTGGAGTTACTCTTTAAAGTTGTTGTAAACCCTTCTATATGAAGTAAATAGCCTCAGGTGATATGAAGAGATAAAACAAATCTCCTACAGAAGTGTTACCTGTTTATCCACGACCCTCCCTTCTCTACAGCCATTCAAAGTGCAGCGTTTTTCTGAGCTTTCAGAAAGCAGGGGGCGGAGAGCTAAAGTTACATTCTGCAGAGTTCAGTGAGCTGTCCGGAGAGAAATGAAACACATCCGTTCATACATCACACAAGAACAGAGCCAAGGCTGTCAATCACCGGCTGTGTGCTGGAGCTCCCTCCCCTTTTTACCTCTTGGTGTTATGAAAACTTGTTAGAAGTGACTTGTACAGGTGACCATCTTGTCTATATTCCCCTCACACATGTTCCTGGAGACGAGGCTCATCGGTAGTGGGTGCTGCAGCGATTACCAGCTGGATACTGGAAAATCACAGGTAAATGCATATATTCGCCAGCACACCAAGGATCCTCAAATGTCGCCCAAAAGTTTTTATTTGCAGAATGATCAGATCGCAAGAGAGAGTGCACTGTTTCTGAGTCTCGCAGGACCTCTTCATCAGGCATGTGGTGATCTTCACAGCGAGACTCCGAAACTTTCTCTTGTGATGTGATCATTCTGCAATAAATATTTTGGACGACATTTGGTGTGCTGGCGATTATTCATGTCACAAACCAACAAGGCAGCAGACAGAAAAGACACTGCTCTGCATTGAGACAATACACACTATAGAGGGATATGCTTTGTTCATATTTCATGTCTGAGGGTTACAACCACTTTAGAGGTACCTACTATTCCTTTGTTACTTTGGCCTGATGCTCTGTCACTGGATCCATGCCCTACTTCTCCTGGCTCCCACAATGCACTGCATGATGTCTGAGCATCCTATCTCCAGGTAGGGCACTGTCACAATTCTTAGATGTGGTGACATTCTTTTTTTTTTTTAGGCTTTCTTTCTTTATTTTCATCTGGTGACCTGCCAGTAAGGCTGTTGTTTTTCAATAGAACACATTGTCCTGCAGATGTAGCAGAGTGTTGAGACAAACCATTTACCACTGACAGGAGTGCTTACAATGGTCAGCTTTTATTTTTTTATGTAATACTTTTATTTCAAAATGAACAAATCTGTTTGCTGTTACTCCAAAAAATTGTTTGTTGGAGTCTTGCTTCAATTTGTTAGTGTATCACTACCCTCCCTCCCTCTATACTGACAATGCTGCTGTGCAAAGGTGTCTCTGTTGTTCCTTCATCAGGAGTAGAGACTCCAATACAGGAGGTGTGTTACTGGTTGGATCAACCTGAGGGGGAAAAATACTCATGCAGCCACCACATTCAATGATTGGTAATCTGCAATATAATACATTTTTGGTTTTGGGATTAAAGCGTTTGTAAAGGTAAAAAAAATTCACCTTAATGCATTCTATGCATTAAGGTGAAAAAACATCCGACAATACCAGCTCCCCCTGGCCCCCCGTTTAGCTTACCTGACCCCTCAAAAGTCCCGCGCTCGCCCCCGACATTCTCTTTGCCGCTCAGCCTGGCCGTTGATTGGTTACAGTGGTTGGATTGAAAGCAGCGCAGCCATTGGCTCGCACTGCTGTCAATCACATCCAATGAAGCGGCGCGGTGAGTGATACAGTGAGCGGCTATAGCCGCCGGCTGTATCACTGGAGCGCGCCTGCAATCGCTCACCACCATGCGAGCTCACTCACATATAGGTGGTGAGTGATTGCGGGGAGGAGCCGAGACAGCCGCCGAGGGACCCCAGAAGACCAGGATCGGGCCACTCTGTGCAAAACGAGCTGCGCAGTGGAAGTAAGTATAACATGTTTGTTATTAAAAAAATAAATTTTTTAGTGTTCCTTTAATGCCAATTTAATTTATGAAATTTTTAAAAAGTGTTTGCTTAGAAATGATTGGGCATCTTATTACATCTTCTGTATAGCGGGACTGTTGGCTTGTATAATTTAAATGTAATAGAAAAATACAAATGGTCTCATTGGCTCTGCTTCCTATTTAGTAGTGTTGCACAGTGGTTGTTCCTTTCTGTCGTCCTGTATGTATTCTCACACCCCATCTGCTCAGTTCAGATTGATCAGTCAGAGGATATTCCATTCATTGGTTGGCAGAACCTCTTAGTAACTAGAAAACGCTTCTGTCTGCCATTGTGGCCTGTGTTGGATCCCTGCTAAGCTTATTTTCAAAGGTTAAATTGTCTATTTTTATGTTCTTCACAGGAAATACCAAAATACCAATTCCCTATTTATAAATCTGCAATGAGCAGTTTCTCCCCTATTTTTCATAAGAGAATATTGCCCAGTCTAAGTGTAACTGGCCTAATATTCTCCTATGTCTGTTGGCACAGGGTCAGTTATTCATACAGTAAGGGGAAAAAGTATTTGATCCCCTGCTGATTTCGTACATTTGCCCACTGACAAAGAAATGATCAGTGTATAATTTTAATGGTCGGTTTATTTTAACAGTGAGAAAGAGCATAAAAACAAAAATATCCAGAAAAACACATTTAAAAAAAGTTATACATTTATTTGCATTTTAATGAGTGGAATAAGTATTTGACCCCTTCACAAACATGACTTGGTGGAAAAACCCTTGTTGGCAATCACAGAAGTTTGACGTTTCTTGTAGTTGGCCACCAGGTTTGCACACATCTCAGTAGGGATTTTGTCCCACTCCTCCTTGCAGATCCTCTCCAAGTCATTAAGGTTTCAAGGCTGATGTTTGGTAACTCGAACCTTCAGCTCCCTCCACATATTTTCTATGGGATTAAGGTCTGGAGACTGGCTAGGCCACTCCAGGAGCTTAATGTGCTTCTTCTTGAGCCACTCCTTTGTCACCTTATCCGTGTGTTTTGGGTCATTGACATACTGGAATACCCATCCACGACCCTTTTTCAATGCCCTGGCTACGGGAAGGAGGTTCTCGCCCAAGATTTGACGGTATATGACCCCTGTCCATTGTCCCTTTTGATGTTGTGAAGTTGTAGAGTCCCCTTAGCAGAAAAATATCCCCAAAGCATAATGTTTCCATCTCCATGTTTGACAGTGGGATGGCAGCATTCCTCCTCCTCCAAACACGGCGAGTTGAGGTAATGCCAAAACGCTAGATTTTGGTCTCCTCTGACCATAATGCCGCGTACACACGACCGTTTTTCCTGTCGTGCAAAAAAAACGTTTTTCTCAACGCGATTCCTCTCAAGCCTGCCTTGCATACACACGTTTAGAAAAAAAACGCTTGAGCAAAGCGTGGTGACGTACAACAACACGTACGACGGCACTATAAAGGGGAAGTTCCATTCGAATGGCGCCACCCTTTGGGCTGCTTTTGCTGATCTCGTGTTAGTAAAGTTTGGTGAGAGACGATTCGTGCTTTTCAGTCCGTTACAGCGTGACGAATGTGCTATCTCCATTACAAACACTAGTTTTACCAGAACGAGCGCTCCCGTCTCATACTTGATTCTGAGCATGCACGTTTTTTTTCCCCTCGGAAAAGCATACACACGAGCGGTTTTCGCAACGAGAAAAAGAATGACGGGAAAAACGACGAGAAAAAATAGAGCCGGTTCTAATTTTTTTGTGGGTAGTTTTCTCTTCGAGAAAACATCTATGGAGCATACACACGACCGGTTTTCACGTCCAATCTAAAAAATGGCAGTTTTCTCGTCATGAAAAACGGTCGTGTGTACGTGGCATCACACTTTCACCCAGTTCTCCTCTGAATCATTCAGATGTTCATTGCCAAACTTCAGACTGGCCTGTACATGTGCTTTCTTGATCAGGGGCCCTTGCGGGTGCTACAGGACTTCAGTCCTTCACGGCGTAGTGTGTTACCAATTGTTTTCTTGGTGACTATGGTCCAGCTGCCTTGAGATCATTGACAAGGTTCTCCCGTGTAGTTCTGGGCTGATTCCTCATCGTTCTCATGATCATTGAAACTCCACAATAAGAGATCTTGTATGAAGCACCAGTCTGAGGGAGATTGACAGTTATTTTGCGTTTCTTCCATTTGCAAATAGTCGCACCAACTGTTGCCACCCTCTCACCAAGCTGCTTGGCGACGTTCTTGTAGTCCATTCCAGCCTTGTGTAGATCTACAATCTTGTCCCTGACATCCTTGGACAGCTCTCTGGTCTTGGCCGCGGTGGAGAGATTGGAATCTGATTGATTGCTTCTGTGGACAGGTGTCTTTTATACAGGTAACAAGCTGAGATTAGGAGCACAGTATAGAAGACACCTGGGAGCCAGAAATCTTGCTGATTGGGGATCAAATACTTTTTTTTTTCACTCATTAAAATGCAAATCGATTTATAACTTTTTTGAAATTTGTTTTTCTGGATATTTTTGTTGTTCTGTCTCTCGCTGTTAAAATAAACCTACCATTAAAATTATAGACTGATCTTTTCTTTGTCAGTAGGCAAACGTACAAAATAAACAGCCGATGAAATACTTTTATCCCTCACTGTATGTGCAGGTAGAGGTGGTGCCTGTCCATTTCTTGTGTTTGTGTGTAATATACACAGTACTGTGTGAAGAAATTGTGTAAAGTAAGAATGCTTTCAAAAATATATATTGTAATTGTTTTATTTTATTAAATTCCAATGATAAAATATCCAAATTCCAATAACAAAAATATACAAGGTGAGCCAACAGAAGAAAAATATACATCAAATCAATATTTGGTGTGACTACCCCTTGGTTTCAAACCAGCATCAATTCTTACACTTGCACAAAGTCAGGGATTTTGTAGTCTGTTGTATCTTAAACCAATTATACCAAGCATGCGCCAATGGTCATCAATTTTATATGCATGTTGTAAAGCGGTAGTAAACTCTCAAATTTTTCTCGTGATAAGCAGTGTGATTTAACTTCCATGTCACTCTCTTTCATATTTTCCAAATCTGAACCCTGTAGTAGAAATGGCCTGATGTTTAGTGTAGTGACATTACCGGCGCATACGCATTTTGTCCCTCATTCATGGCAAGCTCAGTGTGCCGCCAGTCAATACATCCTGTTGCCATGGCTCGTCAGCACTCATGGCATTGCACTGCAAATATCACAAGATTGCTGACCCATTGAGGCTTTCCTGAAACACCCCATGTGACTTGTTACGTCACAGGGGATGTCAACATTGGTTATATCTGACTATGTTCTCATAGTATCCCCGATCGAAAACGAGGCTTGGCTAACTTCTAATGCACATGCGTGAGATACAGGAGAAGAAATATTCTCCATATTGGGAAGATGAAGACAATATGGCGCAGGCTTCGGCCAGGAAAGGCAGAAACAAAAATAAGCTAGATAAACATTATGAAAAAAGCTTAAGAGAGAAGTAACATTGTGGTGTGTTTTGTAAAGATTTAGACTGTTGGCCTTCAGTTTATTGAGGATTCCATTGGGGGAGTTTACTACCACTTTAACTGAAACAGAAACCGCTGTGTGGGATTCCTAAAATTGGGCGAGGAACATTATTGAGAGTAATGCTGGCCATACACTATACGAAAAATCAGCCGAACCCATTTTTTTAAAAAAAACTAACATTCAGCCGGGAGAGAAAACGTGCCATCATGTAATGACCGATAAATCGTTCAGTGGACATCAATTTTTTTATTTTATTTTTACATTCACCTAGTGCTAACAGATCGGACGGCAAACGCATCAACCTTTCAATTTATCGTTCGTTCTGCAAAAAAAATTCTAAACTTGTCCTTCGTTTTTCGGCTCAAAAATATCCCAACCGATTACCAATTTGTGCCCATTAACTGTCTGAAAAACAAACAAACTGGCAAAATTACCAAATTTCGGCCAATTTTTCGTATAGAGTGTGGCCAGCATAACAGTAAGTTACTGTTCCTGGCACGGCAGCTTAGTATGAAGTAAAAATTATTAATTAAATAATTTATTAGATAATGAAGTCAATGTTTATTATTTTGTTCTAATTCTTTGGTGCCGATTAGTGCCTGACAGTCCGATACATCTTTGAGGAGTGTGTTCTTTTAGCTTGGAGGGTTTTTTTTTCGGAGTTCAGCATTTTTCAGGTTTCTCATTCTGTACAGGTAAAGGTAGAGAATACATGTATAGGCTGGACTGGTGGAGCTCTTGTCATATTAAATATTCTGACATGCTTGTGTTGTATCAACTGCATCCAGAGAGCTGCTATTTGTTATGCAGACATTAATGACCTTCCTATAATGAGTAGCTGCTTGATCCACACCTGAACTGGACATGACACAACCAGGATTCAACAGGCTACTGGAGCTCATTACCTACAACTGCTTATTAAACCGACAGTGACTGCACATACTGCATAGAATGGGGGGGGGGGGGGTAGTCTCTGGGTAAATATGGCTACAATCCTTGTAAATAGGCACAGATTATGCTGTATATGGATAACAGTCGGATCAGATCTTCTGTTAGGTTTCCTCCAGAGTCATCTGAGCTGTGCCTGACTGACCCCCCCCCCCCCTCCATCTGATTAGTGTCTGTAAAGTTCAGTGTCCCAACGCACACCACACGGAAAAGCCAGATACAGGGCAGCAGTGATCTTTTTAGATGTCTTGAAGGGTGGCATTCTGACCACCGCTGTTAAAGTGTTACTAAACCCACAACAGTACAATCAGTCTGTAAATGTAGTAAAGCATGCTTGTTATAGTCACTATGGAACCTAAGAGGTTAATCCTGCTCATTGTGTAAAAAGGCTGTTTGATCCTGTCTGCTCTGAGATCTTCCCCTTCTTCCACAGTCCCCAATTTATCCTCTGATAGTACAGAGCCTTTGGGGCACTCTGCACATGCTCAGTTTGGTGTGTATTGCTAGAGAGTTTTTCTTGGGAGGGTGCATGTGATTAGTACAGGGCCAATCGGCACTCTCCAGACAGAGGGTCGGGGCCATGCAGCCTCAGGACAGTCAGAGTAGAATGACAACTCCTAGAAGCTTTTATCAGACACCGATAGAAGTCCTAAGACTTTTCTATACTACTGATGAGAAAAGGTATTTAGCTGTTTATATTTACTAAAATAATTGCATTACCATGTTCTGTGTAGTGTGGGAGATCAGATCTAGTGAATACAGGGTTCTGGGTTTAGTAACACTTTAATCTTACCGTACACTGATTGATTGATTTTCGGCCTTTTCCCAATGAACCAACCAGAATCCGGTTTCCTCTGGGGTAGAAAGGTTGAAAAAAAAAAAAGACTTTCAATGGACACGAGTAATCTGTAGGGGATTATGGCTAGAATCTATGCGGTTTTGCATAATGACCATTCAGCTTCCAGGTTTTTTTGTCAACGCTTAATTGAAGCTGAAGTTATACGCTGATTGTTTTCTATGCAGAGCTGCACCAGATTTTGCGCTCTCCAATTTTATTAAATCCTCCCCCGTGTGACTAGAACAGGCTCTAGTCTAGATGAACATGTACATGCTGCAGGTGAATATGGATATGATAGGGATCATCTCTAGATTGATAGGGATAGGGGTAGGCGGTAGGTAATATTGGCTAAGATCAATTGGTAGCATGCTGTTGGTAAATATGAACAGGAACATTCTCTGTGTGAAGAGGGACGGATTCTAGTGGAACATGGATAGACTTTAGGTGAATAGGGTCAGGCTCTTGGTAAATGGCACTGATTGAGTGACACAGACAGGCATACATCCAGAATCAGAAGATCTTGCCATTTTGCGACGTTTTCTGTGATCAAAGGTCCAAAGATAGTAGTAGTGTCAGTGGGCATACATTGTGGGAAATGGTCACAATATTTTGTACCTGCAGACCTTGTTTTATGCTCGGTGCTGGCAATCAGGGAGTGATAACGAGTGCAGGTATTCATAGCAACCAGATTACTGGCTTCACTACAATATAGAGCAAAGAGCTTGTTTCTGATTGGTTGCTTTCAGTTATTGTATTATTGTTCTGCTTTACTGAATAAACCTGATTTCATGTACAAAGCAGTCAATGGGCCCAGTCAGTTCACAAAGCTTTATGGCTAGTTGTTCAAATCTCATTGGCTGAAAATATCTGTCACTTTTTTGAGGCTGAGGATCTATAGCCTGGTGTGTTAGCTTTTTGAATTGGGCTTAATGTGTTTATGGTAACCATGCAAAATGGGCCCAGGAGTTCACCACAGTAGATAAAGCAGCAACCAATCAATTAGAAGAAATGACTGCTGTATGATTGTCATGGGTTACTATACTTTTCAGCTGGGTTCTCTTCAGATGTGCCTATTGCCACTTGTATTGGGATCTTCCTCCTGTAATATTTTGTTCTCGTATTCCTGTACATTGCATTTTACCCTTTTAACCAATTTTTCTACAATATTGGGTAAGTCTGCCTGTGTATTGTATGAACACCATAGATAATATGTACTGAGGTATCGGCATATGATTTATAACAAAAAAAATCAGTAAAACGAAGCAAAAAAAATCCAAATAACTTGAAACTTCCCCTCCATTGGAGTTCCCCCTCAATCTGGGTCCCCATTAAAGTCCCCCTTACATCAGAGTTCCCAATTACATCAGGGTCCCCTTACATTAGAGGGCCAGATACAATCTCTAGAGGCAGATTGTAACACTTGGCATGATTGTGTAATTAATTCTACCTGATGTTTTCTAGGGCAGTGATTATTTTACAACCAAAATCTATATTTATATGGGGTTAGCCTGTTACACATTGCCACCATGGGATTGATGTATGGAATTGTATGAAAACTAATTACAATGAAAACATAAATTTGTATTTGAAATAAATGATTGTATAATCTGCATGGCTGTGTGTGTAGATACAATGTAATTTATACTTTACTGATAATCTGTATCTCTCATGTTCTAGAATAATGAAGTCCTCGCTGCATCTGGAAGAAGATGACTTTGTACCAGAGTTGCCACGTAGTATCCACCCCCGGGAAAGGCCGGATTGGGAGGAAACAATCAGCGCCATGGTGAGTCCCCTCCCTGCATGGAAAACTGCAAGGTTGACACAGGAGATGGACAATGTTTGTAACACGCAGGCATACAACTGTAACCTAGAGGGACTGTGTGTATGTAGGCACGGGGGGGGGGGTTGGTTGGGAAATGGGAACAGACTTTGACTAATTGCTTTAGGCCACTGGTGAACAACGTTCTTGAGGGGGCTTCCAGCGTGGCCCTTGTCATCACCAACAGGCCACACACCATACAGTATGCAGTGAATATAACACTACAGAAAGCTGGGAGACCTGCAACAGGGGATGGTCAAATGTTATGGGCATGCAATAACAGATGGTAAGAGGCTGCAAACATGCTTTAGGAGTTGTTGGAGACTAGGTAGTCACACATTGGAGACATGAGATTTCTGGAGATCACTACTATTAAATCCTCTTTACAAATCAGTGCTTCCACATTTTTGTTCCCTGAAGCCCCCTTTAAAAAGTACCTTGGATACTTTTGAATTTTCTCTTGGGAAGATCAGTTAGGCTCAGTTCACAAAGCTTTAACATATGTACTGTATAGGGCTCTTTAAAGTGGGTCATAAACCTAAGACATGAAATATGGAAAAAGCATATCCTTCTATACTGCGTACTTGTCTCTCTCTCAAGCTCAGCTTGTCATTCCTCTGCTGCCTGCTTCCTCTGTTATTAGCATGACTCGGTTCTGGAAGCTTTTCCCGACACCAAGAGTTAAGCCTCGTACACACGACCGAGTTTCTCGTCGTAAAAAACCCGTTGATTTTCTCGACGAGCTTCTTGTCAAGCTTTCCTTGCATACACACTGTCAATTCCAAATCTTGTCTTTGTTCTGCGCGGTCCCGTCCAGCACGTACGACGGCAGTATAAAGGGCACGTTTGATTTCAATGGCGCCACCCCTTGGGCTGCTTTTTCTAATCTTGTGTTACTGCGTGTTAGTAAAAGTTTAGTGAGAGACGATTCGCGCTTTTCCGTCTTCGTGCTTTCAGTCCGTTTACAGCGTGACGAATGTGCTATCTCCATTACGAACACTAGTTTTTCCAGAAGAAGCGCTCCCATCTCATACTTCATTCTGAGCATGCGTGATTTTTTAAGACTCGGAAAAGCATACACACGACCGGTTTTCTCGTCGCAAAACAGTCCGACGAGAAAAACGAGAATCCTGACGAGAAAATGGAGAGCAGGTTCTCCTATTTTTCTCGTCGAGATTCCCGGTAGTTTTCTCGACGAGAAACCATACACACGAACGGTTTTCTCGGCAAGAAAGCTCTCTGTTGTGTGTATGAGGCTTCAGTGTTACTAAACCCACAACAGTAAAATCAGTCTGTATATGCTGTTTGATCCTGTCTTCCCTGATCCTCCCCTTCTTCCACTATCCCCTGATAATTTCCTGATAACACACCGTATATGGAGTCAGGCTGCACATGATCTGTTTGGGTTTATTTATTGCGAGAGAGGTTTTTTTTTTCTTGGGATCAGCACAGGGCCAATCGGGACTGTCCAGACTGAGGGTCAGGAGTCTTGCAGTCTAATAGGACAGTCGAAAAACTCCTATAAGCTTAAACCAGTGCTTGCCCTAGACACTGATAGAAGTCACAAGACTGCTATATACTGCTGATGAGAAAGGGTATTTAGCAGTTTATATTTACTAAAACTATTGCATTCCCATGTTCTGTGTACTGTGGGAGACCAGATATAGTAAATGCAGGGCCCTGGGTTTAGTAACACTTTAAAATGGTGATGGGGAGGGAGCTGCAGCACGCTTTCTCCCCCCCCCCCCCACTCTTTCTCTCCCCCCCACTCCTGGTTTGGCCATACTACTGGAGTAATTCCCCCCTGGGTGTATGGACATCCAGGTGATGACAGGATGATACTGGAGGACTGCATTCGGGATATCGAGTGGTGAGGACTGAGCAGAGAATGGAGGAGACTACAGTTGATGCCTTTTTATCTCCATATAGAGGTGAGAGTTCTGTGAGACAGTTTTGGGATTCCCTATTGTCATCGTGATTCCCTTGTGTCACCGTCATTTCTGTTGGAACAAGATTTGACACAGCTTTCATTATACCTCACCTTGTTTGTCCAATGACTTTATTATATTAAGGGACTTCTGTACTTAGAGCCAGCATTTGCTCACCAGGACTCCTTTCCATTTCTTTTGCATTCATTAGCACTATTTAGCACTTTATTGAACAGGTTGTCACGTTGTTATACACTTGTCGTATGATTGCACTTATTGCTCATTTTGCACATATTGATCTACATTTGGTTTGGTGTTGTCAATTTATTGATCCTCTTGGTTGGATCGATATACACTGTGTAATTCAAGGACACTATTGCACTTTATAGAGTGAATTTTGCTTTTAGCGCGAGAACATTATTTATTTTTTTAATGTTATTGTGTGAGGTGAACACAATTAGTTTTTGCACAGATTTATTTATATATCTCCATTTTCATTTTTATATACTCACTAGTAGCGCAAAAGATTTTTCTCTTTACACCTCCTTTTGGTGGCCTTTACACTTCCATATGGGAATTCATTGCCCACCATACTATTTTACCTCACTCCCGGCTGCTATAGCATAGAGTGTTTACAATCCTGGTCTACAAGCCACCATTTTGTAAATGGCACTGGTAGACAAGTGGTTAAAGACCCCACAAGTTTAGAAGAAATGCACTTCGATCTCAAGTCCTGTTGTGGGCTGAAAACACTTACTTTTTTGTGGACTGGGAGGTGTCAACCTCTCCCAGTTGTCTTTTGCTAAACTTCTCAAACCCTAGCAATCTGTAGTCCCAAGACAGGAACTGGGAGGGCTAATTACTTTCCTTGAGAAAACTCAGGAAGTTTGCAGAGGTCAGCCCCGATTTTCGGGCAGGTTCATCAGGTATTTATTTGCACTAATTAAACAGATAGAACAAAACACAATCAATGGTGAGTTAAGCTAATTTTCTGCAGGCATTGTATTCTCCACTAGGTGGGGCTGTTTTTTCTATAGCGGTAACCTGCTGTTCATTATACGGAAAGTTCAGGATCTATGGAATGTCTTATGGTGGCGCTACATGTGCTGCTGTCAGACTTCTTTTTATAGCATATCTTTTTTTTTACCCTGGTGGTTGATTGTTGTATCTGAACCCATCTTTAGTGACATTCCAGTGATATCTTGTTATTTTGGAGTCTGCTGTCTGCGTTCTTGGAATGAATTCCATGTGGGATGTTAATGTAAAATGATGGCTGTGAGGAAATAGTTCAGATAACTGCAGCTCTCTGAGGAAATTACATTTTACTTTGCCAGTGAAGGGGGCATAGATCGATCTCCGTCCACCCGGCATAGATCGAACTCTGCCCATTGCTATGTGTCAGCCCGCCAGGGTGTGATGATGTGCTAATTATTACTTCTATATGTCTGGCAATGAATCTGCCTTTTGGTTTAATCATTCTTTGTACATTCACTCGCATCTCTGGATTTTTACCTCCCAGCTGCCCTTATTAGGACCCGATGCGTCTTTCCTCCATAGTCGTCACTATTTTAGGTCTGATGGCGATACAAAGTTTTGTAGAAATATCAAATGTCCTTTTTGGTGACCAAAAGTCTTTCTATTGCTCTTCTGTTTATATCAGAATCCATTCTGTAAATACGCGCTGAACATTCTCACCAGAAAAATGTGCATTGTGAAAGTTCTTTAACCCCCATTCATTCCTGAGCGTTTTGAAGTGCGTTCCAGAAGCGCTTCAGCGCTCGACACTTGGATCTCTGTCATTGTTCACATCTGTGCAACAAAAAGTAAGAGCTTCTTTGGAGCGTGTGCGCGTTTTTATGTGATCGCAACTAATGTGCTATGCTTGTTCCATACAAACAGAAGTGAGAGGGTGAAAGGGAGAGGTTTGGGAGCTCATGAAGGATGTTATAAGGAGACAGAAAAACACAATACAATAAAATGTCATGAAAAATAGATTACAGGGCCATTAAATAGCAGATGTTTATGGATTCTTTCTTTTAAAAATAAGGCTATCATTTAGTGTCACTTTAATAAAGTGAAAAGTACAATATATCCTCATTGTGGGTTTATTTATTTTGTATTGAAATAAAATTGGTATATCTAGAGATTGTGTCCCCTTAAAAATCCTATCAATGACCAGTGTCCATCACAGCCAGTGAGGAGAGAGGGGGAGGGTTTGCGGGTCTGAGCCACTCTGTGTGTCTATAGACACAGCTGGCTCTGGAGCGAGCCCGCACGAGTGCCTCCATAGCAAGCAGCATTCTATGGTGGGTACCCGTGGGGGGGGGGGGGGGGGGGGGCAGAAGCCCTGACAGAGACCTGAGAACAGAATTGGGGCTGCTCTATGCAATACAATTGCACAGAGCATGTAAGCAGAACATGTTTGTAAACCTTTTATTTTATTTATTTTTAATAACAATCACTTTAACTCTAAATTGATGACCTGTAATGCTTGACCTAAGAGACTGTACTTCCGAGCGCAGGAGACTGTTTTTGTCTGACCTATGAGCAGTTTTGGGTACTGTCGTTTTTTGCCACTTTGTAAGCTCATGCACTTTAGAGGGTTGGCGTATTTGGCATCTATGTTCTCAACACAACCTCATCTTTTATATTGTACCAACAAATTGAGGATTATATTGTGTTTCAGTAATATAGGTGTATTTTTCACAGAAAATATAAATTTGGACAAAATTGTGATTACTGTGCGATAAAAAATGTTATGTACCAAATAAGCATTTGGGGGGAAAAATTCTGTTGGCAGTGACAAGGTTAAGGTCCTTGTTCCCAATCATTTGTGTGTTTTTAGCCCTCTCTTGACCAGATTGTATAAGCAACAGCCAGTTGGGGCTCCTTCTATGCTCAGAGAATGTTTATGTCCTTGTTGGTAAGGTGCCTGTGCATACAAGGTGGATCTACAGTGCCTGTCATCCTGCTGTCATTAGTGCAGATCACAAGCAAAACCGAATACAGGGATCGTAGTAAACAAAAGAAGTAAACATCAGCCTTCTCCTTCCTCCCACAGAGACTTTGTGTGTGAGAGGAAGGAAAATTCTATAATACACCACCTGATCGCAGCTTTCAGCAATGCCTTCTCTACAGCAGTGGAAGCCTATATTTAAAATGGAAAGCAGAGATCCCCCTTGTTCACACTGAGTTAGAATTAAGACCATTTAGTCAACTTCATCAGTTACCCAATTAAAGTCTCTGCTACTGAAATCACAATAGGAAGGCTTGTTCAGTAGCGATGACATGCTCTGTGACACCCACCACATCTTTTCTGCCTTTTAAATGAACAGTAATAATTATCAGAGTTACTAAGGATGAGTCCAAACCTCCCGAGCTATTCTACTAGGAAGCTGTCACTGCAGACAGCCAATCATAAGCAGCAAAGGCTTTTCCTACCCCACTGCCAAATGTATTGTATACATGCAGCTGCGGGCGAAAAATGCCTCTGCTGCTTATGATTGGTGGTCCACAGTGACGGCTTCCTAGCGGGATAGCTGAGGAGGTTTGGACTTGTGTCTGAACACGCCTGTGCTTATCCCTTGCTTTCACACAGATTAATAGGCCCCATTCACCCCTGGCATAGCAGAAACAAACATTTCTGCTAGGGTTGCACCGATACCGATATCGGTGCCAATTCTAAGCATTTGCACACGTATCGGTACTCGTGCGAATGCACTGATACCTTCAGGTTTCAGGTGTTAAAAAATTGCAAAAAAAAACAATTTTTTATTTTTTTAAAATATCGGTATCGGCGAGTACTTGAGGAAAAGTAAATAAAGAAAAAAACTGCGCTAAGACCAATAATGCAATTAAACTAAAAAGGAGCAAGGCAGCAGCAAAAGTGAGATAACCACAAACAAGCATAAATAAAGAAAAAAGCTGCGCCAAGAACATTAATGAGCAATCCTCAAAAAGTCAATGATGATATGAAGGCTATAAAGGCAGTCCAGAGGAGTGAGCTAAAGGTGCCAATGAAATATCAGAGGGCAGGAACCATACAGTATAGTAACACCACCGTGCTTGACAACTAGAGTGACCACCACCGTAGTAAAAATGGCTGCTTACCAGAAGCAAGTAAAAAAGCGCAGTCGGCTATTTGGCTTGCATGTAGTGGGTGGATGGAACTCAAACCCAATCAAAACACCTAGGACGCTCCTCCAATATGCAATAAGGCGTTGTTGTAAGATGACTCCGTATGCCAGTCCTCGATTGTGGTGGCTGCGTCCATTTTCTTTTTTCAGGCTATGTACATTTTCTTTTAAAAATCCGCCTTTCTATACGTCAGCTCACATGGGACGGACTTCATTCGATGACAATCAAAGCTGTAAAACTGAACTAGGTCCAGGCCCGGAACTAGTTCAGTTTTACAGCTTTAAATGTCATTGAATGAAGTCCGTCCCATGTGAGCTGACGTATAGAAAGGCGGATTTTTAAAAGAAAATGTACATAGCCTGAAAAAAGAAAATGGACGCAGCCACCACAATCGAGGACTGGCATACGGAGTCATCTTACAACAACGCCTTATTGCATATTGGAGGAGCGTCCTAGGTGTTCTGATTGGGTTTGAGTTCCATCCACCCACTACATGCAAGCCAAATAGCCGACTGCGCTTTTTTACTTGCTTCTGGTAAGCAGCCATTTTTACTACGGTGGTGGTCACTCTAGTTGTCAAGCACGGTGGTGTTACTATACTGTATGGTTCCTGGATGTTTCTACAGCATATGTGATTCCTGCCCTCTGATATTTTATTGGCACCTTTAGCTCACTCCTCTGGACTGCCTTTATAGCCTTCATATCATCATTGACTTTTTAAGGATTGCTCATTAATGTTCTTGGCGCAGCTTTTTTCTTTATTTATACTTGAGGAAAAGTATTGGTACTTGTACTCGTTCTTAAAAAGCTGGTATCGGTGCAACCCTAATTTCTGCACACGCACTAAAATGTGTGACATGCGTGCAGTGTCATTATGTCTTGATGGCTCCGCAAACATGGATAGCAGTTTTCTGTGTGACAAAACACACAAAAATATGTGACACAAAATGCGCTTGGCTCACGTCTAAAATGTAATACTTGAGCTTGTTTAGCGTGTTTTTTGACTGAACAAAGGCCCATTCAAGTGATTAACACCGCTCTAAAAATGGGCTATAAAGCACACCAAAAAAGCGCTACAAGCACAATGAAGTAGCATCACTCAAGTATGAACGGGGCCATATACTGTAGTTGGTATCGTTTTTTTTTTTCCCAAAGAAATGTAGCAAAAAACTTTTTGGTGTAAAATTATGAAGAAAGCGTTTTTTCAATGGTTTATTACAGAAAGAAAGGGTAACGTTTTTTCTTTCCTTTTTTTGTATAGTAACATTTTTTTCTTAAATAGTGGTTATTAAAGAGCACCAAAAGAAAGCTCTATCTTTCTCAAAACATTTATATACAATTCAGTTGAGTACAGTGTTGTATGATGAAGTCGGAGTGATTGTCAGTCAAACAATCACAGTACTGAAAACTGGAAAATAGCCTGGTCATGAGAAGGTTTACCACGCTGGTATTAAGGTAATTAAAGAACAAATAATACACAAAATATCCATGTATAAATCAGATTATCGCAAGGGGAGGTGTCTTCATAGATTCATGTATCTGCATTGAGGGATTACAGCCTTTGGCGTTCTGGAATAGTGCCGTATGTATATAATGACACATTGTTGTGGGTGACACGTGCACATTGTTCCAGCTCCGGTTATTTGCATACATCTCCCTTCCTGCCTGTCTCTTGTCTTCCTGATAAACGGCTGTTGATTTTACATTTTATGTTTTCCGGCTGTCATTACTGTACACGCTTCATCTCTGACAGAAATTCCCACATCCCACTGCTGTATATCACTGTGTTTTCACTATAGGATAACTCTACCTGGTCTGTGAAGTTCCTCATCTCTCCAGGTCATGGTATACCTAGTAGTAGTCAGTCACATTCCACTGGACTTGTTCTGTAATGTTAAAAGACATTTGCAGCTTCTCCAAGCCGCTTCTTCAGTTCTAATAGAGGAAGCTTGAATGTGACTGACTACTGCTAGCAATAAAAGTGTAACTTTATGTTGTGAGGGTTCAAAATGTAACCAGAAAACCCACCACTGCTACAAACATCCATATCTTCATAGGGCTTCTCAGTATTTTTTGCCTTTTGTGGCCAAATAGATTTCTCGTCAGATTTGGATGGATGTTGGGGGAAATCAACAAGGCAAAAATAACAACTTTCTGGCACCCCTTTCACACATGCGGACCTTTTGTCCATTTTTAATTTTCTGTTGATGGATGAAAAACAGACATCAATGCATCTCTATGGAAAAACTGATGTAAAGGGATGAAGATCTTTACCATCATTTTAGCGGTGCTTTTAACCCGCTAGCGGGGCACTTTTAACTCGCTAATGGGGTACTTTTAACCCCTGCTAGTGGCCGAATAAAGGGTTAAAAGCGCCCGTGTTGTGTCGCTGCGAAAGTGCTTTACAGGCGCTTCGGCAGCGCTTACTATTCATTTTAATGGGCAGGACGTTTTGGGAGCAGTGTATACACCTCTTTTCAGAACGTCCCGCAAGCGCACTGCCCCAGGGTGAAAGCACTCAGGCTTTCACAATAGGGTGGCATGGGAGGCATTTTTCAGGTGCTTTACAGGCACCATTTTTAGCGCTAAATTGCCTTCAGTGTGAATGGGGTCTTAGATTTTGTTGCTTTGGCTGCAACAGATTCTAAGAGCATCACTACCAGCTCTCAGCTAGGTGAACTTAAGACCAACTCTGAGTTAGTGTACAGAGAAACACCAGTGCACAACAAAGCTAGGCATATGTGCTGGAAAGCTGTTACTATTGTGACAGCCTACCCCCACAATGTTAGTGGGGGGGAGGCTGTCACAATAATAAGGCTGGTAGGATGCAGGAGGCTGCCAGTGCCCTAGCAACCAGTGACCTATCCCCAGCGCCATGCAGCTATGAGATTCTGCGACAGCTGAAAGTAAACAAAGGAACAAGGATACTGGCTAACATTGTTCCTCAGATATAGCCATAATTGGGCAAGGATACCAGCATGCACCCAACCCCTGTTTTTGCTTTCAGTCATCAACCAGGGAGAAATCTCCCAGGCGGAGGCTGAATGGGGCTGAGGATGAGTCTATTGCTCTGACGCTGTCATCTTCACAGCTGGCAGTGCCTTAGCTAGTAAGGGACTAAACATGCCCTGGGGACAGGGTGTCTATCTTTGGTATGGACACTTCAGCCTCCGTGTCACCCCCTCCATGCGAGAGATTCATGTACCTATTCCTGGCAGGTACATGAATCTGTCGCCCATATCGAATTTGGTGGAGGAATAGATTTTTTATTTCCCCCAAAATATAGCTGAAATTCTCCCTGCAGCTTTGTCCGAGAATAGAATTGGATGATGATCATGCCTAGTGGTCAGTCATGTTGGGGGTATAGTGTTCCATGTATAGAATGTAATAGAATTGTTTTATGATCATGTCCAGTAGTCGGTCATGTCGGGGTGTAGTGATCTATGTTAGAGTAATAGAATTGTATGATGATCATGTCCAGTGGTCGGTCATTTTGGGAATGTAGCATTGTATGTGTAATAGAATTGCGGTGTTCCGGCCTGGGGGAAAAAAAATGAATAGTCAGCAGCTACAAATACTGTAGCTGCTGACTTTTAATATGACACTTACCTGTCCAGGGAGCCCGCAATGTCGGCATCCCAGCTGATTCTTGGATCAGCTCTCGGCTGTTGCTGCTGCCATTTGTGGTAAGGGAAACTGGCAGTGAAGGCTTTCGCTTTACAGCTGGTTCCCTACTGCGCATGCGCAAAGCGTGCTGCGCTTTCTAACTAGCCAGGCAGCGGAGGAAGGGGGAGGGGGCCTTTTGTGTAAGGTCCTAGGAAAAGTTTGAATTGTCTTGTACAATCTGTACATGCTGTATATTGTGAATGGACTCCTAGCATAGCAGTAATATTGTTTATATGTTTTGTTACTGTAATTAAGTTTTTCTCGGTCTCAGTACTTTATTGGGGTGGTTCAGGGAGATTCCTACTTTTGCAGCCTGATAAAACAACATTTTACACATGTTCAGTTTATATTTTTTTATGTGAAGATTTATTGGCATCATGAAGGGATTATGAGACTGCTGGAGGAAAGGCGTGCGCGTGTGTTTTTTAGGTATAATTCTTTAATCTTGTTTATCTCCTCTGCAAATGGATATATTAGATCAATTTAGAGCTGATAAATATGTTTTAAATGGGAACATATTAGCTGGTGATAAAGCTCCCAGCTGTTAATGGGAAAATACAAACTATCAAGTTGTGTACCTGCAGTTCTGTGGATCATATCGGAGAGGATAGTTCATATTTTCATAGTATGGATGTCAGTAGAAGGTGCAGATTCAACAATTGTGGATCTAGTTGGTTTTTATTTCCTGACCTCCACTGTGTTTTCATGTCAGATGTGAGGTCGGAGATAGACATTCACCTCCAGCCATCGGATCTCTATTATAGCAATCAAAATATTTCGCAGAACAATTTATTTTCAGCCTGGAGGAAGAGTCTGGAATTTGGCCTCCTACTTCCTCGTGTTCTCTCCCCATTCCCTCCTTGTTATGGTGTCAGTGGGTGCAGTACAGGTATTGAGGAGGAAGGCACTGTGCGTGTTGGGTCATAATATACATATCTCATTTCTCAACACGGACTATATTCTGCATTTATGGTATTATAGGTAATCTTAGACTGTGACATAGACACAGCCTGGAATGATTCTTTGCCTCTATACTCCTCAAGTGAGGAATGTCGGTTTGCAGCAATTCTGTTTGAATTATTCTGACCTAGGAAGATGTTCATTCATTGTAGATTGCAGACAGAACTGCACAGCTGAGCTGAAAAAAACCCACAAATTTCCTGTGAATGACTGCAGAACACATGAGAGATTATCTGATGCAATGTATAAAATATGTCCAGATGACCAGTCACAGGAATGTATAGCTTAGAGCCACGTATCCATGTACTGTACAAAGGATCCATCCAGTTTTGACCCAGAATTCCTTGTGGATTACTGGCCAGTGTGCAATTTATTGTCAGTAATACATGGGGGACGTTCCATTGCTAAGAAAGGGCAATGTTTCACTTATCTGTAAATACGATAACACCCCCCTCCCCCATTCCTCCAAACACCCCTGATATTCACAGAATACAACACTCAGATACCTGAGAAGAAAATCTGCCCACACATGAAATTACTATACAATGTACTTAGTGATTGTAAAGGTTTTTTTTTTTTTAAATAACAAACATGTTATACTTACCTCCTCTGTGTAGTGGTTTTGCACAGAGCAGCCCCGATCCTCCTCTTCTCGGGTCCCTCCTTTGCTGCTTCTAGCCCCTCCATCCTTTGAGTGCCCCCTCAGCCAACAGCTTGCTACAGGGGGCACCCTAGCCAAATCAGAGCTCAGTGTTTCCATTCAGACACAGAGCCCCGACCTGCCCCCCCCCCCCCGATTGGCTGCCTGACTTTTGGCCCGTACACACGATCCGAATAGCGTACGAAAAATGTCGTCCGAGGAAGAATCGTACGATAATCGGATCGTTAGTGCAGAGCTTCCAAGAGCCGATCATGACAGTTCATCCGATATTATTTTATCGGACATGCACCAAAATTTTCCTCGTACGATACCAGATCGTACGATTTTCGTTTAGTCAGTATAGTTGTTGTCCGAAAATACAATGCAAATACATTACAACACATGACATCACATCACGATTTTTTTTTTTTTTGTCGTACGAGAATTTTTGTGACTTTTTAATAACCTATTTAATTTCTACGTGCGACTATTAAGCGAAAAAAGTCGTACGATATTCGGATCGTGTGTACGGGGAAAAGTAAAAGAGGGGAAATCTTCCAATGGGGACATTACTTCTGGTGACCTGGGGGTCCCCAAGATATTTCCCTAATTTGTAAGGTTTTTCTTTTCACTTCCTGTTTGGCAATGGAACAGGAAGAGAAGGGACATTTTCGCAACGGGACACGCATGACAAAAAAAATCTGACGGGTTATAACCCTCCCTTACACTATCCAAAAAAAGAGAGAAAAAGTTTTGCATATAGTTCTTCTTTCATTTCTGTGTCATCCAGAAGGTTGACTGGGGCCAGTATGGCCAATTTAACAATCCTATGGATCCACTGCATAAACCTTTCTTCAGGAACAGATCTGTAATCTGAAGTCACCAGGGTGAGGCCTTGCAGGTCAGAGTGGATGTAGAGGTTTATGCGCCGCCTCAGGGTGTTATGTATGTGTCATTTAGTCTTGTCTCTGGGTTATAAAGAACCTGTTCTTTAACCTACATGAGAACAATGGTGTAATGTTGTCTGCTGTAGGCTTAAATTGTCCCTACTCATTTGTCTCACAGCCATAGTCCGATGTATAATTGTACCTCATATAATATACAGTACTTTCACTTAGGAATTGTAGAATGTAACGTAAGGCTTTGAAAATAAATAATTTGCAGATACAAACATTAGCATCCAAGTTTACTATCTTTATTGCATGCTCAACTAGAAGACAAAATTTAAATATAACATGAATATGACGGTGTGCATGCAGGGCCACTCACCCACGCGCCTGTCAAATTATGGCGAGCGGCTGTGTCTGTACAGCCGCTGCATCCCCACAGACTAAGGCCCCATGCACACGAGACGCAGGTGCAAACTCTGCTGAACACACGTTTTTAAACGCTGAAACCGGCGTTTATAAACGCGCGTTTTGCCGCGTTTGCGGCCGCGTTTAGCGGCGTTTAACCGCGTTTGCGTTTATAAGCGTTTCATCATAGACCCTCCCTAAGCTCAAAAAAGAGTAAATTTTAACCATTTCAGCCAGTTTGTGAGACCAGAGTGAGTAGCAGCAGCTGAGAGAGCAGCAGTGTACTTGTATTTAGCGTATCACTTGCCACATCATCTGCCACAAGTTGTGGATTGTCCACTTGCCACGTCACCTGCCACGTCATCTAGCCACGTCACCTGCCACAAGTTGTGGATTGTCCACTTTCCACGTCACCTGGCCACATCACGTGCCACGTCACCTGCCACAAGTTGTGAATTGTCCACTTGCCACATCACCTGCCACGTCACCTGGCCACGTTGACTGCCACGTCACCTGGCCACGTCACCTGCCACAAGCTGTGGATTGTCCACTTGCCGCGTCACCTGGCCACGTCACCTGGCCACATCACCTGACACAAGTTGTTGATTGTCCACTTGCCACGTTACCTGCCACAAGTTGTGGATTGTCCACAATGCAATGCAAGCAATTACAGTTTTCTTTTATATTTTTTAATAGTTTTTCATCATTTGCCATAATTTTTGAGATTTCTAATGTTAAAAAATAGGTCACCTTTAAAAACGCTTATAAACGCAAACGCGGCAAAACGCCGGTACCGCGTTTAGCCGCGTTTAGCAGCGTTTAGCGTCTGAAACGTGGAAAACTTTTGCGTCTGAACCCATTTTTTTGCTTCTGGAAAAACGAGGTTAAACGCAACTGCTTGTAAACGCCAAAAAACGAGAGTGTGTGCATGGACACATTGGATAACATTGAATGGGTTCAGGAGCAGTTGAAAAAAGCGTCCAACTGCCTCTGAACGCGCGTTCAACAGCAAATAACAGCGTCTCGTGTGCATGGGGCCTTATATGGGCTGCCTGCACGCATAAACAAATAGACTTATACGGTCTCTAGCCACATAAACAGCCAATTCACAGTGTAAGGGCGGGGAAGTGTTCCCGCCATCAGAACACAGAGGCTCAGGGGGGAGAATTTCCCCATCCACCTCAAATGCGTGGATGTGGAATAGTATTTTTCTTTTTTTTTTTTTTCTTTTTTGTTCAACCAGCTGGCTAAACAAAAAATAAATAAAAATAGTCCTCTGTGGCAGATGTGTAGCTTGAAACTTATGGGCCATGATGCAAACATTGCTGTGAGGCCCCCATATTGCCACCCGCCGCTTCAACTGCACGCTTGCCCCATCACCCCATGTAGGTGATACCGGAAACTCTGAAGGGATGGACCTGGGTTGGCCTCTACCCAGCCAACCAGCCCAGGCCCTCTGAGTTTACTGAATTACCTGCTCAGGGTGGCGTGGCAGGCAGTTTTCCCAGTGTAAAGCAGGGGTAGGCAACGTTTGAGAGGTGGAGATCTACCTGACAAATGTGAAAGAGATCAAAGTTCACCGGGGTTCGGCACAGTAGGGCAGTAGACTGTGTGTGTACAGTGCCAGTAGGTCAGTGGATGTTGTGTGGACAGTGTCATTAGGTCAGTGGATGGTGTGTGGACAATGTCATTAGGGCAGTAGACGGTGTGTGGACAGTGTCAGTAGGGCAGTAGACGGTGTGGTCAGTGTCATTGGGTCAGAGGATGGTGTGTGGGCAGTGTCAGTTGGGCAGTAGGCGGTGTGTGGGCAGTGTCAGTTGGGCAGTAGGCGGTGTGTGGGCAGTGTCAGTTGGGCAGTAGGCGGTGTGTGGACAGTGTCAGTTGGGCAGTAGGCAGTGTGTGGACAGTGTCAGTAGGGCAGTAGGCAGTGTGTGGACAGTGTCAGTAGGGCAGCAGACGGTGTGTGGACAGTGGCAGCAGGGCAGCAGGCGGTGTGTGGACAGTGGCAGCAGGCGGTGTGTGGACAGTGGCAGCAGGCGGTGTGTGGACAGTGGCAGCAGGCGGTGTGTGGACAGTGGAAGCAGGCGGTGTGTGGACAGTGGAAGCAGGCGGTGTGTGGACAGTGTCAGTAGGGCAGCAGGCGGTGTGTGGACAGTGTCAGTAGGGCAGCAGGCGGTGTGTGGACAGTGGCAGCAGGCGGTGTGTTGACAGTGGCAGCAGGGCAGCAGATGGTGTGTGGACAGTGTGGTTAGTATCATTAGGTCAGTGGATGGTGTGTGGACAGTGTCAGTAGGGCAGTAGGCGGTTTGTGTGGACAGTGTCAGTAGGGTAGCAGACGGTGTGTGGACAGTGTCAGTAGTTTTTCATTTTTATTATTTTTTACAATATTTTTAGGAGCCCTTTTGGGGGGCTTTGGTAAAATATCAGGGGTCTAAACCCCTGATGTCTCATGTTTGAGAGCAAGCGACTGAGAACAGATTCCCCAGTCCCTTTCTCTCTAGCCTCAGCTGCACTGGACAGTGAATGAATAAGAAGTGCTCTGTACTGAGTGACTTCCTGTTCATTCACAAACTGAAGCATAGTAAACATACTTTACTCTGCTTCAGTAATGAGTAAACACAGGAAGGTTGATTTACTAAAGACAAATATGTTGCCCCAGAGCTTAGTAAGTGAGGTAAACCTCAATTTGCAAAGAATACCCAGTCACATGCAAGGAAAATTAAGACAAAAATGCATTTTTGCTTGCACATGATTGGATGATAGAAATCAGCAGAGCTTTCCCTCCTTTATGAAGATCTAGAGCAGGGGTCTCCAAACTGCGGCCCGAGGGCCAGATGTGGCCCTTTGTAAGCCTTTATCCGGCCCGAGGGCACAATTCCTCCCACTGACACCAACAATGGGGCACTATATCTTCCACTGATACCAATGATGGGATACTATTCCTCCTACTAAGGGGAACACTCCTCCTCCTATTGACCACCAACCCTGAGGCCATATTTATTCTCACTGATGTCTGGCCCGTGACATTTTCTGCCCTTGCTGGCCACAATCATGCCCTCTTAAAGCCTGAAGGACAATAAAGTGGCCCTTTGTTTGAAAAGTTTAGAGACCCCTGATCTAGAGCAACTGCACTTTCAGTGCACTTGTAGTGCACAGTATATTAATTGGCCTTTAGTAAATCAAGCCCAGTGAGTGATCGGTACTCACTCTGTGTTCATTCAGAAAAGGAAGGGCCCAGTAAATGACACATTCACCGACCCTTCCCAACGCTCTCAAGCCTGACACATCCCCTGCAACAGCTGGCAGGAAAGGAGAGAAGGGGAGTCGACAGTGCTGGGGATTGGAGTGGGGCAACCAGGGTAGCATGTAGGGGTGCCTGTGCAGCAAGAGGAACATGAACATGAGGGGTGGCGGGGACCACATTTACTAGTCGATCGGGTCTAGTAAATGCTGCACCTGCCGCCCCTACTCTCCAGGTGTGACAGGGAGGCCACATGGGCCCCCTGGAGCATGAGCAGGGTCGCCATTGTGACCCCTATTGCTACGCCCATGATTTATAGGCTACGTTACATAACATACAATCTGACACCACGCAGATACTTTCTCACATTTAGCAGTGCCGTGTGCATAACTAGCATTTATCCGAAATAAATTTACAATAAGGGTGCTCTGGTTGTATTATATTTTTCAGAGTTTTTTTATTTGTGTTGAGAGAGAGGGGACATTTCTGATTTTTAAAGGCTAAGTCCACCTTTCTGATCATGTTGCATCCATATCTAGTGTGGAACATGAAACATGGTCACAGTTCTCCACCCCCCAAAACCACCCGCCTACTGAATTTAAGGATTCTTCTCCTTGGAGTGCCCTGTTTATCTTTTCATTTGGCTCTGTAGGCACATCATTCAATCACAGGAATCTGTAAATGGAATTACTACCATGGCAGAAAAACTTGTAGGTCACAGTGGAGCAAAGTGTGCTGACATCAGTGCACTCACCGTCCATTGATTCTTGCTCCAGCATAGTAACTGAAGGACAGACTTGGGCTGGAGGAATAGTCTGCTTGAGCCAGAGCATTATACTCACAATCCACTGATAGTGGTTGCAATGCTTTTCATGCTCCAATGCCCAAAAAAAATACTTTATGCAAAAGGTGGAATTAGTCTTTATAAAGTCGGTGTTAATTTTTTCTTGTAATTTGTAATCAAGTACCGTAATTATTTTTCTGACATGCTGTGGTTGCGTCAGTTGTGTGGTGTCGGAGACTTGTCTTGTTATTAGGGTTTGTAAATATCTGCAAATAATAAAATGATAAATATCTCCGTACGTTAGGAGTTCACATGTCTGTTTCTGAGATTTGATTAAATGGTGGATTTCATTGTTTATGAACGTGGCACATTCTGCCATCTTCATAGATCCCCTCCCCTTAAAGGGGTTGTAAAGGTTTTTTCTTTCTCGTACATCACGGGACACAGAGCGGCATAGTCATTACTATGTGGGTTATATAGTTTACCTTCAGGTGCTGGCACTGGCAACTTCCAAACCGGAAGTACCCTCCCCTATATAAGCCCCTCCCATCCGGGAGCACCTCCAGTTTTTTGCCAGTGTCTAAGGTGTTGGCCAAGAAGTAACATGTGTTTTTCACTGAGCTTGCGTACAGGTTCTTTTGGGCCTCAGTAAGCTATTCCGGATCCAACCAAAAAAGCTTCATAGCTAAACGGTCGGTACCCGGGCCTTGCAGAGAAGAGCAAGGTTTTGCCTGTAATGCTTCTCTTAGGAGAGCTGGACCCTGGGATCCAGAGCTCTGGTCATACCCACGACTAAGATGCTTTCTGTGCAGGGTGCTATACAGGTCCAGGGGAGTGGAATCCTTGGGAACCCGGTCCCTGAAGGTTTAATTACAATGCCTGCCGTGAGAGGTGAAGTTTGGGCTTCTGTGGACCAAACAGAGTCCTGCGGCGGGGAAAAGGTAAGTGGGGGCCCCCCAGGAACTTGGTTCTATTAGGGGACCCCCAAGCCTAATATGTCTTTCTGCCTGTTACCTAACGGTATTCCCGCTAAATATCTGTGCATGCCTGTAACTACTAAAAAATGTAATAATTTTAATAGTGGTCAAGAAAAAAAAAAAAAAAATAGACAGACCTGTGTTAATCCACTAGAGGCCGCTGTGGAACGTTTCTTGTCATGTGGACTTTTTCTTTTCATCAGAGTCAAGTCCAGGCAGATGGTGAGTTCTCTTGTGGGAAACTGCTTCCTCTGCCATGTTGCAATGCTCGTCCATCCCCCGGCCTGCGGCAAAAGGGCCCTGTCTCTTGTCCCTAGTTTCCTTTTTCAAAAAAGAGCGACGAAGGCGCACGTGCCCGCGCGCGTGCGTGTGCACGCGCCTCTATATATAGAGGCGAGCTGGAAAAGGGGGCGGAGCTTGGGGGATGACGCTCTGTGCGCGCCGCAGCGCTTCTGCGCATGTGCGGGCGTCCCAGCATGTTAAAAGGCACAATTATGTGTTGTGAGCTGGCTATGGAGTGCAGAGACAGAGCTGGCAACATTTAAAAAAAGGCATACAGCAAGCGGTTGATGCAGGCATCCCCATAGAAAGGCACATTAGTAGACACCAACTGTTTATATAGCAGCAATTGTGCTAGACTATTGTCAGTAAGTGGTGTATTTCGGCTGGAATACCTCAGCTTTGGGCTTAGGAATATGCCGTCTAAAAACTCCGGGACTAAAAATCCCAGGAAGCATAGGGGTCTCCATCGGGCTCTGAGGATCTTGGGCATGCTTCGGCTGCACCAATCTCCCCTGAAGAATCAGAGGTTAATGACCGTAGAGCACCCTCAGGAGTACCTGGTACTGTGGCTGTCCTCAGTTCACCTGCTCCTGTGTATGTAACAGAGGAGGTTTTTTCCTCAGCTCTGGGAGGGCTGGAAGAGAGATTGTCAACATTGATCGCTGCTTCCCTGTCAGAGGGAAAGCGCGCCCGATCTCCGTCTCCTCCCTCAGAGTACCTGTTAGCAGAGCAACAGTCCCATACAGGGATCGACCTACCTGAAGGGGATCAGGATGAGGTTGATTCTGTTGTAGAGGAATCAACAGTGGAAGAGCCATTCTCAGCATCACATGCTGAAAGATTATGGGTTCAGTCCCTGACTAACATGGCCCGATCAGCATTTAAAATGCCCCTTGCGGAGCCATCATCCACTTCTGTCTCCTCGTTGGGGTCGCTAAAAGCTCCCCAGACTGTTTGTTCCTTTCCAATCCATCCTTTACTGGAAGGGCTCATTTACCAGGATTGGAAACATCCTGATAAAATATTTACTCCTCCCAAGAGATTTCAGGTGGTCTATCCCATGGAGGATAAGTTCATCAAAAAATGGAGGGTCCCTACAGTGGACGCAGCCATCTCTTGTGTGAATAAATCACTGACATGTCCAGTGGATAATGTCCAAATGTTCAAGGACCCAATAGATAAAAAATTGGAGTCCTTATTAAAATCTGCTTTTGCTACAGCAGGCTTGGTGACACAACCAGCAGTGGCAGCTATTGGGGTCTGCCAAGCAGTGAAGGATCAGTTGAAACAGGTCTTAAGGGACTTGCCAGATCAGCAGGCCCTTGCCCTAGCTGATCTACCTAGGGCCTTATGCTTTGCGGTTGACGCTATAAAGGATTCAATCCATCAGGCCTCCCGCCTTACGCTGTCTGTAGTACATATGCGCAGGCTTCTATGGCTCAAAAACTGGTCTGCTGAAGCCCCCTGTAAAAAATTGCTGGTCAGCTTCCCATTTCATGGTGAACGCTTATTCGGGGAAGACCTGGACAAATATATCCAGAAAATTTCCAGCGGTAAAAGTACACTCTTGCCGGTTAAAAACAGAGTTAGAGGTCCCTCTTTTAAGAGGCCTGCTTCTCCAGTCCCTAGGACATCGGCTGTGAAACAGTTCCGACGGCCTCCTCGGTCAAATCCCGGGGCTAAAAATCAGGGACAATCGCAGGGTAACAAGAAGCCCTGGGTCAGGAGAGGTACAAAACCTCCCCCAAAGTCAAATGCATGAAGGGTTTCCCCCACTCAATCGGGTGGGGGGAAGACTTCAGTTGTTCGCAGAGACCTGGCGGGACACGATCAGAGACAGATGGGTGCTCTCCGCAGTAAGTCTGGGATACAAATTGGAGTTAAAAGACTCCCCTCCTTCCCATTTTCTAAGGTCGAACGTGCCAAGGGATCCCCGGAAGAGAGGATCCCTCCTGTTGGCACTAGAACAACTATTGCTCCAAGCAGTAATTATGGAGGTCCCCCTAGAAGAATGGGGGTTCGGGTTTTACTCAAACCTCTTTACAGTCCCGAAGCCAAACGGGGACGTGAGGCCCATATTAAATCTAAAAGGGCTAAACAAATTCCTACATATCAGGACTTTCCGGATGGAGTCGATCCGATCGGTGGCCGCTGCCCTACAAGGGGAGGAATGGTTAGCCTGGATCGACATCAAAGATGCTTATTTGCACATTCCCATCTTTCCAGTCCACCAAAAATTTTTACGCTTTGCAGTAGAAGGGCGCCATTTTCAGTTCAGAGCCTTACCCTTCGGTCTGGCCACAGCACCACGCGTGTTCACAAAAATTCTGGCCCCATTATTGGCCAATCTAAGAACACGAGGTGTAACGATAATGGCATATCTAGACGACTTGTTGCTGATAGACCACTCAGTGGAAAAACTAGAAGTGGTTGTTCACGAGACAATCGAGTATCTGTAATCTCACGGTTGGATTATCAACCAAGACAAGTCAGCCCTAAAACCAGTCAAAAGTCTGGAATACTTGGGGCTAAGGCTGGATTCGGACCAGAGAAAAATTTTCTTGCCTCAAGAAAAGGTGTCGTCTTTGAGAGATTTGATCCACCTAGTGGGTACAAAAAGACAGCCATCCATACGCCTGTGCATGAGGCTGCTGGGAAAAATGGTGGCATCATTCGAAGCAGTACCCTACGGTCAATTCCATTCAAGGAATTTGCAAAGGGCTATACTGTCAGCCTGGAACAAAAAAGTTCAGGCCCTAGACTTACCAATGTCCTTGTCCCCTTCCGTTCGCAAGAGCCTCCGTTGGTGGTTGGTTCCCCAGAATCTGGAAAAAGGGAAATCCTTCAGTCCGATTTCTTGGAAGGTGGTCACTACAGATGCCAGCCTTATAGGCTGGGGAGCAGTACTGGAGCAATGGTCTCTCCAGGGCAGATGGTCGGATGCAGAAAAGGCCCTGCCCATCAATCTCTTAGAGATACGAGCAGCCCGGTATGCCCTAGTAGCATGGACATCCAAACTCCAAAGGGGCCCCTGTCAGAATTCAATCGGACAATGCCACGGCAGTGGCACATATCAATCATCAGGGTGGCACCAGGAGTCGTGCAGCCCAGAGGGAAGTAAATTGCATCCTGAAATGGGCAGAAAGATATGTCCCAGCCATATCCGCGGTATTCATTCCAGGAGTGGAGAATTGGAAGGCGGACTTTCTAAGTCGCCAACAATTATGCCCAGGGGAATGGTCCCTTCACCCCGAGGTTTTCCGGACAATATGTCAGCGGTGGGGAACACCGGATGTAGATCTGCTAGCATCCAGATTCAACGCAAAGGTGGACAGGTTTGTCTCTTGGACAAGGGATCCCCTAGCTTGCGGCTCAGATGCCCTAGTGTTCCCTTGGGATCAGTTCAAGCTGATATATGCATTCCCACCGCCACAATTGTTACCTCGATTACTCCGCAGAATCAGGGTAGAAAAGAAAACAGTGATTCTGGTGGCTCCAGCGTGGCCCCGAAGAGCATGGTACGCGGAGATTGTAAAAATGTCTGTGGGGAGTCCTTGGACCCTCCCACATCGTCCGGACCTGCTTTTGCAAGGACCAATATACCACCCTTCCTTACCAGCCCTAGGTTTGACGGCCTGGCTATTGAAGCCCACATTCTAAAAAAGAGAGGTCTCTCTAATCCTGTGGTATCTACCATGATCAATGCCAGGAAGCCGGTATCCAGGCAGATCTACTATAGAATCTGGAAGGCGTACATCGCCTGGTGTGAGGCCAAGAAATGGCATCCACGTAAGTATGTAATAGGTAGGATTCTGGACTTCCTACAGTGGGCTGTAGATAGGAAGCTTGCCTTGAGTACTATCAAGGGTCAGATTTCGGCCTTGTCAATATTTTTTCAGAGGCCCTTGGCTTCGCATTCACTAGTCAAAGCCTTTATACAAGGAGTGATGCGTATTAGCCCTCCGGTTAATATTCCCATTTGTCCATGGGACTTAAACCTGGTTCTGTCGGTTCTACAGAAACAACCATTTGAACCATTACAGCATATTTCCCTGGTTCTTCTCACCAGGAAATTGATTTTTCTAGTAGCCATTTGTTCGGCTAAAAGAGTGTCGGAATTAGCCGCTATGTCCTGTAGGGAGCCATATCTGGTTATCCATAAGGACAGAGTAGTGTTATGTCCTCATCCAGCCTTTCTTCCTAAGGTGGTATCGAGTTTTCATTTGAACCAAGATGTGGTTCTTCCTTCTTTTTTTCCCAAACCTAGTTCAGTAGAGGAAAAATTATTACATTCTTTGGATGTAGTAAGAGCAGTTAAAGCTTATCTAAAAGCCACTGCTCAGATTCGCAGAACGGATACTTTGTTTATTCTGCCGGAAGGCCCCAGAAAGGGTCAGGCAGCGTCAAAATCTACTTTAGCCAAGTGGATTTGACAGGTCATTATGCAAGCCTATGGCTTGAGAAGGAGACCGCCTCCGTTCAAAGTTAGGGCGCACTCCACGAGAGCAGTTGGAACTTCATGGGCAGTGCATCACCAGGCCTCCCTGGCTCAAATCTGTAAGGCCGCAACATGGTCTTCAGTACACACGTTTACTAGGTTCTACCAGGTGGACGTTAGAAGTCAGGAGGATGTCGCCTTTGGGCGCAGTGTGTTGCAGGCCGCAAAAGATCCTCATGTCTGATAGCGCCCAGCTTATGTATGGTGTATCCCCCCCCCCCCCCCCTCATTGGGCATTGCTTTAGGACATCCCACATAGTAATGACTATGCCGCTCTGTGTCCCGTGATGTACGAGAAAGAAAATAGGATTTTTATAACAGCTTACCTGTAAAATCCTTTTCTTGGAGTACATCACGGGACACAGAGCTCCCACCCCTCTTTTGGGGACACTTATTGCTTTGCTACAAAACTGAGGTGCTCCCGGATGGGAGGGGCTTATATAGGGGAGGGTACTTCCGGTTTGGAAGTTGCCAGTGCCAGCACCTGAAGGTAAACTATATAACCCACATAGTAATGATTATGCCGCTCTGTGTCCCGTGATGTACTCCAAGAAAAGGATTTTACAGGTAAGCTGTTATAAAAATCCTATTTTTTTTTTTTTTTTTTTTGGTTCACTTACCTTTTCCTTTGATTTACCTTCTAAATGTTTTTTTTCTTTGTCTGAATTTCTCACTTCCTGTTTCTCCTCACTAAACTTCACACCATTATCTGAGTGGTGTGGAGTCAGCCAGAACAGCTTACTGAGGAGGAACAGGAAGTGAGAAATTCAGACAAAGAAAACAAAGAAAAAAAATATTTAGAAGGTAAATCAAAGGAAAAGGTAAGTGAACCAACAATGCACTAGCTTAAAGGAACCTATTTAGAAAATAAAAAACGTACCTTTACAACCCCTTTAAGGTGTGTTTTTCCTGTTACATTGAAGTGCTTTGTGATTTGGTTGCTGCTTTATGTACAGATTTGGAGCATATCAAAGCTTGCAGAGTGATGTGTTTTCTGAGGTTTCCATGGCAATGCATCACTAAGATCTGTCTGAGTGCAACAGTCACAGCAGCCATGATGGAGGTGAAGACAAGGCCCCATCAGACTGCCCTGATCCACAAAGCATCATCAGACACATCTCTAGAGGCGTGAAGACAATTTGTACCTGTGAGAGCCGGCACTTCGGGGGTCACCTGTACAGTGAGAGCATAGATCTCTGCTTCTCCGTATTCTGTGCATCCGCATGCATGCAGTCCGATTCATGTCGATTGGGACACAGCAGCTGCAAGGACAGAGCTGCTGCTCCCAATTTGACGTCTGTGTGGGTGTGTGCCCCAAAACACAGACAACTTTGGGTTCAGTGACACACGCATCTATCTTTACCTGTTAAGCTGTGCAATAGAGGCTCTAAAGTCCAGGTTCAGTCAGTTTTTAACAGTTTAGAGCATGTGTTGCGCATTTATATTAGTGGATTGACAGACTACCAAGTTAAAGGAGCTGTTAATTTAGTGCTACTAAGGTGAGCTTTGAAAATGATTTTTCCACAATGCCTTTAGTCACAGAGGTTAGTGAGAATTTGGACGATTTGATACTTTATTATTCATGATATCTAGCTGCTTTCTTCATGCAGAACAATGCTATGAAGGATTTGTTGTGCAGAAAGCATTTGGCATAAAACATATATGTGTAGCGCTGCCTTTAATCGCTAATTCACAAATCAAGTTCCTCTTTTAGGTCTCTTTGGGGAAATAACCATGGTTCTTGTGCAGACACATGAGGCCTGTTGTGCTTGGTGTCAATCTTTGTCTTATATGTCCTATCGGTGACTTCGCTACAAACTGACCACAGAAAGCGACGTTGGGCCTTTCGTATGGAGAATACAACTAGTACTTAATGTTTTGTATTTCCAGCCTAGTAGCCAGCCAGCTGCCTCTCATTCCTGTGTAGATGGTAATATACTGAATAAACAACACTCCTCCATGCTCGCCACCACTATGATCGTTAACACGGCTTTTCACATAATTAAAGGTATCTGTCATTTGGGGGTAATTATCTCTTTCCCTCCATTACTCATTCATTAACAAACACATTGCAACTGAGGATCGAATAGAAAATCAAAACAAATGGAATCACCACATTGTGCAGATTTGTTGTGTGTTTGCTGAACACAATCTGGATAAAAGATATTATTCTTACCATATATCTCACAATCGGGGATCGGGTATTCAACCATATAAAGCAGGAAAAAGGTGTTTTTTTTCTTCAATATTCCGTTTTTAATCTTTACATTATGCAATCCATCGACTGAGACAAATTCCCACCTTCTCACTGATCCTCAAACCTGCAGCATGTTGTATTTTTTTTCAATTGGGAAATCAAATGCAGACACAGGAAGACAAATAGAAGGCCTGCATTGTCTAATTACCGTATATACTCGAGTATAAGCCGAGTTTTTCAGCACATTTTTTTTGTGCTGAAAATGCCCCCCCCCCCCCCTCGGCTTATACTCAAGTCACCTTTTTGTGCCTGTTCTCCCGGATTTTGGGGACCCGCTACCGGCCTGCCGTAGGTCCCCTGGACCCCAAACTTGGCACACATGTATCCCCCCTCTTCCTCTACAATTGTGCAAAGATTGTTGTCTGGAGGACCTACGGTCGGGGAGCACCGATTTTTTCAAAGCCGGGCACCCCTTCCATAGACTCCCATGTTAAACGTCAGTCTAGTCATGGGCACAGTGAGGCATGGGCACAGCGAGGCATTCACATGGACTCAGTGAGGCAAAGTGAGGCATGCAGATGGACACCCTAGGTTTATACTCGAGTCAATACGTTTTCCCAGTTTTTTGTGGTAAAATTAGGTGCCTCGGCTTATATTCGGTTTGGCTTGTACTCGAGTATATACGGTACTTCCTAATGGGAAAGTAGAAGGATTAAATATACAACAAAAAAGGAATTCAAGGCCAAATTTGTATACGAATATCTGAGGTTTCTGATAACCTGAATGTTTACTATATACAGCCTCATCCAGCACGTATATCTGGAAAAGCTAATAACAGATGGTGATGATACAGAGGAAGGAACACAAGATCTAATAACAATCCATCAATAACATAGCCCATTCACACTAAAATGCATTGTGCTGCACTAGGCATCCTTGACAAGGCAATTTGCCTTGTGTCCTAAGCGTTCAATTCACACCAACATTTTATGGTGGTGTGGGCTGAAAAAAGTACAACATGCACCACTTTTTTTCGCGACATGCTGCAGGGCATATGGATGAATGACATTTTATTTCAACATTTCAGAAAAGTTATACAAAAAAAAAAGGGAAAGGGGTTGATGCATAATCTGTGCATCAGCACTATTTACTTCACAACGCATATCAGTGGTTGTGTTTATAATACGTCTGCTAGTGAGAACAGGCCCTAAAAATTAATATACGTAGAACAGGGATGAAGCAAATAGTAACTTATTCAGCGGAAGCATGAAATCAGTGGTGCATCATCATGGGTGCAAGGGCCCACAAGGGAAGAGGGGCCCCCTGTGCCTTGTCACATACTTGGCACATGTGGTAATCAGTCCTATTTTGGCAGCAGCACAGCATCTGCTACTGCTAAATCTCTTCTCTCATTGTCGGCCCTTGGGGTTTCTGCTTGGGAGCTGGTGGCAGGTGCACTGTACTATGCACTCTCTATGCGGCGCTCTTTCTGTATATGGCGCACTTCTGAACTCCACCCTCTGTATGCAGCGCTCTCCTGAACTCCGCCCTCTGTATGCAGCGCTCTCCTGAACCCTGCCCTCTGTGTGCAGCGCTCTCCTGAACCCTGCCCTCTGTGTGCAGCGCTCTCCTGAACCCTGCCCTCTGTGTGCAGCGCTCTCCTGAACCCTGCCCACTGTGTGCAGCGCACTCCTGAACCCTGCCCACTGTGTGCAGCGCACTCCTGAACCCTGCCCACTGTGTGCAGCGCTCTCCTGAACCCTGCCCTCTGTGTGCAGCGCTCTCCTGAACCCTGCCCTCTGTGTGCAGCGCACTCCTGAACCCTGCCCTCTGTGTGCAGCGCACTCCTGAAACCCTGCCCTCTGTGTGCAGCGCACTCCTGAAACCCTGCCCTCTGTGTGCAGCGCACTCCTGAAACCCTGCCCTCTATGTGCAGCGCACTCCTGAACTCTGCACTCCTGAACGCTGCCCTCTGTGTGCAGCGCACTCCTGAACGCTGCCCTCTGTGTGCAGCGCACTCCTGAACGCTGCCCTCTGTGTGCAGCGCACTCCTGAACGCTGCCCTCTGTGTGCAGCGCACTCCTGAACGCTGCCCTCTTTGTGCAGCGCACTTCTGAACGCTGCCCTCTGTGTGCAGCGCTCTCCTGAACGCTGCCCTCTGTGTGCAGCGCTCTCCTGAACTCCGAATATCTGCAGGACTTCTCTCCCCTCTCTTGTCTCTAACAGGATTGGCGGAGAGCAGTGGTTAGTGATGCTTTCAGTCAATGGATGCACAGAGCCCGGCTCTGAAGCAAGCCTACACATGTGCTACCATTGGAAGCGGCTTCATATTATTATTCTGATTATGATTATTATGATAATTATAATACAGGATTCATATAGCGCCAACAGTTTGTGCAGCACTTTACAATGTAGAGAGGGGACAGTACAATTACAATACAGTTCAATACAGAAGGGATGGGGGGCCCTGCTTGTGCCTGATCAAAAAAAAAAACTGAATAATGTAAATAATGTATGGCCAGCTTTACAAGTAGTTTGTTGTATATGCTGTATAAGTGCTGCATATAGGGCCACTGCCATCTCTGCATCAGCATTGGTTCCTGGAAGCAGAGCTTGATTTTGTGTGTTGTTCATTTTCTCAGCTGTCATAATGAGGAAGAGGAGTGACTACACACAGGTCTTTAGTTTTGAATTGTTATGCACATGCCCTACTTTATAACAACATGGATCACATTTTTTTTTTTTAATATGCCCTGAATGGGTTTTGTTTTTCTGGTTTTTAGAAGTATTTTATTAAATAACCAAATGGTCTGCTGATCGGAAAACCAAAATGGCGCATATGATTGTGCCATCATTTGTTTGTTTTTCTAAACAAAATCCAGCATGTTGGATCAGGCACTTTCAATTGCGATATGAAAATCGTGTATTGCAGCTGGCACACTAATGATGCGCATGGCCAAGAATTTTCGTTCGGTTTTCGACTTGTCTATGGTCTGCTTTACCTTCCAGCTACAAATGAGTAACAATGTCACAGCCTCAGGTTATATCTGAGACAGGTTATGAACCTATACACTGTCAAAAGCAACAAAATGTACAATCTGAAATAATCAGATTTGTTTGTTTTCATGCTTTATGTATTGCTGTGATTGCAGAATGCTACTCTGTATCACATATAATGCATGCTCCAATTCCATCTACAGATCTGATGGGACACTGCTGCCCTCTATTGGCCATGATGTGACAGTGATGCTGGAATTGTTGCTCCTGCCCCATGGCTCTCATATTTCCTTGATTTGTTTCCCAAATAACTTCTGTATAAAAGCCATGATGGTTTGTGGCGGGAAAGATGCTGATCTCCCCTATACAGAATTCATTGCGTGTGATGATTTGATGGGGGTGACACTTCCTGGGAACAGGCCTGTTGTATCCTGTACAGACTCGGTCCTCATTCACAGCTCAGATTATGTCATTCTTCAACATCCCCTAATAGAGATGAGAGGAATTTGTAGATTGTCTTCTGTTCTAGATTGTGTCTGTCTATATCTATGTTGAGCCACTAGAAAATAGAAAACACCCAAAATGATATGGCTTGCTTGTGGATGGGTGTCAAGCGGTGCATCTGGGGCTATACTGTATATATGACATTTAGAGGAAGAGGTAAGATTTGGTGAATGGGCAATGTTTTATGTATCCATGGGGATTTTGGACTGAGGCTTCCCGTAATCTACCCTAAAATAGGAAGCTCTCGGTTATTAATATCACTTTAATATCTAAGGCTTTTGGCAACTAGAGGCTTTTATTTGCTCACAAAGAGATTTTCTGCATTTCTGGAAGATTTCAGATGAGAATTGCAGCAATCCGGGAACTCAGAAAGTGTATGATGCCCCTCCTTCAGTCTCAGAAAGTTATCTGCCTATCTATGGACTAATATAATATCTTGCAATGCCGGTTTGCAGCTTTTAAAGCCAGGAAAATACACTCGGGAGTGGTTCACAGCACACCGTGCTACAATGCGAAGCACATAATGTGTGTGTGCAGCCATACGCTGTGGGTGTGCTGTCCAGCCTGGATGATGACTATGGTTCCCTCCATAGACACAGTGGAGGGGTGACAGTAGCCATCTAGGGACATGAAGTGTATTATTGGCAGGATCAACTGGTGAGAATGAAGGCAAAATAGTCTAAATAAAGGAAATCAATGCATCCGCCACTTCTAAAGAGTGGTAAACTGCAATAAATATTGGTTTTGGAAATGGATAGATGGAAGCCCTAGATTTATTTATCTGCCCACATCTTCCCTTGTCCAATCACACAATGCCTTGTATTTTGTGCAAGGTGTTCTGGGAATAGCCAAGGGGAGAGGCAAGCAGATAAAGGACACGCCGTGTATAAGAGCTCTCATATCTGCAGGGGGCCTGGAGTTCTCCTTTAAAGGCCAATCACTAAAAAAAAACTAGAAATCCCCTTGCAGTAGGAAAAAAATCATCATGGCTGTGAAAAGACTTCTTTACTGTAAAAGCAGAGAATAGGGAATATATTTCTACAGGCATTAACTCTTCTGGATGATATGGTGGATTTTAAAAACGATTGATGGTTTGTTTTCCTAAAAAAACAAAATACAAATATAAAAGATTACTTGGTTATAAATAAGCATCGCAGAAAGCTGATCAGGGGATTTAGCCAACCTCTGTTAGAGGTCAGGAAAGGTCAACACAAACTGCTTTGTATCTGTGTTTGATTGCTGTAATAGTGAATTTCATTCTCCCCCAGTGATAATTCCTCCCTCAGGAGATTATAGAGTCCACTAGCAGATGTCTGGCAATTTTTTAATATAAATATGTGATATTTGTATGTATCTCTTGCAGGCCCGGGGAGCAGATATTCCAGTTCCCGGAGAAATTCCCATTGCAGTGGAACTTCCGATGCGCTCCTGTAGCAACACCGCCAGCATGAAGGTCAAAAATGTCAAAAAGTGAGTTTTCTTCAAATTCATCTTTTAACAGCTATTGTTTTGTCCTGTCAGACTATATAAGGCTAAATTCACAAGTCTAATGCACCAGGATAAGGATTCTTATTATCAAAAAAATAAACTGCAAGTCCAGTGAGGTGTGAAAATGACAGTCATATAGTCAAAATACAGATCTTTAGCCATGTATTAAGGATTTGTGAATTAAGCCTATCGTGTCTAAAGTGGAGCATTTCATATGAAATATTTTTAGTAGATGGGGTCTCTGTAAGGCGTGGTATAGGACTTGTACAGATGTTTAGGTGCTTAGAGCAGCTTTTATTAAACTGATATTCACAACAAGAAAAATAAAGCCAATTGGTTTCTCTGTTTGCTTAACCAGTTGTTGATACTGGGAATACTACAAACATACGAATAAAACGTTATAGACGTACACAGGACAAATGTAGTACACCCTGCTTTCCTGCCCTGCTCCTATTCTTCCCCTCGCACTTGCCAGCAGTTCTTGTAAATAAGAAAAGGAAGTTATAGGCGCAGAGGATTGGTCATAATACCTAATATGCAAGCAGTGTGGTTATAAGGTGAAGGCCATGATAAGTCTGAGGTGTTGTAATTTGCTAGAGAAGGGAGTGTGCATGCCCCTATGTGGTACAGTGCATGCTCCGAAATACGTTGCATTCTGGTCCTGAGCCCTACCTGCGTCATCCTGCTCCTGGCTGGCCATGATGCTGCGTTCTGCGCCGTGCTCCACCCACTTCAGGAAGGACTTTGGCCGGCTTTCTCCTCCACACGGGGAATCCTGTCACATTCCACCTGGCGGTACAAGCTGCTCCCTCGGCCCACTCCAACTGGCGTTTCGGAACTACCCTTTTTGATGTGCCTGTTTTTAACCTATCTATTGTAAGCAGGTCTTTTTTTCTCAGAAAATGGGTGCAGGAACTCAATCACCACCCCCTCGAAACCCCCTCACACACACACACACACACACACACCCTCCAAACCTCATCACAAAGTGTGTTAATAGTGTGGTTAAATTTCACTGACAGTGGAAGGGTCTTAAGGGGCATTAAACACCAGGAGTGCATTACATGCAGAGTGTAGAGTTCAGCCTCCTTCCACAGCCGCTTACCTCTGCATCCCCCATCCACATCCCACTTTCACCCCTCTTCAGCACCGACCTCTCCATGCAACCCCCCCTTCCTTAAAAGCTCCGCCATCGTCCACATAGCTTACTTTTGTTGCTGTATTAAGCTGAAGCACCCAGCCGGCTCTAGTACCTCCACTTTAGGTGACTTCTGTGTTTACAGGTGATAGTGGTAGGCAGAGAGCCTGAGCCAGAGGTGGTGGAACTGAGTTCCACCAAGTTCCAGCTGAAAAAAATCCCTGCTTGTAAGTAGCCCTGTTGTGGGGTCTATTAAAATACAATGTCGTGCTGCACTTAGAGGTGCTTTTCTGCTTTTGTGTTTGTCCTTGTAAATAAAACATCCACCAATATTGCAAGACACCACACAGGATTCTGTGTTTATATCATCTAGAGCAGGGGTCTCGAAACTTTCTAAACAAAGGGCCATTTTACTGTCCTTTAGACCTTAGGGTAACCAGACTGTGACTTGTGAGAGTAGAAAATGGAATATAGAATTATACAATAAAGCCCCATGTTTGGTGTCAGTGGAGGAATAGTTCTTCGATATTGCTGTCAGTGGAAAAAGTAGTGCCTCATATCAGTGGGAGAAATAGTGTCCCAAGGGCTGAATAAAGGCAAACAAAAAGCTGCATCTGGCCCCCAGGCCACAGTTTAAAGACAACTGATATAAAGAATCATGTGTTAACTTCATGGTACATTTTGACAAAATATTACCAAAACTATCAGCTAGAAGCTCTGGCAAACCTTAATAAATAAGCAAAGCCTTCATCAGAAAAGTTTGTTCTCTGGATTATTTTCACCTTTGTTTAACCACTTCTTGCCTGTAGTACATCATATGACGTCCTGGACTTTGAGTGGCGATATCTGAATGATCAGATATCCCTTTTTTCAGCAGGCGATTCCCTGCAAAGTAAAAGCCCTCATAGCGGGTGTGCAATCGGGGAGCCGGAGAAAGAAACCACCGGCGGTGGTGGTTTACCATAGAGCTCACCGTGGACCAGAGGGTCCCCAGTCATCTCTATGACCCTCAGAGGCCAGAAGCAATGTCATAATTCATGACGTCACTTCCGGCGCCAGCAGATGTAAACACTACTTTTTTTTAGCATAGAGGAGAGATCTGGGGACTTATGGACCCCAATCTCCCTTTAAAGGGGATCTGTCATGCCCTATTTCTATTGCAAGGGATGTTTACATTCCTTGTAATAGGTATAAAAGTGATCATAATTTTTTTTTTAAGCGCCCCAGTACGCAGAAGCGAACGCATATGTAGGATGCACCCGCATATGTAAACGGCATTCAAACCGCACATATGAGGTATCACCACAAACATTAGAGCGAGAGAAATAATTCTAGCACAAGACCTTTTCTGTAACTCTAAACTGATAACCTGTAAAAAAAAAAAAATTTAGATGTCGCCTATGGAGATTTATGTACCGAAGTTTGGCGCCATTCCACTAGTGTGTGCAATTTTAAAGCGTCAACAATCTCCTGCGCTCTCAGTGTACAGTCAGGGTACGGGTAGTGTGGTTCCGTCTAAAAGCAAAGTCTGAAGTCTTGCAGCCCTCCTCAGAACAATGGGTGTTCACATGGCTAGAAAAAAGAAAAGAGAAAGGAGGGCGCACCAACCTTGTGCATTACCACTTAAAAGTTTTATTAAAATATAAATAAAAAGCAATGGTCCTACTCACAGACGGAGCTTAAGTACAAGCTTATCGGACAATTTAGGCTGGAAATTCTTGGCACCCACCGACCGAACTTGATGACAGAGAGGGTCCGGCAGCACCTCAAACATCTATACAGCTGACGCGTTTCAGGGGCGCACCCCTTTCCTCAGAGCTAAGATGATCTATATATCTCTCTTCTCTTTTCAATTTTAAAGCGTAACATGTTGGGTATCTATTTACTCGGCGTAACATCATCTTTCGCGTTATAGAAAAAAATTGGGCTGACTTTAGTGTTTTTTGTTTTTCTTTAATTCATGAAAAAAAAATTCCCCAAAATATGAACGATTCCTGCGCAAATACCATGTAACATAAAAAAAATGCAATTTTATTCCCTAGGGTCTCTGCTAAAAATATATATTTAATGTTTGGGGGTTCTGAGTAATTTTCTAGCAAAACAATCATGATGTTTCATGTAGGAGAGGGATGCCAGAATTGATTTGGTATGGAAGCGGTTACACATGGGGCTACTGAGTACAGAAAGTTACTAGAGCAGCTTTGTAAATAGGTGGAGATGTGTGAAGACATACAGTACTATGAAGAATACTTGCCTGTTGGATGTTGGTGTGATAAGGGGGTACCTGTTCACATTTACTCTCTTTGTTTCCCACCATCAGGTTATCGTTCACTAAGGGTCACTTCCCAAAGCTGGCCGAGTGCGCTCACTTCCACTATGAGAATGTCGATTTTGGCAGCATCCAGGTGAGCGATTCCTCCGATATCTGTTATCTATGTTCCAGCCACAGCATATATGTGTATCCTGTATGGTGTCTCAGTACTTTGTACAGTGCTGCTAAAGATATTACAAAACCGTATTAAGGATCCAACTCTGACCTTTACTTCTTGCCCAGTGTAGCAGCCAAGAGAAATTGCAGTGATTTCCTGGTCACGAGAAAGCCAGGCTTACTTTCAAAAGGTCACATAACTGGGCCAATGTGCAGTGAAATGCCCAACTCTGGGCAATCTCTATCCGTCTAATGTAAAGTTTCTGAATCTTTTTAATACAGAGGAACCCTTGAAAAACCTTTCTGGTCTCAGGGAACCCCATTAGTGTGATGGTTCCTGGGAAGAATGCTCCTTACATTTGTGGTCATTTGGAATATTTGATTACGCTTCAGATGGCTAAAAAGATTATTATTTTCAGTAATGACTTATCTGGGAGGCAGAATTTGCTCATTGCCCAGGGAAACCACGGGTCTTGGTTGAGAAAAGGCTGGTCTAATAAGTGGCTGTCCACAGATCAGGTACATATGGAACTGGAAAATGTGTATGTTGGGTGTTGCCACCAGAGGGTGATGGAGACTCAGAATTACATCTCTGCTACCAGATTAGAATTGATTGAAAGAATGCTTTGAGCCTGTTTGTGATCTTTATTATATGTATAAATGTGTAGAGCTGATGGTAAATTTTAAATGACTTGGAGATAGAAATTTCTATTACAGGCTGAAAAGGAAAATTGGCTCTATTTTGCAGCATAATCCCTTCTGTATGTGCTGTGATGTCAGATGGAGCCTGTGAAATGTCTGCTCAGGTGTGTGAGTGCATGGCAACACTTAGAATAGGCATGCATCAAGTGAGAAGGGAAAAGTCAAAAATGATTATTATAATAAGCTTGGATACACACTATACAACTTTTGTTGTTCAACTTCCTTTAGATTTACCTTCAACTTCAACTATGTAGTGCAAGGGCCTGCCTGATTGCATACAAATTGAAAACGTTTAGGCGTGACCTCCTATTATATGGTCTTGGTAAATCTAAAGGAAAAAATCTGAAGAAAATTGTATGGTGTGTATCCAGCTATACTTGTTCTGCATCTGGAACTTAAAGTATTGAAGCCACTAGATAAGCCTTGCAGCCAGGGAGCTAGCATGACCATCCTATATATAGGTTTCCTTACGGAATGGCAGTAGTATTGAATGAGTAGTATTAAATCCTGCCTACATACCCCCCATGGTGGCTGCACCAACGCCTCGATTTGAGGGTATTGGTTGTGGAAGAGGTCAGTGTCATTGCAGTGATGTTCCAAGTGATCATTGAGCCTAACCTGGGTTCCAAAATTCCACTAACGCATATCTTGATTATCAGATTTGATTTTGGATAGTTTTGCAAATGATGGGGACTGTGATGAATTTATATACTTAGGGAGGAACCCCAGGAGTCACTTGCCTGTTTTAGTAGTGTGAGCCGCTAGAAGGCCTTAAAACAATACTGACATGTTATTTTAGGGATGCACATTTGTATACATAGTTTCCCCTCTAGTTCATGGCTAGCTGTCACAGACCTGTTTGTTGTACAGAATCCAGAATCTCTTATCCAGCCAGGTATTTCTGCTTTAGAATAAGACTTTTCTGAGGCAAGCAGTGCGGCGTTCATTTGTATTCAGTACTGGCAAGTCGCGTTTGCAAATTTGTGGATGTAATTAAGTTTGCAGAAGTATTGATCTGCGTGCAGATTGATGTTTGTAATTCATTCCTCCCATGTCTCCGGTCCAGTAGTAGACGGCTCGATAAGATCTTTAAAGAAAAGGCTGGTCTGTATACTACTTGCAGACAATCCTCTGCTACCTATACATTGTGATATGTTCTTGTGCTTTGCAGATATTCCATTGTATGATCTGCAGTGAAGTGACATTGTCACTGCTGTACTCCTCAGTTTTGCTGAGCCTTTGCTATGGTGTTGGGTTGGTAGTGAGGTTAGTGGGCCAAGTTGCAGGATCTCTCTATATATTCCTGGACAAGTCATGAGTATTAGATGACAGAAGTCATTGGCAAGGACCCAGTGCATTTTTTTTTCCCCTTCAAAACTGATATTCATCATGTATCTCTGTACCTGTATAGGTATGTGGTTTTGTGATTAGGATATTTTTCCAAAGTAGAACTATGGTCTCCCATTAAAAACAAATAGGCATTGCAGCACTTCATTTTAAATACATTTGCACTTCCAGTTTCTACAGTTCTCTTGCAAAGACCAACAAATATCTGCTTCCAGCGACATCCACCCAATGAAGCTTCCTGTCACTTTGGTGTAGGTTTGCATCTGCTTGCACTACAGTGGGTTGAGAAGGTGTTACAGGGGGTATGGCTGTCAACATTGTCCCTATTCACAAGTGTTTAGCTTGTCAGTCCCTGGCAGTGCCGGGACAAGGGGTGGACAGAAGGGGAGGCTGCCCTGGGAACTGTGGTATCATGTGAGGTGAAAGGGCGCCACAAGGATATTTGGGGGGGGGGGATTTGTGTTCGAAGGGGTCATTTGGGGGGCGGCAAGGGGGGCAATTGTTCTAGAAGGTGAAATTTGGGGGGGTGCCAAAAGTGGTGATTTAGGGGGATTTGTGTTGCGAGGGGGGGACAGGGGAAGAATATTTGTGCTAGGAGGGGGGAATTGGGGGGGGGGGGAAATTAGTGCTGGGAGGGAGGATTTGAAGTGGGGGGGGGGATAAGATGTCTACTAGGAGGGGACATTTTAGGGGTAGAGAATTTGGGGTGATTTTTTGAGGGGCGCGCATTTTTGCTGGGGGGATTTGAGGGATGAGGGATTGTGGATCTTTATTTTGTGTTATCTGCAGTCATTTGTGCGGTACTGTAGTACGGTTTCCTTTTTCTTCTTTTTTTTTAACACAGTCATCTCAAAGTTCAATTGCCAGCTGCGCAGTGAGTCACCTCGTACCGTGTTGCGCTGAAAAAAGTACTGCATACATTACTTTTTTCAGCACATCGTGCCCGCACGCCACCGCAACGCAGTGATGTTTACCGGGCACATAGGGGACAAGGCATTTTGCCTTGTCTATGCAGTGGGACTGCGCTAAAATAATCGCCCACTGCATCTGGTGTGAACTTTTACAGTCCGAATTATTAGTATAACAATAAGTGTCCAATTTGTAGGCTCAGAAAATGACCTTAGATTGGACTCTCAGAACATCCACTTGAAAATGTATCCAGAATAGGTGTACGGATAATTAGATTGTCTGTCTTTCCTGAAGGCATTTTAGCTTTGTATATAATACAGCTGTTCTGGAAGTTGTCTGAGCAATGTTCATCCAAATTGTGAATTCTTTAGAAGTCTTCCTTGTCCTGCTTTAGAAGGTGTCATTGTGGCCTAGTCCCCATTGTTGTAGGTAATTCTTAGTAATAAGAACTATTACAATATCTAGCTATACACATTTTTGAGCTGACAATTTTCGGGGTGGCTGATGTTCTTGGTGGACAGTCCTCTGGACAGACAAAGCACTAAATTTGGAATAGTAATCATACTGATAATGAGCTCTTGTATTTCCCGCAGTGATGTGTGGCAGGACTCCGATCTTACTTCTCTTCTCTATTCAGGAAAGGGAAGTAGTTCAGTGTGAAAAGGTTTCCGTGCCGTCTGCCAGGGAATTCCAGCTTCATGCTCCAACATCGGCATTAAGTCAAGCTGTGCTGACTAACTGTGGTCAGATCTGTTAACTCTTATAGAGAGCGCCAGTCTCCAGAGATGGGGGTATATGGTGCTGGGACAGAGCAAGTAACTCCTTAACATATAGGTTTGTGAGATACAACAGTCCCCTGGCATGCTTTCATTTTCAGAATTACAAAAATATTTCTGAAATCATCTAGAGCAGGGGTCTTCAAACTTTCTTAATAAATTGCCAGTTTACTGTCCTTTAGACCTTAGGGGGGCCGGACTGTGGCCTGTGGGAGGAGAAAATGGAATATTGAATTATAGAATAATGTCCCATCTTCGGTGTCAGTGGAGGAAGAGTTCCTCATCATTCGTGTCAGTGGGAGGAAAAGTGCTTCATATCAGTGGGAGAAAGTGTCCCAAGTCCAGATAAAAGCAACCAAAGGGCCGCAGTTTGGAGACCACTGAACTGGAAGGTGGAATTGGTAATTGGACATTGATGGTAGCTTCCCCATCTCTAGAATACCATAATATTCCCTGTAATTGTCTCTTCTATCAGATTAGAGAATGTTCATCCCATTCTGTACTCGAGATGAATTTACACAGAGTGGACTATTTCTTGTGTAATGCTAATCTTTTTTTTCTCCACCTATAATTCATAGATCCACAGATTTTCATCTCTAATGTTCAGATGCTTCTTCTGTGTTGACAACCCCCCCCCCCCCCTGTTAAGGGTGGTCTATGAGGCAATAGGTATCTATGATGGTTGGCACAGGAAGACTCTTGTACAGTGATGTGTTTTTGTGTCCAAGCTGCTTTCCCATCCCAAACTTATGGGCCGTACACACGATCCGAATATCGTCCAAAAACGGTTGTCCGAGGAAAAATCGTACGATAATCGGATCGTTAGTACAGAGCTTTCGAGAGCCGATCACGACAATTCATCCGATATTATTCGATCGGACATGCACGAAAATTTTCCTTGTATGACACCAGATCGTACGATTTTCGTTTAGTCAGTATAGTTGTCGTCTGAAAATACAAATACATTACAACACATGACATCACTACCGATGAATTTTTTCGGTTGTACGAAATTTTTCGTGACTTTAGTTACCTATTCAATTTCTACTTGCGACTATTAAGCGAAGAGAGTCGTGCGATCTGTCGTACGATATTCGGATCGTGTGTACGGGGCCATAAGGCTAGGTTCACCTTAGGGATGCACCGATACCAAGCATTTGCACCAGTATCGGTACTCATGCAAATACCAAGCATTTGCACGAGCATTGGTACTCATGCAAATGCTCCAATGCCTAATTCGATACTTGTTGTAGTGAACCAGGCGGTTGGGGGGGCAGCCTCACAGGTGATCGATGTGGCATTGGGGGCAGTTACAAAAACTGATCTCCCTGTATAGCTTTTCTGACAGCCGTTTCTCCTCCTCTCCCTTCCGCGGCTGCGTTATTAAAAGTTATACAGGAAGATCGGTGCATGTAACGGACCCGACTGTCCCCCTGTGTCCTCCTCTGGTGTCGTCCTCCCTCTCTCCGGGTCATCCTCCCTCTCTCTGGGTCCGCAGCTCCCCGTGTCCTCCTCCCTCTCTGGTCCTCCGTGTCCTCCTCCTGTCCCCCCCTGTCCTGGATCTGCCAGGATGGAGAGCAGAGGAAGGAGCGGGTAAATCTGTAATTTCCGGTCCTTCCTGTTTTGAATGAACATGGTGATCACTGACTGTCCACTCATTACCTGAGCATAGTAAACTGTGTTTTGCGGTGTCGGTTTATGAATGGAAAATAGCCTCTGTCTCCTGTCCATTCATTTTCAGTGCAGCTGAGGCTGCTGAGAAAGGGACTGGGGAATCTGTGTCCTTAGTGCCTTTCTGTGTCTCAAAGGGGAGACATCAGGGGTCTGTTTAGACTCATATCTAACCTAACTGGTAACTAAGAATTTGCTCAGATCAACCGCTTTAATCAAAGCAAAATGAAGCAACTCAGAAGCACATGAAAGCATGCTACATTTGACTTCTAGGCCCAATGTACATGAGCCATAAGCACAATAATGTAATACCTACAACACAACTACAGTGTAGCTTGATAACTTTTATAGAGTTGTGATGACATAGTAGTACTTCTCAAGTGGAGGATGATCCTACCAAGCCATGCAGCATTTATTCAATATTAATGTATATGTGAACTTACACAGAATTCTTTCTTGGGCCAGTAAGCATTGTAATAAAAGCACATTATCTAATATAATGTTGGTTCATCCGTTCTCTTCATAGATCATACTCTGCCCTGGCTCTCTCTCCTCCTCTATCTGATCTGAGGATGAGTATTAAATGGATCTCTCTCCGTGCATTCACAATCCCATCACTTAGTAGCCAGCAATGTTCCACTAAAGCCTAGTACACACGGGCCGAATGTCAGAACACAATGGAACAGTGAGGGAGATCGCATAGTTAGTACAGCGACTCCAACCTCAGCTGTCAGTTTTATTGGGTTGAACGAAAAAAAACCTACTAGTGTGTACGAGGCTTTACTGTATTATACTGTTCCAAAATAAGTCTTTTAAAAAGTCTGTACAAGCTGGTGTGGTACTCCCATCCTTTCAGAAGTTCAACAAACTGCTCTGGGGGTCCAACAAGACCCCACAGTTGCTGGGAAGAGCTTCTAGGACCACAAGCCACCCTTTGCCTTAAAACGCATCCACATAAGGTTCAGCGCCCCTACATCACAAAGATTGCTGTATAACAAGACAATTGTGTGTGACTCCAAAAGAATCACTGTGATCGCCGAACTCCTGGAGCATCCCAATAAAAGGTTGACAGGAACTGTTTCATGATTATCAGATCACCCTCAGCAGTGTATATAGTGATGTCAACAGATCATTTACCTCACCAACAATTCATTCACCCACACTGGAAAACCAGAATTGTGATGCTAGGGGCAGCAAAAGATACACACAACCCAACATTTAAAGTAATTGAAAAAGCAGAAGTTTTTTTTATCTTAATGTACAGTTGTGCTCATAAGTTTACATACCCTGGCAGAATTTATGATTTCTTGGCCATTTTTCAGAGAATATGAATGATAACACAAAAACTTTTCTTTCACTCATGCTTAGTGTTTGGCTGAAGCCATTTATTATTAATCATACGTGTTTACTATTTTTAAATCATAATTACAACATAAACTACCCAAATGACCCTGATCAAACGTTTACATACTCCAGTACTTAATTGTGTATTGCCCCCCCCCCCTTTAACATCAATGACAGCTTGAAGTCTTGTGTGGTATTTGTGGATGAGGCTCTATATCTTCTCAGATGGTAAAGCTGCCCATTCCTCTTGGCAAAAAGCCTCCAGTTCCTGGATATTCTTGGGCTGTCTTGCATGAACTGAATTTTTGAGATCTCCCCAGAGTGGCTCAATGATATTGTGGTCAGGAGAAAGAGATGGCCACTCCAGAACCTTCACTTTATTCTGCTGTAGCCAATGACAGGTTGACTTGCAGCACTGGATGAAAGATGCAAGGGTCTGTCAGGGGTCCAGAAACTCACTGACCTTTTATCCACACACACTAATTACAAGCAAACAGATCACAGGTGAGGATGGTTACCTTTTAACCACTTCAGCCCCGGACCATTTTGGCTGGTTAAAGACCAGGCCACTTTTTGTGATTCGGCACTGCGTCGCTTTAACTGACAACTGCGCGGTCGTGCGACGTGGCTCCCAAACAAAATTGACGTCCTTTTTTTTACCACAATTAGAGCTTTCTTTTGGTGGCATTTGATCACTTCTGCGGTTTTTATTTTTTGCACTATAAACAAAAATATAGCGACAATTTTGAAAAAAATGCAATATTTTTTGCATTTTGCTATAATAAATTTTCCCCAAAAATATCTAAAAAAACATGTTTTCCTCAGTTTAGGCCGATACGTATTCTTCTACATATTTTTGGTAAAAAAAATCGCAATCAGCGTTTATGCATTGGTTTGCACAAAAGTTATAGCATTTACAAAATAGGGGATAGATTTATGGCATTTTTATTAATTATTTATTTTTTACTAGTAATGGCGGCGATCAGTGATTTTTTTCATGACTGCGACATTATGGCGGACACATTGGACACTTTTGACACATTTTTGGGACCAGTGTCATTTTCACAGCGATCAGTGCTATAAAAATGCACTGCTAACTGTGAAAATTACACTGGCAGTGAAGGGGTTAACCACTAGGTGGCTCTGTAGGGGTTAAGTGTTCCTTGCATAGTATTTCTAACTGTAGGGGGATGGGCTGTGTGTCACATGACACTGATCTCCGCTCCGAGTACAGGGAGCTGAGATCAGTGTCGTTGTCACTAGGCAGAGCTGGGAGATGCTTGTTTACACAAGCATCTCCCCGCTCTATACTTCCGTGAGACGATCGCGGGGATCCCCGCGGTGATCGAGTTCGCGGGACCCGCGGTCCGACTCACGGGGATGGCGACCACACAGACAGGCACTTAAAGGGGACGTACAGGTACGTTAATGTGCCTGTCCGTGCCATTCTGCCGACGTAAATGTACAGGAGGCGGTCGGCAAGTGGTTAATAGCCATTCAAACCTGTTTGTATCAACTTGTGTGCATGTTATCAGGCCAAAATCACCAGGGTATGTAAACTTTTGATCAGGGTAATTTGGGTAGTTTCTGTTATTATGATTTAAAAAGAGTAAACACAGTTAATTTATAATAAATGGCTTCAGCCAAACACTAACCATGAGTAAAAGAAACGTTTTTGTGTTATCATTCATATTCTCTGATGGCCAAGAAATCATAAATTCTGCCAGGGTATGTAAACTTATGAGCACAACTGTATTCTATGCATTAAGTAAAAAAAACATTCTGTGTGCAGCAGCCCCCCTAATACTTACCTGAGCCCCATCTCTATCCAGCGATGTTGCAGGAGAGACTCGGCTGCCCAGGACGCTCCTCCTCATTGGCTTAGACAGCAGCAGAGCGCCATCGGCTCCCGCTGCTGTCAATTAAAGTCAGTGACCCAATGAGGAGAGGGGGCGGGATTAGTCAGGGCTCCATGTCTGAATGGACACACGGAGCTGCGGCTCAGCTCGAGGGCCCCCATAGCAAGCTGCTTGCTGTTGGGGCACTCGTCAGGAGGGCGGGGCCAGGAGAGCCGAAGAGGGACCCCAGAAGAGGAGGATTTGGGCTGCTCTGTGCAAAACCACTACACAGAGCAGGGAAGTATAACATGTTTGTTATTTTTAAGCAAAACTCTGGTCATATTTTTTTTTCTAGTAAAAGTAGGGAACAGTGAGGCCCTCTTTTGGGTTAATTGTCTGAATGTGGCAAGTTTTAACCCTTATCCTAATGATAAGTGTTTTTATCATTGCGTGTTTCTATTGGAGAGGATGATGAGAAAACCTCTTCTGTGAGACACAGAGATTCTGACTTTTCCTCCACTCTATTAAACACAAAAAAAGCAGGTTGGGGTTCTACTCTAACAGTAAATAAAGCCATTTTGTTCTGCCTTGTCTTCTATTTGTAGGGGGGGGGGGGTGAGTTATGTGTGGTAGATGGGAACCGGTAAAATGTTCATCTTGAAGAGATTAGGGATGATGGTTCCTCTCTGTGTGTGGAGTAGGTCAGGTCACACATACAGCTGTCTACATGACGGTTTTACAGTTCCCAGTAACAGTTTGTAGCGGTTTACGAGAGTCCGGTACAGAGTCCGCACTGTGTGTACTGACTGAGCCTCGTACTCTGCTGGATCTAGTTTCACCTCCAGAGAGAACTGGGGGGGGCTATACTTCGAGGGGTCGTTGTGCCCGGCAATAAAACTGACTGTAAGAACTTCATTTGTATCAAACCAGTCCTTTACTGAATAGAAAGCCAAAAGCAGAACACACAATGACAATGGGTGCAACTTTTAGCAAAATGGATCTTCAAGTTTGTATATTAAAGGGGTATTAACCCAAAAAGAAAAATGTTATGTATTGCAGCATACCAGTTCTTATATGTGGAGGCTGAAGTATTTTTTTTTTTTTTAGCCATTTTTTCTTTATTCCACTTGGTGGTTCAGGCAGGAAGTCTATTTTTTTTAACCACTTTTAATACCGGGAACTTCCTGCCCAGGCCAATTTTTGGCTTTCAGCGCTGTCGCACCTTGAATGACAATTGCGCGGTCATGCAACACTATACCCATATGACATTTTTATCCTTTTTTTTCCACACAATTTGCGCTTTTATTTGGTGGTACTTAAAGTGGTTGGAAACCCTTATTTGCTACAGGTAAGCCTATAATAAAGCTTACCTTTTAGCTACCCAGGATATCTCCTAAACCTGCACGGTTTAGGAGATATCCCCCTGTATCTGCATGTGCAGAAGTCATCAGCACATGCGCACTAAAGCAATGGCACATCG